>JANEYF010003318.1:950000-1593177 GCA_029963845.1 Rhamnusium bicolor | reverse complement strand
AGGTAGTTGTTATTAATTATTATCAAATTTAAAAATAAAAGGAGAAATATTCCTCTAAGGTATAAAACACTTTATTTGACAGGTGGTGTCTCAACTTACGTTTAAATTTATTTAGATTAGTGATGTTTTTAACATCAGATGGCAGGTGATTAAATATTTTAATGCCGTTGTAGAATATGCTTTTTTCTTGTTACATTAAAATTTTATTGTGGTAAGAAGTATAGATTATTTTGTCGTGTGTCATAATTGTGGATATCCGATTGTTTAATTAAACTAGTTTTATTTCGAAATATAATTATAGATATTCTAAATATATATAGATTAACCAATGTCATAATTTTTTAAAATGTTCTCTACATGAATCTCTAGGCCTTATACGACATATTGATCTGATAGCCTTTTTTATCCTAAATGTAGCGGCTACACCGACAGAATCTCCCCAAAACTCGATTCCGAACTGCAGAATGCTTTGGAAATAAGCGTAATAGACAATTACCGATGTTTGTAAACCGGCTTCTTTTCTTATAATAAATATTGCATATACAGCACTAGATGTTGTCAACAAGGTCATTAATATAGATTAAAAAGAGCACAGGGCCAAGAATTGAGTCCTGTGGAACCCCACATTTCATCATTTTCCGATCAGTTCTTACTGGCACTAACTCATTATCGACAATATATTTTAACTCCACATACATTTTTCGATTACTTAGATAAGACTGGAACCAACCAACCCCTAAAACCATAAAAATATAATTTTTCTAGCAAATATTGATGATCGACACAGTCGAATGCTTTGGTAAGGTCACAGAATATACAAAGTGGATGACATTTAGTGCCATATAAAAAAAAAAACAATTATGCAGCTACGGATACGTGTTTCGGGGTTATTGCCCCTCATCAGCGTAGCGTAGCTAAGGAATTGGATCTAGAATGTGCTCATGGAGGCCCCATTTGTGGCACATGGGAACATGAAAGCACTAATTGAGTACTGTGTACTCTACTTTCCAGCCTTATTTCATTTCTTATTCCTGATCTGTCCCATCCTATATTAATTTTTAATAAAAAGCGAAGGTAATTATTAATTATATATTTACCTCTATTTCCGTGAGTTATCAAAATGTCAATAAAAACTCGCTAATAAGAGGTGATTTTATCGCTTTATTCAATTTAAATATCAATTAACTCATCGAAATAAATAAACCATTATTATTAGAAGTTGCATAAATCAATAATTGTAACAATTTTTTATCGAAGCGGCCTTGAAAATTACCCGTTATAGTTTCTTGCAAATCTGTAACATCTTATTTTTTATATATCAGTTGTATAAAAGTGAAAGGTGCCACATTAACTATCATCATTTATTTGGTGGCCACAAATGAAATAATTTCAAAAAAGAAACTGGTAAGTACGTTATTTATTTCTGTGTCATACCTACAGGGTGTTCAGAAAAATGTATCCTGAGGGAAGGGGGCGTATTGAGTATAAAAGTAAGATGAAAATGTGTAAGAATGTTTCTAAATATGCTTTCTTGTAGAGTTTGGACGTAGACATCAACTTTCTCTTTTACTCATTTGTGTTGTACAGGATAAGTCACATAAGTGTTAACGTCCTTTTATTTTTAACCAAAATAATTGGCCAAAAAAAAGTTGTTGTATATTTGAAATTTTTCTGATTACAAATATATATATATATATATATATATATATATATATATATATATATATATATATATATATATATATATATATATATATATATATATATATATATATATATATATAATTATTTTAATTTTTAAGCGGGGATTGCAGTCATGTGACAGGTAATAAAAGAAAAACTCTTTTTTTCTGTTCAAGCTTTCGAAACTTTTATTGTTTCTTCATCAGGAACTCTACAATAAATTATGATTAATTAAACTAAGTTATGGAAAAAAGTGAAAAGTACTTACGAAATTGAGGTTAAAGTTAAAGTTGTATTCATTGAAAACTACAAAAATTTCTTGACAAATTATAGAAAAAAACACTAATAATTAATTGTTGGTAATTTACTACCACTACTATGTAAACTTAACAACATTATGAATGGATGACTAAGGATCCATATTAATTTAAATTCTTAGAATTATAATAGACATGTATATTTTTATGAAGTAAAAAACAAAAGGAATTTGGATATAAAAACTTGTTAGAGTGAAACCAAAAGAACAATGACAGCAGTAGATACCAACAGCTCGATGTCTTATATTTAGGGACATGATTATTAATCCATACTATATAGGGTGTTCTCATCATTGTGGACATTATGGTTGAAATGTAGTAAGTAAGTATAAATTATGCTCAAGTTATCAATATCCTTTCTGGCATTAATGGTATTTGGTTCTTTGAAAATGTGACACATTTCCAAAAAAACTCCGTTTGTGATAGTTCATTTCAAAATCTAATATTTGAACGTTATTATAATTGACATTGTGATTATGTAATAATGCATGATTGGCTAAAGTGCAAGACTGTTTGTTAAGTCTGATGTCACTTTTGTGGGAAGTTATACGGTCTTTAACTTTCCTTCTAGTTTGGCCAATATATTTATTGTTACAATCATCACATGGTATGCAATACACCACATTGGACATCACCAAAATATCATCCTTATCTTTTAATTTTGAAAAAAGGTTGTTAACTGTTACTTTGTTTTTAAAAGCTAATTTGATATTGTTAAATTTGGAAAATATTTTTTTAAATCTGTGGTCAAGTGGACTCAAGTAAGGAAGTGAGCAGTAAATGATTTGAGGCGAGTTTTGTTGCGCCCTTTGAGAATCATGTAACACATTATGTATCGATGATCTGCTGAATAATAGTTTTTTGACTAACGGTGGTGGGTAACCACTGTCTATAAAAAAAGTTAGAAAGTTTTTTTTAAATTGTGTATTTTGAGTGATGTATGACTTGTAGCTATCACCCTATTTTTCATACCTGCTATGAGGTTGATTTTCATTTTATTTGGGTGATTGGATTCAAAATGTAAAAAGCGACCTGAGGCACCTGGTTTAGTATACCAAGTGGTAATTATTTTATTGTCTTCTCTTCTTATCAGTTTGGTGTCCAAAAAAAGGAACACTGTTAACTGTATCTTCTTGTTCAATAGTGAACTTTAAATGTGTGTTATAATTGTTAAAAATATTTAACAAAAGCTCAGTACTCCCTCTAGGAACGCTTAATATTATGTCATCCACATATTTTTTCAAAAAGGGGATAGCAAAGTCAATGTTGCCAAGACAATTATCCAACAGATCATCCATAACATACTGTGCTATTATGGGGGCCACTGGACTGCCCATAGGCATACCAAGTTTTTGTTTGTACACTGTGTTGTTGTAACTAAACACTGTTGTATCAAACAAAAATTCCACTAATTTTAAAAACTGATTTTTTGGAAATGTCACAATGTGGCTGTATTGCATCCCAGTGATTTTCTATGCTATTTAAGGCTGTTTGCAAAGTAATATTATTAAATAGAGCTTTAACATCTAAGCTGATTATTACATAATTATCTGGTAATTGAAATTCATTTATAAAGTTGCAAAATTCAAAAAGTGTCTTTTACAAAATAGTTATTGTGTGTATCATACGCAATGGTTAAAATATTAGTGACTAGTTGTGCAATGCCTCTATTAGGGCTATTAACACCAGAAATGATAGGACGTAAAGTTAAAATAGGTTTATGGATTTTAGGTAATCCATAAAATTTGTTAATAGTGCCATTGTACAATCTATACTTAGTACCATCTTGAGGTGTAATCATTTTACTTTTTTCCAAAATCAAACAAAATCATCTCACAGTTGGAAAAAAAGTAAAATGATTACACCTCAAGATGGTACTAAGTATAGATTGTACAATGGCACTATTAACAAATTTTATGGATTACCTAAAATCCATAAACCTATTTTAACTTTTACGTCCTATCATTTCTGGTGTTAATAGCCCTAATAGAGGCATTGCACAACTAGTCACTAATATTTTAACCATTGCGTATGATACACACAATAACTATTTTGTAAAAGACACTTCTGAATTTTGCAACTTTATAAATGAATTTCAATTACCAGATAATTATGTAATAATCAGCTTAGATGTTAAAGCTCTATTTAATAATATTACTTTGCAAACAGCCTTAAATAGCATAGAAAATCACTGGGATGCAATACAGCCACATTGTGACATTTCCAAAAAATCAGTTTTTAAAATTAGTGGAATTTTTGTTTGATACAACAGTGTTTAGTTACAACAACACAGTGTACAAACAAAAACTTGGTATGCCTATGGGCAGTCCAGTGGCCCCCATAATAGCACAGTATGTTATGGATGATCTGTTGGATAATTGTCTTGGCAACATTGACTTTGCTATCCCCTTTTTGAAAAATATGTGGATGACATAATATTAAGCGTTCCTAGAGGGAGTACTGAGCTTTTGTTAAATATTTTTAACAATTATAACACACATTTAAAGTTCACTATTGAACAAGAAGATACAGTTAACAGTGTTCCTTTTTTGGACACCAAACTGATAAGAAGAGAAGACAATAAAATAATTACCACTTGGTATACTAAACCAGGTGCCTCAGGTCGCTTTTTACATTTTGAATCCAATCACCCAAATAAAATGAAAATCAACCTCATAGCAGGTATGAAAAATAGGGTGATAGCTACAAGTCATACATCACTCAAAATACACAATTTAAAAAAAACTTTCTAACTTTTTTATAGACAGTGGTTACCCACCACCGTTAGTCAAAAAACTATTATTCAGCAGATCATCGATACATAATGTGTTACATGATTCTCAAAGGGCGCAACAAAACTCGCCTCAAATCATTTACTGCTCACTTCCTTACTTGAGTCCACTTGACCACAGATTTAAAAAAAATATTTTCCAAATTTAACAATATCAAATTAGCTTTTAAAAACAAAGTAACAGTTAACAAACTTTTTTCAAAATTAAAAGATAAGGATGATATTTTGGTGATGTCCAATGTGGTGTATTGCATACCATGTGATGATTGTAACAATAAATATATTGGCCAAACTAGAAGGAAAGTTAAAGACCGTATAACTTCCCACAAAAGTGACATCAGACTTAACAAACAGTCTTGCACTTTAGCCAATCATGCATTATTACATAATCACAATGTCAATTATAATAACGTTCAAATATTAGATTTTGAAATGAACTATCACAAACGGAGTTTTTTGGAAATGTGTCACATTTTCAAAGAACCAAATACCATTAATGCCAGAAAGGATATTGATAACTTGAGCATAATTTATACTTACTTACTACATTTCAACCATAATGTCCACAATGATGAGAACACCCTATATAGTATGGATTAATAATCATGTCCCTAAATATAAGACATCGAGCTGTTGGTATCTACTGCTGTCATTGTTCTTTTGGTTTCACTCTAACAAGTTTTTATATCCAAATTCCTTTTTTTTTTTTACTTCATAAAAATATACATGTCTATTATAATTCTAAGAATTTAAAATTAATATGGATCCTTAGTCATCCATTCATAATGTTGTTAAGTTTACATAGTAGTGGTAGTAAATTACCAACAATTAATTATTAGTGTTTTTTTCTATAATTTGTCAAGAAATTTTTGTAGTTTTCAATGAATACAACTTTAACTTTAACCTCAATTTCGTAAGTACTTTTCACTTTTTTCCATAACTTAGTTTAATTAATCATAATTTATTGTAGAGTTCCTGATGAAGAAACAATAAAAGTTTCGAAAGCTTGAACAGAAAAAAGAGTTTTTTCTTTATTACCTGTCACATGACTGCAATCCCCGCTTAAAAATTAAAAATATTTGTTTTTAACATAGACAGTCGTCTAATTTCCCTCTCTGAATATATATATATATATATATATATATATATATATATATATATATATATATATATATATATATATATATATATATATATATATATATATATATATATATATATATATATGTTAGATTACGGTTTCCGTAAAGTTGTTTTTAAAAAACATTTATTTAATTAACATGGACTCAACGTTGAGTCTTGGTAAAAATACAATTAATTGAATTGAATATAATTTAATGTAACATGTCGAAAGTGAGTATAAGAACTGAGTTAACAAATGATAATAATTTAATTTATAAGCTTGGAAGGCTGTACTTGGTCAGCATAAACAATGATTCCCAAGCTTATAACAAAGGAAATGCAAATTAAGCAGTTAGCAATAAAATAAGCAGGAATTTGTTATCAGTCACGTAGTGAAATATGATATCCTGGGATAGTCTAGAATATATTCTAAGTTACTATACGGTGTCTGAAATATTATATAACAACTTCCCCCTTATAGAAAAGTTGGTGTTTATACAGCAACTTTTAAATGTAAAACAGTGTAAAAGCATGAAATCTAACATAGTGTAAAATAGCAAAGCGTTAACATTGAGAATGGTTATAAAATGAAAATAAATTAATAAAATAATAAAATAATATAAAGGTGACAAAATAATAAAATGATAAAATTTAAAATGCAGCACAAAAATGAAACAATATTCACTGAATGTCTTTTGCATTAAGTTCAGATAGAAAAACACATTTAACAGTCTTTTTAAGTCAATGCGATTTCTTCGGTTTCTTCTTCATGGATACTGGGTCTTTTCCTCGGAGGTAGAATGCTGGAAAATCTCCTGGAGACCTTACTTGGTCGTGGTGGAGGTGGAGGTGATCCGGATGGGTTGACAAGAGCCAGCGTCCGACTCCTTTTTCTGCATTTGCAAAATACATACAGAAAAATAAGGGCAATAATTAATGTTATGGTCAGATATGTGAACCATGAGATGTGTTTGGTCACAAAAGGTTCGTTGATAAGATCGTCTAAATTTTTGGAATATTGGTCTAATTTGTGTTTGGCAATTTCGAGGTCTTCGGTGTTCAGGTGGTTTAATTTTAATGGTTTTAATTTGGGTAGTTGACTTTTGTATGGAAAGTTGTTGCAGCATTCATACGGAATTTGAATAGGATGGGTTTTATCTTTGACATCTAATATTTCCTTGGATTCGGCTTGAATCTTGGTAATGCCAATAAAGGCGTAACAACTAGGTTGTAATTTTACAATAGAGTTCTTCATGATAATTTCCGTTATTGAATTTCTCTTAGGGCAACTGATAGTAACGTGTAGAGGTTCTACATTAATAATTAACCATGTGTTCTCCTGGAGTTTTTGAACATTATATCCTTGACTAATGATAAATGATGTTTGACAGTTTTCGGGTAGGCGATTGAGATGTTTGAACAGTCTTGCTTCACAAATTGCATTGGTGTCGATTGGATAAGCGAACAAGTTAGAGCATAATTTAGTTCCAATGTAGAGTTGTTTGCATTCTTTCAGGTCCGGAATAGGTATAAACATTAAAGAATCATCATCTCTCGCGATATATTTTTGAGAGGTTGACAGAATGTGGTGCAAACCAGTTCTATTATCCAAAATAGGGATAGGGTATAATTGATAGGTTGTGTAAGTTTGAGGATCTACTAAAGGTATCTTTAAGGCAAAAATTAAACTTGAATCTGTTTGAAAAGCTTGCAGTTCAATAATATCTAGGTACTGAGCAACTCTTGATAATTTTATTTGCAGTGGCAAGTTGTTCCTTTGCAAATTTTGTGAAATTTCTTGCAAAAGAGCTTATTAAATCCTGAGGGGTAATTATAGAGGTATGAATGATTTTTAATCTTGCAAAAGTTATTGAATTTAGAATATCGTTTAAATGGTCCTCGATGTATAAATAGTTTGCCATTAATTGTTCACATATTTCGAGAAACTTTAGTTTTGTTTTAACTATTTGTATATCATGTTCGGTACGTAAGATCGCATCTTCGATATCTTTGATATCTTTATTAAACGTTTCCTCGTCAATTTGTAATTTTTGAATAGTTGAATTGAAATTTTTTATTACCGATGTTGTTACGGATATTTGGTTTTTAATCAAGTTTTCTAGTTGATGCTCGTCGTTGTTTAGTTTATTAATACAATCAGAATAGTATTGACCGTCTTCAGCATCTAAATTTCCGGTAATTGATTTAAATACTGTTCCGATTCCGTTTATAATTCCTCTTTTGTATCGTTTTGTATCAAGATAAACTTCGTCAAACTTAGATTGAATAGATTTAGAAATTTGTTTTAGAAGGCTAAGATGAGTCTTAACTTCGCTCATGAAAGTATTCATGTTATGATACGCAGGGTCAAGGGTGTTTAGGATGGTGTCCAGGATTTTGTCATTTTTGTCAGAAACTGTCTTTAGTTCGGATATATTCTTGTGAACTAATAGTGTCCACTTCTCGTTGGTCACAATTATTTCTGATTTTTCGTGGTAGTAAATTCCAATGGTGTTATTAATTGGTGTAATTTTGTATTGGGAAACTGCTAGGGCTACTGATCCGAACAGCAGGAGTAACCTGAAAAAGGTTAATTTTCAAAATAGGGTTTCATTCGATCAAAATTTACTTTACTAGTTTGATTAGTGTCTGGGTTAAGTAGAATAGCAGAATTTTGGAAAATTTCGATTATTTCGAAAGGACCGTTAAACTTGTTGTGTAGTTTATCTTTGATTTGTGATTCTTTGACGTAAACTTTATTGCCAATTTGGTAATCGGGTCGATTTTCGGGAATATTTTTGTCAAAGCGGACTTTTGCTTTTTCTTTTTTGTAATTGCGTTCGTTCGCGCGCTAGTTTATAATAATGGGATATTCGATTATTAAGGTCTCGTATGTATTTAGTAATCAAGTCTTTCTGGTTATACAGTTTTTCGGGTGGTCTGTTTGAGGTATGCCCGAAAATTAGCTCATACGGTGTAAATCCGTGTGTTTTATTGATCGAGTTATTGTAACAGATAACAGCATAAGGCAGTATAGTGAGTGGATGTTCGTTAGGGTTTTCTGTATTATGAACCCTTATCATTTCCGCTAACGTGGCGTGGAATCTTTCGAGTGAACCGTTCGATTGCGGGTGTCCTACGCTAGAATATGTCAGTTTTATGTCATATAGAGTACATAGGTCTCTGAGTAAGCTGTTGTCGAATTCACGGCCATAGTCACAGTGTACTCGTAATGGTGTGCCAAAATGTTGAAAATATAGCAATAAGGTATTGACAACTGATTTCGCCGTTTTGTCCTTTAAGGCGTATGCTTGAGTGAATTTTGTTAATTCATCTCGGACGGTTAAAGCGTAGTTTCTGTTCGGTGTTTCGAAAATATCAATATTTATACGTTCAAAAGGCGTTCGTGGGGTTTCTGTAATAACTAAAGGGTTGCTGAGATTTTTGCGGCAGACTTTTGTCTTTTGACATGTTTCGCAATTTTTTATGTAGTTTTCAATGTCTTTTGTTAAACCTTGCCAATTATATTTTACTTTTATTCTCCGAATTGTTTCGTTTATCCCACGGTGTAAGTTATTTTTACCTGTATGATTTTGGTCAATAATAATAGGAATTTGGTCATTATCTGGAGTTTTGACGATGTTTTGGCAAATTACTAGTTTTAAGTCTTTTTCCGCAAAGATAAATGATAACATTTCCAATGTAGGTAAATCTAAATTATTTTCTACGTGATACGTACATGAAAGATCGAGATCATTTTGATGTTTGAATAAAGTATAAAATAATGTTTCATTGACAGATTCTAGATCGAAAGGTAATGGGATGATAAAATATTTTCGATTTCTGACAGTCTTACTTGAAACTATATTAATTTTATCGTTACTAAAATCGGGATGTTCTTCGAAAATATCCTCGATTATTTTATAGTGAAAGTCTTCCAGTTTATTTTGTTGGAAGAACGTTATGATATTTTTGTTTTCCTTGTCTAGTAATTGTTTATTAGAAAATTTGATTTTAGAATAGTCGATTAGCGATTTAGTCTTGTACAAATTTACGAAAGTATTAAATTCTTGAAAAAATTGTTCGTGTGTGATTTTGTCATCGGAATCTTCAGTGTCGGAATTCTGTTCGTCATCCGAATTAGCGGCTAAAATAGATGTTTGAAAGGTAACACAATCTTTAACATGATTTAGTTTGATTCTAGATAACGCGTCGGCATTTTTGTTAATTTTACCTGGTTTGTATATGACTTCGTAATCATATTCTTCCAGTTTTAAGCGCCAACGAGCTAGCCTGCTTCCTGGGTCCTTTATAGAGAACAGCCAGGTAAGTGGTCTGTGGTCAGTAACTAACGTGAATTTTCTGCCGAATAAATATGGTCTAAAGTGCTTAACTGACCAGACTATTGCTAAGAGCTCACGTTCAATAGTAGAGTACTTTGTTTCCGCACTGCATAACGTTCTGGACGCATATGCAATAGGTAGGTCCTTGCCTATAGGGCCCTGCGAAAGTACTGCACCTATCGCGAATGCGCTAGCATCCGTAGTTAGTATGAAAGTATCGTTAAAATTCGGGTATATTAGAATCGGTGTGGTTGTTAAGGCTTGTTTCAAATTTTCGAAGGAATTTGTACAGTCATTGTCGAAATTAAAAGGAATGTCTTTTTGTAGTAATTTTGTCAGTGGTTTGGATATCTTAGAGAAATTAGGAATGAATCTCCTATAATAACCAGCTAGACCTAAGAATGATTGTATTTCTTTGGCATTTTTTGGCTGGGGAAAATTTTGAATAGCGTCAACTTTAATTGGATTTGGTTTTACGCCATCTTTAGTGATGAGGTGACCAAGATAGGCGACTTCTTTGCGCAAGAATTCGCACTTATCCGGTTGAATTTTTAGATTTGCTTTTCGTAAACGTTGAAATACTTCGGTTAAACGGGAGATGTGTTCATGAATGGTTGGTGAATAGATGATAATATCATCCATATAAACCAAACAGCGTTCATTCTGGATACCTAACAAAATGTTGTCCATCACTCTCTGAAACGTTGATGGGGCATTTTTAAGTCCGAATGGCATTCGCACAAATTCAAAATGACCATTTTCGACGGTGAAAGCAGTCTTTTGAATGTCTTCCGTATTTATCTCGATCTGGTGAAAACCAGATGCCAAATCTAGTGTTGTAAAATACTGGCATTTGCCAAGTTGATCTAGTAAGTCAGAAATATTTGGGAGTGGATATTTGTCGTCAACTGTCAGTTCGTTTAATTTTCTATAGTCTACCACGACTCGCCATTTTTGTTTTCCGGACGCGTCGAGTTTTTTTGGGACAACCCAAACTGGAGAAGACCAGGGCGAGATTGATGGTCGAATGATACCTTGGTCTAACATTTTAGAAACTTGTGTTTTGACTTCTTCTTTATGAATATGCGGATAACGGTATGATTTTGTAAAAACTGGCTTTGCATTATTTGTGTCAATCGAATGTTTTATTTCGTTCGTAAAACTCAAGTTATCTCCTTCTAGGTAGAAAATATCAGAAAAGTTTAAGCAAAGTTCGGTAATTAAATAACTCTCTTCGTCGTTAAGATGTTCTAAGCGTAATTGTTTTTTAATTTCGAAATGTCTGTCTGTCTGTTGGGAATCGAGATTTTGGGAATTTAAATTAAATATTTCTCTAAATTTCTCAACAGGTTCTAGTTTAAGATTGGAAAGATCTATTATTTTAGGTATTGCATTAGGATTTATAACTGATGTTAAAAATTCTCCATTATTGTCAATTTTGACGAGAGCATTTGGCAAACGTACTTTGTCCGATTCCTGAGCTAACAGTATAGCATCAGTATTTCGTAAATTACATTTAAGTTTAAAAATCTTTTCTATACGCGGCTCAATAGATATTAAATTTTGGTTATTGGTATTATCTAAATTTTGATTTTCTGGATGGGGTTTTTGACATTGATTTTGCGTTACATTTTTACAACTAACAGGTAATTGTACGCACGAATCATCTGTAACCTTAAATAGCGGTACAGTTTTAAAGTTTGTTATTAGTTTTTTATTTTTTATATCTACCTGACATTCGTAGTGTTCTAAAAAATCCGCGCCTAACAGTCCATCAAAGTCTATATCTAAATTATGAACATAAACTTTATGTGGATTGCCTTCTGTAAATGGTATAAGTGCTGATTCACTTATTTTTACCTTTTGGTCCGTTATACCCTGTATAATTACATTTTCGGAAAATCTTTGTCGATAATTTTCGGCTGTTTTAGGTTTAAAAATAGAAATACCTGCACCGGTGTCTATTAAAATTTTAAATCTGTTTGTGATATCTTTTATATAATAAAGATTTTTTTGAATTTACAGATAGTAATGAATTTACATGAATGTCTGTTCTGGGAAGTTGAGGTACGGGTTCAAGTCGTCTTGTAAGTTCATGGTTTGTATTTGTGTTTGTAAATCCGCAACTGGGTCTGAATCTTCGTTGGGAGGATTCGTTGGATGATCTAAGCCTTGGTAAAAATCCTGAGGATTAGCAGTATAATCCTCATAGTAAGTATCCTGAGAATTAGCAGTATAATTCCCATAGTTAGTATCCTGAGAATTAGCAGTATAATTCTCATAGTGAATGTCCTGAGAATTAGCAGTATAATTCTCCTCATTTTGTTCAGGTTGAAAATTATTAAAATTACAAGTTTCATTTTGTACTTGATTATCAAAGGAATAATTTTCGTATTGATCAGTGTACTGGTTATCGTAAGTTGCGCAATTTAAATGATGGGTTTTTGGTTGATTATTGAAGCGATTAAAATTGGGGTTGTGCTGTATTACAGATTGTCTTTGTGGATTATAATTAGGATTCGGTCTTATGGCTGAAGTCCTATTCTGTTGAGAAGAGCTCGGTTGTTGATTTTGAAATTGATTTGGATATTGGTTTTGTGGAAATGTTCTTTGATATTGATTTGATTGTGCAAAATTTTGATAATTTGAATTTCCTTGGAAATTTGGCCTATTGAAATTTTGTGAAGTTGAAGGTTGTTGTTGTTGTTGTCTTGTTCGGCATTCGTTTATAGTATGCCCATTTCTTTTACAAAATGAACAGAATTTTTGAAAATTAATGTTTGGCCTTCTTACTTGACTTTGAACTGGATTTTTAGCAACGTTATTTTTTGGGAATTTTTGAGTTTCAAAATACGATAGCTGTAATTCTCTTTTAATACGATTTATAGCGTCTAGCATATTTTTAGGATTTCCGGCACGAATAATTTTGCCTAGTGTTGGTTCTAAACCTGTGAGTAGAGTAGTTAACGTCATTGTTTCAATTAGTTCGCTTTGCGCTTGTTTTTGCTCCGCAGTAAAATGTTGTTTTTGAATGGCAGCATGCATTTTCGCATTATGCGTTTGTAACCGTGCTATAAATGTTAATGCAGATTCGTTATGTATTTGATGAATCCGCTGTAAATCTTGAATGAGAGATGTCAGATCTCTCGAGTCGCCAAAATGAGACTCTAATAAGAATTTAATTTCTGCCCATGTAGCTGGGTTACGAGAGTTTACGATTTCAGAAGCTTTGCCACGCAATTTATTTTTAATATGTATGGTTAACAATAACTTTTGATCTCTAACAGCCATAGAGTGGGCGTATATACATGAATTAAGAAAGGTTTGTAGAGCGATGGGGTTGCCATCGAACTCCGGTATTATTGAAAAAATTTCAGATAGTTTGTAAGGTTCAACTTGTTCTGTTACTGCGTCTGGCATTTTGTTGCTTAGTATTTAGAAATTATTTAAAAAAAAATAATTTGATCAATTTAGGTGATCAAGGAAAATATTAAAAGTATTTCTTTAATTAAAATTATGCACTTATTAAAGTTTATTTGTTTAGTGGTGCATTAACTTTGTAATGTGGTTTTTATTATTTGTAGAATAATTGTAAATGGGATAATAATAATAATAATAATAATGGATAATAGAAATAATTATGCACTTACATAAAAATTAGTTTGGTCTCTACGTCGAACTGTACTTCTTGCTCACCTCTACACACGTATATGTAGCGAGTGGATACAGTTAGAAATATCAGCCAACTAATATTTGAAATATAACGAATTTGGTCTTTAGATCGAACTGTACTTCTTGCTCACACCTACACACGTATATGTAGCGAGTGGATACAGTTAGAAATGTCAGAGCCAAATAAAAATAAAAATTAAAAGTGAAATAAAATAATAAAAATTGTTTGTTGCTTGATAAAAAAAATTAAAATGATAGTACGAGATGATTCTTATAATATTTCTTACTCTATAGTTTGCTTCATGGAGTAGGTTCTTTTCTGTTGAAGAATTGGGATCCACCACTGCAGCTAAGAAGTTCTCCTTGTTCTAGTAGGTCCTGTCCACTAGTTAGGCACCTTTTGAAGATGGACTCCTTGTTCTCTTGGAGGGTTACACGACTAGTTAGGCTCCCGAACTGCAATGTTTTTCAGATCCTACCGACTGCGCCAATTGTTAGATTACGGTTTCCGTAAAGTTGTTTTTAAAAAACATTTATTTAATTAACATGGACTCAACGTTGAGTCTTGGTAAAAATACAATTAATTGAATTGAATATAATTTAATGTAACATGTCGAAAGTGAGTATAAGAACTGAGTTAACAAATGATAATAATTTAATTTATAAGCTTGGAAGGCTGTACTTGGTCAGCATAAACAATGATTCCCAAGCTTATAACAAAGGAAATGCAAATTAAGCAGTTAGCAATAAAATAAGCAGGAATTTGTTATCAGTCACGTAGTGAAATATGATATCCTGGGATAGTCTAGAATATATTCTAAGTTACTATACGGTGTCTGAAATATTATATAACATATATATATATATATATATATATATATATATATATATATATATATATATATATATATATATATATATATATATATATGCATTCTATTAAGTTACACCCGGGACGTACTTTTTATGAAAAGTACATCTTTTTGGAGGGCTATGTAATTATTATTATTATTAGATACATACATATAACAAAATTATTTAATACCAAAACCTAACAAATCCTCGTACAAAAAATGTTTCCTTTATCAACTTCTTTAAAAGGAAGACAAAAGAATGGATTAATTGCAATTTAGTCCTCGTGAAAAATAATTCTTCCCTTTTTATTTCTTGGTTTTTCTTATTAAAACAAATAAATAAATAAAAAAATTGTGAATTATGTATTATATTATTATTTTTAGATTATAATATATGTATAGACATATGCAATATTAGTGCATATTGTGTGTACACATATATACATATATATCTCAATCAATAAACACTATTTTATTCTATTCTATATTATTATATGCATTATAATTCAACAAAAGAAATTTTTGATTCCCTTCTAGTTAGTCGCAGTTCTTTTGTAGCTGCCGCCGCCTCAGCAGGGCGATTAAAAAACACCCACTTACCTCCAAGTAGCGCCAGATGCCGGCGGAAGCAGTAGTGTCTTAGCCACCCCTTCCCTTTGGATCAACTAGTCTTGTCTCTGATCCTAACGCCTTTTATTAAACTCCGGTAGCCACTGCTCGCTTTAGCGGCGCTATTTCCACCCCTAGCTTAGTATACAGAACCCCCGTGGCTGTAGTTAAATCTTACTCAAGCCCTTCATCTCATTTAGTGCCAATTGTTAGACTTAAATGATAACAATGCGAAGGGAAGTTACAGATACGAGTAAACACATTATTTACGGGTTGGAATGTTAGGTAAATTATAAAATCCGTTTTTTACTAAAGCTTCGTATATACACAGTCGTTAATTCGGTTTGTCGGCACATCTTACTTTGTAGTATAATCGAACCTATTATTAATTTTTAGTAAGTTGTGATTTTTTCGATAGAAATTTATAAATATTAATTAAATAATTTTTCTTCTAGCCAAACAGCCAATCATATTGCTGCCCGAGAATCTGGTCACTAATAGATGCCGACACGCTCGAAGTGCAAGGGTTCCTTCGCTTATCAAGCCACAGACAGATGGCCAGACTATCTCTGTGAGTCACGTTGCTGACGAAAATGGTTTCCGTCCTACAGAAGGTCACCTCTCCTCTCTTCTGCCATTACCAGCAGCTATTTTGAGGAATTTGAAATTTAACGCTGCTGATGAAGCTATACTCTATTCACTATAACTTTGCAGTGTTACCCCGAATAGAAAAGAAAATTCGCGCTGATTCTTGGTGCAGACGGTAGACAGATGTACACAAGTGCAAAGTTCCTATAGCGGTTCATTTTCATGTTTATTTTATTTCATAAGCATCAGTCGTAGTTGGACGTTTCACTCACTTAAATCCAACCCAGTACTGCAAAGTTAAAGTGAATAGAGTTTGGTGGTTACAGACACTGAATTTAATTTTTTGTGTGCCATAGTAATGGTGCTTGACTAATGAGGGCTATCGCGCTTGAATTCGCCAAGAGAGGTGCTAGTGTACGGAAATATCAATGTCACTGAACGTTAATGTTTATTATGGCTTTTTAACTCTAGTTTTTAGTAATTTTCATAAAAACTAGCTGAAAAACTTTTAACACAATGGTGGCAGAAGGGGAAAGTAATAATTTACTTGCTCAGTAGGGAAACTATTGTACTTATCAGAGGTGTCTTATGTCATGTATATCTGGAGAAAGAGGCCAGGTGGGCAACCTACAGACTGCAACAAGCGGCCATTAATATGCCGCAGACTAGTATCATGGAGCGGAACAGATTGCTGGATGACATAGAGAATCACAGCATCCTGGGAATGCCCTCGGATACTATGCCTACCATGACCAACTACGAGCTGACTTTCAACATCCTTTCTCCAGAAAGAGATGAGTGGGATCGGAATAAAGCCGACCTACTGAAGGCAGACAGTTGTTGGTTTACAGACGGCTCCAAAACTCCCGAGGGAACAGGAGCCGGAGTACATAGCTACAGACCAAGGGTGAGGATATTCTCAAGCCTAGGTATTCATGCAACTGTTTTTCAGGCTGAGGTTCATGCCACTGAACTGTGTGTACGAGGGCTGGAATATATGCATCTTACACGCAAATCAATAAAAATTTTCTCAAATAGCCAAGCAGCTATAAAAGATCTTGGCTCCTATCGGTGTAACTCCAAAACCGTATGGAATTGTCAGAAAGCTCTAAATCATTTGAGCAAAAACAACAAAGTGACTCTGGTCTGGATACCCGGCCACTCTAGTATGGAAGATAACGAAATAGCTAAAGAAGGAGCGGAATCACGATTCATCGGACCAGAATCAATACTTGGCATATCCTCAAGTACTGCCAAGCTGGCTATCTCAACCTGGGCTGAAAGTAAAACTTTCCAGTATTGGCAAGAATTACCAGGATTAGTTCATTCGAAGGCGTTTATAAAATACCCTTTGAAATCAAGAGCTAAGAAACTTTTAGAGTTAAACAGGGTAAACCTGAAAATTCCAACAGGCCTATATATCGGGCACTACCGACTAAACTATCATCTGCATAAACTCGACCTAGTGGAAAACACCGAGTGCCGTCTATGCCTGGAGGATGATGAGAAGGCAGACCACATCTTATGCACCTGTCACGCTGTAGAGAGGATCCGATTCTCAATATTTGGCAAAGGGCAACTGCTGCCAGAGGATCTGGACACATTCTCACCCAATAAAGTTATCAGTTTCATTAAGAGACTGAACTTATTGGGTGAAATATAATTAGGCCTGAGCCACAATAGGTCTGCTGATGGCCGGCAGTGGAGGGTCTACTGAGACCCACTAACAACAAACCTAAGCCTATGTTATTTAAGTTAGGTTATATCAAGAATGAGCATGATGAAAACAACGAATGTACATGATTATTACTCACGATTTTCTGTAGTAGACTCCTTTGGTAACGTATAATCGTCAGAATTAAAGTGTTTTTTACAAACACATGAATGTTTCGAAGGAGTAAAGTTATCTCTATCAACCACTGTTTTAGGTGAGTTTTGTCTCTCGGAAGCTTATGTCCGCCTTTTCTTTCAGAACAAAATTGAATTGCACAACAGATTGGAAAAATTTTAAGAACCAAAATTAGTCGCGCAATGGGTACTTAACCCATTGTGCACGCAGAATTTCATAAAAATCCTCACATATTTCAGAGATATTAAGGAAAACCATATTTTTTTTAAATCAACACAAGTGTAAGTGATTTTTTCTGGTCTAATCTTGTGAATCTTGTAATTGATTCTAGGCGTTAGTTTCAATTGAAATGCACTAGCGCGATAGTTTCACATTTTAATTAAAATCGCTGGGATTTACAAACATTTTTAATTTGTGAAATGATATGACACGTACAATCCTCTATAGTAATATTAATAGGAAAACTCGTGAAAAGTTAATGAAGATAATATTTCCAGGCGTTACATCAGATTTTAATATATACTTTTAAACTGCACTTTGGAAAGTAAACTGAATAATTCATGGAATATTGTGGGCTTTATGTAAATAGCAAGAACATTTATCATTGCAGGGCATTATCCACATTGCCAGATTGTATTTTAAGTGACATCACAAACACCTAATTCCATAAAATTTAAATTTAGTTCTAACATATGTATTCCTTGAAACATTTCCGTGCATAATTCAAAGGTGGCAAATTTGAGTTCTAAATAAATTTAATAAATTGTGTAGGAGAGCTGGTGAACGTTTTGTTCAAAGTGTTTTCTACCGATTGAAATTTTGTAGGATAGTACTTTTTTCATGTCTGAAAATGGTTGGGCAGGCCCCTTCGAGAACCACCTATTAATTTTTCAAAGTTACAATAAAAATAAAGTCTTGAAATTCGTTTATCGTGGTCTACACACATTGGTAATCTATTGCAACTAAAGTCTATTCACATAAGCTTTGCAGCGTTAGCCAGGATAGGGATGAAAATGCGCGCTGATGATTGGTGCAGACGGCAGGCAGATATGCACAAGTGCAAAGTTCCGATAGCGGTGAATTCAATATTCATTGTTTATTTCATTTCATAGGCATCGGTAGTAGTCGGACGTTTATAGATTGTGTTTTGATATAATTTGAATTGTGTTTTCGACGACTAATATTAATATATGTAAGTATTAAACCTACTGGTTAATGACCAATATATTAAACCTTATTAACCTTACCCAAAAATAATAATACATGTTATATAATTTTACTTTTACAAAATTTACTTATGTGTTGTGTAATGTTTATATTCAAGTATTTACCTTTTATTGATATTGCTTATTGGCTAATTTTATAATAATAATCGGTAAGGTATTTGATGTTTTAACGGTTTACTGTGTTTTAAATTGTTTTTTATTATACGAGGTGACTTAGTTTTAATGCGCACATATTAACAGTCGATAGATCTCGACGAAATGAGGATTTTTGTTGTAGTTATAAACTTATTTCATCTTAACTTAGCACATAAAAAATTCGGTATTATATAAATATATTTTGTGCATTTATAATGCACTGCGCGCCTATGCTAGAGAACTACGCAAGACTGACGGTCGACAACGGGTCGCTCTGTGAGCCCAGGTAAACAGTTTTTTATTTGCTCATATGAGTGAACGGAGTATAATCTTGTATATATTTTAATCACTTTTTTACACAACATTGTTTAAAGCAGAAATATGAAAGTTGTGCAGCAAAAAGTTGGTCCGCTCTAAAGCAGAATTTAAAATTGTTTTATTTTCTGACATTATTTCTTATGGGTACACAAAAAAAGTAACAGAAATTCTTAAGACGTTTAGCTTTCTTACAGCTAAATTGAAATTTTTTATTAAATTAGGATGTTCTTATTTTGATATAACCAGTCAGTTTAGTTTCTCATTCAAAACTTTGAAATTATATCAATTTTATTTTTGTTATTTTGTTTCTTTCCACTGCTTGTTATTGTAAATAAATACGTATGTACACTCTGTTAAAATATTTTTCCACTGATTTAATAAACCTAAAAGACATTTATCCTAATTCTAATGCCTTCAAGTATTTTTTTACGCCTGGTAATAAATAAGTAATTCACAATAATGATATATTTATTACGCATGAAAATAAGCAATTTACAATACACTGGCCACTTTGCCCATTGTAAATCGGGCTCACTAAGTCCAACCCAACACTGCAAAGTTTAAGTGAATAGACTTTATATTGAAAATTACTTAAATTCGTGTATTGGCTGCAGCTGCATTTATTAAACGATGTGCGAAGAAAACAGAAAAGAAATATATTCCAACTTTAAATTATAACATACTTACTGATGTATGTAAATGACACCATACTTTTAACGCAAAAGCTGCACAAGTAATGTGAGAACTAATTTCTCATTCATAGAGGGACAGGAGGATATGGAATATTATGTAATGCGGAAAGGATTAAAATCTTTCTGCATTTGGTCTCTTTAGAGAAAAAAAGTGCCGGTTTATATTTTATACGTACTAGAAAATACAAAAATACGTATAATATTTACACCTCAAAGTGAATCACAACTTTATAAACTTGTATTGTAATATAATTGGGACTACCGGAAATTGTCAAAAATTATATAGGATTTTAAGAAAGGATATAGGTCTGAATTATACTGTAATCAATTCCAAGATTCAGCATGCATAAACAATGATCAGGATGTGATACACACGTAACCGCCGATACCAGCATGCTATTGGACAATTGGCAATAAAACGTATAAAGTGACAAATAAGTTTGTTTACATCCAGTGTATCTTGGAAATGAATGCAGTATAGTAATTATCCTGCAATTTTAATAATAAACAACTTTGCTAAAGCCTTTGAAATCACCATTACATTTTCTACCATATAAAACATCTGACGTCTCCAAAGCTTTCGATAGACTGGACCATAGAATACTACTAGAAACGCTTGATACATTCGGTGTCTCTGACGCTCTTATTGCATTTTCAGCTTGTGTCTTGGTTACAGAAAACAACATGTTGTGGTGTTAAGTCTAATGAAGTCTTTGCTACATCAGGAGTTCCACAAGGATCTAATTTAGGCCTACTCTTTTTCAATCTTTTGTCAATAACATAGTAGAAAATCTAACTTTAAATTACCTTCTCTACACAGACGACTTGAAACTATATCGTAACAACACATCTGAAAATGGCTGTATCGAATTGCAGAATAACCTCAATAACATTAATAACTGGTAAATGAGAAACAAATTACCATTAAACGAAGCTAAATGTATTGTTATGACATTTACAACCAAACGTAATATTGTAATATTCTATTCCATTTGCGGAGGAGGTGAAATATCTAGGAATCACTCCAGATAGATCACTTAATTGGAACTTCCATCTGGAAAAAGTAATCCACAAAGCAAAGCTGTCCCTATGGACATGCCGTCGTATTTGTGGTGAATCCTGGGACATGGGTCCCCAACGAATTTACTGGATCTACATCACGGTCATCAGACCATTTATAACATACGGATCCATTGTTTGGTAGCCGAAAGGATCACAACGGACGGCCAAAGCCAAACTCTCTGGACTGCAGAGATTAGCATGCATGACCGTAACGGGAGCAATTAGCACCACACCGTCAGCTGCAATGGAAATCCTCCTAGATTTACCCTCTCTTCATATATATTTGGAGAGAGAGGCCAGGTGGGTAACCTACTGACTGCAACAAGCGGCCATTAATATGCCACAGACTAGTATAATGGAGCGGAACAGGTTGCTGGATGACATAGAGAATTACAGCATCCTGGGAATGTCCTCTGATACTATGCCTACCATGACCACCTACGAGTTGACCTTCAACATTCTTTCTCCGAAAAGAGATGAGTGACAGCAGCTGGAGTACATAGCTACAGATCAAGGATGAGGATATCTTCAAGCCTAGGTACTCATGCGCAATTGTTTTTCAGGCTGAGGTTCATGCCATTGAACTGTGTATGCGAAGGCTGGAATATATGCATCTTACACGCAGATCGATAAAATTTATCTCACATGGCTATGTGTTTTTTTTATAGCTGCTTGGCTAAGCAGCTATAAAAGCTCTTGGCTCCTATCGGTATGGAATTGTCAGATGGCTCTAAATCATTTGAGCAAAAACAATAAAATGATTCTGGTCTGGATATCCGGCCACTCTAATATGGAAGGTAACGAAATAGCCAACTCCTTAGCCAGAGAAGGAGTGGGATCACGAATCATCGGACCAGAACCGATACTTGGCATATCTTTAAATACTGCTAAGATGGCTATCTCAACCTGCGCTATAAGGAAAACTCTCCAGTATTGGCAGGAATTACCAGGATTAGTTCATTCGAAGGCGTTTATAAAATATCCTTTGAAATCAAGAGCTAAGAAACTTTTAGAGTTAAACAGGGTAAACCTGTAAACTCTAACAAGCCTATATACCGGGCACTACCGACTAAACTACCATCTGCATAAACTCGGCCTAGCGGAAAACGCCGAGTGCCGTCTATGCCTCGAAGATGATGAGAAGGCAGACCACATCCTATGTACTGTCCCGCTGTGGAGAGGATCCGATTCTCAATATTTGGCAAAGGACAACTATTGCCAGAGGATCTGGGCACATTCTCACCCAATAAAGTTATCAGTTTTGTTAAGAGACTGAACTTATTGGGTGAAATATAACTAGGTGTGAGCCACAATAGGCCTGCTGAAGGCCGCAGTGGAGGGTCCACAGGGACCCACTCACAAGAAACCTAAACCTAAAGCTAATGTTGTAATATTTGATTACAATGCAAACAATCGTGCACTTTCCAGTTTTGACAATTATTGTGACTTGGGCATGATATTCGACAAAAAACTTTCGTTGATGAATCACGTTAACTATACCGTCCCTAAAAGTTATAAAATACTCGTCTTCATTTTAAGAAATTTTGCACAGTTTACAAACGCTGATACTTTAATACGTTTGTACACAACGTATGTTGAATATGGTCCCTTAATTATTCACATACTCAAAATCTGGAGCGAATTCAACGGCGGTCTTTAAAATTGGTTAAGGTTAAAGTAGACGGGACTTATCCTGCTAGTGGCTACCAACGTTCTGATTTTCTCAATGAGTTTTCGATAAATAGCATTGAAAATCACAGGCATAAATCGTACTTAATTTTACATTACATTGATTGTGGAGATATTTTAAGCATGCTTAACTTTCAAATTCCCAGGACAGCATCTAGGCACATCAATCTATTTTACCCGTCAATACCAAAAACCAACATAAAAAAGCTCTCTCCTTATCAGCAAATGTGTAATATATATACACCGATTTTACTAAAGCATTCGACCGACTTGACCACGGAATTCTATTGAACAAATTGGATACTTTTGGACTATCTAACCCTCTTCTGCAGCTTTTCTCTTCATATTTGAAAAACAGATATCAGTTTGTTCAGTACCGTGGTTACAGGTCGAAGAAGTTTTTGCAGTTATCTGGGGTACCACAAGGTTCGACCCTTGGACCTCTCCTTTTTATCATGTTTATCAATGATATTGTGTTAGACCTATGTGTACATTATCTGATTTATGCAGATGATCTTAAGCTACTGTGTGAAGTGAATTCTTACGAGGAGTGTGAACTGTTGCAAGTTGCACTGAATAAAATAAATTCGTGGTGTACACATAACAATTTACCACTAAATGCTTCCAAATGTAATGTTATGTCATTTACAAGAAAAAAAATCCTGTTGATTTTGATTATAAATTGGACGGTGCATCACTTAATAGGCCTGATTATATAAAAGATCTTGGAGTAACTTTCGATCCTAAACTAACATTCTTAAAACATATTGAAGTTGCCACTTCATCTGCAATGAAATGTTTAGGTTTTGTCATTAGAAACTCGAAAGGGTTTTCTAATATGTTTACACTTCGATTGTTATATACATCCTTCGTTAGATCGAAATTAGAATATGCATCGATAGTCTGGAACCCAATCTATGTTACTTATGTATCGACGCTTGAAAAAATACAAAGACGATTTATGAAATCTGCAGTATATATATTAGATGGCATATATCCGCCAAGAGGGTTTTCTCATAATTTGTTTTTAACACGGTTTGACATCATAGAATTGTCAAAACGGAGATCTGTACATCTGATTATATTTTTATATAAAATTGTTAATAATATTTTTGACTGTCCAGATATACTAAGTCATATCAATATACGGGTGCCCAGGATTTCAGCGCGGCACAACAATGTTTTTAATCTTCCTACAGCTAATACCAATATTCTCAAAGCATCTCCTCTTTATCAAATGATCTCTAATTATTGCACCGTGGAGGATAGGGTTGATATATTCTTTTGTACTATCAGGCAGCTAAAAATTGTTTACAGTTAGTCATTTACTATTATAATAATTTGTATATATAATATGTGTTTATATATGTATGTATGTGTGTATGTATGTGTATATGTGTATATGTGTGGGTATGTATGTATGTATGTATGTATGTATGTATGTATGTATGTATTTATGTATGTATGTATGTATGTATGTATGTATGTATGTATGTATGTATGTATGTATGTATGTATGTATGTATGTATGTATGTATGTATGTATGTATGTATGTATGTATGTATGTATGTATGTATGTATGTATGTATGTATGTATGTATGTATGTATGTATGTATGTATGTATGTATGTATGTATGTATGTATGTATGTATGTATGTATGTATGTATGTATGTATGTATGTATGTATGTATGTATGTATGTATGTATGTATGTATGTATGTATGTATGTATGTATGTATGTATGTATGTATGTATGTATGTATGTATGTATGTATGTATGTATGTATGTATGTATGTATGTATGTATGTATGTATGTATGTATGTATGTATGTATGTATGTATGTATGTATGTATGTATGTATGTATGTATGTATGTATGTATGTATGTATGTATGTATGTATGTATGTATGTATGTATGTATGTATGTATGTATGTATGTATGTATGTATGTATGTATGTATGTATGTATGTATGTATGTATGTATGTATGTATGTATGTATGTATGTATGTATGTATGTATGTATGTATGTATGTATGTATGTATGTATGTATGTATGTATGTATGTATGTATGTATGTATGTATGTATGTATGTATGTATGTATGTATGTATGTATGTATGTATGTATGTATGTATGTATGTATGTATGTATGTATGTATGTATGTATGTATGTATGTATGTATGTATGTATGTATGTATGTATGTATGTATGTATGTATGTATGTATGTATGTATGTATGTATGTATGTATGTATGTATGTATGTATGTATGTATGTATGTATGTATGTATGTATGTATGTATGTATGTATGTATGTATGTATGTATGTATGTATGTATGTATGTATGTATGTATGTATGTATGTATGTATGTATGTATGTATGTATGTATGTATGTATGTATGTATGTATGTATGTATGTATGTATGTATGTATGTATGTATGTATGTATGTATGTATGTATGTATGTATGTATGTATGTATGTATGTATGTATGTATGTATGTATGTATGTATGTATGTATGTATGTATGTATGTATGCATGTGCGTATATATGTGTGTATATGGGCTTGTGTGTGTATGTATATGCATGTGTATGTATATGTGTGCATACATGTTTGTATAAGCGTATGTGCTTATTTATGTTTATACCATTTTTATTACCATCTTTGCTTTTTCATTTTCATTTTATTTTTTGTATTGCTATTTTTATTATTATCATTTTTCTTTTTACTGTTACTGTTAATTCAAGTTATCTCCGTATCCTGTAATTGGGCTTTTGCCTGTTGGATATGTATTAAATAAATAAATAAGTAAATAAATAAATAAATAAATAAACATATAATAAGTCAGATCCATTGTTAGATATTCTCAGTTGTAGTCTTGCAAACATAAGAAACTTAGAATTAAACTGATTCCTTTTTATTTTGTTGTTGACCAAAAAAATGTATGTATGTGTATATATGTTTATGTTAGAGTATATATGCATAAGTGTAGATTCTGTAGATATACATTGTAAATCTATTTAATACGTTGTATTCAATTTGGTTAATTTTCTCTTGTAAAATTATGTGATTTTTTTGGTATGTTCCTATTTCGTATTTGGGTATTTTTCCTGTTGAATAGTATAATAAATAAATAAACAAATAAATAAAATACTGTATGTAATATTTATATCGTGACTAAAAGAGGAGTACAAAAAATTTCAGTTCATATGTTATGGTGTATTCTGTTTAATTAATTATATCTCTTGTCCTCAATTTAATAAATTTGGTAGATGTGTGTTCCCTTTCAACGCTTTTACTTTGTAGTGCTTAGTTGCATATGTTGTACATCAAAGGATAACAAGGATTATCCTATCTTGAATCTCCTTAGCATAACATAATTATAAAGTTTCCTGTTAGATATTTGTGTAACTCGTATACTGTTTAGATGTTAGTTAGTACGTGGTTAACTTAAATATCCGAACAAAGTTACTTACCAACTGAATTTTAAACATGACAAACCGTATCAATGCAGCCTTTGCTATTGAAAGGTGCATGCAGTTGTCAACTTATAAAGTATTTACCAAGTTGAACGGAGAAAAATGTTCATAATATGTATACAAGTAGGAAAGTTGGAGTTGGGACGAAGTTTGAGGAATTGCAAGGGAATATTAACAATGACGTGTTTTTCACAAAACACCACATATTGCACTCGACTCGCGTTTCGCCAATTAAGTTGGCATAATCTGGAGATGACTGAAACTAACCTCGTGTTAACGATGTACCCTATTTATACCAAAAACTATTGTCACAGTTCGTTCCAAGCTTTCAAATGCATCCTTCCAGCTGTCTAGTATATGTTACATTCGTAATTAATCTATCTATTTTATGGCTATTCTCAAACTTAGGCAGCACTAGACATCGGTTCTACCATATTTGGGAGATGAAACATATGCTCTTTGAATCTAGTTCGAATTAATGGTCTAGTTTGTCCGACATACTTTTGATTAAAGTCCTTACAGCTAATTTTGTAAATCCCCGACTTTTCGTTTGTTTCAATTTTGTCTTTTGGATTGCCTAAGAGTTGTTGCAGTATACTTTCTATAAAAATTTCAAATAAATTACTTGACTAATACTAGTATAATTAAAATATTCTTTGTGTTGCAAATATATTCAGCCGGGACGCCGTAGGTTTTAACGCTATTTGCAAATGGCTACAAATAAATCATTCAAGTACCACTTTCCGTTTTTGAACAAAAGAATCGGAGAGCCAACTTTTGATCAGCCGTGTACATCCAGCGTATACTTTAATGGATTTACCAAATCCGCCATAAGCTGCATATGTCTACCAAGTGCAGGGAATATTCAGGTACAGATGGACTTTATATTGCACAAGGGAATATTAGAGAAGATTGAAATATTGTATATCAAAGCCAAACGCTGAAATAGAAGCGTATTGTATATTCCAGAAAGTTTAAAATAGGAAAAATGGGATACTTTTAAAATACTTCGGATAACTGCGAACCTGTGATATCGAAAGGTTTATTGGCCAATCGAAATAATTTGAAGTGTAAATGGGACTAGAAAATTGTTATATGGAGCCATTAAATTAATGCCATATGGCTTTCAATTTTATTTGATATCAGAATAAAACGGTTTGATTTATCACCTGCATTAGAAAAGTGTAGATATTTTTAATTTACTGCATTTTTTCCTTATTGCGAATTACCGATCCACATAAACTATTATTAACGCAACGCAAACCTAAACAGATTTTACCTAAAGAAATTCAAAAGGTCGAGCTAAATAAGCTGCACGTATAAACTCTAAGGAAAATTTGGTAAAAATAAAAACCACTTTAGATTGCCCGACTAAAATCCCTCCCTCTAACGTCAATATTAAGGGTAAATCATAGTGAATGAACTATTTTTTTGATAACGAATTGGTTTTTAAATGGGCGGACGATGGCCTGATTGAATGGCCTGCTCGTTCGCTAGATGAGACACCTTTAAACTTCCCTTTGTGAGCTTTTAGACAGGCACTGTCTACTTGTCTACCAGAACAAATAAAATTAAAACCACTATTGGTATTTTTTAGTTTATTTATAAATACTGTAGGTTTTCCTTATAAATTAAATATTTGAACACTACTACTAACAAGGCATGTCCCATAAAAACCAGATCAATATTTGTAACCTCCTCGCGACACAGGGGGCAGATACTGAGAGTTAGCTGAGGGTGCAACGTATTGTCGTGTAGCAACCAATTCGGCTGAGGATGGACGGTACTGGCCATTATCTACAATTCCTCTAGCTTCCTCGGCAGCATTAATTTCCAAGCTCTTTAAAATAGCAGCAGGAATAGGTGGTGGAGTTGGCAGATGGTCTCCAGCAGGACGGAAACCGTTCTCGTCGGCAACGTAGCTTACGGAGATTGTTTGGCCGTTTGGAGCCAAATAAGAATAGAAACCCTGGACTTCACTGGCGTCCGAGGTTTTCAGGTGGCCGGATTCTTGAGCAGCGATGTGATTGGCTGTTTCATAGCTGAAAGTTATATAGTATCAGAATTTCGCTTGGTTATCATTTTTTGGAAAGCAAATCTAAAGAGGGTATGGTTTATTTCAAACTTATTCGTAACAAAAACAATATCGGCTTCTTTGAGGGTGGTAAAGGGATCAAAGAAGCAGGCATTTTTTTAATTGCAAATAGGTTTGAAATAAATTGTACATGATCTAAACATTAGCTAATTAGAAATACCCGAGGCTGAGAATGTTTAGAAACTTTATACTTACTCAAATCTGTAGCTTCCATCTCCATTATTATCATTGTTAAACCTGAGGATTGGCACTGGAGGAGATGTAGGGCTGGAGTACGATTGAATTGGAACAGTAGCAAGAGGTGCAGCAACAGCTCCAGCAAATCGAGCTACAGAAATTGGAGCTCCGTATAAGGCATTAGGACTTGGTACAGATCCGGAGAAATGGGCGGCAGCTATAGGGGCACCGTATACGGGACCAGGTGAAGGAATAGGAGCGCCGTAACGGTTGGAGGGAAGTAAATTAAATGGAGCAGCCAGGACACTAACACTATCAGCAGTAGTTGCGGTATTACTTGAGGGGAGGTAGGTGTTTTCCAATCTTCCGGCTGTTGCGGAGGCAACAAAGAAAATAGCTACAAACTAAATATATCATTAGTTACATTTGCAACATTACATGTCTGTCAAAGTAAAGTTAAATTCGATTTTGTGAACGTTACAAATTTATATTTTAGAGAATCGTTCTCCGTTAGTGAAATTTAGTTAATATTAGATAAGTTTTTAAGGTTTTGTGAAATAGCTAGGAAAATTAAAAATCAATTGTTGGAATTAATGTATGCAAAACTATTTAAAAAAATTTTTTTGCAGACCATCAAGTGGGCAGTGTTTTAAAATTTTAAATTGAAAAATTCTTCGATTTACAATGTAAAAAATGCAACTTACCAACTTCATCCTTTAATGTATTTGATTTGTTGTTTCGCTAAAAGATCACAAATGTTAATGATACTGGTATTGCGAGATCGTTCGCTTTTATACCGAATATCTCCATAAACTTCAGATGATACAATTTAATTTTTTTAAGTATATGATTACGTAATAAGTGGTTCCAAGGCAAACTTATATCGAAAAATGTATCAATTGTTTCAATATGCGAAGTGGAGGATAGATGTATTTATATAGTGTATTAATTATGGTTCTATTATTGCACTTGAAAGTAAATTAAGGTGAACTATTTTGCTATATTAGTTTGTAAAGAAAATACAACTGACTCTTAGAAATATTTGTATGTTATGTACTAACACAATTGATTTATTGAATTCTTGTATTTACAGAGTGTTCAACATAAAACGTTTGGACGATGTAAAGAAAATACCTGAAGTGGCCAGTACAGTACATCTTATAACAGTATATATCATCCTGATTTAAAAAAAATCATTTTATTTAATTTTTCACGTACCTCAGTTAAATTTTAATAAAGTATCCTGATATATTTCATTAAAATTTTTAAATAATTAATTTTCAGCGTCATTCGATACTATTAATAATAATTCATGTCATATATTTTAATAATTTCTTCTTATTGACATTGACATTTTTGTAATTAAATTAGACATTTCAAATGTCAAACTGTTAAATTTATCCTAACCCCATTTTATGAGGTCAAATATGTTGTTGAAAATCTTATCGCCAAATTTGAGAAAGCTCCCATTAGTATTGTTTGAGTTATCGCGGATACACACATGCACATCCAAACACACACAGACACACACCTACATACACCTACACACACCTACACACACACCTACACACACACCTACACACCTACACACCTACACCCACATCCACATCCACATCCACATCCACATCCACATCCACATACACACACACACGCACCGACAGATATCATTCGGAAAATATAATGGATTCAGGAGGGTTCAAAACGTATATATTAATCAAAATCTCAAGGCCGAAAAAAATCACGATTACTGTACTTCCTTATTTAGTAGGAATAAGAAAGTAAAAATAGTTACTAATACATTTTTGAGTACTATTCTTCAGTCTTCTTTAATACTGAATCTGAGTTAAATATTTAACTTGCTCTTATTTTATTGCTTTGTTTGTCTTGCATATATCATTGACAATTTTCTTCATAAATTAACAACCAATGGAATACCTCATTGCCACAGCAAACAGCTGTCTTACCATATAAGAGCAATACCTAATTCGATAATTTTAATCCCGAATTTTAAAAATTCAGATATAATATCTTGTACGTTTATATCATAAGCAGATGGAAACACGATAAAACATTACTTCTGACCAATTATTTGTAACTCCAAATCATTTTCGAAAAAGTCCTGGATCAAATTGGTAAAAAATTCGGTATTGCAAGCTTTCTAAGTGGATTGGGGGCAGAATTGATTGGACAAAACAAAACAAACACAAACCATAATAGCAGAGCTACAGCCATCTTAACAAATAAGAATGGAGCATCAAGAATTAATAAAAATAACTAGACATGGTAGTGCCAAAACATCGACTACCTAATTCGAAATTTTAATCATCTGATACAGTGGCTAAGCACAAAAAAAAATCATTAAAATATTTTAAGTTATTAGGCGTTGCACCTTCTGTTAGATAGGAGATTGTGTGAATTATGAAGTTAAACTATAAAAAAGATTACTGTAGTCTGTTCACTCTGTATTACTGACATACTCACGATACATTTCTATTGGTAGTATATTAAGGACGATATATCAATTATCTCGGTACAAGCTGTTATGCATATAAAATGGAGCATCTCGCTTTTTAGAAATTTGCATAATCCATTTATCAGCTTTTAAGTTGCTTCCGGACGTCCTTGGTTTTTTATTGGTATTGCAGTTATTGTATTCTTTCTATCAGCATCGTATAATGTTAGACATAAGAATAGTTAATTGGGGATAATCGAAATATTGTATAACTATATCAATTGTAGGTTGAGGTTGTTAAGAGAATGGACATTTTAACTGTTAGTGGAGGCTTGTGAATGTGAGATATTTTGTCATAAATGACATATTAGTGTATACAGAGTGTTAATTAAGTAAGTAGACAAACTTTAAGCAGTAATGGCTTGTACGATTTTAAGACAAAAGTTCATACAAACATAAACATATCCTAAACTTCTAATCTTTTTGTCTTAAAGTTATACAAGGAATTACCGCTTAAAGTTTGTCCACGTACTTAATTAACACTCTGTATAAGGGATATACAGGGTGGGGCAATAGTGCGTCGGACCTCGATATCTCGAGTTTTACGATAGCTACAAAATTTTTAAAAAAATTGGAAGTAAACTAGATAAAAAAGTCTATAACTGGAAATTATTTTCGAACATACAGGGCGAGCCAAGACGAAATTACAGGACCAAGTGCCTTTTTTTTAAATGGAATGCTATGTATATCAGTAAATTTTTTGAAGCCTCTTTCTAGGCTTTATTCATTACTATATTATTATTGGCTATCTCCCAACCACTCTGATGTAATTAATTTTTTTGTTGAAATAATGCCATCTGCAGATGGATATTAAAAAAATCACCACAGTCACAATTATGGGTTTTAAGAAAAACTTATGTGAATACCAGTTACGAGACATCTAATTAATATTTCTGATTCATTTTCATTTCCTAAAAATGTATAGGGTGGCCAAAAATTAGTATTCAATTAAGAACTTTCTAAATTGAATTTTCTCAATTTTTTCAAATGGAACACCCTGTATATTTTTCAACGATGTGATATAAAAATGAAAAACGAACATTTTTTGTAAGTACCTCCCTATGGCTAACTGCAACCATTTTCATTTTATTGAGCAATAATTACAACATTCAAAAATAAACTTAAAAAAAGAGGTTTCTTCAAATAACTTAGTAGAAAAAATTTTAATAAATGTTCCACATGTTGGCCATTTCGATTGACACACATCTCTATGCGCTTTTGAAATAAGGTTCCCACTGTTCCTAAAACTGCCGGTGTGATAGATCTAAAGGCAGTTATTATTCTTTCCTTCATATTTTGTACTGTTGTTGGTGTGTCTCTATAAACAATTTCCTTCACGTATCCCCATAAAAAGAAATCCATTTTTGTAAGATCTGGGGATCTAGCAGGCCATTTAGTAGGTCAATTTCTTCCAATCCATTAATGAGGGTAGGTATTATTTAAGTGGTCTCTAACTGCATTTAAATAATGTGGTGGAGCACCATCTTGCTGAAACCACATCTTATTTCGAATTCTTCCAGGGAGATTTACCAATAATTGTGGCAGATAGTTTTCCAAAAAATGAAGATAAAGTCAATGTACCATCAAAGAAATGTGGCCCTATTACATGTTTTCCAATAATTCCTCCACAAACGTTTATAGACATCTGTGTTGGTTATCAACTTCTTAACGTTGGTGATAAATTCTATTGACAAGTAAACAATTTCTGTCTGACTCGCCCAAAACAAAAGTCATGTCTACAAGTTCCGCTTTATTAAAATTCATATTGTAAAATTCCAAATATTTAAATTCAATACAAATTGTAACTAACGACCGATAAGTGTGATAAATGCTCCTTTGTACATGACAATTCATACCAAACTGAGGTTTTATTGCTTGTCGAATAACGAAAACAGTAAAAAAATGTACAAAAAAAACATTACAGTAAAGGACTGGTTAAATACTATTTACTCACTTCAATGGAAATGGTTCCACTAAATACCCTCATTTCAAAATCGCATAAAGACGTGTGTCAATCAAAATGGGCAACACGTCGAACACCTATTATAAATTTTTCTAATAAATTATTCGAGAGAACCTCTTTTTTTTAAGTTTATTCTTGAATTTGACACATTTATTTATAAAACGAAAATGGTTGCAATTAGCTATAGTGAAGTACTTACAAAAAATGTTCGTTTTTCATTTCTACATCACATCGTCGAAAAATATACAGGGTGTTTCATTTGAAAAAATTGAGAAAATTCAATTTAAAAAGTTCTTAATTGAAAAATAAACACTTATTTATTTATAAAACGAAAATTGTTGCAATTAGCCATAGGAAAGTACTTACAAAAAATGTTCGTTTTTCATTTTTACATCACATCGTTGGAAAATATACAGTGTTCCATTCGAAAAAATTGGAGAAAATTCAATTTAAAAAGTTCTTAATTGAATACTAATTTTTGGTCACCCTGTACATTTTTAGGAAATGAAAATGATTCAAAAACATTAATAAGATGTCTCGTAACTGGCATTCACATAAGTTTTTCTTAAAACCCATAATTGTGACTGTGGTGATTTTTTTAATATCCATCTGCAAATGGCATTATTTCAACAAAAAAAATTCATTACATAAAAGTGGTTGGGAGATAGTCAATAATAATATAGGAATGAATAGAGCCTAGAAAGAGGCTTCAAAAAATTTACTGATATACATAGCATTCCATTTAAAAAAAGGGCACTTGGTCCTGTAATTTCGTCTTGGCTCGCCCTGTATGTTCGAAAATAATTTCCAGTTATAGACTTTTTTATCTAGTTCACTTGCAATTTTTTAAAAAATTTCTAGCTATCGTAGAACTCGAAATATCGAGGTCCGACGCACTATTGCCCCACGCTGTATATATAACGAGTTAAGCAGGCTATCTGTGTCCAAGGGCGGACATTTTTTGGATACTCATAATACGCTTCGCTCTGATTTTATCTTTGTTTTTGGTTAAAGTTGAAGACAGGGTTTGTAGGTCAATTTTTTTGAAACCCTAAGAATTTTTTGAAGTCTATTGCACTGCTGGAAATAAGTATTACAGCCAATTTTTGGAGACACATACATTCAGAATTATCTCGCAACTACTGTTTGTTAAAACTTCCATATGCGGGTATAGTTCAGGATTATTAAAGTTTATTTATTTATTTATTTATAGTTACAATTATTACCCAACAGACGAATCGAATTACAGGGCAGGGAATTACAAAATATAATCGATACTAATTAACAAAATAAGTTTAATATTAACGTACTCCAAAGAAAGAACATAATTTTTTATAACCCTATTGGTACAATTAAAAATATCAATGTTTACTTGAACCGACGCACTATGGGCCGATGGTGGAGGCGCCGTCTCAAAAATACCAAAAACCAAAAACCGAATAAGGAACACAAACTTCAATTTTCTTATAACTAATACATCAAACTTTTATAATTCGGTTCGGTAATTTATTTAAATGTTGACTGGGTTCAGTTAGTAGACTTCAAAAGTAGGAATATGGAGAGACTTAGATGTGTTGTTTTGATGCTTATTTTAAATAAACAATTTCGTGCTTAAAAATTAAATAAAGTGCAATGTGTTATACACCGTTTCAAAGAGCAGTTCTTCTAGTATTAAAAACATAAAAAATATTTCTATATTGCTTATCCCTTACTACAATAAAAAAATGATAAAGGTTTCATGTTACTGGAATGACTTTCTCAACTTTAAGATAAATTTTAACTGTTAGCAGGGTTCGCCCGGGTAAGTTTTTTTTCACCATCTGGCAACTAAAACGATCCTGTATAAGATCCAAAAAAAAAATCTTGTAGATTTTTTTGCGCTTCTCTTGCAAATCAACAAAATATACAAAGAAGCGGGTGCGACGAACACTTAAAAATCTGCAATACTCGTTCCGTAAGAATTATGAATTTGCAAAATACGGCGTTATAAAGAATACCTACATATACATTATAAATTGCAACAAATCAGCATTTCACCGAATGCCTGGATTTTGGAAATCGTATATCGGGACGGTCACTTATGATTTTTTTTAGCAGCACCACCATATTCCACGTTTGACAAAATATGTTACGAGTGACTTGCGGTTAGATAAAATCAAATGAATATTTGTAATTGTTAAACTTATTAAACAAAGAGGTATATCGATAAAAATGGTTTACGATATAATTTGAAAAAAAAAATTTTTTGGCCATGAAAAATAAACCAAAGAGAAAATATTTTTTTCTTCACCTATCTTGCCACTGTCAGCTGTACCTACGACAGTAAACAATGAACAATTTCAAAATTACTAAACGTAACATATGTGACCCTTTTATAGAGCACGGAAAACATATATCAACAGCAGAACGGTATGTTAAAGAACATTTCGATCTTTCTGAAGAGCAGTTGCAATGTGTTATCGTCAAACTTCAGAAACACTTATTGCCCGAATTTAAGATACGCTTCAATAAAGCCGGAAGAAAAAGGGATGTGTTCTTACGCAGCAACGAGAAATGGTTAGATGGCGAATTTTTTGTACCATTCCAAGAAGACGAAGAATCATCGACGTCCCTATCTGAAAACCCACGAGGGAGACCATGTAAGTCATTTAACGAATCCGCATAGAAGACACAGAAACGAAAAGCAATAAAACTATTTCGAGACTCTGGACTTGATTAGATTTATTATTTATATACTCAGGAATTACGTTCAATTGGTGAGACATGAGAATCAGAAATTATACAGGAACTACGTTCTGCATCATAAGAAAGGAAGGCTTTTATCCACACATTATTAAGACGTAATACTTCTGTTGAGCCTTTCACAAATCAAGAGGCCTTGGCTCTTTTCATTGATTTAGATTAAACGAAAAACTAATATACATACCTTAGTACCTGTTTACAAGACAAAGACTGTAATGTACTCCCATCATATACCAAACTTATAGAAGTAAAGCGAGAATGTTATCCAAAGCACATGCAAGTAACTGAAATTGGTGCTAAAGTAAGTTTGCAGTCTCTTCTAGATCACACATGTAAGAGAATTATCAAAATTGATTCTGTGAATGTGGCCAACATTTCACAATTATTATTATACAGTAAATGGGGCTGTGATGGATCTTCGGGACAAAGTGAGTACAAGAAAATACTGACTGGTGAAAGTGACGTAATATCCGATACTAACTTGTTTGTAACGTCCTTGGTTTCACTACAAATTGTAGATGAAGTCACAAAAAACGTCGTTTGGAAAAATCCAACCCCGTCCTCTGCTCGATACTGTAGGCCCATTTTAATAGAATTCTCAAAAGAGACTCCAGAGAAAACAAGATCTGTTGTCAATGAAGTGGAAACTCAAATAAGCACTCTTTTGCCTTCTTTTGTAGTGAACAATGAACAGCAGATGTCTATTAAACATCAGCTGCTCTTTACAATGATAGATGGTAAGGTTACACAAGTAATAGCAAATACTCCATCAAGTGCCACATGCCATATATGTCTTGCAAAACCAACAGAAATGAACGATTTGGAACGTGTTAAACAGAGACCTGAGAATGAAGAGCATTATAGATTTGGACTCTCATCTTTACATGCATGGATTCGATTTATGGAGTTAGTACTTCATGTTTCATATAAGTTATCATTTAACAAATGGTCAGTAATCTCAGAGGACATAAAAAAGCAAAAGCAATCTAAAAAATTTATGTATAGGAGCAGTTTCGGAAAGAATTAGGATTACTAATTGATAAACCTCGACAAATCAGCGGAACTAGTAATGACGGAAATACCGCTCGAGAGTTCTTTGCCAATTCTGCTTGCACTGCAAAAATTACTGGAGTTGATGAAGAATTAATTATGAGATTTCGTATACTACTTCAGACAATGTCAAGTGGCATGGCAATCAATGCCAAAAAGTTTGGTCAATATGCTTCTAGAACAGCCGAATTATATGTGAGCAAATATCCATGGTACTATATGCCCTCCTCTGTACATAAAGTACTCATTCATGGAGAAAACATAATTCGATATAATGCACTTTTACCACTTGGCCAGTTGTCCGAAGATGCACAGGAATCCAGAAATAAGGATTATAAACATTTCAGGTTACATCATTCTCGCAAATGTTCCCGAAAAGCTACTAACGAAGATGCCTTTCATACTTTATTGTATACATCAGACCCTTATATAACGAGCTTAAGACAATCTGTGTCACGCAAGATTGTGAAACTTGAAGAAGCCTTGCAACTATTACAATAAATATTTATTTACATATAATTATGTACATAAATTACACGCTGTATATTATCATTATACAATTATAAAATGAAATGTATAAAAACAAAATAAAAATTATTTAGCGTTACTACTGAACGTCAGACCTTTCTTTATATTATACCGAATTTCATGTGTCTATAGTAACAAATAAAAAAGTTACAGATTTTTGAGACGGTGCCTCCACCATCAGCCCATAGGGCGACGTATAGTTTGAACACATGGTGTATAAAGGTGAAAATTTTAATATATTTGTACTGGGAACTGGCAAATAAAATAACCTATTAGAACGAGTTTGTAACGCTGGAACATGAATAACATGAATAACAACTAAATAATTCTGGACAGTCAATTTGGTTATTTAAACTTCTTTACAAGGTTACTATTGAATAATATTTTCGCCGAGTATTTAAGTCATTCATGTGAAATCTTTGTTTGTAATAACATATTGCTGAAAGTGCCCTAAGAGGGATAAACACCATCCGACTTATACCATAGAAACTTCACAAATTTCCCCTGTATTTTCTCAATACGAAATTTATGAATTTCGTATCCCGGATTCCAAACTAGGCAAGCATATTTCAATTTAGATCTAACGAAAATGTTAAAGAGAAGCAGTTTCCAAAAGTTGCTTGCTGTTTCTTATTATAAAATCAAGATTTCTCTAAGCATCCGCTACCACATCATTCATGTGGTCAGTAAAAAGTTAATCTGCAGTCAAAGATTACTCTCAAATCTTTAAACTTATAATATCTAGTTACATTAGCCGCGTTAAGGAATATATGAATTCAATTAGCTGCAGTTTTTTCGTCAAACTCATGCAATTGCACTCACTAACATTGAGAGGTAATAAATTTCTTTCGCACCAAAGATAATATAGTCTTCAATTGGAAATCGATGAATATAGCTTTAGATCATCCGCATATAATAGAGCATTACAAGTAAGTTCACTGACGATGTCATTTATGAAAACAATGAACAAAAGAGGCCCTAGAACGGATCCTTGCGGAGCTCATGAAGTTGCTGTCTTTTTAACAGACCCTAAATTCTGGTACTGCACGTATAGGCTTCTGTTGTTTATATAGGAATAAACAACTTAAGAAATCCATCACTAAGTCCTACATCGCATAGTTTATGCAGCATTAATATATGGTCAAGTCTGTCGAATACCTTTGAAAAGTCCGTATAAAGTTAACAGTTCTGTGGTCTCGTTACTTCAACAATTATAGTCTTTATGCAATTATTATTTTAACAGCACGTATAACTTTACTGGGTCCCTAAAAAGGCAAAACTGTAAAATTACATGCCCTGTCAAATTTTCATGACTGCATTAAAACTATTAAAATAACCAAGAGCGTAAAAGTGCACTTTCCATAGCAAATTTATTACTCCTTTTAATTGTCCTAGATATGAGGTTTTAAAAATTCGTATAATATCTGCCATTATTTTCATCCATTTTTATTTCAGGAAGTCATAATGGTTCGAGGAAGAGTTTCTTTGTTAACTTTACGATCACTACCAATAATAGCTTCGCTAATGGTGTAATTAAAGAGAGTGATAAAATAAGAGACCGCTTTTTCTAATCATAACCTTCTTTGTATACCGAGTTCAACTACAACAGGATATTACATTTTCATGTACAATGTATTCGAAATTTCAGGCTCACTGTTGGTGCCTCGCTTGATAAAAATATACAGGCACATTTGTGTACTTTAAAAAAGAACAGTCTATAAGAGAGATATCTGAAATTGTTTTCGAGGCAATCATAAAATACTGTAAAGGAGTTTAGGAATATACAGTCTTTTTTGTATACTTAACACTTTAAGTAACCCCAGAATAAAACTCGAGTGGTGTTAGATCTGGTGACCGTGTACGTCACTCTATAGGTTCCCTGCTACAACCCATCCATTTGAGAAATTTTGGTTCATTTACTGGGGAACGTTGACTGCATAGGGAGGAAGAGCACCATCTTGCTGATACATAAGATTGTTGATGGGGTAAATGTGCTCCTTAAGGATTATTATACAGATTTGATCAGAATCTCATTTATTTTTATCTTTTTAATCAAAAACCATTGTGCCACCATTGTAATATACCACGAGAAAAATCTGAAAAGTATATGGTTATATAGCTTCCAATAAGTTTGGATTGCATCCCAAGTTTTGTAATTTTGTCTCCAATAGTTTCTAAAAAAAAAAAAAAAAAAAAAAGAAAAAACTTTACTTAATTTCTACTTTACACATTCTGTATCTCGTATCTCAGAAGGGTTCATTTTTGAACACGTGATCATAACAACATTTTTGCCTATTTTGGTATACAATGTAGAAGTTTTCCATGTTATTTCTAAAACACCTAGTATGCATATAAAATAAGCAGCACCCTATCTATGTGTTCCACAAATATCTATTTATTTATTTATTTCTTCACCATCTAATAGTACAAAGACCATTTACAAGAAACATATTTAATACAAAAGTAAAACTAAAAATAATAAATTACATCGATAATATATACACATACTATAATACACCTATACAGATAGATATACATATAAAAAGATAACAACTGTAACCGTGTTAGATAAAGTCTCCTATTTTTTTAACACGCTTTATATTAGCTTCACCTGTATGTACCTATGTATGTATCTATCTATGTAACGGAATCTTTCAACGTAATTTTCACCAACTTCAAAACGTCTGATTAAATTGAAAATTTGCACACGTATTAAGGACCGATGACAATACAATAATTTGAATGCGTATAGACGCATTTCTCTTAAAAAAAATTGTGACGTACTTCGCTGCACTACACAATATCAGAAGTGTCACTTTGACGCCCAACACTACGGCGGTGCTCACGGTACGGATATCTCGGGCGCCAGTTTCTGTTTAGAGTGCAGAAACACCACTTTACTCTATCGGCGGGACGATAGAGGCCGGGCAACTACAGTGAAGAAACGGATAAGCCAGGGGTCTAGAAAAGGTAACTTACACACTACAGTTAATGAACAGACTCTCATTCAACATATTTACATTTATTCTACACACTAATTATTATTTACACTTTATATACACCTTAGTAACTACAACTTATACTACAACGGTCTTAACTACGGGCGAGCGGGGCAGTAAGCGGGCGGTCAAGCGGTGCGATACGATAATCCGGGGAATGAAGCGGTGAAAAGGTAAACAACAATAAATTAATCGGTCATAAGCAGACGGCGGACGGATACCAGGAGGGGAAGCAAGCGCCGATACAAGCACACTAAGACTATCTATGGCGGTTATTTACTATACCTTTATGTACCAAACCTTAATACCTACTTCCGTATCCTGGGCTGCTTCCTCTCTGGAGCGGTCGGTGTCGGCACGTCTGGTCGGTACGGGCGGCAGCAACGCACTCTCTTGGATGCTCTGAAAAAATCCTCAAGCTACTAAACTCTGCCAAAAATAGAAGTAGGATGAGACGCGGTAGTCATGCGCGGAATATAGCCATACGTCACCCGAATTCAATTTAAAACAAACTTATACCTTTATACTCACAAGTTTACTTACGGTCCTAGTCGGCGTAGTGCTTCGGTTGGTGGTCAGACGGGGACTAACTTGTCTGAAAAATTCTCATACTACTAAACACTGCCAAAAGCAGAAGTAGGATGAGACACGGTAGTCATGCGCGGTATATTACAACTATGTCACCTGTTTATGGACTTAGAATAATTCTGCTTTAAATTTAAATACCTATGTCTTTATACTCACGAGTTTACTTACTATCCAAGTCGGCGTGATGCTTCGGTTGACGGTCAGACGGGAACTGATTTGATTGTTTCCAGTCTCTGAGACCTTTACGGTAGGACGGACACAGGAGTGCCGGGGACAATATGCGCGATTCGCGTTTCGCGATTCACGTATTGCCCGCAACTTGGCATATTTGGAATGTTTACACAAACAGATCAATACTACCTACCTATAATTAACAATTAAACTATTATTAATATGCAACTGACAATACCACTATTAAGGGCGCAGTACTACAATGTTTAAAACACCTTTTGAAACAGACAAATAGCACCCAGTTATCTAACTCAAGTCTATAAAATAATCACTTCGTTACAAAATTTCTAAGCGGATGTCAAAGTTGTGTGATCGGCGCATTCGCCAAAATATCGCATTCATGATAAGTTGGCAGAAAGTTAACCACTAATGGACTACCGTAACTCATACTATACTTGAAATACAAGATGAACTAGTTACCAATTTACGATAAGAATATATTTTTTTTAAAGCATTTAATTCTTTTGTTTTGTCAAAATATACAGCAATTCAACAATAGCAATACAATAATTTTAAAAAGAAAATATAAAAAAATCCGAAATAAATTCAAATCAATAAATTTTGAAAAAAAGTTTAATTAAAAAATTTCGACAAAAATTCTTGAAGACTGTTACATTTGTTTTCGTTTCATGACTAAAAAATAAAAAAATAAATTATAGTTTAAATAAAACCGAACTAAAGAGTAAAAAAAGAAGAATGAAGTGATTGACGGTTTGCTATTAAAGCGTGTTTTTTTAGTTTTTTAAACTATAATTTATTAAAATGTCAATATTATTTTCACTGGTATTGTAGTTAAAGCATATCTTATAATTAGGTGAAAACTTTAAGACATTATTCAGAGCTCTAGGTAGATAAAAAGTGTGTTTATGTCGCAAATTTGCTCTTGAAACATGAAAATTGAATCTATGAAATGTATCGCTACAATCTGTTTCATGATGGATGATTTTCTTTAAGAAATGTATGGCAAAGTTATTACGTCTATCATTTAAGTTGCTCATAGAGAACATATGAAGCAGATCACTTTGTGGGAAACGAGTAGGTGGATATATTCAATGAGATTTAAAATAAAGATATTTAAGAAAATGGCGTTGCACATTTTCAAACTTAATAATATGAATATTATAGCACGGTTGCCATACAAGGGACGCATACTCTAGCTTAGATAGCAAAAATGAAAAGTACAATAATTTTAAAGTTGCAATATTTGAGAAATCATGGCCATTGCGTATATAAAAATCTAAAATCTTATTTACGTCACCTATGTGGAGTACCTCAAGGCTCTGTTTTGGGACCACTCTTGTTTTTACCTTTTATAAATGATTTGCCAAATATTGTTAACGATTATTTGGTAATTATGTTTGCGGATGACACTTCGTCTCTAAATTTTGAAGACAACTTACCTCAGTTGGTGGAGACCACTCAAAATAAAATAAATGAATTTGTATCAAAGTTTAACCAGGACCAATTACTAATAAATGAGGGTAAAACAGTTTTCATGGATTATACACCAAGATTATCCACTTACAACGGAAGTCATCTACTTAAAATAAATAGAAAGTTCCTAGAACACAGTTCTTAGGTGTACACATAGATAACTCTCTAAACTGGGAACATCACATTGATGCACTATGTAAAAAATTGTCTCCCGTTTGTTTTGCATTATGCAGGTTGAGGAATATCACAAACAAAGAAGTTTTGTTGTCTTATTATTATGTACACTTCTATTCAAGATTAGTTTACGGTATTGAATTTTGGGGTAGTTCAAGTTATTTTGAAAGAATTTTTAAAATTCAGAAAAAAGCGATAAGGAATATAGTGGGAATTAGCAAAACAACATCATGTAAAACTGTCAATTGATCAGAAGTACCAAAGGTGGAAAGTTTTCTACTAAGTATACTATGATTAAGCCTATCGAAAGCTTTCGGGAAGTCAAAGTATGTTACATCTGTTTGAACCTGCATGTCAATGGATTCAGAGATATATTGCGTGACGCATATTAAATTAGTAATTATAGAGCAGCCTTTCATAAACCCATGTTGCTGAGTGGAAATACTATTTTTAATATGCAGATGGATACAATTAAGCAGTAATATCTTGGTTATTGGTCGAAAATTGGTTATATCACTTTTATTGCCCTTTTTGTATACTGGGCATACTTTGGAGTATTTCCAAATATCAGGACAGCAAGAGCATTTAACAGGAAGATTAAATAGAATCATAAGGGGATGGGTAAATAAAACAGCACAATCTCTCAATAAAAATGCTGGAATATCGGCAGGTCCAACGGTTAGTTTAATATTATCTGTCATTGTTGATTATTTGTCAAATTTTGCGATGTAATATTTATAATGTTTAGAAAAAATCAAGTAACACATTATAACGTTGATAGATAAATTACATCACTGGATTGCTATTGATTGAAATAGTTATTTGATGTAATAATAACGACATTTCGACGTTGTGTGAATCGCCTTTCTGAGAACCTTCTTCCATTTCTTTATTACATATCATCTATACAGATTTTAGTAAGGCGTTCGACAGTCTTGATCATGGTATTATTTTGAATAAACTTAAGCAGTTTGGTTTTTCAGATAAACTGTCTAAACTTTTTTCATCATACTTGCAGTGTAGGCGCCAATATGTGGAATACCGTGGTTTCAAGTATGGCGAATTCATTGCTTCATCTGGTGTACCACAGGGTTCCATACTTGGGCCTCTTCTTTTTGTTATTTTTATCAATGACATTGTAGATATGATTGACGTCAATTGTCTTCTGTATGCAGATGATTTGAAAATTTATTGTGATATTAATTCTATCTGCGATTCCCTTCAATTGCAAATAAATTTGAATAAAATTAATAACTGGTGTGTAAAAAATTACTTGTCACTGAATGTGCAAAAGTGTAACGTTCCGTATTTCACAAAAAAAACTGAACCGTATATTTACAATTATACACTCAATAATATGTCTCTAAATAGAGTAACTGAATTTAAAGACTTAGGAGTTATTTTTGATTCAAAGCTGAGCTTTAATCTTCACATTAATGCTGTTGTACTTTCTAGTTACAAAAACCTTGGTTTCGTTATAAGGCATTCACGAGGGTTTTATGACACTGACGTTTTATTCTTACTATTTAATTTTTCTGTTCTGTCTAAGATAGAATATGCTAGTATAATTTGGAATCCTGGGTATCGAACATATAGTAATAATTTAGAAAGTATTCAACGCAAATTTTTAAAGTATGTATCCTTTAAGATTGATATCGTTTACCCAGTTATTGGAGCGCCACATGAACAACTATTAACTAGGCATAATATGTTGAGTCTAAAAGATAGAAGGGAAATGCATTCTCTTATATTCTTACGTAATATTATTCATAATAAGATTGACTGCCCTTCTATTTTAAGTCAACTTAATTTTAATATTACTTAAATCGCAACTAGGCACACTGTCACTTTCTATTTACCAACCCCAAGGACCAATTTACTTAAATTTTCACCTTTATTTTGTTTATGCAACAATAATTATCATTCAGTTCAAGATAATTTGGATATTTTTATCTGTAGCATTAACTCGATCAAAAAGTTATTTGTAAACAGTAATGTAAGTGCTGTTTAATGTACTTCTTTTTTGCTGCTGCAAATGCATTGTAATAATTGTCAATTTTCAATTGCCAATTTATTTTTTTTTGTAATTATTATTATTATTTTTATTATTTTTTTGTTAATTATGCTGTATTCCCATCCTATAATTAGTATGCAAATACTGTTGGATGGTGTATCTGAAATAAATAAATAAATATTAACTAAACATTAACCCTTCTAAAGCGCATTACAATTTATAAATAATAGTATTATGGCCAATGAGCTTCGTTCTGCCGACGCAAAACACACAATGGACTTCCAGCGCTGAGATACTATACGAGCATGTGACGTTACAGGCCAACTAGTAAGCGTTTATCGATTCAAATAATGCAAGTAGTTTCTGCGGCTTCGGTTATAGTTATGATTGTTTCTTTTTTTAAATACATTACAGATACTGGTAATAAAGGCTCTAAGGTATGATTTTAACTAATATTAACGCATATCAAATTTTTTTTTGTGGTAATGCCTATTCCGTCAACATTGCCATGTAGACTAAAATTCGCTTTTTTTGGAGAAAAATCGTCCTCCGAATCCTCCGATAAGTCGTGCACTAAGGGCGCTTTGTAGGGATATTACAATCTATGAAATATTCATGAAGTAGTAGTGTTTGCAGTAAGTATTAAAATTTAAAGCATAATTTCTGCCATTTATTATTAGGTAGCGAATACATCAGTTGTACATCTTCACTAATCGAATGAAAGACATCTTTGACATATCTTGAATTCTTAAATTTGCAATTCAGCGTTTTTCGAAGAATTTTTTTGTAAGAATTTTTGAATTATTGAGTTCTTTAGGGACAAGTTGTTTAAAAACAATATTTTCCAAGGGTAATATTTTATTTTACATCCGAATAACCATAGAAATAACAAGACTATCGATTTCTTGAACCGTAATAAACTTTTGTCTAGATAAGAAATAGTGAAAAAATGAGGCCAATATGAGTTACGTACATAAAATAAGGAAAATTACTATTTTAAAATCATACCAGGCTTCATTTGTATGGAACACTTCTTATTACGAGTCAATAGTTTATTATTTTTGTATTAAATTATGTATATCATCCTTTAAAAATAAGCAAAAGAATATAAAGTCATAAATATTCTTATAAATATTTTCATTCGCATGAGAAACGGAAAGAGTCAGTGGCGGCTAGTCAGGGGAGGCAGGAGAGGCTGGGCCTCCTCTACAATTTTGGGAGAAGCAGAATATCTCCAAACTAATATTTTTCACAAGTAGAAATTTCTACTTAGGTATACGTCAATTCTCAATGTTTATAATTCATTAATTAATTTTCAATGTAAAAAAAAATGTTGCATTTCCTTTCCACAAACATGTAACATTGTAGTCCGGATAGTCCACTCCACGTATGCATAGTTCCCGGTCTCTCATCGTGCTTTCGCGCTTGCTTGATGAACTGAGGGGGCTAGCGGTCAGCTAACCTCCATTTTAATACATTGCTCGTGAACTTGAATTTTTGGCGCTTATTTCGGCAAACATTCTGTATCTGTTAGTTAGGGCAGCTAGCCTCTAGCACCTCATCTCTTTCTAGAGCATGTACACTTCAGCTGAACATTGATCCCCTCTCTCACAAGAGAATAACAGTTATAGAACAGGGACAGTGGCAATTTGTCGTTTCATGGGAGACCATAAATAAAATATTTAACAGGTGGTTGAAAAATGAGTGCTGTAGGTGAAAATATTCCCAACGACATGGTGGATTATTTGTTGTTAAATAGATTTAGTTCTCTTATTTATGACTGAGAGGTAAGAATTAAAAAAAAATGGTCAGACCTACACCATCTATGCTGGCATTAGTTTTCACAAGTGGTAAACAAAACAGAGGGTTTAGTGACAGCAATTATGAAAAAAATCGCGTGGTTAACGGCATCAACAGTTAAAAGCAAATTATATTGTTGGAAATGTTTATGATTTACTAATGATCAATCCTCAATTTGGGGCAGGGATGGGTTTAATTATTTGCAAAATTTGTCGCGAGGTTTAGAAAGGCATGAAAAATCTCAGGAGCATATTTCATCTTGCAATAAATTCGAAATGTTAGGTAAACAAAATATTGTAAATTTCTTGGATTGTGCGCATAAAAGGGAAATAGAAAATTTTAATGAAAAAGTCCGTGAAAATGGAAATATTGAAGACTAATTGATACCTTTATATATTTATCTTCTCAAGAAAATTCTTTTCGAGGACATGACGAAAAATGCGATTCGTATAACAGAGGAAATTTTAAGGAGCTAATAGATTTTTTAAAAACGTATGATCCAAAATTAGAGAACTTGTTGAATAACGCCACTGTTTTTTCCGGGACGTCTAAATTAATTCAAAATTACCTAATTGAGAGTGTTAGCTTCATTATTAAAGGCAAAATTTGGAAGAACTACATAATTGCGAATTTTCCTCGTGACAAATTGATGAAACGTCGGACATTACTTGTAAATGTCAACTTTCCGAAATTTTTAGATATGTAATGCATGATGAAGTTGTTTGTTGGTTTTTTTTATGTAAGTGGTGGAAGAAACGCAGACAGTTTATTTAAATTATTAATCGACGAGTTTGGTAAATTTGATTTGATAAATAAATTAGTGTCACACACCTATAACGGCGCTGCGGTTATGTCAGGACATCTTAATGGACTCCAAACTAAAATAAAAGATATTGCTCCTCAAGCTTACTTCACTCAGTCTTACGCACACAAATTAAATTTGGTTTTGAGTAAAGCCTGTAACGGAATTAAAGAAGTTAGAATATTTTTTTGAAATATGTAACGAGGGGTTTTGCCCTCGCTATTTTAATTAACTTTACTGTAGTTCTCAAATGAAACAACAAAATAAAAAAATACATATATTCATAATTTAACATACAAAAAAAAAGGCTCATTCAGGGCGTGGTAAGCAAGTAATAAACCATACACCAACTTAAAACTAAAACCACAGAAATCCTACTTAAGTTCACTTAAGGAGTTTTTTTGGGGCGCCACCCGCCTTTCTTTTTTTCGTTTTAATAGTTATACAAGTCTAAAAAAGTTACACGTACTAGTGCCGTTGAAAGGGGGAAAGAACGGTTAGTTTTCATTAAATTGTCTCGTACAGCTCAATAGCAAAAAAAGTCTAGGGGGCTTTTTCCACCTCTAGTTCATTAGACAGGCAAATCAGCCCGTTGGTTGATGCAAATTTATTTTTTAAATTTCCAGCTCGCCCTAAAAGCGGAAGCTGGCTGTTTATTACTTAATAGGTATGTACCTATTGGAACAATAATTGGAAGGAAGATAACCTTACCATCTCACATAGCTTTCTTAGGTTACATACTTCGTAACTTCTTAACCATAACAGCTCAGCCAGACAAAATCTCGAACGTAGTGCCCGCAACGTACACACAACTGCCTCGAAGCACAGGTCTTGTCTCTAATGCAACGTAAAGGTAAAGGTAACATAAAAATAGCAAGACAACAGACAACACCCAGGTCCACACTTCACCGTGGCTACCCAGCGTCCGTCCGCAAAACCTAACCGTCTCAGCGTTCCCCCTTGTCCCCACATACCGTTCTCGCTGGTGCACTAAAGGTCCAGTGGTCGCTTGGATTATATCTAGGATTTACAATTTATTTAAATCGGTTCTAGAATTTTTAAGGTTGACCTCAAACCAATTTATGCAATTAGCATTAAATAAAACGCAAGTTAATTATATCTAAAAATGGACCGTTACAAATATTAAGTACTGGTTTTTCGTCAATTTTTTCAAAATCTAGTAAAAGATCTGATATTTTAAATAGAATTATGGACCATAGAATTCCGAGTAATGCTCCCACTCGTTGGAATTTTTCATCAGATTTGTTGACTGTTGATACATACAGGAAAAAAACTTATTGACGTTTTTAATTTTATTTCGGAAAGTGAAGATTTTTTAAATCGCGATCAGACTTTAAGAGCGGCTTACGGATTAAAATCGTTATTGTCGGATAAAAACTTCATATTTTTTTCTAAAGGTTTTTAAAATGATTTTCGAGCAAACTGATGTTGTTTTCCAAATTTTACAGAATAAATTAACTGATACAACATATTCTAAAAAAAGACTTAATTTACTTATATCTAAATTAAAAGAATATCGCAATAACGAAATACATTTCAATACTTTACATAATGTTTTTTTAGAAAATATTAAAGAATTAGATGATGAGCCACAGTTAAAAAAAAGAAAGACAACATATAACTTTGACAGGACAGAGATACATTACAAACAAATTTTTACAGAAATTTTGGACACATTATAGATCAAATTGAAATTAGATTTTCCGATTTAAATACTTTGCAATGTTTCGATTTAGTAAATCTTAATAATTTTATAATGTTTTCTAAATCATTTCCTAACAGTCTAATGGACAAATTAATGGACCAGTATCCCTTTTTTAACCATATTCCGTTAAGATATGAACTATATGTGTTGTATTCTGACCAACAAATTCAAAATCGCCTCAAGAAATCTCTCTCCGAACTGTACAAACTTTTATCTTTAGTGTCAACAATTCTGGTAACCTCATCTTCTGTAGAACGATCGTTTTCAGCACTCAAACGCATAAAAACATTTACTAGAAACACAATAGCTCAAGATCGCCTGTCAAATATATCGCTTATTTCAATAGAAAAACATTTTTTGCCAGTTGAAGAAAAATGATTTATTTTCATTTTATGAAAAAGTAATCAATCATTTAGCTAGTTCTGAAAATCGCAGGTTACCACTGATTTATAAAAATATTTAGACTTTACACCAAATATTAATATAGTTAGTTATTATTTTAGAAGAAATATTTATTTACGTTATTTATTTTTTAGAAAATATTTTTTATGTAACTCCTTTTTCAAAACTATTTTAATTTTTATTATATTTTACACTCTGGCAGTTATAATTAATACAGTTTTTTGTTTGTAGAAAAACACTTTTATTTATCAATTTTTTCCCAAAATTATTTTAATTTTTACTATAAGTTATAATTTAATTATAAATGGGATAGTAGGGCTACTCTGGCGATCAACCTACGACAAAAAAAATGTAACGCGCCGTTGTATTACCTCAAGGGTGGTGGGGAAACGTGTAAATTGTAATCATATTGAAATTTAGTTGCCTTTTAAATTTCAAGTCTCCTCTGTGGACAATATCACGAGCCGCCACTGAAAAGAGTAATATTTATAAAAATCTGCGGGGGTTTTTATCGTCTTATATAAAGCCGATATAAATCATAACAAAAGTAGGAAAGACGAATGAGCTGTATAAATAAATCGTTCTATAGTTTTATTGGAATTGGGTCGTAGTTTTTATTGTATCGTTGAACTTAGATTATTTGGTTTTGCCACCTTTTCGATAGAATATATGGGCTTCGTATAACTTCCTTTTTATCATAGACTACAATCTGAAAATCTAAGTAGTCTTGAGAATCGTAATAAAATTGTCTGATTGTTTGAAGGATATTCTGTGTAAAGATTCCACAGTACACTTTATTTAATTGTAAAAATATATTTTTACAGTGGTAGAGATTTGGGTGGTGTAAGTAATCAATTTGAATACTCGAATGGGATCATAATCAATGCTTTTTCTTACAATAAAAAATTTAAGATTTGTCGTTTTTCTCTAGGCCCAGTTTTTATCTTTTGGTTATTTTTTGTTTATCATGGTGGAGATTTCTTGCCGAATTAAACATCATTCTGGAAGTGTTTGCTTTTTGGAATACATAGTGTCAGTACTGTCAGTTAGTATTAATACTGTAAGTTGACGTCAACATACATTCGAGTGCAAGCAGTGAACGAGTGCAGACGTGTATACGGAAGTATAGTGCCACTGTGATCTACCCGAAGTGATATCCGAAGTTAAGCAACGGTCGGCGCAGTCGGAGCTAACGAAAGTTAGGCAACGGTTGGCGCGGTCGAGCTTGAAATATTAGTTGCCTTTTTCAAGGCTCTAATATACTTTTTGCGAAAAGAATTCAGAAGAGGAGAAATATTAGTCGTCTTTTTCAAGACGCTAATATAAAAAGATAAAAAAGTCTCCCTCCTGGAGACACATATTTTTGTTATATTCTGTGTGTGCTAACCATAACTTCTATTTTTCAGCTTTCTTTTTCAGATAAGGCTACGCATACCCAGGAGGAGGGTATGGGAAACCATAGAGAAGTGGACGAGGACTCGCAGAGTGGTAGTTCCAGGGCTTCCACCATGCAACATGGATTTGGAGATTGTGGACCAAGAAAAGCTGCGCCTAAGGGCCGAAAACAAGGCACTGAGGGCCCAAATAGAAGAAATGAGCCTAAGGATGGCTCAAATGCAATCAAGGATGGACAGGCAGCACGAGGAGCTCCTGAAAGCCATCCAGGGGGCCCAAGTCGGACCCACGAAGTCCGCTAATAAGAAAAGGAGGAAGGCAAACTCCGACAGTGAAGAAGAGGAGCCCAAACAGGCCAGGACCCAGGAGGCCCGGACTCCTGAAGGCACCGAGGCCCCAGAAGAGAGTACGAGCCGGCAGGAGGACCGGAATCCAGGACCGGCCCCAATGGAACCAGCCAAGACGCCCAAGATACCGCCAGTCGTCCTTAGGAAAAAGGAAACATGGACGGTGGTAAGCAGACGTTTGCGCGAGGCAAACGTCAACTTCAAGAAGGCCCGCGTCGTTGGTGAAGGCATCTCCATCGACCCATCAACGAGTGAAGATTATAGGAAGATGACAAAAATCTTCACACAGGAGAAAAGGGAGTACCACACCTACGCGCTCCCTGAAGAGAGGCTCCTGAGGGTAGTGATACGCGGCATCCCTAGTGGCGTAAGCTGCGAAGAGATCAAGAAAGACCTGGAAGACAAGGGCTTCTCGCCGATCTCTGTCCAGCGGATGACGTCGAGGAGGACCAAGATGGAGATTCCACTGGTACTGGTCCAAGTGCCACTGGACCAGGAGAAGATCCTGGAGGTAACGAGGTGCTGCTACCTAGTAGTCCGCACAGAGAGACAAAGGGCGCAACAGAGCGTCACCCAGTGCCACCGATGCCAGCGTTTCGGCCACGCACAGGGTAGGTGCACCGCACAGGCCAAGTGCGTGAAGTGCGGCGAGGCCCATCGGACAGCGGACTGCAAAAAGAAGCACGACGTCCCAGCGAGGTGCGCAAACTGCCAGGGAGCACACCCGGCCAGCTATAAAGGATGTCCCAAATATCCCAAGAAGCCCGCGGGCCCCCAGAAGCAGGCTCCAAGGACCCAACAGCCACCGAGGGAGGCCAAAAGACCCGCCACCAGCGGGCTGAGCTACGCAAGGGTAGCTCAAGGTAACGCAGGGCCGAGCGCCGGCCCTGCCAGGCAACAACGAGCACCCGTGGAGGCCCAAAACCTCACCGCGGTGCTCAAACAGATGCAGCAAATGTGCTCAGCAATGCCATAGGGGACCTGAACGCCAAGTCACAGGAATGGAACAGCAGAGTCACCAACACTCTAGGACGAGATCTGCTGAGATTCCTGGGACGACACGCTGGCAACATGCAGGCACTAGGACCGGACGAGCCGACGCACGACAATGGGATCCACCGACCGGATGTGCTGGACATCGCTATAATGAAGGAGATGACCCTCAATGCGGAAATCTCTACCAGGACGGAAGGTTCCACCGAACATAATCCGATCTTCTTGGACCTAGGAGAGAAGGATGATGTGGACACTGGGACCTTCGTCAAAAGGAGGACAGACTGGGAATTGTTCCGCGCAGCACTGCAAAGGAACATTGCACATATTCCCAGGATTGAATCCGAGGAAGATGTGGAGAGGGCCATCACCTCCCTGGAAAACCAGATCCAGGAAGCGATGGAGGAAAGCACTACAGAGACAGAGACCAGAAGGGCACCAACGCTGATGGCAAACCTCACGGAGGACCTCAGGCAGCTGATTAGGGACAGACGAAGGACGAAGAAAAGGGCCCAAAGGACTAGACTCCCTGAGGACAGGCACGCGTATAACACGCTGAACAGGAGAGTCAAAGCTGCCCTCCAGGAACACCGTCAAGAAGGATGGCAGCGTCACCTGGAATCACTGGACCCACAGGACAGGAGCATCTGGAACACCCAGCGTGCTCTGCGGAACAGGCCGAAACCAATGTCTCCAATCCACGGAGAGAATGGGATTGTCTACACTTGCCAGGAAAAAGCCGAAGCATTCGCGGACAGCTTGGAACTGCAGTGTAGGGAAAACCAACTCGATGATGAGGACGAGGACTGGGTTGATGACGTGGAACGCAGAGTGCGTCGGATGTTCCGCCTGCCAGACGATGATCACATCCGTCCGACCACTCCAGAGGAGGTCAAGGAGATTCTAAGGAGCTTAAAGCCGAGGAAAGCTCCTGGATGTGACAAGATCGGAAACATCGCCCTCAAGAAGCTACCCAGCAAAGGGGTGGCAGCCCTGGTGAATATCATCAACGGGATCTTGAGGCTCAGATACTTTCCGGACAGGTGGAAGAAGGCCGACGTCATAGTCATCCCGAAGCCAGGTAAGGAACTACTCTTTCCCTCCTCTTACAGGCCCATCAGCCTACTCTCAGCTGTGAGCAAGGTAGCCGAGCGCGTCATCTTGAGAAGAATAGAAGAGGAAACCGAAGAGCTCCAAATCATCCCGGATGAACAGTTCGCGTACAGGACAGGACATAGTACGGAACTCCAAGTGCTCAGGATCACCGAAGAAGTCACCAAAGGTTTCAACCAAAGACAGGTCACGGCGGCACTACTCCTGGACGTTGCGAAGGCTTTCGACAAGGTCTGGCACGATGGTCTACTAGCTAAAATGATGAGTATGGGTTATCCCATTGCACTCGTCAAACTAGTTAGATCATACCTGCACGGGAGACAGATGCGAGTGAAGATCAGGGACTGTGTGTCCACGTATCGACCGATGGAAGCCGGAGTCCCCCAAGGCTCTGTGCTGTCACCCCATCTGTTCGCTGTCTTCACCTCTGATCTCCCAAGGGCCGAAGGCACCGCAATGGCACTCTACGCGGACGACACATCCGTCACGGCCAGATCCTGGAGAGCGGAAACAGCCACCAGAAGACTCCAAGAGGCAGCCTCTCTTCTGGAAGAATGGTGTATTAAGTGGAAAGTCGCAGTCAACGCGGAGAAAAGCCAGACGATTCTCTTCAGGAAAGGACGCAAGGAAACCCCCACAGGACACGTCTCCATGTTCGGCGAGGACATCCAATGGCACGATTCCGTCAAGTACCTTGGCGTAATCATGGATAAAGGCCTGACATGGAGACAGAACACCGAAGCCATCGTGGTAAAGGCCAAGCGGACGAGAGCTCTCATCTACCCGATGGTAGGGAACCAGAGCAGGCTCAGTCCGAGAAACAAGCTTCTACTAGTCAAAGCACTCATCAGACCACAGCTGACCTACGCCTCCGTAGCATGGGGATACCAAGCGAAGACCTATCTGAAGAAGATCCAAGCCGTGGAAAACGTGGCCATCAGGACAGCGGTGGGCGCGCCATGGTACGTTAGAAACGCTGACATCTTCAGGGACCTGGAGTACACACCAGTCACCGAAATCATCCGGGATAGAGCGAAGAAACTGTACACCTTAGCTGAGGAGCACAGGAACCCGCTGATCAGGGAGGCCACCTCCTATGATCCGGCCGACGCACCGAGGCACAAGAGGCCGAAGGTACAGTTACTGGATAACGGGTAAGTATAACTAATCCTTTCCTTACAGATGGACCAAACCCACTGAAAAGACATGACACGACCAACCACCCTCCCACAAACCTTGCGGGCGCCGGTCAGTAAACCGACCAGTGCCCGTTGTCCCCCTGGTTCCGTGAAGGACGAAAGTGCTAAGAAAGCACTTAGGCCTTCACCTCCTAGAGCTACACAGTTCATCTTCACCTTGTCCGATGATCCAGATGACAATGTGTCAATTGACACTTTGTGTACTGGCAGTCAATCCCAAGTCACAGAATATCCACACAGTCCCTGACAGATAGATGACTACCCCCGGGGGTGACAAGCTGGCGAAGAAAGAAGACGAAGACAGAAGAGCGCCAGAAGAGGCCCTAGCCAGCAGGGTTCATCAGCCAGGACCCAGGGAGGTTGACCGAAATCTTCGGCACCGCTCACATTTGTGAGTGGGGCCGTTCGTAAAGTAAGTTAACCCGCCCTGCACGAGGCTGGTCCAGGTCTACAGCGATGACTAGGGTAAAAAGGCAATAGTCCTGCCTGGCCCTAGCATCCGAGACCGTCATCATGCCAAATGGATATTGGCGCGACGTCAACATAATATTATTCGAAAATGGTAGAATATACTTTTGCGAAATTGAAGTATTTGCCGTGTTAATGGGAAATGCTATGAGGCGAAACGGCTCTAGGACGAGCACTATCCTGGTCGTCACGTCAGTTGCTAGATAGTAGAAGGTCCTGAACTTTATTGCTAATAATTCTGGCAGGCAGCGGTAGAAGAAAACCTGTATCGAATAGATTAAAAATAGGACTGTTTGGAATATTCTTCCATTCTTCTACCAAGACGCTTAACAGATGAAAATTACAGACAATTTTCAGAGAATGATCTACCACTCTTACTGGAACATGTGTGCTTCAGGCATGATGATACCCCTGCCTATTTCAGTAGAAATGCCAGAGAATTTCTGGATGAAAATTATCCTAACCAATGGATCGAGCGAGGAGAACCAATTACCTGTCCTCTGCGCTCGCCAGACATGATTTCCCTGGACTCCTTTTTATGAGGACATCTAAAACTACTGATTTCTCCTAACAACATTGTATCATTGAAGTACTTTCGCCAGATTCTTGTGGACGAGGGCATACACTTCAGTAAGCGCCAAAATAAACGTCGATAGTACACATATAATCACAAACACACACATAAACTATTAACGCTGCTGGTGTATAAACAACAGTGCCACAAGTATTCTTACATTGCGATAATTAACAAAGTTTCCTTGTCAAAGTTTCCAGAATGCTGAGAGTTGTCAATATTTGTCGTTCATCGATTCCGTATTCAATTTTGAATTGTGTTCTAAACATTAACCGCAATATGTATTTTAAACAGCTCTAGAAAAATATTTAAGATCAAAGTTTTGCAAAGTTCCTTCGTCAAATATTTGTTTTTCGCAAGTTTCAGCCACATCTCCATTACGTTAATTGATTTAAAATCCGAAACTTTGTGAGAAGGTGCTATAAAAATAATTAATGAATTTGTAAGATTAAACCGAGAGCAATCGTTAGAAACGTGCAGAGCCGGACTAGAACGGTTTAGCTTGCAATTTTCGGAAGTTTTAATTTCAGTGTTAACAACACGCATTTTATTGAATTATCTACAATTTGTTTATGATATTTTTTTAAATTTAAATAGGCCTCTTTATAGGACCCAGTATATCCATCTCTTGGTAAAGTTTTACCCAACAGTTAAATTTAAGAATAAACTGTTTAAAACAGTAAAATAATAGTTATCGTTGGCCTGTTTTTACAGAACAGTTATTCCATATGAGAATATACTTTGCTGTGATCAGTTTTTTGCAAAAGTAGAAACGTAATAGTTAATATGAATCTATTTGGTAACTAACAGCCACTCTACCAGAAGTAGGCGAACTAAATTAGCAATCTTATGAAAGAGGGGCTACACAACGGATACAGGGCCAATATCTAGGTATGCTCGCATTTACTTCTGCTTATGAAAAGAACACGTTTCTTGGCTAGGAATCGAACCGGGGTTCCTTATCGCTCTACCGCGTGGTCATATTAATTCATATTAATACGGATTACTGATCAATATTTTGGTAATTGGTCAGCAAGACAAGACCATTTTAATTCTGTCTTAAACCTTGAACAAGAGTTTGTTTGTAGTGTCATATCTACAGTTTGTAGTGTCATATCTTCTGTTTTTAAATCAAGTTTCTAGCTATCATAAAATTCGAGATATCGAAGTCGGACACACTATTGCCCAACTCTGTATACAAACAATATTAATTATGTCGCCCTGCAAAATGCGGTCCTGGCTAAGGCTACAAGCAACAGATGATCTTGCCATCATTTTTTAATTACCTCGCATTTCCATCAATTTGCAATTCATATTTTGTAAGTGCTGATTTCGTTACAAATGATAAAGCCGCTGTTTCAAACGGATTATATATCACAGCTTAATTTGATTAACAAAGTGGTTTTAGAACCTGCGAAATTAATCGGACCATGTTACAGACATATTGTATCCAGTTTTTAACACTTTGACTTTCAAGATGGTTAGATGGTTAGAAATTTTGATATTTTAATTCATTTATCGAATGAATTTGGAAACGCTGCTGGTTTTCATTCCTAGATTTTTAATTAAAGAGGGTTTGACACCGAATAATTCAAGGGCTTCCTAACTTTATATAAGTTGTAATAAATTTAGGCGAAAGAACGACACCAGAGGAACCAGACAGCATGAAACAAGCGTTTATATTATCGGAACACTAGGAATTTCACGCTTATAACTTGAAATCTTCATTTCCTTAATATTACAATGGAAATCCTTCTCGAGTTAGACGTAAACTTTTTAGGTCAACTAAACAAACTTGAATGATTTTATTCCCAAGTGATAGAAGAAATACGGTAAAGTCAGTCAGACACGGAGCGCCTGAAGCGATCTGAAATTTTAACAAAATGCGAGCTCGTGTGAAATTTCCAAACGATGCGATGTGACAGGGGAATTCATATGGAAGACCCGTGTCTTAAAACATTTTTGATAATATTCCGCGATTTCTCGATAGGCTGTTTATTCAATAATATATTCATGAGAAAATTGTTATGTGTAAGCTAACATTTGAGCAAGTAATTGGATTAAATAGCATGTGCGTAATCGAGGGCGTAAAAGGACAGAAAATAAGAATCAGAGCGTCATAGAGGCAGGACTTTGAAAAGAATGTCAAAATTGTGACGTTATACAATATACAGTGTTAAATATGAGAGAACTAAGCATATCGACAGGGAATTCTTATTTTTTTAGATTAAATTAATTTGTTGTCTTGGTAAATAAATACTTTGCAACTTTCTCAATCTACCTGTCACATGTCTCATTAAACAATTAAATCAAGTTTGTGCATATTTAATTAAAATCGATGTTAATTCTATATTATTACTGTTTTTTAGAAGTCATTAATGATACAGAAGATCCAACAACTGGCGCAGTCGGTAGGATCTATGAACCACCAAGAGAACAATACTGGTAGTGCAGTTCACAAGAACAAGAAGAAATCTCGACGAGTAGGAAAACTAGTGAAGAACAAGGAATAAGCGCTGTATAGGTCTAATCGGTTTACAAAACACAGATATAGCGCAATTGTGAAGCCATGCCCTTACACTAAATTAGTTTTGAGAAACTTACTCATCCTACCAACTTGAAATTTAAATAAAATATTACTAGTTCATCGCCCTTTAGTGCTATATAGGTCAAATCGGCTTACAACTTTATAATTGGGCGCAATTGAAAAAATATCTACTTAATAAAATTATTTAATATATATTTGTCCGCATAGGTAGTTAGTATATGTACTCCACATACCCCAATTACGCGGGCAGACAAAACTTCCGGCCGGCGTGCAGTAACAGGAAATTGAAAAAAAATGGTGTGTACAGTACTCTACTATAGTGGCAGACATTTCTATCGGTCGGTTTTTGAGCAATTTGCCATCAAAGTGGCGAACCATGGTTCAAAATTTGAAATATTGATAAATAAATAGTTAAAATTAAAAAAAATGTCTGCCCAGCCAGCTTTAGTTCACAAGGCACTAAAAAACCCTAAACTTAGCTGGCAGACATTTTTACCAAATTTAACCCCCCAAACCACCCCTGAATGGGTTAAAAAGCTCAAATACGTATTTTCTACTGTAATAACATATCCAAAGGACGTTTTTTAATATTTATAAGAAAAAAGTACAGACACGAAAAACTGAACATTTTCAAGAATTACTGAAGTACACATTATTTTTTTCCGAAACCGTTTGTTGGGTGACAATAAAGAGAGTACAATATGTTGTATGAATAAATATATTGCGTTAACAATAGAGTCCCCTGTATAAAATAACATATTATCCAATTATTTGTACCATTCGCTACATATTATATTTATATTTGTTTTACGCCAACTAGTTAAACAGCCTAAGAAACCAATTTAAATTGATTCATTTCAGATGATAAGTGAATTAATCTTCTTACTACAGAACTCCTATCTATTGTGTCAAATAACTTCAAGAGATATACATCTTATGCCGGAACGAGAGGGTCTGACTTGTGTGTCGTTTGTTCCAATTTGCCAGTGCGTCGCCCAGCGATCTACTGTGGCTTACACATCTTTTTCAGGTGCTTACGACTGGTCCTGAGAGACGCAATCCTTTAAACGTTTTTATTGTTAAGAAGGTGACCCTAAAAAGACAGTTTATCTTTCTTTGTTACTCTAAGGAAATCAATATATTTATGTATATGGAGGAAATAAGGGTAATTGAAAACAAATATAAATTTGTTACATCACAAAAGGACCAACAGAAATTGTCTGACATTTTTAGCTATTAAAATATCAGATCAGTGGCAATTTATGAATAAGTCAACTGATGACTGTAGAAAAATTAAGTGCAAAACCGTAGGACAAATTTGTTTGTTATAGATGATTGCCTATCGTGTGCTATATTGTTCCGAAAGACCAGGTCATATTAATTATAATTATTTACTTGTGGCATCCTCTAATGTCTAGTGATTTTGTGGGTCATGAAATACCATTTGACAACTGGCGCAGTCGATAGGATCCATTAATGAATCTGTAATCATCTCTAAACATTAACGAATCCATTCCTCATCTCAATAGCAAAGGTAGCAAAATGAGACGGATTCAGTATAAAAACAATGCATTAAGTTTAACAGTTTAATGGAACGCTCTCTAGTACCTGAATGACTGAATACCTATTTCTGCTATCGAAACTGAAACTGTACGAACTTGGACTGATTGTGAAATAAATTCAATTCTCAGTTAGTTGTTCAGGAAACCGAACATTCTGTGGTCTCAAAAGCAGTATTTTCATTCTTTAATTGCGATTTCGAATATCCTCATTAGTTTTGCTAGTCAAGGCATTTACATAAACAAATCCGCTTGTGTTTATATCCTATTTGCCTTTTATTTCCGCTTTTCCTTTCATTTAGAGCCGACGACGACCTTGTCACGTGTACTATTTACCTTCTTCTAATACCCGTATTTTCCCAATTAAAGTGTTGTTTGTCGGCAAAACATATATTTGTAAGCGTTATTAAATTTCTAATACACTGATTTTTAATTATCTCGAAATTCGTTTTGTGCTTAATACTCACATTTTACTATTTAATTAAAATTCAGGCGACCACCAATTCTCTTAAAATTTAACGAAAAAAATATGTTTGTAATGTGGACTTCTAAAACTGGAATGAGATTTTTATTTTCTTACACCTAATGTAAGGAAGTATAGTAAACGCGATTTTTTCGACTTCGAGATTTTGATTGATATATACGTTTTAAACCCTCCTAAATCTATTCTGACTATTTGCAGAATTATGTCTGTCGGTGCGTGTGTGTGCGTGCGCGCGCGCGCGTGTGTGTGTGTGTGTGTGTGTGTGTGTGTGTGTGGATGTGCGTGTGTAAGTGTGTATTCGCGATAACTCAAAAAATACTAATGGGAAACTTCCCGAATTTGGCAGTTAAGATTTTCAACAACATTTTAGATGACACATTAAATTTGGTGAATGTGATACCATCAGGAGAGACGTAATGAATGAAAGAAGAAAAAGGATACAATTTCGGGACAAAAAAATTTAAAAATTTAATTGTATTTCTGGACGAATTTCTACGAATTATAATAAAAAAACATACCTTTATGGAAAAAAATCTGTCGGCATGTCTGTAGTATCGTGATAGCAGCCACGGTTTTTAAGATAAAGCTTTCAAATTTGGTACACATGTTCTAAATGCCAAAGACAATGATAAATTCGGTGATGAGCAAAATTGGCCAGCTGTAAGGTCTTTACAAAAAAATATATTCTTGATGAAAGATTATAAATCATGTCTACTATATCAAACCAATAGAATATATTAGAATGTATTTTCCAATTACTTAAATGTAAACACATTTGGCCTCATAAAATGGGGTTAGGATAAATTTAACAGTTTGACATTGGAAATGTCTAATTTAGTTACAAAAATATCAGCGTCAATAAGAAGAAATTCATTTATAAAGATAATAAACAAAAGAGGGCCAAGAGCAGATCCTTGGGGGACACCCGAGTTTGCTGTTATTTCGACAGACTTAAAACCACGATACTGCACATTAAGGTATCTGTTGCTTAGATATGAATCATAAAATTTCAGCAATCCATCAGTGAGTCCAACCTCATACAACTTCTGCAGTGGTAATCCGTGGTCTAGTCTGTCGAAAATCTTTGAAAAATCTGTATAAATGACAACAGTCTGTCCTCCTCCATCCAGTATCTCGGCTAAATATTGAGTAATGAAAATCAGATCGGTAGTGGTAGATCTGCCAGGCAGAAATCCATGCGGATCGAAACAGATTTGAGGTTTCACATGACTAAATAAATTTTCATATAAAATAACTTCAAACAATTTGCTAAAATTGCACAATATTATGACATGAATTATTTTTTGACAGTATCGAATGACGCTGATAATTAATTATTTAAAAATTTTAATGAAACATTTCAAGGTCCGCTATTAAAATTTAATTGAGGTAGGTGAAGAATTAAATGGAATGCTCTTTTTTAGATCAGGATGATATATACTGGTATAAGAAAGTTATGTGCTGGACACATCAGATGTTTAATAAAAGTACAAGTTCTCAATTAACTGTTGACAGTTATTTTCATCCAACAAAGTCAATCATTGGCACTTTTGGTGGATTCTGTAGCGTGTATCTAAACTTACCTTACAAAAGGGAGGGTCCTCGGAGCAGCCTGAAAGTTTTAAAGTTTAACATATATTTCTAACAACAACAAGTTTTCTGTTGTTTTTTCGGTCAAGCATCTGCGTCTTATTGTGACTTTTGTGAGATTTTTGTTGGCACAAGCTGAATTTTATATAAAATCAAGGCTTATGAACTGATGTTTTAAAATCCCGAGGCCATCAAAAATCGTTAATAAACAAGTTAAGCTTATAGTGATAAAGAAGAAACAAATTGTGATTTTTTTAATCATTTCTCAGAACGTAGAGCAAATATTTTTTTTTTGAAATTCAAATATTATACACTGACCGGCACAAAACGTGGGACAGCAAGAAAAAAATGAGATATTTTCAATTAAAATTGTTCTCAGTGTAAACAAAGCGTGTAAAATTGGTTTTTGGTGTTTTTCTAAACCTTTTCGCTTAAAACATAGTTATTTTAGAAGGATAACTTTAATTTTTAGGATAAAATGTGTCCAACGCGAGTTTGGGTTATCCCATCTTATATCACTTCCTGCAGTGCATCCTTAAGTTGTTGCAACAACTGCCCATGACTTTGCCTCATCCGCCTTCCCAGTATATTCCATATGTGTTCTATAGGAGTTAGGTGAAGACAACGTCCTGGCCATTCTAGGGTTTCTATACCGATGTCATGCAAGTAGTTTCTAACAAGTCTGGCCACGTGCGGGCAAGCATTTTCGTGCATTAAAAGACATTGCTTATCAATAAACCCTGCAAGAACCACCATATCCTCTTCCAAAATGTCGCTAATGTGCCTTCTAGCCGTTGAGGCACCTCAATCTATGAACACAAGCTCTGTACGAGTCGCGTAACATATGCCAGCCCACACTATTACAGACCCACCACCGAAGCTCACCCTCTCACTAAAACTGCATTGCGAGTATATTTCTCCTCGCCACCTCCACACTCTTTATCGTCCATCTGGAGACGTCAGGACAAATCGGGATTCAGAAAAGAACATTGCTCCACTGCTCGATATTCCAATTGAGATGTTTGCGTCTGAAATTGAGACTGGCCACACGGTGATTCCGAAGAAATTCGGGGCCTATTGCTAGTTTTCTAGCAGATACATTTTTTTGAACTAGCCTTCTAACAGCTCTGTTGCTGATTTTGACTTGGCGCAAGATAGAAATCACGACGAGTCGATCATGGCGAAGAGTTGCGCTTTGATTTCTTCTAGATTCCGCCATTCTGTGGTTTTCGCCAGTTTCTCGAAAGAGAACAACTGCCCTGAGAATACTGAATCGAGGAGCACCCAATTTTTCAGCGACTTCGTGGATGCTAAAGCCAGTATCAATTAAAGCAACTGCTCTAGCGCAATCTTCTGAGGATAGGGGCATTTTCGAAAATTACCAACACTTAAAACAATCAGCAGAATGCAAGTCAATACTAAAGAATGATTTCTCATAGTAAAAAAGTTGCAAGAAAGCGAAACAATTTGTACTACATTGTGTACACTGAGAGAAATTTTAATTAAAAATAATTCAATTTTTCTATCTTTCTATCCCACTTTTTGTATCGGTCAATGTATTATACATTGCAGCTTACGGGAGAACAAAACTTAAAACGGCAATAACTCGGTTTAGGGTGCCTCAAGATTTAATTCAATTTAGCCAATTTTTGCGTTTCTCTCATATTGTGTCCGGGGCGAAAGACCAAAATTGAAATTTTGTACTTAACAAAAGTTTACCTTATCCTTTCTGAATATCCTATAAAAAATAAGTTATACAACTAAATGCAATGCGATGCAAATTTCATGTGATCCGTTTGCAGTCGCGTACTAGGTGTCTCCACTACAGAAACACATCTTGCATTTCACTTTTACTCATAGCTCCGTTGCATGTTATAGAAGGGATGACATTATGCACACTTCCGTTCCTGGTTCTGATTTGAAGTAATAAATCATTTACAAATTGAAAAAACATTTGATAAGGATATTACCTTGTATCTCAGAAACGACAGGTTCTACGATCCATATTTAAGAGAACTTTAATTCTTAAAATGAGGCCTTCTACGACTGTTGAAGTCCTGGTACTATAAAGTGAGACACCCTGTATAACAGAATGATAAACTTGATTATTAGCGTAGTACCGATGAATAAAAAAGATAACGTAAAAAAACGTCAATTGCCAGTATAAATTTGATCGCAATAGCTGAAAGAATTCTGTTGTCATTTAAAAAAACAATTTTCTTAAGTTTCACCCTTGACAGTGATTTAACAAAACATTTTTGGATAGTCATAAGTCGAGATCGGTTGTTTTATTTTGATTTTGGGTAGTTTTTTGTACAGACCTTTCAGAACACCCTATATTGGAAATCGGCTTACTCAGATCTTGATATATTCTTGCGGCGTCATAAGCAATATTTATCAGTGAGAAAATATTCATACCCTGAACCGAAACCAGTTGTTTTTTGTGGAAAATAGTGGAAAATATAAAGTAAAGGAAACACCAATAACGTCTTCTTAAATTTTTATTTCCAAATTTTTACAACATGTTATAGTAACGAATTTAAAATTTACCACATTTTTAATGTCAATAAAATATGAGGAGTTTTCTTCATCATTGATATAAATTCTTCATATTTTTCTTGTCGTTCTTTTTCGATGCTTATAAAAAACTATACGAAACAATAAATAATTGGTAACAAATCACTAAGTAGCTAGTTGTTTGAATAAGTTAATCTATAATCTGCATATTTTTACACGAATATCACTCTTCTGTACAAATTAATCATCTGTATTAGTTAATATCAACATTTTTGGAAAAACATTTACTATATTTTCTTAATCTTATAATTACATTAAAGCAACGTATTTACACAATTTTATTTATTAAATTTCGCATATGTACAAATTTTATATCGCGCACTTATCTAAAATTGTGCAGTTTGTTTAAGTTTGGACATCTCTACATAATTGTTTAAAAAAAAAGAAGCATTCGGCAGGTATATGCACAAAATTTGAAATTTCCTGGACAACTCCATTTGGAGTACAAGGGCTCAGAATCTTCCAAATGGACTTGTCAGATTCCATTCACAAATTACCAAGAAATAAGTAAAGTTGCATGTAGTTTTCATGACCATGTTCAAAACAGCAATCAAAATTCAAGTTGGAGATATTTTAAAGTATCTTTTGGTCGGTTCTTTGATAATTCTGAGATGTAAAAAACATCTAGATTGCTACTAATTCCGGCTGGGCCAGAAACGACTCAGACGTCGCACCCACTTCCTCAATGACCAAAAACAATTTTTGGTAGTTAATAATAGAAATTAAAAGAGGTCAAGTAGGCCATGGAAACACAATAAAGTGGTAACAACTCGTAAAGTTTACGTATTTGTGAAAATAAAATGTATTTTTAATTTCAATTTCGAAAGTGAAAGCTCTATCTCATATTTTTTTAATAAAAGCTATTTGTATTGGCTTGTTTTAAAGTAGGTACTTACTTATCCCGACTAAAGTATCGGGTCATTAAAGGCGATTGTCGTTTATTAAAACCATGCTCCCATACCATCAGTTTAATGTATTTTCAGGTCCAGTGCCAATTATGTTTCAGTACTTCGGGAGTTACCTAATCAAAGTGTAAAGTAAATCCTTTTCGGAGCTCGGTTACGCAAAAAGATAGGCAACATAAACGTTTCAGTTCGGGTAAAACCGTGGTTGGAGCAAAAAATTAACATTTCAAATAAATAAAAGGAAACTAGAATAAAGCAGAATCTACGGCACTGGTAATTAGTCAACCACCTTTTTAGTAACACAACGCCTATAACCGGTGGAAGATATTTTTTTATGACAAAAGGAGTGAAAATTGCCTACGTCATTATCAGTCGCCGCCTGTGATGACCTGGTACATGATAAGTGCCATTTGAAGCCAATAAAAATTATTGCATTTGCAATATTTACTTGGTAGTGATGTCAGTTAATAGTGCAGGCGAGTTAGCATGCCATTTTTTTCTTGACAATAAGCAAAATAGAGGGTAACTGAAATAGCTGTCTCGGAGGAAATTTTATGCTTTTTCAATGAACCATATTAGTGAGATTACATAATTATACAACGTACATAAAGGAGCCATGACGCACTGGTTGCCTATATGTAACACTGGAACTTGACCCTTATGCTCATGAACAAAGGCGATATTTTTGACAAAAGTCAGTACAAAATTCTATTTTTTTTCCTTAAAATAAATATATAAGAATTTTCGGATAAAACTCTGTATGTACACAAATATGTTAGAATAACAATGCACTAGAAATGTTGTTAATAATAATAAAAATAAAGTTACCGTATTTTGCGCTATACTTGTATATATTCTAACTTACTTTTGGTATGGTGGATAGTAAGTAAAAGTTCTTAAATATTTTTACAAAGTGTTCTGTATTCTAATCGTCAAAAATGTCGCCTTTATGTTCATGGGCATAAGGGTTAAGTTTCATATAGTTACAGATAGGCTACCAGTGTACCATGACCCGATCGCGTAGGTTGCATAATTATTATATGACGTCACAACTAATGTGGTCTATTTAGTTCTATGCATATTTTACGTAAAATGAACCGTCACAATTGGAAAGGACCTGACAAAGGTAGCCTAGATTCGCCATTTTTTCAAGATGGTGGATAGCACAGACCAGATCGGTGAGAGCATTTTATGAGTTGTTTAGGAAGACAATAATTACAACAATCCTATGACAAAAAATTCATTACTAATTTTATCGCCAAGAACATAAACATAACACAACTAACTCGCTTGCACTATAAATATGTGGAAACTTGGAACGAGCCAATAACACTCTATAAAAAATAGGAAATGGCCTCTATTTCCAAACAAATTAAAAATATGATATATTCATAGAAATATATACAATTTTATACAATATGATCTTATGTTGCAAGAGTGAACATATGAAGTACAGAGAAATTAATATTTCCTTTTTTTTATTCCAGGAATGTGGTGTGGAAGAACTCTGATCAAGAGAGTGCAGGTGACCCAGTACAAAATGTAAAGCGCGTAGTATGATCTTACGCATAATAGCACTCATATTGTTGGTTGGTATAAATTAGATGCCAGGAAACGCATAAAAGTCGCTTTTGGAAAATTGAAAACAAGCTAAGATATTATTGGATATTGGATGTGAGACAAAAAGAGTTGAAATCTCTGGGATAGAAAGGACAGAATAAGAGGAAGACTATGAAAACCGTAAGAATGTTTTGATTAGATTTTCAATAGGCCTAAGGTAAGAAATTGAAAAACACACAGCAAGGAAAATGAAGTGGTTTTAATGGTATCAAAAAGACTTGATGTCAATTTCCCTAGTAACGGCGGCCATTTTGAAAACATGGTTTTGAAAACCAAAACTCAGCAACTTTACTTTTCAGAATGCTCTACATTTAGAACATTTTTTTTACATAAAACACTATACCTAATTATTTACATCTAACATCTATTTTGCTACCTACAGGATATCAGTCTTGATAAAAAACACGGGAATTTTTTAATATAGTTGACGACGGATGATAATTTATACCCTTTTAGAAATTACTTTGGTTTTTAAATCACAATTTCTTTGAAGAATTAAATTTTAATATTAGCATTAAAAAATTGCTTTAGATCTAGGAGAAAAATATAGAAATTTGGCGAGTACTGAAAGCAATCGAGAGAATTTTTGGTGATTACGTAATGTAAGTATATTCTACGCTATTGTACAGACCTCTATCAAGGTGAATAATTTATATTTATAATTGTTAATATAACATCGTGGTTAAACACAGCTCTTTCTCAATTCCTCAATTCCCGGCCAAGCACTTACGATTTTTTTCAGAAACAAATTAATTCCAGCATATCTGGATATTGACAAATTTGTCAATTTATCGTAGAGCATAAGTTCAAATCTACGAAATTTTCGTACAATTTAGAATTTAATGTGGGCAGCAATTGTGTTGCTTATATCGTATGGAAAACAACTCTGCATACATAGGCCAAATGAGCGAAGTACTTGGGCAAGGACTAAAGGATCACATACTTTCATCAAATATTTCAAACAATCACTAAAAATTAAACTAACCAAGGATGTCTCTTCATTGTTAACAACCAAAAATTCCCTCAAGTTCAGTGCACTTACCTACTGCTGCCGTCTGTCAATCATCCTAGTCGTTAATTTTGACTACCAATTAAAACTTTAGTTTAGGCCTGAAAGATACAATAACAAAACAAATTATGAGAAAATTACATTGAGACTTTGATTTCCCCAAAAGTAAACTTAACACCCATCAGGTTTGGGCAAAATATTTCTTAACAGATCCTATTCTTTGGTAACGTCGAACACCATGTTTCACCATCTTTAGCACTCCACTTGATTTAAGTAAGTACACCAAACAAGTCTTTAAGTTTGTGTTAGGCCTAACAGTTTCCTAAACGCTCTCCTAAAGTCCATATTAAAAATAGTATAAATAATAGGGTTCAACACAGAGTTAATGTACCCCAACCAAGTTATAAAGTTTATAAGTCTTCTAGACGGACAACAAACAGGGCAAAACGGTATGATCACATACATTAGGAAGAAGGGCAACCAACATACCACAAAGACACCCATGATTATACCAAGGGTCCTCGCCGCCCTCCTTTCCTTGGACAACGAAATTCTTTGCTTCTCTTCGATAAATTGATAAACAAACCCTGGTTTCTTATTTGGCTCACTTAATACTACCTTAGGACTAGGTTTTGAATTGGACAGAGTAATGGTGGTGGTAGAACTCAAAATACCCTTGTTTTCAGAGGTGCAAGGGATCGAGTTTTTCCTCTGCGACAAGGAGGAATTTTCTGCGTTATCAGTGAGAGAGTCTTCGTGAGTTAGTATTGGTTTAAGAGTATTCTTATCGCTGTCTTTCGATTTTTTTTTCTTCATTTTCCTCTCTTTGGTTTTGCCGTTAACTTCTGGATGTTCGTTGTGATTAGTTTCGCTGCTCACGCTCTCTCTGTCCTGCTGGTTATCTTTGTTGTTTGCCAACGTACACTGATTCTTGGATAAATTTATTTTCGATGCTTGCGCTCTTTCTCTTAGCCTCCTCTTTGTCGCTATGAAGATTTCTACGTACACTATAGTCATAATGAACAGGGGTATGAAGAAAGACCCCAGTGAAGAATAAATAACGTAACCCTGGCGTTCCGTAAGCTTGCAAACCTGTCTTTGCAAAAAGACGTCCGGCTCGGGCCAGTCATTCCAGCCAATCAGAGGTGGCGAGCTTATCAGGAGCGACAGAATCCAAACTCCTGCTATCATCAATAGCACTCTCTTAACGGTTCTTTTTTGTGCGTAGTTGATGGGGTCGGTGATGGCCCAAAATCTGTCTAGAGCTATAGCACACAGGTTTAGAATTGAGGCAGTGCAGCAAAGGACGTCTGAGGTTAGCCACATTTTGCAGAGGTGAATGCCTGTAACCAAAATCTTGAATAAACTAGATATTAAGTAAGAGCTGATGTTTATTTGACAGAGTTCCCACCAAGCTGGACATATTTTAATGAAAGACGTGGAATTCACTTATTTTCCCATAAAAGAAATGTTTGTTTTATGTTGTAAAAATATTTTTATAAATGCTACTGTGGTATAGTTTGCGAAACAGATATTGTGACGGAATGTCCGGGGTGAGACGCTACGGAACGCAGAGCCGGATTTAACTGTATTGTTCGCTCGTTTACTTTTTCAATGTTCAAGGTTGTTGTGCTCAGTTTAGCTAGCAACAATTTAACAATTGTACAACTTGAAATAAAAGTATTCAATTTAACGTATTGACTACACATAATGCAGTTACAATATTCAAGTTTGCTTAATATAAATTGTTACTATCAGCCAGAACCGTGAGGAGATATGAGCATTTCTTGCCAGGAAAGGATGGGTATGGATTATTAGTATAGAATAAAGAGATTATTTAAAAAGTAACAAGAAAGCTTTAAAATCAAAAAATATACTCTCAAAATAGTAACAAAAACAAATATTTTTCCCAATAAATGAACTAAAAATAAATTCTAATAGTAAAGTTATTACTATAATAAAAATAGAAAGACATATTTTTGTCAAAAAGAAAAATAAAATAATAACATCCTGAAAAACAATGTTTCTCAAGCACTGAACCACGAAAACACAAAAATAGAATTAAATAATGCAGTTGATATCACAAAATTCACTTCTTCACTTCACATCACTTCACTTTACCTCACCTCACATTGCTTCTTCCTCTGAATCCTCGTCCTTCTCACCCTCTTCTTCATTTTGAGATGAACTACTATCCTCGTTCAACTTTATAATAAATTTGTTTCCACTATTTATATGAAATTTGGCAATTTTTAAATAATCATCCTCAATTACAATTACTTTCCTAATTCTTTCTTCCAATCTTCCTTGTTAATTTTTGACACCTCATTTTGAATTAACTCTACTACTATTTTATCGAATTTCGGAAAAATATTTCCTTTTCTGATGTTTTTCTTCAATTTACACCCAATTAATTCAATCGGATTGAAAATACAGAAATATAGCGGTAATCTCAATACTTTGTGACCATATCTCTCCGCTACATTATCTGTAATATACTTCTTCTCATAATTTTTTATTTGCAGGACATCATGTTCCATTAAAAAAATTTGTAACTCCAGCTTAGTAGAACTCTTGTTAGGAATTTTATACAGTTGTCTCTAATGGTACTTCGCATTGTTAAGAACAATAATGCTATTAGGTTTTAATTTTGGAATTAGTGTATTTTCAAACCATTTCTCAAATATTTCTCCCTCCATGTTCTTCTGGTAATCCACGTTACACTTGTTATTTCAGCACAGTGTCAATGCATTATCAACCCATCCATTAACTAATCCACAGTGTAATATAATCAACCGAGTCCCTTTATGGGGCAATGAGTTTGGTTAACATTTCCTAGATCCATCAGTCCATCCTTTTTTTACGATGTCATGAGTATCATAACAAGTTTCATCTAGATAATAAATTGATCTATTTTCCCTTCAGAGCTCTTTTATCTCTTCTAGATATGAATTTTGCCAATCCACTATTCGTCTACTTTCCATAATCGCCATGCGTTTATTAATAGCTTGATATTTAAATCCAATTTTTCTCAGCCAAGTTCCTAATGGTCTTTTGCATATTTTAAATGATAATCTATTTCTTTTAATTTTCTGTCTATCACGTCACTAGTGGGATTTAATTTTTATGATATGCGTCGTAAACTAAAGTTCTTAAAAGTTTTGCCAATGATAGGTCCAGAGTTTTCGATTTACCGGCGTCGGATCTTTGTTTTCTTAGGAAGTCACCTTCTTTCACCAGTTTGTGTACTGTAGGACGGGGAACGCTAGTCAGAGATGCTGTTTCACCTAGTATATCCAAATCATACAAATTAGGATCAATAACTCGCCGCTTCAAAAGATTATTGTAAACATTAAGGGAAATTTGTTTCGTTCAAATGTAACCAATTTTTTATCACTGTAATCACTATCACTTTCATTTTCACAAACACAATAAGATGCAGACGTAGAGGCCTCCCACGGTCGAAACATTTTTACATCAAATTTCTTTTTAAATTGTTTTCAAAAACACACCAGCAAATAAACAGATATAATACAATTATTACTCATATTACTTATTAAACAACTCACTTCAATACGATAACCTTCTTAAAATATGTTCAGAACACGTCAGCAAATAAACAGATATTAAATAATAGGGAACTTGCCTATAATTTTAAAAATAAAAATAATACTAAAAAAACATAGCGTAACGTTGTAATAAAACGTGTACTTCACAAAAAAAATAAGTTTTCTAATTCCACGCGATCAGTATAAAGGATCTAAACAGCGATAAAATTGAAGTGGCCCGAAACGAGCTACTATTGACTGTGACGTCACACCATACCATATTCGGTAGTCGGCGCGCCGGGAAGCAATACAATCAGATGTTTACCGGCGTTATAAGACTGTGGTTGATTTGTTAGTGACTGTTCTGATATAAATATATAATTGTGTTTTATAGTACCGCTTATTGTAGTTGTACAGATATTTTAAAATGACTGATCAAGGTTTTTCAAAGGGCGAATCTGATAATTTGCCTAAAGTGGATATGTTTATGGTGGCATCTTTTATACAAAATAGTGAAGGTTTTTCCCTTGGAGAAGTCCGCGGGGTCAAGGCAGAGAAGTATGTATTTTTTTAGCTTTTAGTAATAATTTATAAACATAAAATAGTTATGACTTGATCACGGAATAAAAAGGAATAATTACAAAATGCTTAGTTGCAACTAAGCATTTTTAGCAGACTTAGTCTTATGTTTGAAAGAATTTAGGGTAATTCTTTACAACAGCCACTTCTATATTTTTCATGTTTTTTTTTGTGTACACACGTGTAAAGTAAAGTGCCTCAATAGAAGACATTTGTTGCACATTCTGTAGGATACTCTTCGCAGTTTTTTGAAAAGAATATTGTGTTTGTCTTATAAACTTCATTCTTACAATACCTAATGTATTGACTACATATTTAATTTTCTCTCCCGATGGTGCCGACTGTATTGGCGAAACGCGTGGCAGTATATTTTATAGTATAAACTAAGATTCATTCTTACAATACCTAATATATTGATCACATATTTAATTTTCAATTTTTTTTTCATCTCCCGATGATGCCGACTGCGTAGGCGAAATTTGTGGTAGTATATTTTACAGCATTTTGGTGTCTATAGAAAATTACTTCAATTTTAGTGGAACATTGAAAATTGCAACCCTCTGTAGATTCATATTTTTAAATAAAATGTCCTATAACTTTTTTATTTACTATTTGATTTTTTTCAAAAACAATGGATTTTTTCCTCTAGCTAACACTAACTTATAGCCCAAATTTCAATTCGAACGGACTTTTTTTTCTTTAGTTATCGTGCTTACAAGAAACGTGACGGACAGACAGACGGACGTACAGATGAACAGACGGACATTTTGAAAGTTGTTCAGAATTCGATGACGAACGAAATGATTTTTTTCTCTGCGAGCGATATTAACGATTTTAGAAATGTCCCGATCAAATGCAATATACTCTTCGTAATCGTATTTGCGAAGAGTATAATAATAAATAGCTGTTTACTTTCGCACCAGGAAATTACCTTTACTTAGCATCACTAAATTACATTCTATCTACTAATCTTATTTTCTAACATTGTATACACATTCTTTCTTTAATCCTACCCTAATTAAAATTCAATAATTCGGAATTCGGCATATTTTATTGCCCGCCTGCGAAAAACTAGTAGATAGACATATAGTATTTAATAATGTACTTACATTAAAATGATCTTCACACACATGTAGAGACCTACTGCTCTGTGAAATGTTTTTTCATTTCTTCTACACGCTTTTAGCCATTTTGATCGACGAATCTTATCTTCTGGCAACATTATAAATATTTTATCTGGCACTTTTACTGTAGTATTCTTACACAACGGTACAATGCAATATTTAAAATAAGGAGTTTTTGTTTCCATTTTAAGTACCTATACACTTAATATTTATGGCGATGCTGGTATTTTTACGGCTGAAATCAAGCAGTCGAGTGCTGGGATCTCCGTCGTGGTATGGTCAGATGTCACGACTACTCCAGCGCTTTTGAACCTGTTTGAACGGTTCGCTCGCGCGCGAAACTAATAATTTATAACATATTTATTATTGGGAATTAAGGCGTCATATTTGGCATATCTTATTTTTTAGTATTGTAGAACATTTTTATGAAGTAAAAAAAATGTGCAAGTTCCCTATTATTATTTGTCTTATAATAATATACTTACAATATATCAGCACTGCTAGAATGAATCGGTAACAAAATTAAGTGCGGTTCTGAAGTATCACAGAATGTAAGTGAAACTCCGCCTCGATCGGGTGCCAGTAAATACAACAATCATCTTTTTCGCGGTGTAAAAGATGTTATGTGGTATACATTTCCCGCTCACATGTCACATCTTGCTTCGCACGTCCCGTCACAATATATATATATATATATATGTTTCTCTGACTATAATAATAATAATACTTACCAAAGATCCATCTTCCAAGAACGGAGTAAATAACATTCAGAGGCAGCACGAGGATGGCGACAGTTAAATCAGCAACAGCCAGCGAGACTATGAAAAAATTCTGAACAATCCTGAGCGGTTTGTACGTGAAGACGCTCAGGATCACTAAAATATTTCCGATTATGGTGAGCAGGATGAAAAAAGACAAAGTTCCGATAGTTAGAAGGGCTTCCCATTCAGGAACGTCGGTCTCGCCGAAAATCGTGGTAAAATTGCCGTACGGATCAGCGGAACAAGTGCCGTTTTGCCTTCCCATTATTTCATCGTGATTGATCGATTAGAGTGGTAGCTGGAACAAAAAAGACGGCGGTTAGTGAAGTGCGGAATCTTTTTACAGGGTCGTACATTTAAGTAGGTTTTTCAAGGGGCATCGGTTTATTTTATTTAATAAATATATTCAATGCATAATTTATTGGTTATAACTAATTAAAAACTAGCAGTTATTAAATAGTATTGACTTTTTTTGAGGAAATATTTCCTCCATTAGGGAGCGGCAAATATTGATGGATTTAAAATTTATTTTTATCAAATTATCGACGAAACTAATTTTTTAAAATCGTTACATTGTTCATTCTATGGGTTGTTAAATTGTGTTACAGAATGTTGTTCCCTCCCTCTTTCGTCCAAATTTTTTTTTAGTTCAGACCAACTAAAAGTAAAAATTCAGTTCTTGAATTATAAAAATAGAAATATTGGACTAGAAGTCATATATTGATATACGAATGATAAATTAAACGACATAACGGCATTGCAATTTCCGTCACTTAACAAATTGAAAACACAATACCTAATAAATGTATTAAAACAAGTGAGGTACATTCACCGCTGCGGTGAAGATGCCATATAGATTTTCAAAAGACGGACAAAGTACATCGGATCGGTTCCAGAATGAATCCAATCGATTCCTTGGGTCCGATTACCTAGAAAACGATTCCGCTATTAAAAGTGCTTATAACGCCTTCGGGAATGATCGGAGCGGTTCGTGAATAGTCGGAATCGGTTCCTTGTAATCCATTTTATTGAGTCTTACGCTAATATGCCTATATTTGTACCAATTCAGTCAATATTTGGGGCATTTATTGCATTTCCAAAAAAAAAACAAAATTCTTAATTTTTTTTTGCCCCACTTCCCGTTTTCGGAACCGGCTTAAAATCAACAGGCATATGTATACCGTAAAGGTCTACCCCTGTTGTAAATTTCAAGTCGATCGGTCAATATTTTGAACAGATATCGCATTTCAAAAAAAAAAGAAATAAAAATGGCTTTTGGGCCGTTTTGCCCCACTTCGCGTTTTCGAAACCGGCTCCAAAACAATAGGCATATGTAGCCCTTAGAGGTCTAAACTTGTTCAAAATTTTAAGTCGATCGGTTAATATTTAGGACAGTTATCGCATTTCTAAGGTAAAAAATTGGTTGTTAGGCCGTTTTTGCCCCACTTGCCGTTCTCGGAACCGCCTCAAAATCAATAGGCATATGTAGACCATGGAGGTCTATCTTTGAAATCGATCGGTCAATATTTGGGATAGTTATCGCATTTCAAAGAAAAGTTTCCGGACTACCGGACTTCCGGACTTCCGGAGTTACGGAGATCCGGATAGACGGAAAGTTTCTGGAAATCTCGAGATTCGGATACATCCCAAATTTGAGGTCGATCCGATCAGCCGTTCTCGAGATACGGGGGCCCAAAGTCGCCGAGCATAAATGTATATATAGATTTTTTTTAAGAAAATCTATATAACAAGAAAATGATTTTATGATTTGAAGCAAACAACAATAAAATATAATTACAAATAGAGTTCGAATTGGGCGCCATTTTTATCGAGACAGAATCGACATCTCTTCCTAACTGATTTTTCAGCAAAACTTGTAGGGATGTTATTTCCCTCACTCCCACACTCTTTACTGTAGGTCTTCTTGAGTTTCTGGAAGCGTTTTAAATATCAAGTCTTTGACAAAACTTCATATAAAAAATCCAATGGACTAAGATCAGGGAACCTTACAGGCGATAGTACGGGCTCTGAGTTCCCATCCATTGGTTCCCAAACGATTGATTAAGTTTAATGGATATTACCACGGCGTTTATGAGCTGGTGCGCCATATTGTATTGATAGAATTTTATTAATAAATTAGGAAGGGAAAGTCGTCATAACATGGTTCCGCAAATTCTCCTAAAATATGAATATACCGTTGAATGTTTGAGTTTTTTGTTGTAGATAAATGGTCCTAGTAATCGTTTATTATAATTATTAAAGTTAAATATTATTGATTTCGGACACCCCGTTCGCACAAATTTTTAATAAAATCCACAAAATGTAAAGCCGCGAGCAAAGAATCATCGGGTCATAAATTATGTAAAGGGTTAGGAACACACTAATATGCGTAATTTATGCCATTAAAAATGTCAACAGACCCACGTCAAGTTTATGAGGTTTTACCTGGACCTTTTTCTTCAAACATGTGCATTAAAAATAAAATAATACAATTATTGATGTTTCAATTAAAATGTAACATACACATCAGAGTCATCCTAACGGAAATATCTCTAATACATAAATTCAATAACAATACAAACGAGGACGAGGACAATTCTTTATACTTTTGTTACAAACAATTTTAAAAAATCTCTACTTCCTAATTTTTTTCAAACTGTAACTTGATTATTCAGTTCAACTTCAGGCTCTAAAATAGTGGAACTGCATCTTTCTGGCCAAATTATAATGTTACAGAAAACTAGATGCATTGTTTTTTAAGCAGGTTATTATAATGCTGTTGTATGCTTATTAGTATGCAGCAAAGTACGAGTCTTCAATAATAAATAATTAAATTCAAACTTGTCTAACATATTTCCGCGTTGCCAATTATTGCGTTCTTTGAATGTACACGTCTTATTTTTAAATTCCCCTTTTTCTTTAGAAACGACCAACCGACGAAGTTTAAATAAATAAAATAAGAGACAACCTCCACACGAGATCCTTTTAACTATTTACGAAACATGTTCAGTATCTATTCGCTAAGGTTTTAACCGAGTGCTATGGAAGTGTTTTATACTGCAATATGTTGGGCTATTTTGTGAATACTGTATAAAGTTTTGTAGATTCGTACCACGTTTCCACACAGCTCATAAATTTGAGTATTCTTAAAAAAGGATCCTTTTGAAAGCAGTGTCGAGTGGTCGAGGTTTCAAATTAAATACAACTATTCAGGGAGTCATTATAATCGATTGACTTATTTCAGCGAACTTTCGCGAATTTTAAAAATTAAAAAGTCACTATATTTTACGTCATATTCTGATTCTGAGCACATAATATAAAATATACAACTCTCCGAGTCACTGAATATCACTTGTGCGGAAGATAGCTACACATGTAATGACAACGAATGCATATCCTATATCCGAGTATACTGAAATTAAATTCTGCTCTCTGAAATATCGGTTCCATGACCGAAAATCGAACTAGGACCCTGGCGTTGAGCAAGTGCGTTTTAGGCTGTCATGGAAGTAAAGCTTTGTCCGCTATGGCGAAACATGTGTCGTCGACAAAACAGCACACACCTTAGATATATATTATTCCACTACTGTAGAAGATCGCCTTCCCATGTCGCTTAAGGCTGGTAATATTCAGCCCCAGAAACATGGTTTTCTGTAGCAAAGTATTGCAATATTTACTGAGTTGTAATGTAGACACTTGGTTATATATGGAACAACACATCTGGTAAATGGCGGCCATGTCTTCGATGGTACATGCGTACTCTTTTGGCGAAATTTTGAATAACGGTGGCGGTATTTCATTGATATAGCGTCTAATTCCGGCCTTCAATGCTTCGGTGGTCACGGACTTGTTGGCATAAAACTGTTAAATCGCAAGAGCGTGGCGGCCATTTATGGTCACCAGACCAAGAGATGACACGACCAGGAAAAGACCCATGCAAGACTGTCAATGTTTCACGGGCGGTATGCCAAGTGGCATCGTCCTGCTGAAACCACATGTTGTCGAGAGCAATATCCTCCAATTGAGGCACAAAAAACTAGGTTATCATAGCTCGATAACATTCGCCATTCACTGTTACTGCGTTACTTGCCTCGTCTTCAAACAAAAACGGTCCAATGATTCCTCCAGACCACAATGCACTTCAAACAGTGACACGTTTTGGATGCACTGCTTCCTCATACGTGGATTTTCTGAGCCCCAATTGTGGTAGTTTTGCCTATTAACGAAGCCATCGAGGTGAAAATAGGCCTCATCACTGAAAATGATTTTGTTCGCAAAGTCGGCATTTACTTCTTGTTGTTCAAGGATCCAATTGATGAACTCTCTTCGCTGTGCATGGTCTGTTGGCAGAATGTGTTGAGTCAATTGGACTTTGTAGGCATGGAGATGCAAATCTTTAGTAGGAATACGCTGAAGAGTGGCTGTTGTAACGTCCAATTCTTGTACACGATGACGTATCGACGTCCCTGGACTCTCGGCCACGCTCTCGCGAACTGCCGTGATGTTTTGTTCTGAACGACCTCTACGAGCTTATGTAGTGTGTTTTACATCACTAACCGAACCAGTACTCTGGAATTTTTCGATTTTTCTTTTCACGGTACATCTACCGCATTCATCAATGCGTAATATTATTTCGACCGTAAATTGGACGCACTTTACGAATCGTGGCAATCAAACTTTCATCATTTTGATAATAATATTTAACAATTAGAACGCATTGTTCCATCATGTAATGCTCCATGTTTACTAACTCCAATCTGTCTCCTATCGACCTGGCGTAACATAATCTTGTGACGTCATGACAGCAAAACTGGCGCCCAATTCAAATCTTGCGTTTTTATTGAAACACCTTTTAGAAGAGCGCCTACAGCAGTAGCCTGTGAAGGTTTCTAGATGTATTACTATTTCATTTGGTGTATTTCTTATTTTATAATACCAACCACTTGATTAGCGCATTTTCCATTAGCGCATTTAAGGAAAAAATCTACGACTGCTAGTATACATATAGGTAGTTAGATAAGTACAGTCCGTGTTGACGCCATGAAAGTATTTCAGTTTTCTCTACTAGTAATAATAAAGAATCTTTTTTAACGGGAGCAATGTTGTAGTGACAAAATAACTTTTCATATTTATTATTTTAATCGCATTGTTCCAGAACTTTTATTCCATTTAATGCTAATATTTATTGCTTTGAACAATTACAACTTTTTTAGGGATTTTCAGAATTTATCATGTACATATACCTTGTTTTGTAACTGAGATAAATAAATGTGCACATTGTTCTTATTTTATTTTCTAAATCCATTTATTTATGACACCGAACCAGTAATGCATTTATTTTAAAGTCTATATTGTTTTCCTAATCCACGACAATAAACAAGGAAAAAGTTTTTCGTTTTGGCATAGGTATGTGAATGTATGTATGTATTTATCGTATGTCCTCTCATGTACAGTTTATTTCAAACTTATTTGCAATATAAAAACGTGGCTTCTTTGATCTTTTTTCCGACGTCAAAGTAGCCGACTTTTTTAAGTTGCAAATAAGTTTGAAAAAAACTTTGGATATTACAATACACATAAGTCTATTAGTTGTAACGGCACCAAAATACAGTACAAAAAATAACCTGCTCGGGCGCCAAATTATGTAACGGTGTCTGTTCGGACGCCCAAAATATGTAGCGAAGTATGTTTGGGCGTCGTAACAGTGTTTGCTTTCGGATAGCTGGTTTGGAGAATTAATCCAGGATTCCTGTTAGTTGTAAATAAGAAAGCCCAAAGTATTCGTAACAGAGTTTATTTTATTAAAGTAACATTTATCCAAAACATGAAGTTAAATAAACATAAAATCTGATTCTTCTACAATAAAACCAAGTCAAGTACATTTAACAAATATTATTTACATCGGTGAGATTAATTTACGGGGAGTGTAATTCGTTGAATGCACGGTGACGGTGGGCTTCAGTTCCAAGTACTGAAGTAAAACATCTAGGATTCGATGCGGCGGTAAGTTCGATAATTATTTAACGGCAGCGGGCCCAGCTCAACACGTTGAAGACTCACCGCAATAAATAATTAGGGGACTGGTGACGGCGGCGGGTTTAGCAACTATTTACCCACAGTGGGCCCAGCTCAACACGCTGAAGACTCACGGCGATAAATAATTACTAGACTGGTGACAGCGGTGCAGAGCGGTAAAATGGCTACCAACACCAGGAGGTCAAGCTCAGCACGCTTAAAACCCCAAGATGCTACCAGATATTCAGCCGGGCGGCGTCGTCGTCGGATTCTGATTTCTAACCAAATGGAGTCAAGCTCAACACGCTTAAGACTCCTCAACTACCCAGCTCAACACGCTGAAGGTAGTTGTCAGTAGAAAACTGAATACTTTTCCTCGGCTACGGCCATACTATTTATACCAAAATCCTGGCCTTGGTGACGTCAATATTTCATGGCGGCAGGAAGTACGTGGCAGCACCTGCCAAACGATAATTGCAGAAACTTCTAGGAAGGAATATCTGCGTGATTCATCATATGTCGGCAGGAAGTGCGCGGCAGCACAAGACTAACGGGAATTTCCGAAACTATAGTAATGAACATGCGTATGATTCATTACATAGTGTTAATATTTGGTAGATGCCCTTAAAGTGCACATTGGAAAAAATGTTAAAAAATGAATTTCAGAACATGAGTAATCATGTCAGTAAAAATTTAGAAAAAAAATGCTCAAACTACCAGTAGACGCGAACCATTATTTTAAAGATAATCTCAATTGTATTTGCCCTATGTTAAAAATATAGTTTTAGATATTCGGATAATTGAGAATAATTGTCGCGTACCAATTTTGTCACGGGCCATATTTTCTTTTATCATTCTATTAATATTAAATACATTAATTAATTATTCCCTCGACAAAGTTTAATCATAATATTTATTTAGACTTAGGGCCAGTTGTATAAAGGTGGGTCAGTATTGAACTCGGTTTAACTCATTGGTTATATAAAACAAATTAGGTCTCCTTTTCTTAGTGAAAGTTTATCATATGGAATAAAATTAAAATATAATAACACAAAACATTTTTGCTAATTATTATTTTCTTACTTTTACAAAAACTTATCACAAATAAGTTTTTAAACAAGTATTTTCTAGGCTATTATCCAAAACGCTGAGACTTGAATTATAAAAAAGGCAATATGCACATTATGTTTAGTATGACTGACTCAATAATGTTCTACTCTGTTCAGTAAAACCAAAGCCTATGGGGAGTTTCCACTATATAATTTCAATTATTCTATTCTCTGGAGTCATTAATATTTATTACATTAGGATTTACTAAGATTCGTAGTTACTTTCGAGCAGGGGCGTGCGGTGAGTTTTGATATAGGGGAAGCAGTTTGTGATATAGAGTGATGGGTAGCGCGAGGCCCCGAGCGAAGCGAGGCAAAAAATTATTTTAAGAAAAGGGGCGTGGCTTCCGTATACTCATTTTAAAGCAAATGTCGAAAGCTGCAAAGTTATGATATCTAGAAAAAAGTACACTTGTAGGACCGCCACTCCTCAGTAAACATAAAACATAAAAACACCACAAAAATTAGACAACCCCCGATTCCAAAGCCGAAGCTGCACGGGCGAGGGTTACACTTATGAAAAAAACGCAGACACACAACCATATCCACCGACATTACCAGCGCCGGTGGCGAGGATTAAACCCGCAGCGAAATAGAGAGTTTGTTCAGTCACACTAGCCATCGTGCACTTTCTAGCCAACTATAAATTGAGCCAGCTAGTTAAGTAGTTAACATGCACATACCTACCTATTTACAATGTAGTTTAATCCGCCTCTCCTTTTTTTGCGATGTCGGAAATAATTTCGTCGTAAAAGTTTGAATTTTGGGACAGTCACTTTCTATTGTCAACAGGGACAATTTTGAAAGCCGCTCTTCACTGGTTGAATTTCTTGAAAAAGTTTTTATTCTCGTGTCCGTTTTGATGATTTTGAAAAAAAGGCAGCCACTCCACTGAGGAAAAAAAATACTTTGCACTCTTTAAGACACGCTGCAGATTGAGCTAGAACTAAATTTAATCGATGCGCAAAACAATGTACAAATATTGCATTCTGAAAAGTCTCTTTTACTTTGGCCTGCAGGCTCCCCAATTCACCAGCCATTACAGGGGCCCCATCATAACTTTGGGCGATAAGTTCAGCACCACACTGTAGATCATCGACTATCTGACAAACTATAGTATATAAAGCTGCGGCAGTTCTTTGCGTTGTTACGTCTAAAAATCCTAAAAAGCGCTCTTGGACTTTCCCATTTGGATTTATGTAGCGTACTACGATTGACAACTGACTAATATTCGTAATATCGGTTGTTTCATCTAACATAACTGCAACAAAAGGAGCTTTTTTATTTCTTGCTTGATCTTTTCTAAAACAATATTGCTTATCGACTGAATCAAATCATTTTGAATATGATTTGATGTACCGCGAAATATCGTGGAGTGTTCCAGATGGTTACTTAAAATTTTATCGTATTTTGCTAATAAATCAACTAAAATGATAAAATTAGCCCCTATTAGCAACGCTCCGAGATTCAGTATGACCTCTAAAACTAAGTTCATTTTCGCCGAGAAAACAAGCAATGTCAATAAGTCTTTTTAACACTTTCTTTCAACTGCTGATCTAATGAATGCTCAATTCATGATTTTCCAAATGTTTATTCTTTTAGAACCGCTCGCAAATGAGTTTCACACTTACCATGCCTTTTTGTCATTTTGTGAATGTTGTTTAAATCTGAAAAACCATTTTTATTCCAAACACCTTTTTCATTTGTGAACAGTACACATGGCCAACAAAACAATTTACACAAATTTTCACAACCCCTTAACCACTGATTAGCACTGTATACTTCAATATTAAAGTACCTATAGCATGGTTTAACTTTCGTTTTTAAAAGTTTTAAATCAGGTGTTGGTTTCCCGTCTCTAATAATATCCAGTTTATCTTGAAACGAATATGTTGAAAATCCCCTTTTCAACAAATTGCACACCACACAAACGCAAATAATATTTTCCACAGTGCTAGGACCAGCTTCCAAATTTAATAAGTAATTCTAAATCTGCTTACACGCGTACTAATATTCAACGTTTTAAAAATCACTTGTCGCCGCACCACAGGTTTAGAGACACCAAAAAAGTTTTTACAAATATAGCACAAAAGCTGAGAATAATACTAGGAAGATTAATATTAAGTATAATATTAAAATCGATATTAAAATCGAGATTAAAATCTATAAAATAAAACGTATCACGATGCTATACAGCTCAGATATCAAGATTATGAAGTGGGATGGGATGTATTTCAAGAAGTTACTTACATCAGAGACAGTTGTCTCTGCTTACATATATCGAAGTCGCGCGAGTTCGTGTTGGCTCGATTAATCGAGTGCGTCATCGTTACGGTTTTATCATGCAACATTATCTCAGCTGCTGAAAAGTAGGGCCGTGTCTATTGAAATTGGGTAAAAGTAAATTTTAATGATTAATATATGTGATAAATAATAATTAGGTTCAATTATGTGTTTTTTTAATAATCCCAGGGGAAGCACTGCTTCCCTTGCTTCCATGGACCGACCGCCACTGTTTTCCAGGCTTTCAAAAGGGTCATCCTGACGACGAAAACATGCAGAAACACGTGTCGGTTGATATTTTCAAGTTTCGAAGTGATTGTTCAACTGGTGAATACATTTGTTATATTTATTTTTGTCACATGAGTAACCAAAGTGTTAAAGTTGTATCACCTTTATACAACTGGCCCTTAAGAAACTCCCTTATCAATAGCGGTCCGGTCCTGTTACCAACATAATATAACATGTACGAGTCCTTAAAAGAAGAAAAACTTGCACACTTTACTAAAGGTAAAGTTGGAGAAGCAGTAATTACAAACTTGTGCTGCACTTAACGCCGTATCCGTATAACACCACATTTTATACTATCTACAAGATAATAAATATATTCATGTACGCGAAATATTCGTTAAGAATATTACTGGAAGCAAAAACTTTTACCTGTTGTGGGCGCTAGGTATAATAATATGAAAAACTTATTCATTCCGCTCAGGTCAAAAGAGAAATGTTGACGGGAAATTTTAATTATTTCGTATACTTGGCTAGAACTCATTAAAATAAGTGCTCTAACGACAATATGTCTCAATAAACTTGGGGAGAAATGTTTTATTTTTGAGACGTTAATAGGGTTAGACGGTTTTAAAAGGATTTGCCAGGACACAAAACAAATAATGACACCGAGATAATTAATTTCGGGTAGAGATTAACTGTACTAGATAGATGCAGATCTTCGCCAGCCAAGATGGCATCATCTGGAGATGATTAAAAGTAACACTATGCTATACCTAAGCTATTGTCATGATTCTGTGAACCGTGACTCTATAAACAATAAGGCGGACTACCTATTTGAGACTGGCCCTCTGCCACTTTTCATACTATTTTTACACTTTGTGATTTCCAAGCGCTCAAATCCATCCAGCTGACTCCAGTATTTGTTACATTGTTTCAAATAAGATCTGTTTCAAGTCTGAAGTATCTAGGAATATTTATAGATAACAATTTTCATATTTAAATCTATGTTTAAAAACTAAAATATTACAATTATGCAAGCTGTATTTATAATAAAAAAATAAGATGTGCTTACGCGCAATCTTATTTTTTCATGTTTATAAGCACATTGTTATTTATATTTATACATGGGTATAATGTGTGTGTGTGCGCGTGCGTGCGTGCGTGTGTGTGCGTGCGTGCCTGTGTGTGTGTGTGTGTGTGTGTGTGTGTGTAACGGCGTGGGCACGCGTATGTGTGTGCAGATATGTGTATGCAGATATGTGTGTGTGCAGATATGTGTGTGCAGATATGTGTGTGCAGATATGTGTGTCTAGATATGTGTGTGCAGTTATGTGTGTGCATACATGCGTGTGAAGACATGTGTGCAGATTTGTGCGCACTTATGTGTGCAAATATGTGTATGCAGATATATTAGCGTGCAGATATGTGTGTGCATATCTGTATGCAGAAATGTGTGTAGAGATGTGTGTGTTTAGATATGTGTGCAGATATAGGTGTGCATATATATGTGTGCAGTTGTGTGTGCATATGTGTGTGCAGGTATGTGTGTGCAGATATGTGTGCAGTTAAGTGTGTGATGTATTTGTGCAGATATGTGTGTGCATACATGAATGTGCATATTATCTGTGCATACATGCGTGTGCATATATGTGTACATACACGTGTGTGCAGATATGTATTCACATACATGTATGTGCATATATGTTTGTGTGCAGGTATATGTGTATATACATGTATGTGCATATATGTGTGTGTGCAGATATGTGCGTGCAGAACATGTGTGTGTGCAGATGTGTATGCAGATATGTGTTTGTGTGTACAGATGTATGTGCATACATGTGTATGAAGATATGTGTGAAGACATGTGTGCAGATATGTGTGCAGTTGTGTGCACATAAGTGTGCAAATATGTGTGAAGATATGTATGTTCATACATGTGAGTGCGGATTGTGTGTGCAGATATGTGCGTGTGTGCATATGTGTACGCAAATATGTGTGTGCACATATGTGTGTGCAGATATGTATTTGCATACATGTGTGTGTATATATGTATGTGCAGATGTGTGCAAGTATGGTGTGCAATCATGTGTGTGTATATATGCGTGTGTAGAATATGTGTTTGTTGTGCAGATACACATATCTGCACGCACATATCTGCACACACACACATTCTGCACTCACGTGCAGATATACATCTTAACCCACGTGCACACCTTTGTGCAGATATGTGTGTGAAGATATGTGTTTGCATACATGTGTGTGCATATATGTATGTGCAGATATGTATGTGTAGAAGTGTGCATACATGTGTGTCTGTCCAGACATACATATGTACAGTGTGTGTGCAAAAACGTGTGCGCAAGTATGTGCTTGCAGATATGTGAGCATACATATATGTGGTATGTGCATACATGTGTGCTTTTATGTATGTGTATGCAGAATATGTGTGTGTGTTAGATATGTGTGTTCATCTGCACATACATATTTACGTGTGTGCAAATACATGTGTGTGCAATTTGTATGTGCATATATGTGTGTGCAGATGTGTGTGTGTACATACATGCCGTTATGTGCATGTGTATGTGCTGATATTGTGCATACATGTGTGTGCAGACATACAAACGCGTAGTCTGTGCAGATATGTGTGTACATATACGTGTGTGCAGAGATTTTTGCTTACACGTATGTGCACACATGTATGTGCATCCATGTATGTGCATACACGTATGCGCATATATGTATGTGCATACACGTATGTGCATACATGTATGTGCACTCACGTTTGTGCATACTCGTATGTACATACATGTATGTACATACATGTATGCACATACAAGTATGCACATACGTGTATGTACATACGAGTAAGCACAAACGTGAATGCACATACATGTCTGCGCATACGTGTATGTGCATTCACGTGTGTGCATATTCGTATGTACATACACGTATGTGCATACACGTTTGTGCATACTCGTATGTGCATACATGTATGTGCATACATGTATATGCATACATGTATGTCATGCATGTATGTGCATACATGTATGTGCCTACATGTATGTGCATACATGTATGTGCATGCTTGTATGTGCATACATGTATGTGCATACATGTATTATTAGGTGCAGATATGTGTGCGCAGATGTGTATGTGCACTTATTATTTGTGTGCAGATATCTGCAATGACATACCCGCACACACATACCTGCACACATATGTGTATGCAGGTTTGTGTGTGCAAAATATGTGTGTGCAGATATGTGCGTGCAGATAGTGTGCATACATGTGTGTGTGCAGATGCACAAACACATATATTGTGTGCATCAGCACACAATATATGGGTGTGCAAAAATATGTGTGTGCAATATGTATGTGCATACATGTGTGTGCAGAAAATGTGTGTGCAGTTTGAGTGTGCTGATATGTGTGCATATATATGTATGTGCATACATGTACGTGCATAACATGTATACACATACATATATGTGCATATAAATATGTGCATATAAGTATGTGCAGACATGTGTGTGTAGATATGTGTGTGCAAAATATGCGTTTATGCAGATGTGTGTGGATATGTGTGTGCTATATGAATGTGCATATGTGTCTGCAGAATATGTGTGTGCAGATTGTGCGTGCAATCTTGTGTACATACACGTATGTGCCGATATGTGTGCATACATGTGCACACACGTGCAGGCATACAAACGCGTAGTCTGTGCAGATATAGGAGTACATATACGTGTGTGCAGGTATGTGTGTGCAGATATTTGTGCGTACGTGTATGTGCATACACGTGTGTGCATACTTATAAGTGCACACATGTATGCGCATACATGTATGTGCATACGTGTATGTGCATACTTGTATGTACATACTTGTATGTGCATACTTGTGTGTGCATACTTGTATGTGCATACTTGTATGTGCATAGATGTATGTGCATACATGGATATGCATACATGTATGTGCATAGATATATATGTGTAGATACGTGTGTGTGCGCTTATTATGTGTGTGCAGATATGTGCCTGCAGATGTGTGTGTGCAACCGCACACAGTCTATGTGTGCAATATGTATGTGCATACATATGTGTGCAGTTTGAGCGTGCATACATCTGTATGCATATGTGTGTGTGCAGATATATGTGCACATATTATGTATGTGCATGCATGTATGTGCATCTAAGTATGTGCACGCATGTATGTGCATGCAAGTATGTGCAGACATGTGTGTGCAAATATGTGCGTGCAAATATGCGTGTATGCAGATGTGTGTGCAGATATATTGCATAAAAATGACGTTGAGGACAGGGAGGACTTCAAAAAAAATTATAGGTGAATTAAAAGAAGATAACAGCTGTAAAGATAAATATATTCAAACTTAAAAAAAAAACAACAGTATATTTATGGCAGATGCATCTTTCTGCGAGATGGAAATGAACGAAATTATTAAGTCCCAGGATGATAAAATAAAGGATCTAAATAACTGCATAGAAAAACTGAAAATATCAATAAAAAATCTTAGTAATAAAGAAACAAAAACCGTAGCTACACAAACAGAACAAAAAAAGATTTTTAAAAAAATTTTCTTACAATTAATAAGATGCTCTCCCAAAATCAACATGGGTTTACAAAACAAAAAAGTATAGACTCAGCACTTAGCGAATTTGTAAATGGAATAGTAAGTACACTAGATAAATCAGAAATTGCTATCGGGCTCTTTGTAGATTTCTCTAAAGCATTTGACTGTGTTGATCATGCTATGCTATTAACGAAATTAGAAAAATATGGAGTTAGGGGTATTGCTCTTAAATGGTTTAATTCATATTTATCAAATCGCCTTCAACAGGTGAAAATTAAAGAATCATTTTCCAGTCTAGTTATTGTCAATACAGGAGTTCCTCAAGGATCAATTTTGGGTCCAACATTGTTCGTCATTTTCATTAATGATATGTTGAAATATTTAGAGCATCCATTGTGTTCAATAGTATCATACGCAGATGATACTAATATTTTAATAAAGTGTAAAAATCTGTTTGATGCGGAGAATTGTGCAATCTTAACGTATGCAAAAATCAACAATTGGGTTGAAAAAAACAAATTATGTGTTAACCACGAAAAAACAGCACTCATAGTTTTTAGAACGTCACAATCTAATCTTAATGTGAGTGACGGGATAGTGTTGGATGGCCAAACAAATATTAATTACTCAGTAAATACGAAACTGTTGGGATTAAGGATAGATTGTCACCTTAAATGGTCTAGCCACATTCAAGATGTATGCACTAAATTGTCAAAGGTATGTTATGCGTTAGCTTTGACATCTAAACAGTGTAGTTCAACCGTTATAAGGCAATTATATTTCGCTTCATTTCATTCTGGTATCAAGTACGCAATAGTACATTGGGGCCTATCACCTGAAGCGCATGACGTTTTTCTTTTACAGAAACGAGCAGTGCGCATCATTGCGAATTTAAAATATAACGAGTCTTGCAGGAATTCATTTAAATCATTAAATATTCTCACCATGATATCAATATATATTTATGAAATTACATGTTTCGTATATAAAAACAAATTAACTTTCCTCGAAAACAAAACACAACATTCTCACAATACCAGAAAAAAAAGACCTTCTTTTACCACCTAAGCATGAGACAGCTCTGTATCAAAAAAGTCTTTTTTTTAATGGATGTAAATTTTTCAATGTGCTGCCGGAAAAGATTAAATCTTTACCAACAATTTACAAATTCAAATCTGCTGTAAAACTGCTATTGCTAAATAAAAATTGCTACACCATCGACGAATTTTTTTAACAACTAGTTAATTAAGATTTTATGCTACTCATTTTCAAGCCAAACTTGATAAATATCAAATATTTAATATACTATAGTTATATTTGTGTATGTATGTGTAAATGTGTATATGTGTATATATGTGTATATATATGTTTATATGTGTGTGTATACAAATATTTATAATTACTTCGTAAGAATTTTATCAAAATCTTTAGATAATTTTTTACATGAGATACAACTTATTAAATTTTTAAGATTTAGTATTCATATTTTATGGTATACAATAATTGCAAATTTTTTTATTTTTCTTGTTTTTTTTTTCTTCATATTGTATCGATATTTTCTGTTGTACGATGACGAAATTTCTTAAACTTACTTAGTAGTAAGTAGTTTTCTGAAATTAATAAATATATTATTATTATTATTATTATTATTATTATGTGTGTGCAGAAATGTTTGTGCATATCTGTGTGTGAAGATAAATGTGTGCAGATATGTGTGTGCATTCATGTGTTTGCATATTTGTGTTGATGCAAATATGTGTGCAGATATGTGGATGCAACATGTGCGTGCATATGTGTGTGTGTAAATATACGGTGCAGATATGTGTGTGTGTGCAAGATATGTGTGTGCGTGCGTGCGTGCGAGCGAGCGTGCGAGCGAGCGAGCGTGCGTGCGTACGTGCGTATAGATGTGTTGCAGATTGTGTGTGTGCAGTTTATATGTGTGCAAATATTTTTTGTGTAGTTTATATGTGTGTAAATATTTGGTGTGCAGATGTGTATGTGTGTGTGTTAAGATGTGTTGTGTGTGCAGATGTGTTGTGTGTGCAGATGTGTTGTGTGTGTAGATATATTGTGTGTGTAGATATGTGTGTGTAAGAAGTGAGTGTGCATGTGTGTGCATATATGTGTGTGCAGATATATGTGCAGATATGTGTATGTAGTTGTGTGCAGATATGTGTGCAGATATGTGTGTGCATACATGTGAGTGCAGATGTGTATGCACACATGTATGTGCATATGTGTGTGTATGTGTGTGTAGAATATGTGTGTGCAGAATATGTGTTAGTCACTTTATAAATTGGTGTGTATTCTAACCAAACTAATTTGTGGGGGCTCTGTATGGTGAGTGCCATATCCTTTATATAAAATCATGGTTTGGTTTTAATTTCCGTTCTCTGGGATGTGCGTTAAAATAGATGTACTATGGTGGCCTTTTAAAATTAAGCTGAAACAGGTTTTGAGATATATTTATCAAAGTGATTATTTTAGGTTTAGCTTAATATTTAGTTGACTATTTTAATCGTCACACTCGATATTGTCGTTTTATTATTAAATTATGAAACTGAATATGTAAATAGAGAGAAAATTAAAGAACTAATAAAATATCGCACCATCAGTGCAATATTAACAAAACTCAAAAATTTTAGATTTTGAGTTATGGTGCTTATTTGATAGCTTAAGGAACATAGTATTCACTGCAAAAATAACATATCTCAATATTTACAAACAGACCCAAATTGTCATTATATATAAGCTTTGTCCTCACGGGTAAAAAATGTATTTTACTATTGAAATGCCAAACAGGAAACTTCTTAGAAAATAACCTAGAAAAACAAAATATTACGTTCACAATCTATGTTTAAAAATAAAAAATTTAATACATAATGAATGATCCCTGAATGACGAGTTATAATTAGTGTACTAAAGAAATTGTAGATGTTTTGAGTAAAATGGTGAAATAATTGTGTGTAAATGTGTGTAAGGCCACATAAAAGGTACTGACCTGCTCCTCACAGATAAGTGTGGTCGTTTTACCAGATTGAAAGAAATAGCAAATTTGATAGCTAGAAAAATCTAACCACACACTTATGACTACTACGAGGGCCACACTTGTCGGTGAAATACGGGTGTCCACACAATGATTGAAACACCTGCGTGTGTGTGTTTAAATGTCTCATTGTAAACCTTTTACAGGCTACAGGAAATTTGTAGATTCGTGATATCCCCAAATTCAATTTGACGGCACACGATTATATTGCAGTAGCTGAGACAAAACCTATTCTTGGACATGTAACACAAATATTAATAAACACATTCCTTCAGAAAATCATAAAAGAGTGTGAATGGCTTTACTGATAGTGACAAAGTGACAAGCAATACAATTTTAACTTTTAAATTTAGTGGAAGTGATCGTTGGATGTAACAAACCGTGGTCGAAACTGATAACGAGAATCCACTTTTTGGAGAATTTTTGTAAAAGCGTATTAGTGGCAAGGCAAGTATAGCAATGTTAAGGTGCCATCGAATCGACACTAAAATAAATCCTCTTATAAATGTAAAATTTACATCAAGCATTCGAAGACTCATTTAAACTGGGAAACGTAATTATTAATAACGTCAAATGAATTTTAAATGGGATTTTCTGAAAGTAACTTGTTGGTGCAACTTTTTTTCATTTCTTTATTATGTTCTGTAAAATACGAATTAAGAAGTGTAAGATAAGGAATGAAGAAAATCCATCTCGCGACATGAATGTCATTAGGAATCGTAATTAAAACGTCTTTACAAATTAAAGCAGCAAATACAAGTTAAAGTACCTCTAAATTAACTCCCCTTTTTGCCGGAAATTGAAAGATAATGTGTATAAAAAGTTTTATTAAAAATCTTAGTCATTTTTTAAGTGAATTACGAGGACAGTTGTTGCCAGTTTTCAAACTTTTATTTTAGGAACATTCTTTTAAACTCGGTCGAGTTATATTGCTGTTGGAAATCAAATAAAGCCTAATTTTAATCGTGATAAAACTGTGAACGTATTAAAAGTTGTAATAAATATAGAGGCCTGGGTAGAATTAAAAATAAAATTGTGCAATGGTATAAAGTAAAGTTACTTGATAGAGATTAGGACATACGCGTACTCGTGTTCTGAGAGCCCCGCCATGTTTAGGCTATTACTGTGCTGGGTCCGTATTCTTCACAACGTATTCGTGTGGATCTTCTTTATTTAGAGCAGTAAATATCATCTAAAAGGCAAGTAATAATATCTTATCAAATGGTAGATTACATTTTTATATTGAACATTTGTCTTACCTAATATATAGCATAGAAAACCGCTTGTTATTGCATCCCTCAACGATAAGTTTAATCTAGAAGTGTTATTCCTAGATTACATGGTAATTTCTTTACATTATCATTGATCGTTTTGAAACTTATTATTTTCAATAAATCTTATTATCTACAGCATGTCCGGCGATGTGGTAGACAAAAGGACAAACTGACTAGAAATTTATTTTTTCGAGGAAAAGTCATTCTTTATGAAAAAAATTGCTTGCTGAAAAAATACAATTTTCGATGAAAAAAAAAATAAAAATTGTATACAGGGTATCCAAAAATTTAAAAATTCTAATTTTTTACAAGAGTAAAGTACCCTTATTATAAATTTGTTAGCAAAATGCTATTTAAGAAAATTGTTTCAAATCATCACATCTTCTAAGATAACAACATAACAGAAATAAATTATTAAAGTGTCAAGCAACACATCATTGTCAGTAACTTTTAAAGATTTTGTCAGTTTATAATGGTAACAACGGAGCAAAGAATACATTTAATCCAATGTTATGGTGACGGAGACTGTTCATACAGATAAGTTATTGAACAATTTCATGAAAGGTTCCCCAATGTATGGTTGATTTCAATAAATACTAGTACACTTTCTGTTAGCTATGTAAATCATTCGTTCTTTGATTGATATTAATAATCTTACAAATGTCACTTTGACGTTAAACCGGGGGAAATCACCTCTTCTCCACCCCCCTCTCGACATGCCTGGCCAGCCCTATTTACAGATATATGCACAACTAAACTATTAAGATTTTCGATTACAAGAGTTGTACCAGTTTTTTTTTAAATCAAGTGTACAAGTAACCAAATGGGCGGTCTACAAGCTGGTCCAGAAGTTTCGAGAAACGGGATCCGTATTAGACTTAAAAAAAAGTAAAAAAACTCCTACAATGAAGATGATGCAGCGACTCTACTTGTACTGCAATCTGTTAGAGAAAACCCAACACTGTCCTTGAGGAAACGAGCTACGCAACTATAGAAAAATTTGAACTGTCAAAAAGTCAAGTGTTGAAGTCTATGACTGATGGCGCCGTGACAATGCGTTCAGTAGGCCGTTCTTTGCAAGAACAAGGTTGTACGTTTATACATGTTACGTGTAAAGTGCATGCTTTACATCTTATGGCAGAACGAAAATGTTTTCCAGAGGTAGATGCATTAATAGCAAGTACAAAAATTGTTTCTTAAATCTTCTAAACGTCTCCGTGCATTTCATAGCAAGTGTCCCGGTATTCCTGAACCACCACAGCCGATTCTTACACGTTGGGGAACATGATTACAGGCAGCTTTTTATTATGCTGACTATTTCCATCAAATAAAAGCTGTGATACTACAATTCAATCCAGATGAGGCTGCAGCTATTAAGGAAAGCCAGACAAAATTCGAAGATATTTCCGTTGAAACAGCTTTAAAAAATATTGCGAAGAACTATAAACCATTACATAAAAGCATACAAAAATTAGAAAACAGTGCGTTGTCGTTAGCGGAGTCACTGCAAATAGTGGACGAAATAAATCTAAAGGTGACGCAACAAATGAGCGCGTTAAAGAAAAGTTCGCAAGTGTGTTAAATAAAGACTCCGGTTTTACTAAATTAAGACAAATATGTGATGATGCAGCCCCAGATCCGTTAATTGCGTTCAAAGACTATTTTATGTATGCGTGTATTACATCAGCAGATGTCGAACGGTCGTTTTCAAAATATAAGAATATATTTTCACCAAAGCGAACATCACACATGGAGACAAGCATAGAAACATACCTGATGCTGCAAAGTGGCTACACATCTTCTCCAGTTTGTAATAAGCTCCGTAATGTTCACGGATGTTTAAAATACCATGCGTATGGGGGGCACTGTGACCTAAGTGAAGGTGAAGGATTGCCTAAAAAGTAAGGTTAGAGTTATGGGACGATGGGGGCCTCAACACTGAAGCACCATAAGGGTCGCAACATCTGGATCTACGTCACGTACCAAAGTGAAGTAATGAGGTTCGGGGAGCACCGGGTCTGCTAACATTGAGAGATGGTTCTAAGTGAGGTTATGTTGGCCCACTGGGCATCAAGGAGACATACGGTTATGTTGTACAGGACGGCGCTGTACGAGGCTTGAGGCAGCCCTGCATGAACAGTACAGAGCCCTATTACAGGAGCACATATTAATCTTCATAACAGAGGAAAAGTCCTACGAAGACTCCACACGAATTCTAAAAGGGCTCCATTCCGTGAGCTATGTCGGATCCCCCATTCTGGGGTGAATCCCTATGGAGGGCCCCATTTTAGGGGGCAGATTGCAATCCCAACCGGCCCCATACCTACTGACGTAAACTGGTCGGATGGACTGAGTGTTTCAACAAGCTTCAAATTTTTATAGTTTCGGTCGATGATGGATTGATATCAGTTTAATATAACACGGACATACTCTTCCACTAAACACCAAAACACCATATACTGCACTCGACGTATATTTCGCCAACCAAGTTGGCGTCATTTGGAGATAATTGAAACAGTTTTAATCATCTCCAGGTGATGCCAACTTGGTTGGCGAAACGTGCGTTGAAAGCAGTATACCGGGTGAGTCACGAATTGCGCTCGCCCCGATATCTCCTAAAATATTTGGAATAGAAAATTGAAATTTCGAGGGCTTATTATACGACTAAAATGCCATCTTTTCAATAAAAAATCAAGTTTGGTGCACATCCGGTTTGACCGGAAATGCCCACAACTTTCGATTTTTAAATGAAACACCCTATATATTTTTACATTTTTGGAATCTAGAGGAAATTTTGAATACAATACATCCATTTTGGTCACTTTTTGATAAACATTAAAAATTTTATTAAAAAATCTATTTCTGAATCCAGAGTGCTGTGCTATTGTTTTATTACATTCAATGGCTACTATGATTTTTCCAATGTTATTAGGTTACCAGATTTTAAACAGAAATGTGTCATTTTAGTTTCCAAAGCCCACTAATCTATTAGCCGCATGTTTCTAAAAGCTTGGTTGCATCGTATTTTGGCTGAAATCTCAAATATTTCTGAGCGGATTTTCAAAATTTTGGTATCATTAGATTCGTATGAAAATGGGGTATTTAAAAATGTTGGTGGACGATTAACTTCCCATTTAAAAAAAACCGAGTTAGTGGGTAAAAATCACATTTAAAAATTTTAAACGCCTCTAGACAATTAAGTAATGCAATCATATTGCTCTTTTTATTTTTATAGTAACGTAGCACACAAACTAAAATATATTTTGGGCACCACAGCACTCTGGATTCAGAAATAGATTTTTTATTAAAATTTTTAATGTTTATCAAAAAGTGACCAAAATGGATGTATTGTATTCAAAATTTCCTCTAGATTCCAAAAATGTAAAAATATATAGGGTGTTTCATTTAAAAATCGAAAGTTGTGGGCATTTCCGGTCAAACCGGATGTGCACCAAACTTGATTTTTTATTGAAAAGATGGCATTTTAGTCGTATAATAAGCCCTCGAAACTTCAATTTTCTATTCCAAATATTTTAGGAGATATCGGGGCGAGCGCAATTCGTGACTCACCCGGTATAGTGTTATCTTCGCATCAAAGGTTCCAACCCACTTCAGGATTAAAATAACAAGTAATTTTGTGAATATTTTAGCGTAATTTTATCGAAATAAGATAATAAATATGGCATATGACTAGTGATTATGATTAATTGAATTAAGTATTTTTAGAAATAAAATAAAAAGGTTCCACAGCAATGAAACTACCATTGATTTCATCTGGAAATGACCACCAAGGGAATTTCGATTCTGTTGTGTCTGTTATGTCTGCTGAAAATAAATCAATTTCTATGTTTTCAGCTTGCTTTTAACAATGCGAAGTGACAAAAAAAGTTTTAATTAAACAACATTCTAATAAATAATTGAGTTTCTGGAATTCCACAAAATGAACTGAAACTGATACAATGAAAATCGACGTTTTATTCTCATTAAAAATGTGGGTTTGAATAAAATTCCCACATGCACATACTCGTTAATTTAGAAATACATCCACCCAGCAAATCAAATATTCTGAAATGGGAAAATATTATAAGATTCAAGTAATTCACGTAATATCGAATTAAAAAAAAAATCAGTCTTTTTAATCTTTCTTTACTGTTTAACTACATACCAAAACTTTAAGAATTGGCTCGGGTGTGTAGGGATTATGGTACGTTCCTCTACCCAGACGGCTGAGATCAAGTCCTTGAGCGGATTTGCTTGTTCAAAAGGAATGTAAAACTGTAAGTTGTGTATCTAACAATGTGTGCACGTTAAAATCTTATACGTCACAAAGTGGGCGTTCGACAACATTTATATGTAAGTGATGGCAGCGTTTACTCAGAGTAATAATAATAATAATAATAAAAAAATAAAAGACAGCAGACTGCAGACGGAAGCATCCTAAAACATCTGAATGCCGGAGAGATCTATACATATCTGGTTGTGCAACAAAGGCACCTCCAGGATGTAACACAAATAAAGGATTCTCTCCGCGGTAAAAACAGACACCGTCTCCGAAAGATTTGCTCTTCCGAACTTTCGGGGAAGAAAAAAGGTGTTTGCAACTAATATGACTGCCGTTCCGGTTCTGTTCTACTCCTTCGGAGTAGTAAAGTGGATGATAGACGAGCTGCGCCAATTAGACAGATATACCCGCAAGATGATGAATATTCACAGAAGTATTCATCTTAGATCGTCCGTTCCTCGCGTGTACCTCCCACGTCAACGGGGGGGCCGAGGACTATTGACCCTGGAGTGTACGTATGGCAGAGTGGTGCTGAGTATGGCATGTAACATCCTCAGGAGCTTTGATCCACTCTTGCGGTTTGTAAAACATCACGAAACTGTAGGAGTGGGAGCAGGATTGATCAAGGGAGCAGAAAGAGCCGCAGATGAACTCGGTCCCGCAAATCGTCTGAAAGCCCGAATTAGAGCTGCCGAACAGGAAAATCTGTTTCGGCAGCATGTCGATAAAGCATGGTGTCTTCTATAAGAACATAGAAATGCTGGGTTTATCGACCAGGCTAATATTCGCCTTTTTAAGGTCAGCTGAGCTTAAGTCGGAGACCGAGGGATTCATTATGGCCTGCCAGGATTGTGTTATCAACACCTTGGTCTGTCGTAGCTGCGTGTGGCGTGTAGAGGTTCCTGATATCAACTGCAGGACGTGCCGTCAGGCGCCGGAATCGCTCATGCACTTACTTTCTGCATGCCCCATATATGCGATTTTTGCCTAATCCACCGACATGACGCGGCGTTACGAGTGCTATACTACCATCTAAGGCATTCGTACGGAGTAGACCAGACACCAGTGCTGCCTTACATCCCCGGAGATATTGAGTCCCTGGTCGAGAACGAGAAATGCCGGATTTACTGGAACTACTCGTTCCCGACGGCTAATCCAAGCCAGCAAGCCTGACATAGTCCATCAACTCAAGGTGATGTATGTCATCGAGTTCTCGGCACCTGCGGAGAAAAACATCACCTTGAAGGAGGTGGAGAAACGGACCAAATGCCGCGATCTCCGGTACGAGCTCCATGTGCTGTACCTAGGCTACTCGTTAAAAATGGTCGTCCTAATAATCGATGTACTCGGAGGGATAAAGCCTACGCTGCTCTCGGAACTAAAGATCATACCGACCTGCCAAAAATCAGCCGAGTGGCTGGCAGATCAAATGTAGAAGGTGGTCATGCTGGGTTCTCTCCATCTGCTTAGGGCACACGATTCCGGAATCTACAGTCACTAACCCTACGGGATGTGGGGAGTGGCTGTGGTTAATGTGCTGGCGCGACTCCCATGAGGCGTCGGAGGCCACGGAAGGACTGTTTTGTGACGGGCAACCGAAAATAATAATAATAATAATAATAATAATACGCACCACACTCGCCGCGAGTGTTTGCCAAAGAAGATGGCATCATATGGTGATGGTGGAAAGTTGTATTTTCCAAATACGAACAAGTAGATCATCTTAACGGATACTTTATACTTTTTATAGAATATAGTGCTAAACACCTTGGATAGAACAAATAAATTGTAATGTGATATATCATTAGAAATATGGTTAGACAAATTACTAATCGTAGTAGCCCAAGATTACGTGAGGATTTTACTAGTTGATTTTGCCAAAAGCGTTACAGAATCTATTAGTTAATTTAATATACACAGAGGCTACCACATTTCCCGTTATAATTTAACAATAACAAACTGATAATTAACAGGTTAAAATTACCATTATATAGACGCGATTGGTAACTAGATGTACTGATTACATTATGCATACAAGTCCATTCCGAAATTTAGTGGTCAAAATTTAAAATTAACATTACTAAATATACGTTTATTTTAATAATAATTGCAAGTGTAAAATGGCTATAAATTAAATGTCCAGCAACAGAATATTTTATTTGTGTATCAACCGTGAGTACGCAGTTTTCGTACGAAGTGTACAGTCTATTTTTTCTACGATCGTATATACAGGGTGTCTCACTTTTAAGTACCAAGATCGCGATAATCGAGAGAGGAAACCATTTTACAAAATAAAGTTTTAATAAATATACATCGTACTGCGTTCGGTTTCAGAGATACACGGCGTTCAAATTTATTGTTAGTGGTTTAGATGTATGGATGATATTTTTGCAGTGTTTGGTACAGAAACTTCAATAAGGAGAGGTTTGAAAAAGGAAAGGCACTGATTAAGGATATAGCTGCGAGTAATGGATATTCTGTAAGTTTAATTGATAAAATTATTAGGAAACGTAAATTTAAAGAGACATCTCAAAATCCCTCGACCTTTTAGAATGAAAGAGAAAAGTTTGTATCGGTTCCATTCGTCCCGCGGGATTGGTAAGATTTTTAAGGATGTAGGTCTGATAGTGGTTCATTCATCGGGAAATAAACTATAATAATTTTTAGGCAATCCGAAAGACAAAATTGAAACAAACGAAAACTCGGGAATTTACGAAACTAGCTGTAAGGATTGTGACTAAAAGTATATTGGACAAACTAAACGATCAATTCAAACTAGATTCAAGTACCATATGCCTCATCTCAAATATGGTAGAACAGATAAGTTTAGTATTGCCCAACATGCATCTGACAATAACCACAAAATATACAGGGTGAGTTTTAAATGCGGAGTTATATATTAACCCTCAATATATTTCGTCGTGTGCAATTGATTGGCACTGTCAAAAAAATTTTTTTGAACAAAAAGAAATTTTTAATTTCTGATAATTTTTTTCGTCCTCCAGCCACTGACATTTTGATAGTCACTGGATAACTTTGTAAACGCCGTTCACAGAAATACCGTAACTGAAGGCAGTGTTGCCACTGCCAGAGTTCATCATCACAATTATCCTATAATTGCATGCATTGCATGAATTGCAAATTTTGAATTTTTAAAAAAATTATTACCCTTTTGTCATGCACGGACTTTTGTGAGACGATATTAGACTTATTTAATATCAGCGTAGACGCCCCACAAAAACAAATTTAATAGTTTATAAAACATTGAGCTCTTTTTAAGAGAGCATGATATCTGTACACACTGGCCGAAAATAAGAAAAAAACTTCAAGGCGGCCAAGGAGCGATTGATTAGCCCCTGGAAAGCGACATTTGTCACTTGTAGCTTGCTCTTAAAATAAAAGGTGTTAAAAGTATCTGTTTATCTATTTTTCCTTGTAAAATTAGGTAATCCTGACACTTTTTTTATAAATAAGCAGAACTAGTCCCGTAAGCACTGTAAAGGTCCGTCTTTAGATATTATTAACTTGCGTTTTATTTAATGCTAATTGCATAATTTGGTTTGAGGTCAACCTTAAAAATTCTAGAACCGACAACTAAATTGTAAATCTTTGATAATATAAGCGACCACTGGACCTTTAGTGCACCAGCCCGAACACTGCGGTGTGTGGACAAAGGTGGAACGCTTATACTAAGACGCGGGGGACTCTCTGCCGAGCCACGGGCGAGAGAGGATGTGTGTTCCTTTTTGGTATGTTACGTTGTGAGTATGTTATCTTATTTTTTATATGGAGACTAGAGCTGGGCTATGAGTGAGTTAGTAGTGTACGTTGCTGGCATTGTGTTCAAGATTTTATCTGGTTGAGCTCTTATGGTTAAGGAGTTACGAAGTATGTGATATAGGAAAGCTATGTGAGAAGGTAGGATTCCTTCCAATTATTGTTAAAATAGGTACCTATTAATTAATAAACCACCAGCTTCCTTTCTGAGTGCGAGCTGGCAATTTGAAATTCAATTTGCATCAACGGGCTGATGTGCCTGTCCACAGAACTAGAGTGGGAAAAAAGCCCCCCTAGACTTTTTTAACTTGCGATTGAGCTGTGCGAGACACTTTAGTGAAGAATAACCGTTCTTTCCCCCTTTCAACGGCATTAGTGCGTTGTAACTATTTTTGACTATGTATAAACAAGAAAGAAAGGCGGGTGGCGCCCTAAAAAAAAGGAAAAACAAACTTCTGAGTGAGATTTATAATTTTTTGTATTTTAAGATTATGTGAAACTAGTTAGTTATTTGCCTCCCACGCCCTAATAGAGCCTTGTGTCATTTAACTTTGGAATATATGTATTTGTTTTTTATTTTTTTGTTTCATTTCAGCAAACTAAGTGAATTAAAATAACGAAAGAAAGTAAATTCGTTATAGCACCAAATATTAAAAATATGCAATACTTTTTCTGTGTATTTTAAATTATTATTATTGTCTCTAATTTATAGTTTAAGTTTAATATGGTTCATTTCTAAAATTGAATCAAAGTTGAAAATAATCATTTTAAAAAGCCTTTAAAAGAACGAAAAAGCAGATTTGTTTACTTACCTAATACAACAGTTACTACATGAATATACATATCATATGGGCTTGACGTTTGGATGTCATTCCATAGCCGTTTTGCTTGTCTAGCATTTTCATCTAATTGAAAATATGCCTTTAACATATCCAACATTAAAATAATAAAATTAGTCGCTATGGTTAATCACTAATTTTCACAAAATAACCCACCAAAGGACCAAATTATAAATAATAAATTTCGGTAACATAGTAACTCAAAACTTCGAATCACAAATTTAATCACAAAAAACTATAAATAACGGTATTAAACACATTTTTGTAAATGCTAATGCAGACAGGAACGCGAACTATCAATAACACTGGTTTTTACATGGGAGTGTAGTGTTGCCAGATGTGTGAGATTTTCACATAGGTTATAAATTTCATTATAAATAAATCATGATGCTTTTCAAAAAATTTCTATTGACCTAACTGACGGTTAATTTAGCTAACTGAGCATTGAAAAAAACGGGTCTTACCATAGCAATAGAAACAACAGAAAACAGCAAAAGACTATTATTTATCAGGGCTTGCACAACTAGCGCTGTTTACGCGAGGTTCCGATTTATAAAAATGTACCTACATGGTATAAAATTTAATTCAGTTTATTATTTAAAAATAATAATCCTTTTATAAACTTTGAAAAAAATAAGATGGGAACATTAAATTCCTCTCGAGATTCCCTAAAAAGTTTACTGTTCATCGGAAAATTTAGTTTTAGTTGTACATTCCATATGAAACGCTTAAAAAGAAATGTTGATTGATGCAAGAAAAACTCAAAATTGTACATTTCTCACATTGAAAGATATTTTAAAATGTTTAAAAATTATTTCAAGTGGAGCAAATAATCGTTTAAGTAGCTAATTATTTCATCCGATGTTATTATAAATTCGGGAATGAACTTAATGCTAGGGCTCGGTTTGTCAATCGTGGGTTAGCTAAACTCACACTTTTACAATTCGAATTTTTTCAATTTCTCATTTGTTTCAGAAGTGGTTATAGCAACAAATATTTTATGCTAAAGTAACTTTTACTTGAAGTGGTTTGTATTAGAATCTCATCGATTTTGTGAAAATATAATGCTAGGTAACCTTCAACTTATGTTAACTCACAATTGTAAAATCGTGCCTAGGTGAGAGAATTGCATAAGATATGCGGCAACGTTGCTTTAGTCTATTACATCATTTTTGCTAAGATATAGAATGTTTCCAGTAACCAGCAGTTCCAAAACAATTTCATCATATTTCTTTGAAAGTCGATAACTCAGTTACACGTGAGAATTAAAAAAAATATGCCAGAGGGTTTCTACAGATGTCAAGAATAGGTAGTTTAAATATAACTACACACTTAAGACTCACCCTGTATAGTAGCAATTTAAGATTAATTGGGAATGTAAAAAAATACTAAACAGATGGATGCATTTGAAAGTTTGGAAATTATAAAGTGTATAAATAATATGAATAGTGACATAGAGCTAATCCCATATAGTTCGTTCTATTGATTAGTGAGTCACGGTTCAGGGTCAACTTTACGTCAAAGGTACTAATCCACTTATAGATAAAAACTGTTATTCTTTGGACGATTATTCTCTGGTAGTTAATTTTAAATAAGATTTTTACTGTTTTTTTTGAGTATATATTTTGTAAGCCAAATCATCGAATAACAGTGTATTATGTCATGTCCCATGCCTTTGACACGTATCTCTTAATACTAGAAAATTACAAGTGCAATATAAGTTAAAAAATGTGCTGAGTTACCAACTGCAAAGCGGTTTTGCTGACATTTCCAGGGCACGTGTTTACACACCCTGAAAACTGGAAAACATTGCCCGGTGGATCGTAAATTGTGTTACTCGATTCATGTAAGGGGATTAATGAAAAAAAGGGTTTACTTAACAAAAAATATCTATTCTCAGTAATATGCGATTCCAGAAGTTGTTAGAGTTACGTTTCACTATTTCAAGTGAAAAATGGCAGTTTGTTTTACGGGAAAGTGGACTAAGTATGTAAACATTTCTTGCTAATGGTAACCGGTAAGGACTAAGCTTTATACACTCAGATTAGGCACAACACATTTCACTTAGGAAAACGTTTTTTAAATCTAAAGCGAGTGTGGCCCAGAAGTAGCCGCACGAATTTTATTATACTATCCCCATGGGCGCCGTTGGTGGGTAAGGGAGGGGTGTATTTCAAAAAATTTTAAAAGTAAAGTACGAGTATATTAAAAAATATAAGAAATATTACTAATCATAACAGATACATAACTACAACTAAATCATTGTTTAAATAGTAGTTACTGTTGCATATTTTAATAATATCCAGGTCTCCGCAAGGTTTTAGTTGACAAGGAAATAAATATTATAGTCGTGGGCCTCGATACGTACTCGCACTTGTGCAAAAAAATTGTTTTTGTGTTGTCGCAAGCGACTACAATAGACCCACTTTAATTAGTTTTGTAAATAGTAGATTTCAGTTGCTCTCCACAAAAAAGTCATGTAGCATCAAATCAGGGTATCTTGCTGGCCACTTCAAAGATTCTTTCTGCCAGTCTATTCAATCAGAAACATATTTAACTATGATCTGACTGATAGAAGAAAATAAATTTTAGCGGCGTATTGTTGAAAGTCAAGTATGTCTTTATCTAAAGGATTTCCCGCTCCAAGACATGCATCTTCTAGTACCATTGTTATGTGGAAGGCCATAACGTTTCTATTACATCTAAATAAATGGTTCTGCTTTGATTACATTTTCTATAATCTCTACGTTCTGCTACTGATAGTGGGACTAGTTGTAATTATTAGTAAAGTTTATACGAGTACAATTTAAATCGTATGAAAACTGAAAGCCTGCAAAAACAGTCGGCATCTCTTTATTGTACATATAAAATAATATATAGAATAAAGAGATGCCGATTGTTTTTGCTGGCTTTTAGTTTTTATACGATTTCAATTGTGCTCCTATAAACTTTAACTGGACATAGTTAAGTCGTGTAGGTTTAATCTTGTTTATTTCGAAGTGACTTTTAATTTTAAAAATAATCCCTAATAAATGAATCGAACTCCACTGTAAGCTGTAGGGTCACCCTAACTCAAACAATTGTGGGTGGTTTAGAATCAGACCCTTGGAACGCGGTTAAAAAACATTTCCCAAACATTTCAAACAAAACATTCGTATGCAAAGAAGGATATGCAGTTTGAATTAACAGGTAAAGAAAAACACCTTGCTCACAACGATATTTAAATGTCGTTGTTTACTGTGTAAATTGAGTCCTGTTCAAACAAGTAATAAATTTACGACTGGATTTACTCAACGACCTCCGTCTGAGGGTTTGTTTGATTCTTACGCGTCAAGACAGAACAATTAAAAGTGTGTTTAAACAGGTTTTTTGTATTTAATAACGAACTGCTTTTATAAACTAAATTAGGTTTTCCAGCCAGCTTTTTATGCAGTACATATTTCTTTTTATATGTTTTTAATGAAGGGAAAATTTTTACGTTGCGAAATAATAATATTCTCTATAACAAAAAATGCGCTACCGAGCTGTCAGATTAGTAAATGGATATAGGAGCTACCGCAAATTTAATAACCATCGTTCTCCACTTACGGACAATTATGGAACAGTAAAGATTTTTGATATTGTAATCAGAATCAGGTTTTAGATTATAAAATCTGAGTGCGTGAGCAGCCTCTAAACATATATTTACGTAATACAAATGTGATATTTAATACTCGTATGGCAGTTTTGATTAAAAACTTGTGACGGTATACCTTTTTTTGCGTGAAAATGATAAAGCGACACAAGTTTTTAATTTTCGATAATTTGTTAGCAATTTCTTAGAGCCAATTGTATTGCCTAAATAACAAGACCAAGTTCATTGAAATCGGTTGAGAAATAACTATGGGCAATGACTGAGCTACTGCGCAGAGACAATAATAATATGCTTGTAATAATCACAAATGGCCAGGCCGCCCTGTCGGATAAGGACATGGCAAACCCAATAGCACAATATCTCGAAAAAACTACAATTCGAGGGCAAATGTCACAGAAGAACAGACGGACATCGACAGACAAGCACGAAACATACCCACCCAAGTCCCTATCCCTCCCAGACAGCTAACTAAAATACTGACTACCCCTAACGAACTTAAAAATATAATTAAAACGCACCTAAACCTAAATGCCTCCGGACCGGACAATATACCCAACTTACTTTACAAAAACTGGCTAAAATAGCACTCGTACAAATGACTTACTTAATAAACTCGGCGATCCGACTGTAATACTTCCCAACAGCGTGGAAAACGGAAGTTATTGTGCCTTTTCTGAAACCGAACAAAGATCCTAGATTAGCTACGAGCTATAGGCCAATCTCCCTACTTAATACGCTCGGAAAAATTGCCGAAAAAAATAATATTACAAAACATTAATAAAATAATAAAGAAAATAGAGCTCATACCTAATATTCAGTTCGGTTTCAGAGGAGGCCACAATACCACGTGCAGAGTCGTGCACGACATAATTAGTGGTTTTAACAAAAAGCAGAGCATCAAAATATGTTCCTTGATATTGAAAAAGCATGTTTGGCATGTAGGTCTCCTGCACAAACTACAGCACTTGCATAGTCTCCCACCATATTACATCACACTAATTTAATCTTACTTATCAGATAGAACATTTACAGTTAGAGTAAACAGCACATGCTCAGAGCAGTACAATATTAGAACAGGGGTGCCGCAGGGTACTGTGCTCTCGCCCACAAAGTTTAACCTATACCTCGCAGACCTCCCAACCCATCCTTTGACATAAACAATTATGTACGCCGACGACACAACAATATACGCACAATCCTTTCACGCACAGGCTGCAACAACAAAACTACGTTACCACTTGGACAAACTAATAACTTACTACAATCACAATTAACGAGACAAAGACAGAGACAATACTATTTACAAAAATTTACCGACATTACAACCTTTACACCACTCAAGATCAATAATCGTATAATTGAAGATAAAAAGATCATCAAATTTTCTATTAAACCACACGTGACGAAGACCATTAACAAGCCTTATATGACGTTAAACAAATTATACCCATTACACAACAGACGATCACGACTAAACACATACAACAAACTATTGCTTTACAAGACTGTAATGCAACCCACAATGATTTACGGTTGCGTTGCCTGGAATCGAATGTCGGATAAACAACACGGACGCCTCCAGGTAACGCAAAACAAGCTACTACGACTTTTTACAAACGCAAACCGCTACATTATAATCGACGAACTACACGAAACGCAAACATACCTATGATCAAAGACTACATTACAGAGACCGCCCAAAAATTCCTTAAAATCCAGTATTCAACACTCCACCCTCACCGCCCACATCACAGACATCTGCCACCACCACACCATACCCATCGTTTACTCTATGAAAACCTCCCTCTCTCTACGGTCCCGACATAGACATAATACGCACAACGACAGACAAATATCCTAAATCCCCATCATTTGCACACCCTTCCTTACATACCCCTCCCGCCCCACTCAGAGTAGACACGTTACCACTCTAAACCATGTCACACATCTAAAATATTTTGTGAATTTTTTAAAATAGATTTTTTTTCTGCAATTTTTCCTATATAATCAATATAACTTGTTATTTAATATTTTTGTTCTTTAATTGCCAGAATTTGCATACATTGTCAATTAATATGCACTATATATGTGTTACAGGAAAGTGCCGCCTCCACCTCAACCTGAAATAGGACGAAAAACCAGCACAGGACCCTAACATTGGCCGCCGTGACGACCGTCCGTCACCGGCGGAATTTGTCGCCACGGTGATTAAGTGTAATGATTGTAAATAAATAATGTATTTATGATATTAAACAAAAATCCATGCTGTTATATTATTGTTACGCCACTGGACTGTGTAGACTGGTTAGATAAGACTGGAATTGAACGCGAACGGCCGGGAATATTCTGGAATGCCCTAGACCGTGTGACTGGATGTATAAATAAGACACACAGTGAGCCGAGAATCAATCTTAAGTTGAACGTGAACGAGTAAAGAAGAAATAAGAAAGACTTATAAGTGTTCAAGTGTGATTATAGTTAAGACAGTAATTAATCTATTGTTGTTAATTGTTAATTAGTAAGTAAAGTAGTGAGTAAGTGGGCCCTGGACTTTCAATCAACGAATCTACAAGTATAGGTGTTTCTTTGGATAGCAAACACGTAATAATTTGGTGTCGGAAGTGGATTGGAAGAGAAATTTCTGGAATATTCGAAAAGGAGAATTAAGCTATTGGACAGTGTTTGGAGGACTATTCCTGGACTAAATAGTAACTTTAAAGTGGATTTTCGAGAAGTTTCTAGAACATTTGATTTAAAAATAGTTGCAAATACGCGAGTGCCGCTAGTAATAACGTGTTGTAGACTGAGAAGAAGGACTACTAGTGCAATTTCGGGAAAATTCTAGAACATTCTATTTGGAAACTACAGGAGATACGTGAATTGTGTCGACGGGAACGTGTTGTAGACTTAAAAACAAAACTATAAGTGACTTTTAGTGAAACCACGGTAGATACGTAGACTGTGTTAACGGAAACATGTTATAGACTCAAAACAAGACTTATTAGTGATATTTCGTGAAAATTCTCGAACATTCCATTGGACAATTAGTCGAGATAAGTGAATTTTGTCAACACAAAAGAAGTATAGACACTAAATAAGACTTTCTAGTGCTGTTTCGGGATTTTTCTGGAACATTCCATTATTAAAATAGACGTGATATCAACATTTTACGGACTTTGTAGTGTAATAAACTTTATTCTGAAATTGATTTACGTGTCGTGAGTTAATGCCAACAACAAGAGGTATGGCGGAGAATCAAACACAGGACATGCTTGCAGCATTGTTACAACGGATGGACGAACAGAGAAAAATTATGGAAGATCAAGAAAGAAGACGGCAGGAAGACAAAGAAGAATAAGAGAGCAGACGACAGGAAGACAAAGAAGAACAAGAGAGAAGACGACAGGAAGACAAAGAAGAACAAGGGAGAAGACGACAGAAAGAAAATGAAGAACAAGAAAGAAGGCGACAGGAAGAAAGATGAAACTTTAAGATTTTGTGTCGACTATAGGAAGCTGAATGACGTCACTAGAAAAGACAGCTATCCGTTACCCCGAATTGATGACACACTAATTGTAAGTACGCTGGCAGGTTCACAGTGGTTTTCCACTCTAGATCTTTGAAGTGGATATTGGCAAGTGGAACTTCGTCCAGATGACAAAGACAAGATAGCCTTTTTGACAGGAAGTGGCTGCGATGTCTTTCGGCCTGTGCAATGCGCCAGCGACTTTTGAAGACTGATGGAACTGGTACTACGAAGACTAACTTGGAAGACATGTCTAGTTTATTTTGATGATGTGATGGTTATGGGACGGGATTTTAAGGAGCATTTGAAGAACCTTTAAGAAGTGTTTGGAAGAATTAAAAATTCACACCTGAAATTAAATCCCAAAAAGTGCCTAATGTTCCAGAAAGAGGTAAAATTCTTAGGACATGTCGTGTCTTCGGAGGAGATAAGAACAGACCCAGACAAGATTTCCTCAGTACGAGATTCGCCGAGGCCTTCAAATGTTCACGAAGTACGAAGCTTCTTTGGTCTATGCACTTATTACAGACGATTTGTGGAACGATTTGCTGATATTGCGAAGCCACTACACCGGATTACAGAAGAGAAGGTTCAGTACCAATGGACACAAGAGTGCGAAACATCATTCAGAACATTAAAATCAGCACTGTGTTCGAGTCCGGTTCTTTCATACCCAGAACGGAAAGGCCTCTACGTATTAGACACAGATGCCAGTAATTCTGGACTTGGATGTGTTCTTTCCCAAATTCAAAATGGACAGGAAAAAGTAATTGAGTACTTCAGCAAGACGTTGTCGAAGCCAGAATGTAACTGTTGTGTGACACGGAAGGAACTATTGGCCATTGTCAAGTCCATAGACCATTTTCACAAGTACCTATATGGACATTTTAAAGTTCGGACCGACCATACTGCATTAAAGTGGTTATTGCAATTGAAGACTCCGGAAGGCTAACTAGCTCGCTGGATAGAAAAACTGCAGCAGTACGACTTTAAAATCGAACATCGTCCTGGAAAATCCCATAGAAATGCAGACGCTCTCTCCAGAAGACCCTGTCGGGAAGACTGCAAGCACTGCCACCGGGTGGAAAAACAACAAGGGATAATAATTGTAAACACAGTTATAATTGATGTTCCTGACGATTGGACAAAAGAGACATTAAGAGAAGAGCAGTTAAAAGATCAAGAAACTGGTCCTATTCTGGAATGGAAAGAAAGAGGAGCCCGACCTGGCTGGAAGGACATTTCAGACAAGGCAGTGGGACTGAAGGCTTTGTGGGCACAATGGGATTCCTTTAGAGTAGAGGATGGACTGTTGAAAAGAGCTTGGGAAAGTCCAGATGGGAAGGAAATTTCTTTGAGATTGGTAATTCCCAGATGTCGCATACCAAAAGTACTCCAGGGAGTGCATAAAGGAACATCTGGCGGACATTTTGGCATCAACAAAACTCTCACTAAAGTACGCGAACGATTCTACTGGGTGAACAGCCGCAAAGATGTGGAAGCTTGGTGCCGCAAATGTGAAGTTTGTGCGGCAAGTAAGGGGCCACGGACAAGAAGTAAGGGCCAAATGAAACAATATAACGTAGGGGCTCCTTTTGAGCGAATTGCGAGCGATGTAGCTGGTCCATTCCCCGTGACAGATGATGGGAACAAATACATCTTAGTTGCCATGGACTATTTTAGTAAATGGCCTTAAGCTTATGCCATACCCAACCAAGAAGCAGCCACTGTCGCTCAAGCTCTGGTAGATAATCTAGTATGTCGATTTGGCGTGCCCCTAGAATTGCATTCGGATTAAGGAAGAAACTTTGAATCAGGGGTGATTCAGAAGATGTGACGCTTACTGGAAATTCATAAGACAAGAACAACAGCCCTACATCCACAATCAGACGGAATGGTGGAGAGATATAATAAAACCATGGAGGAGCACCTATCCCAAGTGGTTGAGAAACATCAGAGAGATTGGGATCGTCACTTAGCTTTTTCCTTATGGCCTACAGGGCCTCCATTCATGAAACAACAAAACAAACTCCGGCTCGCGTGATGTTTGGACGTGAGATTAGACTGCCATGTGACTTGGTGTTTGGCACACCAGATGAGGAGCGACTTTCTATAAATGACTACGCCGATGAAGTTGGTGAACGGCTAAGGATCATTCATGAGCTGGTACGAGACCGAATTGCCATAGCAAGTGACCTCATGAAGGCTCGTTATGATCTTAAGGCGAATTTAGGAGGGTTCCAGGCTGGAGAATTGGTTTGGCTATATAACCCACAAGGAAAGAACGGCAGGTCCCCGAAGTTTCACCCACCCTGGGAAGGTCCTTACACTGTCGTCACCAGACTAAAGGACGTTGTATATAGAATTCAGCAAAGTTCAAAATCCAAGATGAAGGTGGTGCATATAGAGAGACTAGCCAAGTATGCAGGGAACAATGAATTGCCTGATCTGGACGTTCAGGCTTAAGGAGGGGGCAGTGTTACGCCACTGGACTGTGTAGACTGATTAAATATGACTGGAATTGAACGTGAACGGCCGGGAATATTCTGGAATGCCCTTGACCGTGTGAATGGATGTATAAATAAAACACACAGTGGGCCGAGAATCAATCTTAAGTTGAACGTGAACGAGTAAAGAAGAAATAAGAAAGACTTTATAAGTGTTCAAGTTTAAGAATTGGCAGGCAAAATATCAAAGTTTGTTTTTTTGTTCCAGTTTTTAAAAATGGCAAGTAGTTTTTTTTGAAATCATTATGTCTCCAAAACTGATTAACAGATATTGACTATTGACACAAAGTGCGCTAAAATTGGCTGAGAAACTATAATTTGGCAAAGAAAAATGAATACAGTTTTTTGGCCCACCCAGTATGTATATTCCGACAATGTAATAATTAGAATTATGAGAAAACATAATAATAAAATGTTAATTTAGTAAAATACATTACCTAGTAAATTTTTTTAATATTGAGCTGTGTTACAACAATAAAATTAAGCACATTTGATAGATTTTAAACTTGACTCAATCGATCCCTTAAGATTTGGCTGTCATGTCAGATCTCCAGAAATTCATAATCAGAACTCCGCAAGAGGCGTCAACCTAATCCATCTTATTCAATTCCTCGTTCGAACATATTAAAACAAATTTCCGAATCACAAATTATAATTTAAGCAAATCTGAGGCTCGTGCTAAATATTCCAGCAATGCCATCACGATTAATAGGATTGAAATTTCAAGTAGACACTGAAGTTTTAAGACAATGAATTCGAGGATATATTAAGAGTTCCAGGGGAAATGAATGATTCGCCCTGGAAATATTAACCTTAACAATAGAAAGGGATTTCGACGGGACAAAAAGACGGGATTGCTGAAGGCAGAATTAACAGGAAACCGACGACTAATATGTATTGCGTGATAAGAAAAAAAACTTAATTAAAATGCCCGCAGGAAGACAATTTCGTGACTTTAATACAATGTGCTTCGTAAATCGAACGGCGATGGTTAAGACATTATCAAAGATTGAGAAAAATACTTTATGATTTAGCTTAAAACTAGAATGAACTTGACAGGTACATCTTCGTCGCGTTTAAATTACCGGAGATGTGTTACTTGTGGAGGTGTGGAACAAGGCAAGTTATTGAAACAGGATAGCTTAATGCCATTCAAATGATACTTAATAATCTTTGACCTAACCTGTCTTAATAATAAACAGACTGGGATATCAGCGTTTTCCGGTCATTTACATGCGAAGGAGCTGTACGTGGACTGTATAAAACAAACTAAAAAATCTACCAGAATTTTAATAGAATCAAACTTATTTACTTGTTAGGGATAATCTGTATACAGAGTGTCTTTAAAAGGTCTGTACAAAAAATTACTACGTATTCCCGAGAGGATTGCTGGGATAGGACCAAGTTCTGAACCACAATCTAATCAAATGCCAATTTCAGGAGCATTGATGACATAGTTTTAGATACAATTTTATAAAACTTATATAAGTCACCCAATGTTAAAAACATTAGCAATATGTCTAGAGATTAGCCATTTTGCAAGTTTCTTAATACACTCTCAATACTTTATAGATTGCTATATTCTTGCTATTTGGGCTCACAGGAAGCCTCAACACAGGATATTACCTTTACCTAGAACACTCCTACTACCCTGATAATTTAAGCCGTGCAGATGCTATGAACGATGTGGTCCTTATTGGGACTAATTTAATTACCGACATACATATGTGGCGCTGTATAATTCAGAAGCGGGACATGTCATGCGAAAATTTCTTGAGTAGTGCCGCCAAAATTGCACGTTATAATAGGTACTCGTCGCATACAAGATAAAATTACATTTCAGGTCATGAAATTCAAAAATAAATTTGTATAATATCGTGTAAAATATTAACAATAATAATAATAATAATACTTTACTCATCCAATAGATCATTTACATGATATAGAACAGGTACGGGGATGAAAACAATTTATACATGTTCACTAAATAAGAAGTCAGAAGTTACTTTAGAACAGACAATTATACACAAAACAAATATAAAATCTAAAATAACTTTACGTATTAAAATGAGATTTATTGTATTGATAATAAAAGATTGTCATTAAAATTTTACTTTTAATAAAAGATTGTCACAAAAAATTTACTTTTCATTAAAAGTCGTCACTCATATATTCATCTAAAGAGTGGTAGCTTTTACTTCTTAGCTCAGATTTAATTTTAGTTTTAAACTCTCTATCACTGAGTTCTTTATATGAATTTGACAGTTTATTAAATACCTTTATCGCCAAAAATTTAGGACTTTTTCACATAAAGATAAACGATGACTTGGAATTTCTAAAGTGCCTACACATTTTGTGTTATAATTGTGGTTGAAATTAAGCTTTTTTAGATTTTTTAAATCGGATTTAGCATAAAGTAGCAAACTTAGCAGAAAAAGACTAGGAAGCGTTAAAATACCTAATTTTTTAAAAATATCCCTGCAACTAGTTCTCCTATTTACATCTACTATACAACGCACAGCTCTTTTCTGTAATTTGAAAACTCGCGTGGCCTCAGGCGATGAACCCCCAACTACGATTCCGTAATTAATACTGGAGTTAAAGTATGCATAGTAGTAAAAGACATCAAAACTGATTGATTGACCACCTCTCGTAGTTGATTTAAGCAATAGCATGCTGGAGCCACCTTTCGTTAATGTGCACAGTCCATGAGCAGTTAGCAGATATATGCAACCCCAAGAATTTGGTTGACTTGACCTGTTCGATTGAACTCTTATTAATTTTTATGAGGAAGCTATAGTCAAAATTAATTTTACCAGTGTTGAAACACATGAATTTGGATTTGTTTTCATTTAATAATAAATTATTAGCAGTGAACCAGGTGTGTGCTTCGCGTAATCGTTGATTAGCCATGGTTACCAAGGCATTTGTATTAGCTGCACTAGCTAGTAAGGATGTGTCATCAGCAAACATTACTGAATTTGGGCTGTTAAAACTATTTACATAAATTATATAAAGCAAGGGCCCTAAGACTGATCCTTGCGGAACTCCCACTGACATTTGTAAAATATTTGATTTGCAATGATCTATTTCAGTGTAGTTCTTTCTTCCAAACAGGTAACTCCTAAACCAGTTCAGCGACTGACCGCGCACGCCATATATCTCCAGTTTATTTAATAGAGAGGCATGGCAAACGAGATCAAATGCTTTACTTAGATCAAGGAAGATACCTATACATTTATTTCTGTCATCTAATTTATCATATAAAATCGTTGGAAAGGTTGTAATTGCAGATGTTGTGGAACGACCTTTTCTGAATCCAAATTGGTTGTTGTTAAATAATTTATATTTGTCAAAAAATTTAATTACTCTGGTTGCTATACATTTCTCAAAAATTTTAGAAAAAGAACTTAAAATTGAAATAGACCGATAATTTTCAATTTCAGTCCTGCTGTTTTATTCAAAAACAGGTATTATTTTTGCAATTTTTAACTTCTCCGGGAAAACACCTTCTGCCAAGGACAAATTAAAAATTGTTGTTAATGGTTTACTTATCAGATGTGCACATTTTTTAAGGATATTTACACTTATGTTATCATCACCTGAAGACTTAGAATTTTTAAGATTTCTTATGATGTCAACTATTTCTAATTCGTTTATAGGATGGCAGAGAAAAAGAAGATGCATTAATTTCAATGTTTTCTGTCATATTCTGCTGGGGTACTGCATTTGCCAATGTTTTGGGAATATTATTAAAAGTGTTACTTACTATTATAGGAACAGTGATGGTTTCATTATTTATATTTAAACTTAGTGCCTTGTTAGTATTTTCTTTATTAAGTGTGTTTAAAATGTTTAATCTGAGAACTATGCAAATGGGTTATATAAATTAAATTTTTATCAGTAAAGCACTACAGACTAGGTATTTAGTAGAGTAAATTAATTAGAGTATATCTGTAATGTTTATGCTACCGTGCAAAAATGCATGGATGTAATATTTGTGTTTTAGATGACACGGTACATTATCTTGCGACCAGTACGATTACCTGATGTAGCGCCAGTTGAACATAAATCGCCCAAAAAATATTCAAGAAGAAGTTACAGGGAAATGTTCTTCTAAACCATCGTAGTGTTCTTAATGGGATTTAATGGAAAAATTGAATAATGTTTTATGTATAATTTTCCAAACGATAAACAAATTGTTGAGGTTGAATATAATTTAATCATGAAAACTATTGTAAACTATAAAATTTATTCATATTTCCAGACCAAATTAAATACGTGAATGCATTTTAAATATACAAATAGACTTCCCCCCAGGGAAGCGCAATCAATGAGGTTAATGATATATCATGGAAAACTGCATTTTGCTAAACCAAATAATTTATTTCTATAAAGTAAATTAAACTTCTACAACATACAGTAATATTTGCATAAATAATATCTATACTTCAATACTCATCAATTTTTGTTGAGTAGTAGGTCAATTAAGGGGGAAAATTATGCAGTGTAAACTGGCTATGTTCGCAATAGTTTTCATAAACAATTACCGTACCTGATATACAGGGGTTTCTACTAAATTTCACAAGGCTTGGATCACGTGAAGTTTTCGAGAGTGCTACTTTTAAATATAATTAAATATTGTTTGGTTTTCTATCTCCCGTGGAAGGGTCACAGAAGATTTATTTTTTGAAATTTAGACTTACAAGTCGAAGAATTGTTAAAAACGACTTCTAAGTCAAAATTTATAAAAACTTCAACACTTGTATGTCGAAGATAAACAAAATGTGGAGTCACAAGTCGAAATGTAACAAATATTCCACTCATAAATAGAGGATTAACAAAACTTCGAGTTGTAAGTAGAAATTTAAAAAATCTTTAAATTGCAACACAAAATTTCAGAATATTTCAACTTGTAAGTCAAAGATTAACAAAATTTCGAATTATAAGTCGAAACTTCACCAATCTTCCACTTGTAACACGAAAATTAAGAATATTAGGTTAATAAAACTTCATGATACTGGTAACTTGTTCATAGGCGCCACCAGTGGGCAGTAGCTAGGGACGACTGCTACCTGACTTTTAGCAGGTAATCGATATTTTCCATTAATATATGGACCTATAATGAAACCCAATCAATTACAATTCTAAATAATTTAGAAAATTATGGATAAATTAATATTCACAATTATTCAGTGAACAAAATTCTTTACTTAAATAAAAATTCAGAAGGTAGGTAATCACAATCATTAGTCATCTAATTTATATAGTATACAGGAAATCCTACAAAAACTTGGTATTTCTTTCCGTGTAGCATCAAGTAGTAGGTATATGTATTGTTGTTTACTACATACCTAACTATAAGTTAGTAACTTAATTAAATTAAGTATTTAAGTTGCTTGTTTGGTTCAATTCGTATACAAAATCCCATGTGTATACTCCATCACAGTAATTTAGTAATTAATTTATGTTTTAATGGCGAACTATTTATTACATTAAGGAGTTTATAGACAAGAAACTTCTACACATTTTCTGCATTGTTAAATGCTTTTAAGGCACAATGATAATCTAGCGTTAATTTTGAATAAAGCGGAAGATGCTTTTGCATTAATCTGTAATCAGCAAATGGTAAAACTCGTAGACTGTGTATATTTATTTAATTAATTGCTCTTTGTAGACTGTTTCCAGAAACATGATTAAACGGTAGTTACTTTGTTATTGTTAATACTATTACTATTAGTAATTTTTTCATATTGAAGATTACCACTTATGGCCAGCTTGAAAAACTGTTAAACCCGTGTTAATATATTGTAAACTGTGAACCGTAAATTGTAACTGTAAACCGGTTTTATTGAACAGAATAGTTGGAATTAAAAATAACATTATTGAGTCAGTCACACTGAACATAATGTGCATATTATCTTTTCTGTAATCCAAGCTTCAGCGTTTTGGCAAATAGCCGGGAAAAATTGTTTAAAAGGACATATGTTGTACTTATCTGTGATAAGTTTTGTAGAAGTTAGTAAACAAAAATTAGCAAAAAAACTTTAGCATTATGTAGGCAGCGTTAGAACTAAGATATGGCGACCAACATCTTGCCCAATTATATCAGGCTCAGCTCAAATCACGCAGACAACGAGGTGGAGAAAGCCTCCAGGAGTTCGAGGCTGCGGTAGAAAGATTAGCCCATCTAGCCTATCCTGATGCACCAATGGAATTTCAACAACAGTTAGCAGTTGGTACATTTATTGATGGAGTAAGGGACCAGGAAGTTAGGCGAATTCTTAAGTTGGCCAGGCATAAGCTTAGTAGTGATGCTTTAGTACCATGCACTAGAGATTGAGGCTGCCTATAAGGATACCACACAAGAGAGTAAGAGCTGTGACTGTGGAGGAAGACAAGCCAGACAACACAACACAAAACCTGATATCTGATCTACACAAGATGATGACCCAACTACTGACAAAATCGAACTCCCAGCATACACAAGATCAACAACAAAGTAGTGGGAGGCTGAATGGATGCATCTGTTGTTATAAGTGTGACAAATTGGGCCATATTAAGATGAACTGTCATGAGCTCAACATTCAAGATCCGAAACAAAACCAACAGCAAAGTAGTGGGAGACAGAGTAGAGGAGGCATGCGCTGTTATAAGTGTGGCAGAGTGGGCCATATTCAGAGTAACTGTCGTCAGCGCAGCCCTGCGAGGGTCGCAGTAATGGAGAAGCCGCAGGAAAACTGGCGAGCTGGTACTTCGCAGAATATAGCAGATGGCCTTTCCAAAAGACCGTGTAAGAAAGACTGCAAGCCTTGCCACCATAATGAAGACTGTTAAGATTGATGTTGTGGATTATTGGACAAAGGAGTCGTTAAGGGAAGCGCAGTTAAACGATAAGGAAGGTCCTATTCTGAAATGGAAAGAAAGAGGAACCCGGCCCGATTGGAAGGACATTTAACATAATAATTAGCAAAAAGATATTTTCAGCGTTATTATTTTCATTTCACTCCGTATTGCGGCATTACATATTCTAATATCATCGAATCGTTTAGTTTACTGTCATTTTTGTGGCGTTTTTTTGGCAATAAAGTCCTCCTTTTAACGAATTCCTTGCGTAAAAAAGGGGATCTATTGGAACCTCAAATTCTTAACTGAAAAATAATTTTTGGCCATCCTGTATATTCTTAGCAAGTAAGAATGATTAAAAAAACTTAATTAGATATCTAGTATTCACATAAGTTTTTTCTTAAAACCCATAATTGTGACTTTGGTGATTTTTTTCAATATGCATCTGCAGATGGCATTATTTCAACAAAAAATTCATTACATCCAAGTGGTTTGGAGATAGTCAATAATAATATAGGAATAAATAGTCTAGAAAGAGGCTTCAAAAAATGTACTGATATACATAGCATTCCATTTTAAAAAAGGCGCTTGATCCTGTAATTTCTTCTTGGCTCGTCCTGTATATTTGAAAATAATTTCCGGTTATAGACTTTTTTTATCTAGTTTACTTATATATATCTTTTAATTTCTAGCTATCGTAGAACTCGCGATATCGAAGTCCGACGCACTATTTATTACTCCACCCTGTGTATTCATATTTTCCAAAAATTTCCTGTTTTTTTTACAAAGGATATTTTTTCCTTTCCACTTTTATTATTATAGTTATGATATTATTTAAACAGTACAAAGTATTATACTGACTGTTCCTCATTTTTATGACTTTCGGTGAATTAAAATTTTAGTTAAAAATGTATTAAATGCAAAGTAGAAATAACCTTACGCAACATACAAAAGGATATAAAAAACTAATTTAATTAAACTTAGCTTGCTGTACTTACTCAGGCCGGATTCGCTTTAGAAATAGTTTAAATCATCTCTATATTTAATTAAAAACGAGGACAAAAATTGAAAACAAAATTCCACTGTAACTACTACAAACCTACTAATCATTCCGTCAGTCTACAAACTGAGTTTTTAGGAACTGACGACGTTTATCTCGCATTTAATCCTAGATAAATCCGTTTTCAGTAAACAAAAATAATTAGCAATATATGTATTAGCAGCACTATAAACAAGTAGACATTTTTAATTATTAATAGGTACAACAGGTTATTTCTGTATAATATGTCTCGTTATCAGTTGATATTTTTTGTATATTGCCCATTAGAAGCGATTTATAAATTTATAATGATCTGAGTATTCTAGGTACGTATGGAGATAAAATCTATTCAAGGTAATATACAGGGTGTTTCAAAAGAAACGCCCATCCTCTTAGGGATCAATCAACTAGTAGAAATAAATCGAAACTGTAGACGACATTTATTGCAGAATTTATAAAAATAATTCAGATATCATTTTCACGTTCAACACACGTTTGCATGGTGCATAGACGGTACACGAACACACTGCAACATATTCGTCTTTATTAAAGCCATAGTTGCTTGAATGGCAACATGTTCGTAAACTAGTTAAGTTTAAACCTGATCTTTACTGCGTGCCCAGAAAAAATCAAGAGGATTGAGATCGGGTGGTCGAGGAGGACCCTGTAATTGGTCCATGTCTTCCGATACAAAATACAAAATTGTTACATTTTCGTGGATTTTCGCTTTTTCAAAGTTTATTTTGAATAAGAAAGGATTTTTGGAATTTTATTGAAAATGACTCGCGTAATTGTTCAATAGTTTCTATGACCAATATTTCAGTAACGAAATTTCAGCGTTACTTCCGAGACACCCTGTATAATTGTTTAAAGATTAATTTCATTAATTTCAAAAGTAAAAAATATGTTACTTTTGACAGCAATTCATTATTTAAATAAATATAAATGTCAAGCATTTTTACCTTTCTTTGAAATTCGTCTAGAAACATTCCTAATCATTTTCGTCGGGTTGCTGTGTCCCATTATTCAATCCGTCAAGCTATCAGGAACACCTCATTCTGGAACAAAGTAAGGTACGAGTTAGAGAACGCTCGAATTTAAGATTTCAACTTTGGAATGCAGACAGTAAATTACAAAGAAATATTTTCAGTTGGGAATTTAGAAAACATCCAAGGAAGTGTTGAATTGTTTGATAAATCGTACGGTTCGGTTAGGGCTCAGTTCAACAGGCTTCTCTGCTCGGACCATCCAGAGCCGAGCGCAGGAGGAATTTTCTCTAAAGTTTAGTTTTTCCGTGATAAATACTAAAAACACTTTTTATGGGCCCAATTCAATATTCCTCATACAAAAAACTTTTTCATTTGGATTTGTTATATTTTCGGTTACTTGACAAAGGAATCTCCTTTTTTACAAATAAAAATGATCATTTGAAATTATTGTCTACCGAAACAAAGTAGTAATAAAATGCAAACAGGCAGCACTATATAGACTAAGACTTCGGCTGTTCGGGTGCCCATATACGCCGTTACTATTAGTGCTCTACTTAAATAGGTCTAAGAATCATGCAAGAATATTCTATTTTCAATTTACCCATATTAATTTATATATTTAATACTTGTCTCAACGCTGTAAAATTAACTAATTTTATATGTAGTTGGAGAAGTGGACTGTAAGTCCATCTCTGGCCGCGAGGATAGGCTGCCAACTCTGCGGATAGGTATAGCTAGGCTATTCAAAAAACACTTGCACTGCAACAAATTATTGTGGTTGAAGTACGCGCTGAACCTGCCATTTTGATTTAATAACGGTTTCGCTTTGGTTTAGTTTAGTTTACCAAAATGTTATTTATTAAGAAGAATTTTAGTTTTATGCATAGCGCAAACGATACAACTTCGAATTTAATAAATGTTAGGAATTATCACAAAATATAAGTATTGTATAGCATAATATACATAAGTAAATGCAATAAAATTTTTATGACTAGGGCGAAATTTAGCCTCTTTGGCTCTTCAACCACTTGAAGAAGATGTTAAATATCTCCGACATCCTCAGTCGTCACCGCCTATATCCGTCAATGGTATTGTTAAACATCATTTATTTTAGCTTCTTATGGAACATCGTTCTAGCGGTCGATAATTCATTGTGTAAGATATACCACGGTATTCTACGTTTTTTCATTTATGAACCAGGTATTTCTAAGTATATCCTACTTACAAAATAATCTACTGAACCAAATCTGGCAAATTAAGTGGTCAATTATCAGATTGAATCAAATCTGGTCAGTGTGCTGGAAAATAAGTTGATGTCTTAAGTAACCAATTTTCCATAAAAGTAAACATCATTGTTTTTGTAGGTTATATTATACCTTTAGCAACGACAGTAATCAAGAATCTTCCTAAAGTTAAGTAAAGATACCATGATTGCGAACAACGTATGAATGTTAGAATTACTTATGTGATGTGTAAATGGGAAAAAATACAATTTATTTTTAGGTTGTCAGAATTTAATTGTTAATTTGAATGTCATGTAATGTGATACATTTATATTTTGTTAAAAAAATGCCTTTAGGATCTTGAAATCATGGCGATTTTATTACAAAACGGGTTCAAAGTATCTTGCTCCACACTATATATGTACTTATTTTAGAGCAAGATCCTGTCTTGCAAATTTAAATTATAGATCAACAATTTAACTGATATAGATATACCTCATAAGTAAAATGAATGAAATTATTGTAAATAGTTACGGAAATATGGTATGATTTTTCAATAAGAGAAAAGTTATAATGAATATAATCAAAATGTGTTGCATGAAATATGAAACCGGCGTTGCTTTTCCATCCTAATTTACATATACAAAGATACAAAGTACTCTAACGACAACTACTTGATACAGTTGGCGACAAATTGTCTTACGAACCACAAAACAAAGACACAGAGTAATGCATAATATTAGCAATTTACTAAAGTTTCTATTCTGTCTTGCTTGCAGCAGAAACTTATTGTACAAAAAGTAACATACTGAAACAGTTTCACATTTTACATTTTTATTAAAATAGTTAGAAATTTCTTGAGAACTTTATATGGTAGTAGGCTGGGTACAGTAAAACTGAGGGTATAAAGTCTAGTCAGCTGGGTACAGTAAGCCATACTCGTAATATGAATAATGCACTCCAAAATTATTTGGACTTTTATACTGTTCTACTAAATGGCCATTTTTTGGAATCTTTAATTTATCCACACTCCGGAAAAAACGGCAGTACGACTCAAAAACATTTAAAGTTTATTTTAGCATTAGGGAAGTGCTAAATTACGAAGACAACAAAATAATTTCTTTCATTGAAATTACTAGAGCATATTAGTTTAAAATTTCCTTAAGCGTAGCTCAGCGGTGTGAGAGTGAGTCAAAATCTAGATGTCCAGGGTGCCACCCATTTGCACCAATTATCCCCCCCTCGTTACTCCTCAAGAACCCGCTCTCAAACCGGAAAATAGCCAATATGACTTATTGGTAAATTTTCAGGTAAAACGACAGTTAACAAAAACATGAAATGTTGAAAACCGTTTAATAAACCACAGAAATAGCCCCAACTAACGCTAAGAAAAGGTATTTCCTTTAAGGGTAAGATTGAGTGTAAAATTTGAAATATAAAATATAAAAAGTAGTTTTGTCTAAGTGCAAATTCAATCTGTTGCAATAATCAGTCTTAAAATTAATGACTACCCGTCAATCTAAACGTATCACCTAGTATAGCTATACTTAGTTTACACTCTGCGTATAAAATATGTTATGAATCTCAAACTACTCCCTTTTCTGACGGTAAGTAGTCTACGCAACACAAGTCAAATATATTTATACATTTAGTAACACTTTTAACAAATTTGTCTGTTTGTAGGTATCCTTGGCAACCCAATGCCCCGCCGGTTAAATTACCCTTGGTGCACTACTACGGCTTACGACTAAGGTAAGTGTTTATGACAAAGGATACGTTCATATACCTCTATATCTAGATATTAGCTAAACACTACTATTTATTTTCTGCATTTCGTAGTCCTGGACAATCATCCTCGGCTCCCCTGTCGTATCTTACCAGCTCAAGTCGCCTCTCCTGGAGTAGCAGGTCACGCTCCGTAAATAGTTTAAGTATGACGTCACAAGATCACGATAGTCACTTCAACAAGATGGCCACCCTGGTAGTACCAAATGTCTCCACCCAGAAATATGAAACTAATACCAACTATGACATCATACGGTTACGATCATCGAGTCCACAATATGGCAACAGTAACGGTGGATGAAATCCCGCCAGATAGTCGACAGTTCCCAGGATTTAGGTTATGTATAATATCAAAACTAGGCTCCCCAAAAAAACCCTAAAATACGTTACATTTTCCGATATTTGACATACTTCAATAAAAGATCGAAAACATCGAAAAGATATTACCTCTTCGAGGGTTTGCTTTTGTTGTTCCTTAACTCAACTGTGTCAAACAGTAATTTCATACGATTTTTCCTCAGGAACAGCTACAACGGATATTACACAATTCCTCCACTAAATGTATGTCACAACCACCAAATCTTTTCGTCCCACAATATGACACAGTGACTCGTACCCAATGTTACCCGTATTCAACACCACTCCAACACTTTCTTCCCTATTTTCTGTATTCTCATACCCTGCCTTTTAGAAATAACAATCAGATAAGTGTACCTTAATTACGGGCTCGTATCAATAGTCATTTTTTCTCTCTCTTGCCTTTTTTGGTTGTTGTTTAAAGCAGCTATCTGTCTAAACTTAGACGGAAGGTGACTAAAAATGCCTCATGTTATCAAACAAATCTAGATAATACTAACGCTGACAAAATGTAAAAACTACTGTAGCAACTTTTTACTGGTATAAAAATATTAAATAAATAGACTAAGAAGACTCAATACAACAACAGTAATTAACTCTTATAACTCCACCTCAACATTTATCAAAACTAAACTAATACACAACCCGAACCAGAAAGCAAACAATCAACGGCCCGATTATTTTTGGTAGAATATCGCATATTAAGGACGTTCGAAAAGTACTCGATTATCCTCTTTCACTATAATTATATAATGAATGCTCACATTAAAGAATTAAGTTTTTTTCTCCGTAATACCGCCAAATGCTTCAGCCTGTGACAAAGTATGGGGGGTTTTCCTCGGGCCATACATAATTTTTATGGATATTCCACTCTAATTCCATCTCGACTGAAAATGTTCATCAATAAACAGGATTTCATCAGTAAATGTTAGAATTATGCACCATCGAGAAAAGTCTAGCCTAAGGCTGGTAATCTTGATCTTTTAGGGATTGTACCCTCTACAAATGATATAGATAGAGCAGCTGCTAATGAAAAACTTTCCGCACAATACTTTTTGATATACCTTCTTGGGTAGCTAATCTTAGAACACTGATTCTGGGTGCCTATTGGCCACTCTTTGTAAAATTCTCTTATCAGATGTCCGAGTCACGTTCTGTATTCCGCAGTCTTGTTTTCTTGGTTTTACAGTACCGGTTTTTCTCAAGCTGCGATGGATGTTAGGCGCTGGGCAGTTGCCGGTTTGGGAAATCTACTGGTTAAAAGTGAGTTTCAGTTGGCTATTTCACCCTGTATAATAAATATTATTGACCGACAATTTTTGATTAATTGTATTTAGAATTAATTCCTTACCTTACTAACTTGTAAGTACAGCCGAATGTTGTACTTGACACATTTTGAGTGAATCAAGAGCATACAATTTTAATAAATATTCCATGTCGTCACTTATTTCATTCAGACAAGCGACTATTTAATCAATGAAATTGGGTCAGATCCCAGATATCATTACCTAAAATTACCCTGAAGACCACAGTGAACCTTTTGTTAAATATTTCAAATTTTATAGGATTAACTTAAGTGCCACATTAGCAGCTGAAAGTTGGCAACGAACTGTTGATACAGGCTGCTGACTTCCACAGTTCTCACTAGTTATTTATCCCGCTGGGATACTAAATGGAATTAAGCGGTGTTAGATCATCGGGAGGGGGAAGTTGTGAAAAATGACCCTCCTCAGAGCAATCATTTAAAAATCCAAATCAATGTTTCTACATACCAAGATTACTGCACGATTTATAACAATCATCTTTTGTTAATAGATAAACAACATCAATTAGTACACAATTGCAAAAAAATTTCTAAGTTTAAGTTATTGGATAAAAATGAACTAATTAAAGTAGTTTTTATTAGCAAATGAAAGCAACCCTGATGATATTGAAAAGTTTGCTTATAGAGACTTCTTCGATATATTAGCTGATCCACTTCTTAATATTATTGACACATTTTCGTAAACCACATACAAAGCGACAGCAGAAATTTTGTATTCCCCTTATGCGATTGTTTGTCAGTGTACCGGGGCATGGGTAATAAACAACACTGAAGTAATTAAAAAGAAGAATTATTAGAGTTTCTGTTGGTTTAGTTGCTGGTATGTTCAGAAAATCGTAACTTTTGTAGAAAACACATCTTTACTGGTCTTGTCCAGAAAGTGACGGAAAATATTTTTTATGACACTTTTGGTTGACAACAATAGGGTAGGTACCTGCATTAAGCACTCTAGACAACAACATCTGACATCTGTCAGTTGAATTTTATGGATTTGGTTTACAAAAGAATTCAAGTTAAAAATTAGTTGAGAGTAGCGAGAACGGTTGCAGAAAAAATATGGTACGTAATACACCCGGAAACTGTCTTTACTGGGCTTGCTGGCTTTCAGTACTCGCTGGCGGTCGCTTTGGAAACTGCCAGCTCGCCCAGTAAAGAATCACTTTCCGTTCTTGTCACGTAAATAACTATTTAGAGTTTTAATTAATTCCTTTAATGGCTGAATTTATATTTGAATGGAAATGGTACAAAAGTTGTGCGTCATATAATGAATAATAATGGACCACGTATAGATCTTTGAGGAACTCCGGAGATTATTAACTATGATGTAGACATATTATTTAATACGACTACTTTTTGAAATCATTTGTTTACATAGGAATAAAAAAAATTCTTAAACTTTAATATGCTTTCAATAATAGGTTTCATTGTAATACGAAATTTAATAATTTTATACGATATAAACGGTGGTATGAGACAGGGGTGATTTTTTCGGTTATGTGTGGGAGAAAAGGTCTGATACCATTTTTTATTTAAATATTTACAAATTAATGTATTTGACAAAATAAAGATAAGGTCAGAATATTAATTTAAAGAGACGGTACACATTTCCATCGCCACAGAAAAAATATTTTCATTCAACTATTTTCGTTCAGATTGAATACACATATTTTCAATCAGATTTGTCTTCTTTTAGAGCTAATTTATTTCCGCTGTAAATGTCAAGTAAATCCTACGCACTCTTAATCATTTTTAAGTACTAATAACAACCATGTTATTTATGTATACAATTTTAATTAACATATTTAATGTTTGCTACGAGGAGAACATAACAAATTAATTATTTTAATTAAGACGTATGTTGCTTACGACTAATGTGGCTAAGAAGTACACAACTGTAAGTAATTTAAGACACATTAAAGTCAACGCACCCTTCCTTGTGGCTATTTTAAAGGAGATACTAGAACACTATCCACATTAAGATAAAACGTGGATTCAAAATAACGTGAAAATGATAAAGGAAATAATTAAATATAAAAATATTGTGTTGTTCGCCAAAGTTTAGAATATATTAAAAAATAATGTCGTAGGTTACTATCTTGAGCGTTGCTTAAAAAACCATTTTCACTATGTCTGGTGACTGGTACAGACAGGTTTTATTTCGTAATTAAAAACGCCAATTTCAAATAAATATACGTCCAAAATGTTCTAAGACTATTTTTATAAACGTAGTTCTGGAAAGGACTTGCTAAGTAGATATTTTCTTTTAATGTGTAGATGAAAATCATAGCAGACCTATTATCCTGGATTGTCTATTTAACTCGCTTACTCCAGGCAATTTCCAAGTTGATTGCGACAAGCTGCCACCACTAGATGGTTTTCCTTTTAAGTCGCTAACTTATGTTAGCCTCATGGTACTAATTGGCCTCCTTTTTTGGCAGATTGCATTTACTACCTGTTTCGTACTGATGAAGGCTAATAGCCAAAAACCGGTCTAAGGATAGCATTTGTGTCTATCTACAGGGTAGTCCTGAGGCTTGAATTAATCTCGTGATGGTAGCTTGTCGCAATTATTGCTTCGCATGTCCCGTAATTGATTATTAAAAATCAAACAACACGCAGTATAATCTACAGTTTGTAGTTTTATTCCTTTAATATATTTTTTCTACAACCGAGCGAAAAGTGCAACTTTGCGCTTCCAAAAGAAAGTGCAAAGTTGCACTTTTCCGAGGAGCGAGCGTTTTTTTTACTGTAAACGCTTAGTTACCATGGAAACCATAATAAAGAAAGGTCTAGTGTATCTGCGACTATTGACACAAAAGTAAGCATAAAGTATTACATATATGTCATCAAACACAGACATTTAATACCCTTTAATTCTTCGCCTTGCTTTTCACCACTAAAGAAGGAGGAAGTGTTAGAAGAATTCGAAAAACATTTAGATTTTGTTATACATAGATATAAATCATAAGATGACAGTATTTATATAAATAATTAATAGGTACTAAAGAAATTTTTTATTTTATTTTGCAGTAAATACCATTTTAACAAACATTTATACAAAAATATGTGTAGCGCAAATTGATGCTGACGTTTTGAAATCTGAACTGTCAAATTTGAGATTATCAATAATTATTAATTTTTACCAAACATTTTTATAAAAACACCGGTTGTAGAAAAAATCCTGTGTGTAATTCGAACGCAAAGTTATATTGCCGCTCTCGCGAGATAGCTAAACTTCTCGCTCGGAGCGACAATATATCACTTTGCGCTCTTAATACACAAATAGCTATTAAGGGATATATACTTTTGGTAAATTTAATTAATATACATACATATATATATATATATATATATATATATATATATATATATATATATATATATATATATATATATATATATATATATATATATGTATATATATAAACAAATATTTTTTATTTTTAAGCGGGGATTGCAGTCATGTGACAGGTAACAAAAGAAAAACTCTTTTTTACTGTTCAAGCTTTCGAAACTTTTATTGTTTCTTCATCAGGAACTCTACAAAAAATATGAAAAAATATGTGGATGACATAATATTAAGCGTTCCTAGAGGGAGTACTGAACTTTTGTTAAATATTTTTAACAATTATAATACATATTTAAAGTTCACTATTGAAGAAGAAGATACAGTTAACAGTGTTCCTTTTTTGGACACCAAACTGATAAGAAGAGAGGATAATAAAATAATTACGACTTGGTATACCAAACCAGGTGCCTCAGGTCGCTTTTTACATTTTGAATCCAATCACCCAAATAAAATGAAAATCAACCTCATAGTAGGTATGAAAAATAGGGTGATAACTACAAGTCATACATCACTTAAAATACACAATTTAAAAAAACTTTCCAACTTTTTTTATAGACAGTGGTTACCCACCACCGTTAGTCAAAAAACTATTATTCAGCAGATCATCGATACATAATGTGTTACATGATTCTCAAAGGACGCAACAAAACCCGCCTCAAATCATTTACTGCTCACTTCCGTACTTGAGTCCACTTGATCACAGATTTAAAAAAAATATTTTCTAAATTTAACAATATCAAATTAGCTTTTAAAAACAAAGTAACAGTTAACAACCTTTTTTCAAAATTAAAAGATAAGGATGATATTTTGGTGATGTCCAATGTGGTGTATTGCATACCATGTGATAATTGTAACAATAAATATATTGGCCAAACTAGAAGGAAAGTTAAAGACCGTATAACTTCCCACAAAAGTGACATCAGACTTAACAAACAGTCTTGCACTTTAGCCAATCATGCATTATTACATAATCACAATGTCAATTATAATAACGTTCAAATATTAGATTTTGAAATGAATTATCACAAACGGAGTTTTTTGGAAATGTGTCACATTTTCAAAGAACCAAATACCATTAATGCCAGAAAGGATATTGATAACTTGAGCATAATTTATACTTACTTACTACAATTCAACCATAATGTCCACAATGATGAAAACACCCTATATAGTATGGATTAATAATCAATGTCCCTAAATATAAGACATCGAGCTGTTGGTATCTACTGCTGTCATTGTTCATTCATTTTCACCCTAACAAGTTTTTATATCCAAATTCTTTTTGTTTTACTTCATAAAAATACACATGTCTATTATAATTCTAAGAATTTAAATTAATATGGATCCTTAGTCATCCATTCATAATGTTGTTAATTTTACATAGTAGTGGTAGTAAATTACCAACAATTAATTATTAGTGTTTTTTCTACAATTTGTCAAGAAATTTTTGTAGTTTTCAATGAATACAACTTTAACTTTAACCTCACTTTCGTAAGTACTTTTCACTTTAACTAGTTTAATTAATTATAATTTATTGTAGAGTTCCTGATGAAGAAACAATAAAAGTTTCGAAAGCTTGAACAGTAAAAAGAGTTTTTCTTTTATTACCTGTCACATGACTGCAATCCCCGCTTAAAAATTAAAAATATTTGTTTTTAACATAGACAGTCGTCTAATTTCCCTCTCTGAATATATATATATATATATATATATATATATATATATATATATATATATATATATATATATATATATATATATATATATATATATATATATATATATATATATATATATATATATATATATATATATATATAAATAATAAAAATAAATTTATAATTCTGTATTATATGCATTTTGTCAAAAACCTGAATTATTGGCTATACTCTATGTAACTGAAAGATAATAAAAGAATCTAGGTTTTACCATGTACATATACAGACAAATACTGAAATGAATTGTACAGCATCGATAATTATATAAATACGTAGTGTTATCGTGCAGGTAAATATTGAAACAAATCATAAAGTTAATGCAACACTGCATGAAGCATGTGTACCGATTAATTCAATTGAATAATTAATGTCACTGTGCAGTTTATTACATTATTTATTTTGTTACTTATATGCATATATGGTATCCTTGCAATTTGTTTGTAGGTACAACGCATTTTTATCATTGCCAATATAATGAATTCAGGATTTAGCGACAATCACTGGCGGATCTAGAAACACATTTTGCGGGTGGGACCGGAGCTACACACATATAAAAAACGACAACGAAAAACCCTTTAGTTACTTTTCAATCATTTTTTTTTATTCATTACAAATCAAAAAAAAAATATCTATGTATTATTATTTTATTAAATCCTTCAGTGGCACCAATAGTGCTTTGTCACGATTTCACTGTAAAATAAAAATAAATTAATATTTTACGTTGTTCCTATTTATTCATCATTATAAACTTAGGAAACGCAGCTACCAGAATCATATAACCAATGCTAAACGTGCTTATTTTTCCAACAGAGTTTTAAACGCTCCAAATTCCACCAAAGAAGTTTGGATACTCGTTAGAACAGAACTCCAAAATAATAATCCATCTCTGGGTAAGGTTGGGTCGATCACTGACAACCCTCGCGAGGTGGCTGATCATTTTGCTAATTATTTTGCTACGGTTGCTGTAGACAAAGTTACAAATCACTTTGGTCCTAATCTATCTGGCACTTGTACTTCATGCAAATTAAGTAATCGATCCATTTTTATTTACCCTGTTACTACCGGTGAAATAAGACAAATAATATCGGAATTAAAATATAAGCAATCATTTGGCCCTGGTGGCTTGTCTACGAAGTTTGTCAAGTATGCAAGTGAATTTATTATAGAGCCATTGACTATGTTGATTAATGCATCCTTCCAGGCGGGTGTTTTTCCATCTATATTAAGAATAGCAACCATAATCCCGATATTAAAAAAAATGATCACTTGGAACCTGAAAACTATAGGCCCATATCACTATTAAGCGTTATTTCAAAAATAATGGAAAAAATAGCACTTAATCGAATAATGGCATTTTTAAATTCTTTCAATCTACTAACCGATCATCAGCACGGTTTTAGGAAAAATCGTTCTACGGACACAGCTATAATACAATTTTTGCAATTTGTGTTAGATGAAATGGACAATGGAAAGCTCGTCATAGGATTATTCTTTGACTTATCAAGAGCGTTTGACTCTCTCAATCTGGCTTTTGTTAAAGAAAAATTGTTTAAGTTGGGCATTCGAGGAATCTTTCTTGAATGGATCATGTCATATTTAATTGATAGATCGCTCCATGTTAAAATTCATGACATAATTTCAAATGATTATGAAGTGAGTCTTGGCGTTCCGCAGGGTTCGGTGTTAGGGCCACTGATTTTTTTACTATTTATAAATGAATTACCATCATTCATGTCTGAGGGGAACATTACTATGTTCGCTGATGATAATTCATTTGGTATCTCTGCACCGAATGCTGCGGAACTCCTTGATAAAACTATTGCTGTTATGAGGGAATTTGATGACTATTGTAACAACAATAATTTAATTTTAAATGTTAATAAAACTGTTTGCGTTTACTTTTCACAGAGAAAATCTCTACCTGTTAATATTCTAAATTTTAATGATATTATCATACGTTTTAGCCAAAGCGTTAAATTTTTAGGCGTCTTAATAGACTCGAAACTAAGTTGGGATATTCAAATCGATGAAGTTTGTAAAAAACTTAACAAAGCATATTATTGCATCCGAAAGCTCAAGGATTCATTAGACCACACTGCATTATTAAATCTGTATTATTCAATGGCATATTGTCATATTTCTTATAATATTATAGTTTGGGGACGGGCCAGTAATTTACAACGGGTCTTTGTTTGCCAAAAACGTATTATAAGATTGATTTTTTAATCTTAATTTTACAACCTCCTGTAAGAACTCTTTTAAAATCACAAAATTTTATCAGTGCCTTCTATCTATATTTTTTTCATTGTTGAAGTATGTTAAACGTAACATTAACCTATTCAAAACTAATGCCAGTTATCATAACTACAATACTCGCCATGATGACATACTTTCCATGCCGCATCACAATACGACTTTCTTGGAAAAGTCTCCTCATTATTCTGGTATTGGCTTTTATAATAAACTGCCACTTGCAATTAGAAGCATCGACAACTTTAATAAATTCAAATCTAGTCTTAAAAGTTTTTAATTGAAAAATGTGTTTACTCATTCAATGAATTTTAATCTGTAGTTTTTTGTCCTATATTTTATTGCAATGTTTTATACTGCTTTTTATACGACTTTATACAATTTTAACTTTTATTCCTTTTATATGATATTTATTATTGTATCATGATGACGTTCACATGTTTTAAAACAGCTTAAGTGATTAAATAAATAAATAAATAAATAAATATTGTGTCGTTCACGACTGGAAGAATTTTCACATAACGACATACATTTTAAACTGTCGTTTGGTATGTGGTCAAAAGTATTATACGTTTATTTCTAAATGAATCATGACATTACTTTTTATTTTCAAGGTGGCGGCTAAAAACATTTTATTTATCGACGATAATGAAACACCATCTAAGTATACGATACCTATTGTGAATCAAAATGAATTTACTGTTTTAAGATATGGACAGTTTTTAAATTGTACTTGATTTTTTACTCAACACAATTATTTTGGGCCCGCCCCTGTCTATAACTGCCACTAAAATGAGAAAACTAAGGCACAACGGGCATTTTTAAATCTTTTATCATGATAATTAAATTTAATTTCTGTGAAATGTGAAAATATGACAAAAAATGAGATTATAAAGTGAATTATTCTACATCTGAGCGCGAATAGTTCTATTGTTATATAATAGCATTTTTGCTGCCGAGATTACTCTAAATAAAATATTAAAAAGTTGTTTAATGAACTTGGTGAATAGGAATGCTAAAACTAAAATTACACATTTGAAAAAGCTCGGTTTTATTTTTATCTTATTCATTTTCTATGGAAAAGTGCAATGAAATTAATTTTTATGTTTCAGACACCTGTGAAAAAAATCCGTATGTTCTTAATTGCGTGTGTATTTTATTTCACCGAGTGCGCTTTTGAACCATAAGAAATTAATTGAAATCATATAAACATTTTCGTATAAACCATGAATGTCAATAATGAGTTTTTAAATCGATCGCCTTGTTCACATTTGCTTAACTCACAAAAAATATCAATGAAAGTAAAATCTGGTGACTTTGCTGGACGCTCTATGAGATGAACTGTAATCATTTATAGGAAGTTAATTGTGCAATAATTGGCCGGCAAGTAAGGTGATTATATAACTGTCTGGCGAGTAAAGCATATTGGGTTGGGCGCCAGTCTGTTGAAAATGATCGAAAACTTTTTGCAGTTATTGTTCAATAAATTGAAAATGGTCACAAAAAGACATAAGAATATACGTACAAAAAAATGTTCATTTTTTAATCCTACATCAGATTGTCCAAAAATATACAGGGCGTTCCATTTGAAAAAAATTGAGAAAATTCAGTTCAAAAAGTTGTACATTTAAAAATTCTTTTTGGCCACCCTGTATACTTTTAGGTAGTGAAAATGAGTGTCATCACACAGATGTCTTATAACTGGTACAAACATATTTTTTTCTTAAAATCGATAGTTAGGTTAGGTTAGGTTAGGTTTGTTGTGAGTGGGTCTCAGTAGACCCTCCATTGCGGCCATCAGCAGGCCTATTGTGGCTCACGCCTAATTATATTTCACCCAATAAGTTCAGTCTCTTAATGAAACTGATAACTTTATTGGGTGAGAATGTGTCCAGATCCTCTGGCAGCAGTTGCCCTTTGCCAAATATTGAGAATCGGATCCTCTCCACAGCGGGACAGGTGCATAAGATGTGGTCTGCCTTCTCATCATCCTCCAGGCATAGCCGGCACTCGGCGTTTTCCGCTAGGCCGAGTTTATGCAGATGATAGTTTAGTCGGCAGTGCCCGGTATATAGGCCTGTTAGAGTTTTCAGGTTTATCCTGTTTAACTCTAAAAGTTTCTTAGCTCTCGATTGCAAAGGGTATTTTATAAACGCCTTCGAATGAACTAATCCTAGTAACTCTTGCCAATACTGGAGAATTTGCCTTTCTGCCCAGGTTGAGATAGCCATCTTCGCAGTACTTGAGGATATGCCAAGTATTGGTTCTGGTCCAATGAATCGTGATCCCGCTCCTGCTCTGGCTAAGGAGTCCGCTATTCCGTTACCTTCCATACCAGAGTGGCCGGGTATCCAGACCAGAGTCACGTTGTTGTTCTTACTCAAATGATTTAGAGCTTTCTGACAGTTCCATACCGTTTTGGAGTTACACCGGTAGGAGCCAAGAGCTTTTATAGCTGCTTGGCTATCTGAGAAAATTTTTATTGATCTGCGTGTAAGATGCATATATTCCAGCCTTCGTACACACAGTTCAATGGCATGAACCTCAGCCTGAAAAACAGTTGCATGAGTACCTAGGTTTGAGACTATCCTCACCCTTGGTCTGTAGCTGTGTACTCCGGCTCCTGTTCCCTCGAGAGTTTTGGAGCTGTCTGTAAACCAACAACTGTCTGCCTTCAGTAGGTCGGCTTTATTCCGACACCACTCATCTCTTTCTGGAGAAAGGATGTTGAAGGTCAGCTCGTAGTTGGTCATAGTAGGCATAGTCTCCGAGGGCATTCCCAGGAATCGATAGTTGTGATTGCAGTGATATTTTTAATATACACGTGTAAATGATATAATTGAGATATAAATGAGTGAGTCAATAATAATACAGGAGTGGAAGGACGCCACAACAAAGAGGTTTGAAAAAATGCTCTGATATACATGGCATTTCATTTAAAACAATGTTGGTTCACCTTGTAGAATCGTCTTGGCTCATCCTGTATATTTGAAAATAGTTTCCGGTTATAAACTTTTTGGTCTCGTTTATTTATGTTTTTAAATCAAGTTTCAGCTATCATAGGACTCGACGTGTCGACCGAAGTTGGACGCACTATTGTGCCACCCTGTGTATATGTATAATTCAGGGACATTAATTTGAAATGTCAGATTGGCCTTGTTTTTATCGTAGAAATTAAGTTAATTTTGTCACAAACTTTTCGCATTTCTTTATTTAGGTACATGAAACTGTGCTCTTGATATCTCTGTTTAGAAAATTAAATTACAAATTAGATTTTAAAACTCCACGATAAGACAGCAAGACGGGTTAATTAAATCTCCTTCCTGTGTAGTTACTGTTTTAAACTCACTGCAAGAAAAGTTGCTCAAGAATTTCGCTTCCAATAGTATGAAAAATTGTGAGAAGGGGGATTTTTTTTTAGTTTCCACCGAAGTTAAATAATTAATTCAATGTTGCCAATTGTCGTCTCCAGCACTGTCGAATTTTCTAATCTCTAATTACAGGTACATCAATTAATTGAAAAATTAATTTGTAATCATAGTAGACGGCCGCTTTTAATACCGTCATATGTTAGTTGTCTCGTCTACTGTTATCCATGTTTTTTTTTGACTTTGTTATACCATAGATTAAATATAAATAGATAGTTTACTCCTTATATAAATATTTACCGCTCTAAAATTTGGACGCAAAAGTTTTCATATCGTTGTGAGTAGTGCCTATTAAGGATTCTGTTGATTTCGAAGCTGTAAATACGTTAATATGAACAAATTGTACGCATTTACTATTTCAAAATTAACAATACTTTAAACAAGCGTTACTCGTATTGATATGAACATTTTGATGTCCAGATTTTAAAACGGTAAATATATGTATATTTAATCTATGGTTATACACATTTAATTCTGAAGTGGGTTGGAACCTTCGATGTGAAGCTAACAGTGACACAGTTTCCCACAGAACAGCATATACCGCAATCGACGTACGTTTCGTCAGGCAAGTAGGCATCATCAGTTTTATTAAGCCAACCTTCTTTCTACCTAGCTCTGTAAACTTTACTCCAAATGCAGAACAAAAGGCATATAATTTTAAAAGAGCCAGCTATCCTGGATTATATAATGCCATACTCGAAATTGATTGGTTCTTTCTGTCTTACGCAAATGATGTAAATATCGCCACTGATCAGTTTTATTCTAAATTGTACGAAATAATTGATAACTATGTGCCCCAGTATAGAACATTTAAGCGTAATTATCCAAAATATACGTAGAAAATCTAGGCATTTTGATAAATATAAAAAAACTCAATCAAACTATCACTTTCAAGAATTTAAACGATTAAGGGCACTTATAAAAACACAGTCTAAGCTAGCGTACAAAATTTACATTGAGAAGGTTTAATCCTCAATTTCTTCTGATTCTCGCAATTTTTGGTCATACATTCACTCAAAAAGGAAAACATCTAGAATTCCAGAAAAAATGGAGTATGAAGGAAACTATTTTGATTGTCCACAGTCTATTGTAAATGCTTTTGCTGCTTTTTTTCCAAAATGTATACTTACCTAAGCGTGATAACCATAACATTGCTGTGAACCCATTAACTGTGCAAAATAACTGTTCGATTAATATTGTTTCTGTGACCGATATTGAAATTCAAATAGCAGCTAAAAAACTAAAAAACAAAATGGTCTCTGGCCTCGATTTAATATCCTCTTTTTTAGTCAAAGAATGCAGTCATGCACTAAGTGCACCTTTGTTAATATTATTTAATCTAGCTTTGAGGACAGAAACATTTCCCGATATTTGGAAAAGAGCAAAAATTTGCCCAGTGTTTAAAACAGGTGATTCTACAGTTATTAGTAATTACAGAGCGATTCCAATTCTCTCCAATTTTGCAAAGGTCTTTGAGATTATCCTCTATGATCGCATCTACCTGTCGGTCAGTAACAGGATATCACTCTACCAGCATGGATTTGTAAGTCATCATTCAACAATAACCAACTTCACCATTTTTACACAAGATGTGATCTATACCGATTTCTCAAAGGCCTTTGACCGTATTGATCATGTCATCTTATTAAATAAATTGGGCAACTGGGGATTAAGTGATTCATTACTATCATTTTTACAGTTATACCTCTCTAACCGTGAACAACTTGTTTCATATAATGGTTTTAACTCCAAATCATTCATAGCCACTTCAGGTGTCCCTCAGGGTTCTAACCTTGGACCACTTCTCTTTTTACTTTTTATCGATGATGTTACCTCTTACATTAGCAACTGCAATAAACTATTATTCGCTGATGATCTCAAGCTATACAAGAGAATCGCCTGTTGTGAAGACTGTGCACAACTACAAAATGACATTGACAGTGTTCAAAGTTGGTGTATAAGTAATAGATTACATCTTAATGGTTCCAAATGTAAGGTTGTCACGTTTACTCTGGTATCAAAAATGTTTACACTATTGATGGGAGGATATTGTCTAATCACAGCTCCATCAAAGATCTTGGAGTCACATTTGATCGTCAATTATCATTTATTGATCATATTAACCTAAAGGTAAAAGAAGCCACAAAGATGCTTGGCTTTATAATTAGAAATTGTAAATCATTTACCAATATTAGATCATTAAAAATCCTTTACTTTTCACATGTAAGATCTAAACTTGAGTATGCGTCGCTTATTTGGTATCCATATTATTCAAATCATAAATTGGACGGCATTAAACAGAAAGGAATCAAGCCACAAAAATAAAAAATTGATTTTAATGAATGTAAATGGAATATACCGTAAATAAAATTTTATTTTTCAATTGATTTGCAGTATAATCTACACCTAGTGAACATTTTCCTTACAGAAAAAGTTAATATTGTAGTTTAAATATTGTAATTTTAGTGAAGCAAAATATTTGAGGGGATATTTCTCGATTTGTACACAAAGTTGGTTGGTTCCATTCTGTTTAACATCGTCCAATTAGCCTTAGAAAATGTCCAAAGGAAATATTTAAAATTTTTATCATTTAGACCTGATACGGCGTACCCAGAAAGAGGTATAGATCAAAATTTTCTTTTGACTAGGTTTGAAATGACTAGTTTAGAATTGAGGAGGGAATGCAGTTCTATTTCTTTTTTATACAATTTATTACATAGTAATATTGATTGTCCTGAATTGTTGTCTCAAATATGTTTTAATGTACCAAATTACAATTCTAGACATAATACCACGTTTTTTTCATCCTAGTGATATTAATAATTGTACAAAAAATGTAATCTTAAACATATCCATGAATATTCATTAAACAATCACCATTGACATTTTTAGTCTTGTATCTTTATATTGTATAAGGTATATTATAAGAATCTATACTTCTTTTCTGCTTTCTTGTTTGTTATATAAATTAATGTATACAGTTAGGTGTATTTATATATCGTTTCTATGTGTATATATATATATTGGAATTATGCAAAATTGTCCTGTTATTGGGTGTTACCTGTTGAGCAATAAAAGTATTATTATTATTATTATTATCATTTGGAGATAATTAAAACTAACCTTATACTAACAATATGTCAATATATATTTATACATAAAATATTGTTGTTGTTGGGTGAACTGCGACTAACTAACTAATATAGCAGACTATATGGGATTGGCCCTCTGTCACTATTCATACTATTTTTACATTTTGTGATTTCCAAGCTTTCAAATGCATCCAGCTGTCTAGTATTTGTTATATTCCTTATTAGTCTTCAATTGCTATTACGGTTGTTCTCAAACGCATAGTGGGCAACACTAGACTTATCTGTTCTACCATATTTGAGATGGGTCATATGTTTCTTGAATCTAGTTTGAAATGATCGTCTGGTTTGTCTAACATATTTTGTTAATAGTTCTTACAACGTAAATTTCAAGAGACACATCGAAATTCATAGACACTGCAAAATTAAAGAGAAAATCCAAAATGTGTAGAGATTCAGTACGATCTTCGGTTCACCCGTGATATTCTTAAGACTTTTAATGGTATGGGATAACAGTGGTTTATTCTTTGGGACAACTTCTAGGCAATCCAAAAGACAAAATTGAAACAAGCTGTATAGTCGGAGAGCTGGCGTCCAAAATGTGCAAGAGTTTTCTCAAAGCTAATTTTTTGAGATTAGGTTACTTTTTAGTGATGAAAAGTAACTGTAGAGTCAGCACTTCCGGTACCGGGACACCTGGCGCTGGGACGCTCGCAAAGGTGTAATATTAATTAACGTCTCTAAACTGTTTTCTCAAAGCTCAAAATTTATAGAGAACGAGCAAATATAATATAAAACAAGAATCCAACAGTCAGACAGCAAAATATAGGGACACGTGGCGTCAGCGCTACTTCATACCTGTCAAAAAAATGACGTGTGTCAAAGTGATTTCTCAAAGCTGAAATTCTCCAAAACATTAATTAAAATTATAAAGTTAATAAAGGAGACAGTCAGACTCATTTATGATAGGACCACGTCAGTCAGCAGTCGATAGATGTGAGAACGGTAACTGCGCGTATTAGTACGCCTTTTCCCAATATATATCGTTTATTTTATAACTCAATGGAATGTGGGTTACCAGGGCCGGCCCAATGGGCAGGCGAGTCAGGCTGTCGCCTGGGGCGCTGAATCTTGGGGGCGCTGCCTTGCCGCAAGTCGGTTGTAGTTTCTGAATAATTAAATTTAAATTTTAATCAAAAGCACGCACTCCAAATAAGTTCGTACCTGCCCGCCTATCGGTAAGCGTGCTGTATGATAACAAAAAATCAAAGTAATACCGACCGGCGGAGTACAAAGTGTTGGCGTGGCCATGATGTTTACGTTTTATCGTTTTTATATAGAGCGCCGACTGCCGGTCTTCTTTGACCGAGTTCTGAATTTTTCTGTATTTAATTTTATTATTTATTCTCTAACTAAAAACAAAGAATAAACTACTCTTTGCTAAAGAAGCGAATTGGAGTCATGCTGATTGGAGTCATGCTGATGAAAAAGTGCCCACTGTAATGATTCCAGAGGAAAACGGTTGGCAGTTGATCGATGGCCGATATGATTTCAGTTGGTACGAAGACGATCAGCTACCTAATTTCATTTCTGACGTTTTGATTCAAGTGGATGATACACCTGCAGGTAATTTTTGCCAGTCGACTCGCAAATGTGATTCAAAACCTTACTTATTAATGTAATGTATTGCTTAACGCTGAATTTTTGATTTGTACACAGATTCGGAATCAACCACTACTGATGACGTCGAAGAATATGGTGCAATCGCGTTTTATTCTAATGAAGATAGTGGCGAAGAACACGACCACGGCAATGATTCTGACGATTAGATGTTTTTTTTTCAATGAATCAATTCTTTTTTTTTTCTGTTATAAAATAATTAAAGTTATTTTTTCTTGTATAAAATAACTGATATCTATATAATAACTGATATATAACAATTACAATTATTAAGAAACAATTAAAATTATTTTTTTTATATAAAATAAATGATATGTATTGAAAAAAGGCGTACTAATGCGCGCAGTTACCGTTCTCACATCTATCAACTGCTGACTGACGTGGTCATATCATAAATGAGTCTGACTGTCTCCTTTATTAACTTTATAGTTTTAATTCATGTTTTGGAGAATTTCAGCTTTGAGAAATCACTTTAACACACGTCATTTTTTTGACAGGTATGAAGTAGCGCTGACGCCACGTGTCCCTATATTTTGCTGTCTGACTGTTGGATTCTTGTTTTATATTATATTTGCTCGTTCTCTATAAATTTTGAGCTTTGAGAAAACAGTTTAGAGACGTTAATTAATATTACACCTTTGCGAGCGTCCCAGCGCCAGGTGTCCCGGTACCGGAAGTGCTGACTCTACAGTTATTTTCCATCACTAAAAAGTAACCTAATCTCAAAAAATTAGCTTTGAGAAAACTCTTGCACATTTTGGACGCCAGCTCTTGGACTAGTACGCCTGTTCGAGTTGATCAGCACTCATTATATTGTTTTCTTTCCTATACGCCAAAGTAATTGGCTTTCACAATTGTATATCCGCGTGCCCTTCAAAGTATTTCCCAGTGTTATAATTAAATTTTCTCTGCAGTCAACATGTCCGACCGATTGGAAAAATTAAATTTATATTCATTTGCAACTGATCGCCGATTACACGTTTCATTTGTTTCGAGTAATTAAGTTAGAGCCCAAATTGCTTTAGCAGGAAAAGTACGGAAAATACCACGGCGAGAGAGTGCAGTGGTAAATAAAATGAATTGCATTCGATGAGCTTCCGCGCAACTAACGGCAATGAGCATTAATTTTGAATAGAATAATTGGTGTATTTAGGTGCCCAACAGCAAAGTTGCAGAGTATCTGAAACTCAGTTATTACATATATAACACGCAAAGCAAACATTAAAGTCAGTTTAACTTCAATAATTAAAAGGATTACAAACTTGTGGTTATTTGACAAGCTTTTAAAATTGTGTTTTAACAATTTCTGTTCTACGAACTTTACAACATATGATTTGATTAAAAACTCAGCACCTAGTGTTAGTTGTTAATTTATTTGCAATTTTTTCAAAAAAGATACTTCAATGCAACAAAGAATTGATTCAATTTTCAATAAGCAACAATAACAAATACAAACGATATTGAATAATGAGTTACCCCACCCTAATTGTTTATTCACTCATTTCCTCGGCGAGGAGCACTTTGTAGCAAATGATATGAATATCCTTGGGGTATCTCATTCCAAGCTTCTTGAATACGAAGCTGAAGATTATTGACACAGTCTAAGGGTTGTGGTATATTACCCAGTCTTGTACCGATCGTATCCCAAACATGTTCGATTGGTGAGAGATCGGGTGAACGTGCAGGTCATTGACGCACATACACGTTAGCTTCTTCGAAAGAGTGTGTAGTAACTCTTGAGGTGTGAAGGCGCGCATTATCCTGCTGGAAAATTGGAATAATTAACCCCCCGAAGATAAGCGTTGCAACAGGGTTGGTTATACAGGATCTCCCAACCAAAAGTAGGTACCCTGAATAACTTTGGAGATAAATTTTTTTTAAAAAATTGGTGATACACGTCGACCTTGTTTCTAAGGGGGACTTAATTTAATGTAATACTTGTATACCTATCATCATCCCTCTACCTTACACGGCCACCCCCTCAAAAAATTCAAATGGCAAAGGGGTCGAGTGATACATCTTTTGAACGATCTATCAATTCTCTACATAACTGTGTATTTTTTAAAACTTTTATCGATTTGTTCCTGAGAAATAATTGTTTCATTATATTAGGTTCGGGAAATAAAAATAAAAGGAGCAGTTTATACTATCGTATGTATTGTTCAAAATGACTCACACCGATTTCCATACAGTGGTATAATCTGTTTTGAAATTCTGTATGAACATTTATGAATACATCTGTCAATAAATTGCATTCTCGAACAATTCTTTCACGTAACACTTCCAGAGATGCGGGTTTTGTTGCAAATACCTTCGATTTCAAATGTCCTCACAGAAAGAAATCCAAGGGAGTTAAATCGGGTGACCTAGCGGGCTACTCCACAGGACCTCTTCTTCCAATCCATCGCTCAGGAAACCGATTATACAAAATTTGACGGACTGCTATAGCAAAATGTGGGGGTGCCCCATCCTGTTGAAAAAACAGTTCGCCCTCTAAAAGATTATCGAAGACGATAATCTTTTAGATCCTGTTAAACCAACATTTCCACTTTTAATAGCTAGCAAACGACTAACTACGTGTACTGGCGAAACAATTACGCGGGTGGTGTTGGAGACTTTCGAAAAATTTGAACTGTCAACAAGTCAAGTGTTGATGTTTGTGACCGACGGTGCTGCGACAATACGTTTGGTGGGCCGTTTTCTTCAAAGAGACGATTGTAGGTTTTTGCATGTTACGTGTAAAGTGCATGCGTTCCCATTAGTAGCAGAAATGATTCGAAAATGATTTCCAGAGGTAGATGCATTAATAGCAAATACAAAAAAAAGTATTTCTCAAATCTCCTAAACGTCTTCGACCATTTCACACACTGTGTCCTGGTATTCCGGAACCACCAGAGCCGACTCTTACACGTTGGGGAAAGTGGTTGAAGGCAGCTTTTTATTATGTTGAATATTTTCAACAAATAAAAGCTGTGATACTACAGTTCAACCCTAACGAGGCTGCAGCTATTAAGGAAAGCCAGACAAGCTTTCAAGATATTTCTCTTAAAACAGATTTAAAAACTATTTATAACAATTATAGAGGACTACACGACGTAATAGAAAAATTGCAAAATACTTCGTTGTCGTTAGTGGAATCGCTGCAAATAGTGGACGACGTAAATACACAGCTACAGACTATAAATGACGCAAAAAATAAACCCGTGTATTGAAAAATCGAGAGTGTTTTACGGAAAGATCCTGATTTTACCAAATTAACACAAATTTGTGATGGTGCATCTACAGCTGCGTTAAGTGAGTTTACAGAGTGTTTTACTTATGCCTGTATTACTTCCGTAGATGTCGAACGGTCTTTTTCAAAATACAAACATATTTTTTCACCACAGCGAACATCGCTTACTGAAACAACTGTAGAAACATATCTGATGCTACACAGTTATTATAGTAGTGGTCCAGCTTATGATAACGACAACCAAGCTACTTCATAAATCTGCTTAAGAAGGTGAGTTTTGTACATATTTTTATAAAGTGTACCATTAATAAAATTTATTTCCATTTATTTTATTTATTTATTTATTTATTATTAGTTATCACTTAGATATACAATGTACATGTGTGAACGTCATTTAACAGTTTAATAATAATGTGCAGCACTAAGTTTACAAAATATAAGGAAATACATAAAAAAGAATTTAAAGCGAACGAAATAGTACAAAAACATACATCACAATATATAAAATATTTTTGTTTTTATTATTGTACTTATTCAAGTATTATGATATAATGCATACCCAGTACGTCTCTGTAGGATTAATGACCTTGGCCAGGCTTAATAATTAACAAGTTTTTATATACAAATAAAATGTGGCTGTGAACCACTCCTGCACTGCAGCATGCATCAGGATAATAGGTTAATTCTAGACCTACCTAGATATGTTAAATGTTAAACGACTTTCATTATATACTATTATTTAAGAAATTTTAGGATTTTATAGACTATTATTTGAAATGTTCCAACGAGGGAGAGAAAGAGTAGGAAATGTAGGAACTGCTTAATAGAACCACATACCCTGAAATTACTAGGCAAAAAGCGCCATTAGCTCACCTCTTATCCGTCCTAGTTATATACATGATACTGAATAATACTATCACGGTTACATAGTTCTTATATTTCTTTCGGTTTATTGACAAGTTATTAAACTTTAGCAATATTTCAAATCCATAATCTCACAAACTTACACAAATCAATAAACTTACAGCAGGCATTTAAAGTTTCATAACCTACTTTTCTGTTCGCTATATTTGAATAGCTAGTTTCTTGGAAAAAAAAGGAGCAAATATTGTTCTCACACGGTTCAGACTCTCCTATTCTTTCCTGTTATAATCGTATGTCTAGAGCCACATCCCTGAATTTCCATTTATATGCTTCGCAATAAGGAAAGCTGTATATACATATATCGTACCTTTGACTATTGGAATTTACCGTAATGTATTTTACAATATCCGATTCGAAATGAGATATGGGAATAACTCTAATACACAATTCTAGGTTATTATAAGCCAATCTATTAGTGTTTCATAAATTATAGCATCAGTTGGTTATATTACAGTTGTACCAATCACCTTTATAAAACATGTTGACTATGAAAATTATAAAAAGCGTTAAAGAAAAGCGTTGTGGTAATAATATACGTATTCCATTTAAAATAAGCCAACTGTCCTCATTTTCGATTAAACCGAAAGTGATATAAACCCTACAAAAGTGCAGTGTGGGTCCCTATATGATATTGATATAGTAGCTAGGGATATTTCAAATTTCGTGTGTGGTAAAACGAATATAAAGGCTTTATCTGTTAATTATTTTAATCATAATATTGGGAAATTGCAAATATATATATATATATATATATATATATATATATATATATATATATATATATATATATATATATATATATATATATGTTGTTTTTCAGGTTTTCGCGGGTGGTGAATGTTAAATTCGTTTTCCGGGTATACTCCCGCGTAGGTGATAGGCCCCGAGAGGGGCCTATCACCTACGCGGGAGTATACCCGAAAACGAATTTAACATATATATATATATATATATATATATATATATATATATATATATATATATATATATATATATATATATATATGTATATATATAATATATACATATATAATATATACATATATGATATATAGCAGATAATTAATTTAATCCGGTATTGCAGACTTTAATAAATTTAATTTTAATAAATGATGTTATAATATGCTGATATCGTATAACATTTAATTGGTTTAGTTATTATTTATATTTCATTTAAACAATAGGACTTTGCTCTTTTTTGGTACAATTGTTGATGTTAAAAATTTTAGCAGTTCAACACTCACTCAGATTTAACGCCTCAAAAATGTATAATTCCACTTCTTATTAAGGCCTTAAGGCCAGATGTATAACGGGTGAGGCTCGCATAAAGGATATATAACCGTGGACACATGTGTTTTGGACTTTTGGTCCTCATCGGCACAGTGTTGCTAAGTTGAAAGGATGAGCACAACTTATGAGAACGACACAAAGGACGCCAGTCGCTCATTTGTGGCTGCAATTGACTGACCTTGCGTTTACAGGGCGACAGACAATATTGCCACGGAAGCAACTATAGCCACCTGCGCGGAATCTCCTATCCAAGGATGTAAATAATATGAGTAACATCTCCATCTTCCATTTCTATTGATATTATTAAAAAATTGTTTACCCTTGTCACTACTTTTTGAAAACAAATCAGAGTCTACATTTTCAATAAAAGAGAAATTATTTAATGTACTAATGTTTTTCATTATTGTTGCTAATAGTATTATGAATACCATTTTTTTCATTTCTTGTTAACCTGGTGGAATTGTTTTTGATAGAAAAGATATTTATTTATGTATTTTTATTGTTGGAAGTGCAACTATGTGGAACACTACTATTTCATGTTTGCATCGCACCATTATTCAAATTATATGACAATAAAAGGAATTTATTCATAACAAAAATAAATCTATGATATGAATTTGTAAAAAAAATACCAGACACAATTGAAGAAGATTAACAATTTACCAAAAAATCAAGAAAAGCAAGCAAAAAACCAATTTAATAAAAACATTAAATTTTATCCAAGATTCGTCAACCTGTCCGATACTAATTTCATTAGTACTGAAGAGAACTTCTTAAATTTAGGCCCAAAGTTCACACCGCAACCACCTAACATACAAAAACAAAAAGAAATACTAGGTTTACATGCAGAACTAGCTATAACAAACAACAATAAAACCGTTATGAAATCTCAAAGCGTAAAACAACAAATAACACAGAAAATAAAAAAGTCCACAGAAACGACTAGCCCCTCACATACAGCCACAATAAAGGGTATCTAAGAAAAAATACGTCACATTTTAATAAAAGCAGATAAAGCCAATACTATAGTTATTCTCCAAGAAATAGAATATATCAATAAAATTGGGAAATTCCTAGATGAACAAAATTTACAAAAATCAACCCAAGATCCTACGAACAAATTTGCAAAAGAAACGAAGTCCTTAATACAAAGTTTTGAATATTTGTGCCACTCCGAATTTGAAAAAAGAAGATTTACACATATGAACTGTGAAGCCCGAAAGTTGTATGGCTTAGTTAAATTATACGAAGAAAATAAACCCATTAGACCAGTGGTTTCCTACACAAATGCACCGACACGTAAGTTATCTGAATTACTTAATAACGAGTTTAAATCTATTACAAAATTTAAGCCTAAAAATACAATTAATAACTCCTTAGACTCAACAGTAAAATTAAACAGCCTAAATATTGACCCCAACTCTATAAAATTAGTATTGTTTGATGTGTCGAATATGTTTCCTAATATCCCCCCTTTCGAATATCTTCCTTTAATTTCAAATATACTAGAAAAATGCAGAATTATCCCAAAAATTAAAAAATGAAATACTGCAAACATTCAAGTTGTTTTTAGATCAAAATTATTTCCAATTTAATGAGGACATCTTTATACAAAAAACAGGGCTCCTATGGGTTCGCCACTTAGCCCCCTTTTATCCGATATATTCATGGATAATCTTGAAGAAACTCTATTGGATTCTCCAATATAAAAAAAAACATATTATCTTTTGGTACAGGTACGTTGATGACATCCTAATAGGTTTTAAAGGGACAGCCAGACAATTAAAAATACTCCTCGATTTTATCAATAACACACATAATAATATATCTTTTACCTTAGAAACAGAGAACGATAATAAATCAATAAACTTTCTCGACTAAACTATAAAAAGACATAAAACATCATTTTCCTATAATATTTACCGCAAAACAACTTTTACAGACGCCACTATACCCTTTAATTCATATAACCCTCTCTCCCACAAACTAGCCGCATATCAATCTATGACACACCGAGCCTTCATCTTCCCTCTATCTGAGACAGATTTAAAAGAAGAATTAGACACAGTAATACTTATAGCACATAATAACGGGTACCCTCAAAATATAATCAACAATCTAATCTACAGAAAACAAAGAATCTTGAAAGAACTTTATCCACAATTAACGAGAAAAAAGTTCAAACATACATTTCATTACCATATTCAGGTCAACTCTCTTATTCAATTCGCAATACTTTTTCCAAATTTAATATTAAACATCTTTTAGTTCTAACAAAGATGTAGGCAGATACCTTTTCAATGCAAAACGAAAAACTGATATCTCTAAAAAATGTGGTGTATATCGGTTAGATTGCTCAGAATGTAACGCCTGATATGTAGGTCAAACAGGTAGATCATTCGGAGTAAGATATAAAGAACATATTCACACACAAAAAGAACATTCCAACTTTTATAAACAGATTCTGGTCATACAATAACTGATGACCATCAACCTAAAATATTACATACTTGTGGGAAAAGTAAAAAAACTTAATTTATTAGAAGTGCTAGAAATTAATAAATTAAATAGGAATAAAAATTACAACATATTAAACGACCAAATAGATTTTAATAATTCTCCGTTATTAAACTTATTCAGATAACCTGCTGCTAATAAAAAATCACAGCATAATATAATTTACTATCTTGAAAAAACCCCTACATTTCAAGACATAACATCTGTACAAATTTGAATTATATTATCAACCATACAGTGACCCATCCTTCTATTCAGTTCAGTTTATATTTAAATGAAAGTAAAATCTGTGTATAATTTAGTTTACTTGAAAATGTTCGAATGGGATGAAACTAGTTGTAAAATAACAAATAAAATGAAAATTAGACAAGTAATAAAAAGTGTTTATAATTTTTTAAATCATATGTATTTGTATTAATATATTAATATGATGGGTTTTTTATTTATCTTGATAATTTTAGTGATTTCACTCACTTGTTTGGGATGTAACTGTTTTTTGTAATTGCACAGTATTACTTTCAAGAATTCTTAATAAACCGACTGCAATTTGTTTTATATCAAGTGGAAACAATATATTATATTTTTTGCTGATTAATTACTTAAATCGCATGGATTATCTTCATAAATAATTTATCTATGCAGCTTAGTAACGAGCTCAATAAATATTGGAGCTATCTATCATTCTTCCAAGTAAATTCATCCAAAACCGATAAATCATGTATGGCTGTAGACGGCAGGGTAAGAAGATTGTACACACATTTCGGGTGTTGCATACCAAATTTATAAACTAACAAAAAAAATTGATTCGAAGTGGAGGCCCACTTTATTTATTCATGTGGATCACGGTTAGTACTAGGTTGTTGAATATCTCAATCCATGGGCGCAGTGATTTCAATGTGGTACCTAATGTACCAATTTAACTTTAATTACCAGCGATAAATGTTTAAACTAGGTATTTTACGCTGATGATAAAAAAATAATCGAAACGTTTGGTTTGCACAATGAATGTTCTCAAATTAACAATTTTGACATAATCTAGACAATAATTTATCCTAGTCAGTGATGAAATTGCTAGAATATAACATGTTCAACGCCATAAACTGGATATTGCCAGTTTTATGCTAAACGTTTGCAATATTAATTAAAGTAATTAATTAAAGATTAAATACGACTATTTGATACAGTAATTATGGTCGGTTGTGCAGTTTATTCTAATTACCATTTTTATTTCATAATAAATAATTATTAATTAACATCAAATATTAAATGAAAATGTATTTTATATACGGTGTGTCCACATTAAGGTGGACGCAGGCCTAAGAAATCCTGTTTTTCGAGATAAGCGAATGAATTTTTTGTTATCCTACATTCGAGAAACAATATTAGAGATTTTTTTAACCTAACTCTGACACCATAGCATTTATCAGGATCCTCAAAATGCCTTTGTACTAAATTTCATAAAGAATTGTAGGTACTTATTTTATTAACCCCTCGAGTTCCATTTCGCCAACGGTGGCAACATGAAAAATTTACCGCTGTATACCAGTAGTACAACATGTGGCGAAAATGGATATTTTGAAATATAAACTTGGTATTGGTGTTCTAAGCAGCTATATTGAATTGGGTTATGCAAAAACTTATTTAGGAAGGGATTGGTCACGCCTATCGTAAATTCTTGTTGATTCTTGTTGGTCTAGTCCCTTTACCAATTGGCATTAGTTGGTCTTTGTACTTCAACGTATTTAGATGTGTTCTGTGCGTAAAGTTGTTTCATAAATCATAACAATAATATATAAAATGAGTGATAACAGTGACGTTTCTTCGGTGTTTGACGACAGTGACGCCGATCCAAATTTTTCCCCCGGAACCTCCAGTGATAAATATGATGAATATATAAGTACACACTACTCAATGGCATGGATGAGTGCAAAATGTTTGATTTTAAAAAGAAGCTGTGCCAGGAGTTGTTACAGACCTAAATATCAAGAAGAACAAACTGGGAGATCTGGAAAAACTAACGAAGATGAACATGTTTATGCTTCCAATATCAAAGAAGGAGGAAAATGAAGAAACGAAATATCTGCCGTGTATGCTACAAACAAAATAAAAAAGAATGTATAGATCCAATTACTGCGCAACCTGTGCAAATCAGCCTGAGTTGTATACGAAAGATCATTTTGAGCTTTACCACAGAGATGTGTGATATATTGAGGTGTTTCACAATATTTTATTTTTTATAGTATTTTAGAAAAAAACTTTTACGTAAAACTAAATATATTTTTATATTCTTTGCTTGTGTGTTTTTCTACAATAATTCAATGTACATTATTTTAATTCACTTGAATCAGCTCCCATTTTGCCACCCCATGAGTCGATAATGAACGTTTTTTTATTTTTACTTATTACTTATATCCTCAATGGCGAAAGAATCTAATTTAATTTTATTTTACTGGTCAATGAAAAAACACCCCTTTGACCCCCTAATTACGCCGCCTATGATGTTTTTTTATTTTAAATTGAGCCTTTTATAAGATATAACAGAAAGGTATGCGAGAACATCGATTTAAGAAATCTTAATTTTTTCCGTAAACTTGGTATATATAAGAATAATGGGAAATCTGGATTGGGTTTAAAGGGGTTAAGGGGCAAAGTTGGCAAAAACGCCATCAAATTATTATAATAAAAGAAACTAAGTAGGCCTTAGGAAGACACAGTCGACTATCAAATAGAGAAAATATGTCTTGTTATTCAAAAATAAGTCGTGATTTCACTGAATTGAAATTTGAATTTGCTAATTAGGATTCTTGTGTTGAAAATGTATGACTATTATTAGAAAACAAATTCTGAATTCAAATAATTTACGACTTATTTTTGAATAACAAAACATATTTTCTCAATTCGATAGTAGATCGTTTCTTTCTAAGGCCTACTTAGCTTCTTTTAATGTATATTTTAACGCCAATTTTTCCGCTAATAAAATAAACGTCGTTTGACATTTTTTGATGAATTTGGTACAAAGACCTTGATGAATGTATCCTAAAATATGTTTAGTTATTATTTTAACCAAAACAGTATAAAATACCTTGTATAGCTTTAAAAGATTCAAGAAACACAGTTATTTAAGAAACAGTTGATGTTATTCTGTAAATAGTGACTTTTCCAATCTTCGTAAGGCTTTGTTAAATCATGTATTCCTTGGATTACTTGTTCGTTCCATATATTGTATGTGATGTGACCTTTTAACAAAGCAATCAAAGATATATCAGAAACAACAAACTTTTCAAGTTGCAACGCCAACTTCAGAGGATAATGGGATTCCTTTATTTTATATGATTTCTTTGGAAGTACTCTGTTTACTTATTACTTTAATAAGCATTATATTCAATATCCTTGTTCAGTTAGGAACTTGTTTTATGGTGCGTATTTTTTCATGTACCTAGTAACTACAAGCCACACTTAGGCTGTATAAGTGACTTTTCGCACAAGTTACTGGCTGTGGTATTAGACACATGTCGTTTGTTATTAATCTTGTGCTGTGTGGGAAACTTTGCGTTTATAGCTCACTCATGATACTTTTTTACTTATAGTTACCAGCAATGCCGCGAGCGATGAAAGGGAAGACGTGATGCTTGTAGGAGTTCGCCTTTAAATCAAGCATTTTATGTTAATAATAATGAATCCTTATTTCTCAATCACACCATATTTTACAAAAACAATTTTAATTAAACATTTACTATATCGGGCCAAATTCCGTAGTAATTCAATTTCAATTACAGCACACTTGGTCGCAGTGATTTATATGACAATTGTATATGTTATATAGTATTTAGAAAAGTGCTTCAACTATCCTGTACAGACGACAAAGACCCAGAGAACACGTGAGGGAATTTACATGAGCAACACATTTTCTATATTTTTTTCTATATTTTCTTCTGAGAAATGCCTCCTTCGTTGTGTAAGCACATTTGTATACAGCGAAAATTATCAGTCAGCATCGACAGAGGTGATATTTGCAAACTTGGAAAAAAAAGTTGTAAATTATGAACTGAAAGATGTTTCTTACTAAGACACCGATTAATATCACATAATTTTGCATACCTTCGATTTTTTTGTAAAATGTCACTAAATCTTTTGCCTGAAAATAAAATCGACTTGGTCAAGCGTGGACTGTTTTCGGTAGACCATTTTGTATGATTAATAGAGTTCGGACGGAGGTATCGGTTTCCAGTGACGTCTCTTATGCAGTCTTAATATTAAATTTATTGTAAGCAGCTACTAAAACAATCTCAAACAACAGAAAAACAGAAATACATGATAAAGTGAATGTAATTTCAGTTTAAAATGTTAATACGTAAACTAGTTTTTTTCGCATGTGCTATTTTATTAAATTGAAAATCGTTTATTAAAGTGGCCACATAGAAATGTCACTTTACTATATAGTAATGTCACAATAAAACACAGTTTGATAGAAAATTGTGGTCCAAGGATATGCAATTAAGTGAATTTAATTTTTTGTCTCGAAAACTAGGCAAGATCCGAAAAAAATTCAAGAGACATAAAAGTTGTATTTTTAGTTGCTTAACCCAAAAATAAATATATATAAAAATTACAAAATAGTCAGTGGCATATATTTTTTTGTAAAAAATATTCGTTAAGGTGCCGCTCGGGACCCCACTGGACTTAATGAATTTTATCAAGTTAGTGCTTAATTAGCCCCTTAACATTACAAATAACATTGCCAAATTACAACAAATTTGGGTAACGGATATTTAAGATATTTACGAAAAACCAAATTTTTTTAAAAAAAGTTTAACGCCCTGTATTTTGAATACGAAGCATTTGCGAACCCATGTTTATATGAACTTAATGTCTTAAAATCACTCAAATAGTCGTATGTTAAATTTATTGTACATACTTAATGAACACCCTGTATATCTCGTACGCTTTATTACAACCAATCAAATTTATTAAACTATTAATCTGGGTGTTTCATAAACCGCATTAGGTACAAAAACTGAAAATACTTTCCGGGTTTCAAAAGTGGATAACAGACCCATTCATTACACATCCAAAAACTGAATTCATTATAATCGGCTTTGTGGTGTTTAGCTGGTTTTTAATTCGATTACCTCGCAACTCTTCTAGCTTGCAGTGCTTTTGTGGATTGAATTTAAATTCAATTGCTGCAAATCTAGTCTGTTTATCGAATATAAACGTTAGGTACAGTAAAGCTCTGGAAAATGAAAAATCCTTTTGTATATATAAAGCCACTATCTTCTATTGTAATATGTTTCATACGTGAATTGTGTCTTACAAGCTTTACCCGAAGGTTATAAGAACACAATGCAGAACGAGATATGCTGAATTAAATATTTATCTCTTGCTAGAGCGCATTTTCACAATTTTAGATATCTAATGTCAATATACTGTCTCTTTTCTACTTCCTTATACTTTTCATACCTTATACTTCATATTAGGTACAACAGTTTTACGATGTCTGACAATTCCCCTTTACGATTGTATGCCTGCTAAATAATATTCTGAAAATAAAACGTTAATATTTCTTCTTCACAGCGCACTTTTAAATTGCAGGTGATAATTGGAGTCGAATTATATTTATTTTTACTGCAATTTACTAGAAAACATTGATTTAAAAATGAAGGCACTTGAATCATTAAAGAGGATAAATGGCGGTGTGTTAAAGTTAACGAAGTGGTGTACCTTCTGTTTTGGGGTTCCACAGGGCACTGTACTGAGACCACTATTAATCAGTCTCTGTATCGATTAAATATTTAATAATCCCATTACAGACTAAATCAGTTTTGCCGACGACTTGGTGTTTGAAAAAATGTATACAACAGGACTATTTGATTAAAATTAATAGTTAATGCTTCAAAACTTATTGTTAGTATTAAATCGCAGCCTCTTGATCGGGGATCAAATCCGGTAGGAATCAACCAATTCAAATTTAAAAACAATTTATTTTCAAGGAATATAAATGAAGCGTACAGGAATAAAACAAGGAATGTCACAAAATATCGTAACTAAGGAAAACCATATGGTTCACTTTATTCTTTTATAACTGCATACATTATATTTAAAAAAAAATGCAAACGCACAAAAAGTAGCCAGAAGTAAAATATTTTATTCTTCAATAAACATAAACTACAAAAATAAACAGTTATTAGTAAAAAAAAAATAGTAATAAGAGGTAACTGCGGTTTAAACAGGAACAAAATAGGTAATGTCCTTTGGGGAACGTTAATTTTTAGAAGGTTGTCCCTCATGTAGTAGCTCGCTGTAAAAAATAAAAGCCTCAGGATTTTCACAGAATTCCTTGAGATTCATTAAATATGTTTGTCTTCTTTTCTTGGAAGATGTTCTGAAACAAAGAAGCAAAATATTGAACGTATCATGTTTAGGAAGTAGATATGCGTAAAAGTCCAAAGGTGATGATTAAAATCCTTACCATTGTATTCTTGTGAAGGAAGCTCGAATTCATTTGCGTTGAATAAAGGAATTCCTGACAACATCTTTCTTGAACCTTTAACTACGGGGCTAATAAGAAAATGGCCATTGTAAGTTATACGGTAATATACCAAACGTGGGTGTTTTTTGGAACAATAAAGTTCCTTTACTTGTTGTATTGTTGAAGAACACTTTGCAACAAATTTGCTCTTGAGAAAGTTTATCTACTCCTTGACCATGCTCTGGTCCACTTCAATCACGATAAATGGGGATGGGTTTTTCGTGAATTTCTTAACAAATCGTACTAATCAGATGGTAACTCCATTCTGATTTTTAAAAACTATACGTTGATAGCTGTCGGAGGTAATAATCGTCATTTGTCGGTACATTTAGCAGATAAACATTCTTTTGGTAGTCCATTGCAATAGCTAGAAAAGTACTAGTAGTTCTTGCCTTTTGCTTTGAAGACCTCTTTCTGTCATAAAAAATCTGCGCCTTCCTTAGATGCAGTTCATTTTCAATGTGTAGCTTCCTGATTATCGCCTCGGAATTTTCTTGTATTTTTAGTCTGTTAATTTCAGCAGTAAATTTATCACAAATGCTGCAAGTGTCGCTGCGGGGATAACCAAAACTTATATTAAATTTTGTGTTGAAAATATTACGATACGTTTCATACCAGACTACAATATCAGGAAATTTTTCCTTGAAAAGACGATACATCTTTTTAATATTCAAGTCTTTAGGAAGATAAAGTTTTTTTGAATCGTGCAGTCTTCCTTTGAAAGATTTTATGTGATCTTCTGGGACTACGACTTTGTTTTTAAGAGATGTTTGTAAATGTAGTAATTTTCATTTTTCATGATAAATCAAATAGAAAAATTCTCATAAAATTCCTTTATTAATGTGACCGGTTTCGTGAACAAGTAATTACTTCACATCATCAGACACAGGAATTTTTATTTTGTTATTCCGTGTATGCTTAGAAATGCCTTAAAACAAATCGGTATTTCTTTTATTGTTTTGTTTCTTATAACTCTGAATAAAAAATCGCTATTATGGAATGTCATTTCTGGCTCAGGTTTTAGATTTCTACGTCTTTGCACCGGTGTGACTGAGATTAAACCACAAAGATAACTGTTTTGTTCATTATTAGTACGCAAATTGTTGAAATGAGACAAAATAACTGCGCGTTATTCTTTGTTTATCATCTCAAAACATTTTAATCTCTTACAAAAGCATGGATTACCTTCTTCGCGAGACGCTAATCGAATTTTCTTCATGACTTCCTGCATTCTGACCGTCTTTCCTCTCTTTTTTGCATTATGCTGAACTTTATTATTTTCTGTTTCCATTTTCACATTTTAATATAACCTCTATGTACTAGATGAATAACAACAACCAAATGCCACTAAATTTCAATAACAACCACAGATCTTCAAAATGTCACTATTGTGGATATTTCTTGTTTATGGTTTATACGCGTGAACATTCCTACTTTTATGAATGTTCAGCAAATCTTTTACTTTAGAAAAGTATAGGACCCTTCCAGTTTTAAACTTTGATATTTGGATGCGTAAAAGTGCTGAAATAATACTACAGATTGCGCTATGTCACAAAATTGTCTAAAACGGACATTCTTTGTTTTATTCCTGTACCCTCAAATATTTGTACCGCTGGAGTCCGCTGGGCACTCGCACTTGGAGCCAGCCCGCTATCCACGCTACAGAACTACGTGGCAGTCCCAAGCAAGTGGCCTTTGCAGCTCGACCACGGAATTATAATAAATAAGTGAATACAATATCGTTGCTTAGGGAGGCGTAATAAATTTACCACCTAAAAGATGGATTTTAAAGATAAACATTTACTAAATTTTATCTTTTTGTAAGTAGTCATTTATAACTGGACTAAAAAAAGGCCATTCAGTGTAGCCTTATATATAATAAAGAGATTACTGACAAATACTTCTAGTAGTAATTTTTCAGTTGTACTACTCTTAACTTACTCTTTTCGCCGAAACTTATATACGAGAAATTACATTCGGGAGCGTTATAAACTAGGTGCAACTAAGTTGGCAGCTGCCACGTTCGAATTTAAATCACCTTCTTGCATCTTTCAGCAATTTAACATGACGGATTCGTTTAAGCTACCTTTTATTCCGTAACAGAATTTCTACCGACAGAGAACGTATTAGGTTTTGGCGACACTAAAATGTATTACTAAAATATGTTTCATGTAAAATTATGGAGAGAAAGTAATTTATTTAATTGAGTACAGATGTACTTACTGTCGCCGGCATTTACCTTGACCGCGAAACTCTTTCTCCAGTCAAGTCTATTTTTATTTTTCGAGTTGTGTACACGTTAAGTCACTTGGGCGTATTTCATATTGATTTTGTGCTTTTATTTTATTTGTTGTACTGTATTGTTGATATTAATTTAATAATAAAGCATGGCAGATGTACGCAGGGGTAGAAAGCGGCCATTTTCTGACAAAGTGAATAAATTCGTAGGTGAATTCCTGGATTTATTCTATGATGGTGCTAAAATAAAAGTGTGCGAGAAAGATTTGATGTACTGGGATAAGCGTGATTGTGGACTTCACGTAAATAGTGTGCACCATAAAATTAAAAAAATGACGTGCCTTCGACAACACAGTTTATGTTTGATTTACTATTAATGCTGATTGCCTGTGATGTTCCGCTGCACATACTCGATAAACAACCATTTCGACAGATCTGGAATAAATACAATGCCCAGGTGAAGTTACCAAATCGCAAAACGTTATGTAACTATCTACCAACTGTACACGTAGACATGGCAAATAAGATGAAATGTGAATTAAAAAATACAAGGCTGTGGTTATCTGTTGATGAGACAACAGATTGTAAAAAAAATTCTATTTCAAATGTTCTAGTACGAGTACTGGATCCTCTTAAACCGACAGTTCCACTGTTACTAGCTAGCAAAATACTAAGTCAGTGTACTAGCAAAACAATTACCAGGGTGGTGCTGGAGACGTTAGAAAAATTTGAACTGTCAAAAAGTTAAATGTTGATGTTTGTGATTGATGGCGCCGTGACAATGCGTTCGGTAGGCCGTTCTTTGCAAGAACAAGGTTGTACGTTTATACATGTTACGTGTAAAGTGTATGTTTTACGTCTTGTGGCAGAAACTATTCGAAAAGGTTTTCCAGAGGTGGATGTATTAATAGCAAGTACAAAAAAAGGTGTTTCTTAAATCTCCTAAACGTCTCCATGCATTTCATAGCAAGTGTCCCGGTATTCCTGAACCACCACAGCCGATTCTTACACGTTGGGGAACATGGTTGCAGGCAGCTTTTTATTATGCTGAATATTTCCAACAAACAAAAGCTGTGATACTACAATGCAATCCAGATGAGGCTGCAGCTATTAAGGAAAGCCAGACAAAATTCGAAGATATTTCCGTTGAAACAGCTTTAATAAATATTGCGAGGAACTATAAACCATTACATGAAAGCATAAAAAAATTAGAAAACAGTGCGTTGTCGTTAGCGGAGTCACTGCAAATAGTGGATGAAGTAAATCTACTGCTACACGCTATACGTGACGCAACAAATGAGCGCATTAAAGAAAAGTTCGCAAATGTGTTAAATAAAGACACCGGTTTTACAAAATTAAGACAAATATGTGATGGTGCAGCCCCAGATCTGTTAAGTGCGTTATGAAGATCCGTTATTATATATTTTTGTTATTTGAAACATTCAATTATTAATGGTGGTTTTGCAAACAAAGTTTATTTTTCTGTATCTAGTGTGTGTATCTTAGATTTATATCGATAGACATCTAATATAAAATCCCCCTTAACAAATGTTAAACCGTTTGTGCCAGACAGACTTTATTACCAAAACAAAAATATAGCATTTATGGCATGTTTTAATACATTTCTACAATTTTGTCCGCGTTTTATTAATGACTCGACATATAAAAACAGTTGTATGTTAACGACTCTTTACGGAAACAAAGTATTGTTAATTACATGGATCTGTTTTCAGTTATTTTGTTTATATTCCATAAATCCAAGTTTAATGATGATTTAGTACGGCATGTTAGTTTAAAATGCTATAAAATATCTCGATGATTCAACTGAAGACGTTCATATTTAAATTACAAGGTTCGGTGCAGCTGCTCTCAACCAAGACTTAATTTCAGCGTGCATTTTCCATCAAGTTCTTTGGCACACATTTCAAATTGCCAATAGCTTCAATGCATCATATTTGCCCATTTATTTTTAACGAACCATTAAGTTCTACATACTACTTTATTGCATACAAACAGTTAGTAAGCTGAAATATTACTAGGTCATTAATTTCTATTGACAGACATTCCGATAAAAGCTCTCATCAATATCCAACCTAGCGGCAGACTTTTCAGCAGGAAATTTTATATTAAAAATCTACCGCTAACGAGGTTACCATTTAACTAAGTAAGCACTTAATAGAGTCAACGAGGTAGACTGATTTAATTTTAGTTGGCAAATCCCATTTAGATTCTTTCATGTGAGTATTCAATTAATTCAGCATTGACTTACAGGGAATATGGCACATTGCACAGAAAAATACAAATCATCGCGCAGGGTGCTATTAGAAAAAAAATATTTATTATGTATTTTTTTGTTCATGAAGAATTAACATATTAGGCAGAATATTGTGGTACAAACAATTGTAATTTAAAAAAAAATACATGTACAAGTTACTTCAAGGTATCTTTCAGGTATACCAGTAGTGTTTAATTAAAAAAAAATTAAGAATGATGTACACTGTCTTATGGTAGATTAAATATTTCTATCAATAAATACTGACAGTATTATTGATTGTCCGATGGCGGCTTATGAGTATTATCAGCATAGAAATTCCCTTTTATGTGCCATCATTGTTCATATTATTTGAAATTTGCCTACCAATTTTGCATTTTGATAAGTTGAAAATATTCACAAGAGAAACAAAATAAATAATGTACTTCAAAGAGCAACTTTATTTATGAGCATACGCTTTTATATTATTTAGGACTAAATTCATAACTCTAAAATACATAATAAAAAGAAAAAATCAAACTTTTCCATGTATTCTCCTTTCTACACGAGCAAATTTGCTAATTAGTAAGCCTTTGTATTCCATTTATGTATGTATTTAGAACTTTGAAATAATAAACGAAATTCATTCTTCCCAGATTACCACAGATTGTTATCGGCTTTATCGTGGTTTATATACATATAACGCTTATCACAAGGACGTAAATATATAAGGAAGTTCAGAAATTTTGTGAAACTCATTTTTTTATATATCTACAAATAAGAGCACATATCGATGGATGGTATACCGCACACGTTTTGGGCAAAAATGAGTTAATATTATCAATATCGGTTAATATTGATAATATTAAAATATTTTTGCCCAAAACGTGTGCGGTATACCATCGATATGTGCTTTTATTTGTAGATATACAAAAAAATATATTTCGGTGAAGTTTTGCCACTCGAATAAATAATGAAAAGGAATGAATAGAGCTGGGCATTAAGTTGCTCAGACAACGATCCATTTATTTTCGAAAGAACATTCTGAACTTATTTCAGGTCGTCACAGATCATGATGCAGTAACATTTGCCCACTTACTATATATCCAAAGTATCAAGACTCAATACAAGTTTAAACCCTCTAATTAAAAAAGCAATATTTGATAATTTTTTACTAATTTAATCGACATGACTTGAACAATTTAAATTATCATCTAGTTCAGCCCTTTTTAGGTTTTCATTATTCGTGAATCATCACATTATAATTCTTACCAGACGAGACTATTGTCATGTTTTCAGCAAATAATACACCTTTTGTTGATATAATAAAATCAAGGAAACCATTAATATAAATTATGAAAAGTAGCGGACCCAGCACATAACCCTGTGGGATATCAAGACTGACACTATTTACTTTAGATGAGGCGTTATTATAGAAAACACTCCTATTCCATATCGTTCAATTTTTTCAGTTTACCTGTTGAATTCCATGGTGAATACACTCTAAATACATAGTATTTATAAAACGTCTATGCGAATAACACGTAGATACGGTGCGAAGTTAAAGACAACGGAGATTAACTCTTTTAAAAAGTCTTGGTAAGTTCTTTCAGGGGATAAAGTAAACTTATGGATTAGTGATTTTCCGGAGTTACAGTTCGACGGCACAGAATATATTGCACAAGTTGTAAAAAAGTCTTTTCGTGCAACGTAAAAGCAAACATTAAGAGACACATTTCCTCAGACAATCATAAAAAGTGTGAATGGTAATATTACAGATAATCCATTATATAGACAATTTTTGTAAGTGGGAAATTCGTAGCAATGTTCAGGTGCCATCGAAAACGACACTAAGGAAAAAATATTTATCACAGAAATGTGACGGTCTTAAACAAAAAATTACTCTGAACTGAATGACAAATACCTTTGTATTAGCTACCACCAACCAATGCTTGCGGCTGAAACATGGCAAATGTTTTAGATGGTGTATTAATATTAGTAATATACATTTACTCTTGTGATTGCTAAGTAAAAATATTAGTATTATATTCACCAATATGTCAGCCTTCTTTGTATTAACTTTGGATGTTACTGACCTCATCAAAATAACCACAAGGTAAGATATTGTGTCATATATGCATGAACATTTTACGCGGTGACACATCACCTAGCTTTAACCATATGTACACCGTTGCCGCATCCATTACTAAAATTAAAACATGGGAACTACCAACATCCTTCATCTCAAGCGTTCCTGTTACTGTTTGTATTGTTTTTACATTTAGAGTTGGTATTTTTCTTCAGTAGAATATAAACACTTCACAACATTCAAAAGATAAATAAAAGATTGCGTTAAAATTTAGAATCAAGTTGATCTCGGCTGAAATTCTACGCGAATACGCCTACAAACACTTAATTCTTGACCGAGAAATATGCGTATAAATGTTTGTGTCTCGTAAACTTCGGTTTATTTATGTAAAGTAGATCTGGCCTCCAGGTAAATCATGGTTTCCACCCGCGCCGACTACAAAATGAACAAAACAAATGACAACAGCTTCTAGCAAGTGACTCAGAAAATGGCGTTGAGAGACATGATAGATGAACTAAACTTATGATGTATTGTTCTCGAAAAGTTCCTTGAATGTAACCTCTGTCATTTGTTTGAGTTGTTCCAGTCACTGGTAATTCATCAGAAAGGTTTGTAATTTCGTCGTTTTTGTATAAATTTTGCTAATGAGAGATTTGCGTTTACTTTGCATAATTGTTTTTAGTTCTTGCTGCAGTTTGCACTCACTCGGGAAGTTATACCACCGTGGGATGATTAATGTCTGCATAACTTACGATAGACGACAGATATCTTGTTCTTACCTATTGTACTTTATCATACTTACTTTTTGATGTGCTCAAATAAGTATAAAATAACTGAACAAAACAGGTTGGAAAAACATGTTGCCATAATATTCTTTCATATACATCACACAAAAGAAGAAAGTATTCAGTTTTATGCTTCTACGAAATATTTATTACTACATTTTAACACAATCTATCACATAAAACTTGTAACGCCAAATATATATTAAAGTAATAATGTTTATTATCTGCAATTCCATTACTAGAGATCGGGAGGTAGCGATAAATCTAGAGACGATTAATGTACGTGGATATAGCATTATATTGTAAACACCTAATTCCCGAACAATATGAAATAATAAAATATTCTTATGTACTATGCAATAAGTCTGTTTTCTTTATAAAAATGATAACAAAAATTTAGATCGGTTAATTGACTTGGATATAAAAAAAACAATTACTTACTGACCTTCATTTTGACGAGTAGTGGTGAGAGGTATGAAACTTCTTGTATGGTCTAAATGCTACTATCCGACCGACATCATAGATGTCTCTGTGGCGGATAGCGACTTGCGAAGCAAGTACCGAGAGCGGCGACCTCTAGACCAGGTGGACTAAACTACTATTATTAAATATGATTTGAAGGAAACAACGGCTCAGCGGGCAAATACCCCGACCTGCATTGGATTACACCTTCAAATCATGATAGATCGTTAGCCAATATCATTTGTCAATTCCTAACCAGACATAGACCGGTTTCGAACTTATTTGTTCTCCTCAGTATGCCATAGGTTATGGAACAGACAAATGATAGTGGCCAACCTGCTAGTCATATACTAACTAAGGTTAATTGAGTAGTGGTGAGAGGTATGAAACTTCTCGTATGGTCTAAATGCTACTATCCGACCGACATCATAGATGTCTCTGTGGCGGATAGCGACTTGCGAAGCAAGTACCGAGAGCGGCGTCCTATATTTAATAACAGTAGTTTAGTCCACCTGTGCTAGAGGTCGCCGCTCTCGGTACTTGCTTCGCCCCATTGAATAAATACACTCTAAATACGTAGTATTTATAAAACATTTATTTGAATAACAGGTAGATACGTAAACAGTGTGAGATTAAAGGCAACGTAGGTTAACTTTTTTAAAATGTCTTGTTCAAATACTTCCGTGATAAAGTGAACTTGTGGATTAGTGATTTTTCGAAGTTGCAATTTAACGGAATTGAATTATAGCACAGGCTGTAAAAAAAGTACTTTCGTGCAAAGTAAAAGCAAACAATATGAGACATATTTCCTCAGTCATATAAGTGCATAAGTTGTAGCAGATAATTCACTACTTATTAATCTGCGTAAATCCTCTTGAGGGATGTTTACCCTTTCTTCAATTAGAGCTTCTTTTAAGTTGGTCAAGCGTTATTGGAGGATTGGGGCGTCTCCGAAGTCGTCCTCTCAGATGATCTCAAACGCGTTTAACGAAATTCAAGTCTGCCTGTAGGCTGGCCAGTCTATAGCGTAATGCATAAAAATTAAACTTTGGCCTATATAGTTTGCTATAAGGATTACATAAGGTTGTAGTATTTCAGTTAGGTACTTCTGTACTGTTAAACTTCCATCACGTTTTACCACAAGTTCGTGAATCAATCGTGATACTGGCTCATACCATTATTGATTGACCACCAAACGGTATGTTTGGGCATCATTGCTCGAGAGAATACATTTAGATTCATTTCGAACATAACTTGCCACCTGTGCCCTACTTGCCAATTTAAATGTTCTCTGGCAAATTGCGGTCTTGACTTACGACTATTCCTAGAGATGTTTGATACTTTTCATCATCGTCTGGACCGAATATTAAATTTTCTTAGTATGTTATGGACAGTTTGGTCACTTATTCTTAACCCTATTGCTTGAAATAAGTCGTTTATGAGATTTGTCACTGTGCTTCTGCGTTTCCAGAGGGGATGGTTCCCTGTCGCACTCCAAGTTGATGGGCAACATGGCACTGGGAATAAGCCTTGCAACAAAGTCACATTCCGGCTGGCTTCTACAACTTCTAAAATCACGAGCAACATTATTTTGGTTAGCCATTATTAATAAACTGTCAAAAAACTGGAGAAACAAATGAAGTCACCGCCAGGCTATAGTGTTAGAGACTCAGGAGCAGAAGTCGTGGCATCGAAATGTGTAATTTTAGTGTTTGCTGGAGCTCATCGCATTCAGCATGAATATAGCTTAGCGGGAGGGGTGGACCTTACGACCATACTGTATAATAGACTTTATTATTTATTTATCAGATGCCCGATATTATCAACATATTATAGGTACCTTTAACTTAAAGGGAGTTTTAGTGACAAGAAAATGTATTACCAGCAATTCCAACAAGACTTAAGTTTAGACAGAATTAGGATAGTCATTCATTAAACTTAAGATTTATTTAAACTATAGGCTTGCTGTCTGATATCTATATTTTATTTATTATATATTTTCTTGTCATTAAAACTCCCTTTAAGATGTTGATAATATCGGGGGTCAGTAATAATTTTAGTGATTGTTGCCTATCTTGTTAGGTTTGCCTACGTAGATTACAACATAAAATATTTGGTATAAGTGATTTATCATTGACTTGCTGAAGTAAATAATAATTTCCAAATAAAATGATCCTTAAGTAACAGGAGCGGATCATCCCACACAGAAAATTACGTCAATTATCTGAATGTTTGTGTGTGCAATGTGTAAACAACAACGTCAGATACAATGGAGCCTAAATGAGGTAGCAAAGTAGGTAGAAAGTAAGTCTGTAATGGAATTTGTAACGGAGCGAATCAGAAAAAAGTTGTTGATTGAGGACGACTAAGGAAGGAATATTCGCGTGTCCACAAGTAGTTTATTAAAATAACAAAGAACAGGAATTTATGAAGTTCTAACCGAACATATGACAAAACCTGTTAGGACAAGCGTTGTTCTTTAATCTGTTTGGATCTTTATAATGAATTTAGAGAATTCCCTTTTTTAATGATCATCATTCATTCGAAATAATTGATCGGAACTAAGCGCTTTGTTCTTCGTGAAACATTTTTGAGACATTATAAGTATAGAATATTAGTGTTAAAATATGTAATGCAAAAATGTATATTTATAATGTATATCTTCTGTGGTGTTTATTTTTATTTAAAAAGTAGTTTAACTACTTTTCAAAAAAATCATTAAAATGTTTTAACAAATACTAGATTTTGTTGCAGGTTAAATTTTATGTGATATAATACGTGAGGCAATATAATTGTAATAGCTGGCGCTACAGTTTCTGTAGAATGCCTTTTCAGTTTATTGCAAATCTTTATTTGAGTTCTCGTAAAAACAAGTATTAAACACAAAACTTTAGGTCATTTTGTAGTGAATTCTAAAAACACTATCATATCATTTTTAATTAAAAAACAAAGAGACTGAGTCTGAAATTGTACAAACGTACCTGCTGATAATAATCGACAAAGAGGATGAAATAAATCTACGCGTTCGGTGATAAATATGGCGGAAACTAGTTCCAATCATTATTCATAAATACGGATCTATATAAATATTGAACAGCATAACACTAATAAAAGTGAAATAATATTCGCAATTATTACGAGTATTATTTAGTAAAGCCAGTTTGAATCCATGTCCAGTGGCGGACTATGATCTATTTTCATCATCTATAACGTGGATAAATGTCGGATGAAGATAAAAAAATATATAACAATCATTCAGTTTCACTTGTTCTATAGAAAATATTTTTATGTAAAACAATTAATTCTTTTATGATTTGTGTGTCATGTTCGGTGCATGTAGCCTGTCGTAGAATGTAGTCGGGGTTTCTTTGCAAAATACGCATCAGGTTTTCCTTTACCTAAAATCCATTATCTAAAACATATTTAACGGATTTAGAGAATTATCTGTGAATGGTGAAGTTGTGTTGTGCTTATAGCTTCGTGAAAAACTGTGTTTATAAATAGACAAAGTGTAAAAAAATCTGAGGCATTTACACTGGAGAACTGAGAAAATTATGGTGAAAAATTCTGACTAAGTCATGAAAATTAACAACTATTACAAAATAAGTTTTTTAACAAATCAGTGTTAATAAATGTAAATCTACGACTACATATTTACTAGGTTTCATAAAAAAAAAAGCATAAAAACTTATCAACATATAAAAATAATGTCTGAGTAAAAAGCCCAACAAGTACACAGTATATACAGTGAGCAAACAAATACTAAGGAAGGCAAATTTTTATTACAAATACTATTAAAAAACTATGAAACATGGAGGATGGAAAATCGTTAACTGATATATATATATATATATATATATATATATATATATATATATATATATATATATATATATATATATATATATATATATATATATATATATATATATATATATATAATCTTATAAAAAGTGTTAATGAAAATCTATGTGAAAAGATTGAGGAAGTTAGTAAAGATCTTAAAAATCTAACGGAGAAGATGAATAGAGAAGCTAACGACATCAAACAAAAAAGTTTCGGCCTTAGAAACGAAAATAGATAAACTAAAAACACATCTCTGGACGGCTGAGAGAATATTAAAAAAAAAAAAAAATTGTTCTCTACGGCTTTGATGAAGTTGAAAACCAAACAGAGGAATATTTGATATATGAAATTCAAAAACTGTTGAAGGAAAAGCTGGAAATCGAACTACCCAAAATAGAATTTACTAACATCTTTCGGCTAGGGAAACCATCAAATAAAAAAAAGACCAGTTTTAATCGAACTTCCTTCACATTTAACAAAAGTAAACTTATTAAAAAACAAAACAAAGTTAAAAGGAACAGGAATATTCATCAGTGAAGACTTGATCAAAGAAGACAGGGAAGAAAGAAAAATATTAGTAGAAAATCTAAAGGAAGCAAGAAGTAAAAATAAAGTAGCTAGTATAAGAGGAAATAAACTAATAATAGAAGGAACAGCTTACACAAGTAAAGAATTGGAAAATCAAGTGACAAACGAGAACAGATCACCACCGGCGGCGGTTAGTGAAACTGCTTGTGAGTCAGTAACACTGGTAACTTCCAAATTTCAGAAACAAAACATTGAAGGAAGCTTAGAAGAAGAAGAAGAAGAAATAAATTCTAAATGCACGGAGGAACAGGAAGAAGATATAGAGACAGGTCAAAAAAGAAAATTCGAAAATAGTCCTGGATTGGTAAAGAACGAAAGAGAAAATTAACCTACAATAAATCAAGAAGACCCGTTAGAAATAACAATAAATAATAACATTAATAATTGTTTAAATATAGTATTTTTATATATATATGTGTATATGTCTATGATAGGTATATACTTTATCTATATTTTTTGAATACATATATTTGTTCTCAATAGCAATATATCCAGGTTTGGTTGTTTTTTGCTCAATGTATGAAATAAAATGAATCCATTTATAAGAGAATATAAAAATGAACCTTTAAAAACAAATGAAATAAAAACATCTAGTACTGTCAAAAGGCCTTAAAACCACAAAACAATTGGGAAAAAATGTTTTACATATATAAGACCTAGGCTATTTAATAAAGTGGAAAACAATGTAAAAACATTTAAATCTATTTACATATTCAAGAAAAAAGTAAGGGCTTGGGTATATCAAAATTTGGAAGATATACTAAATGTAATAGATTAATGACAGTTGTTGTTATTATTATTATAGTTAAATTAAATATAAAAATTAGGGAGTATTTTTTTATTGCATTTACATCGTTTTAAAATTTGTAAGCAAAAAGTTGCATTTTGTTTTAGTTTTATTTTAGTTTAGCTGAACCTATATGCACTTATTATGTTAAAATTTTAGTTAAAATGTATCATTTATAGGAACAGACCACCAATAATAGACCGCTGGGGTTACGCCCTTAGGTTTATTATTGAAGGATAATCTTCCCTCAAGAAACAAAACTTCTGTTTGTTTCTTTCGAAGATTCCAGTAGATATCATAGTTGTATATTGTAATTACAAGGAAATGTAATGAATTAAAATTATAATTTTGTAACCATTATGTAGCAAAAATAAAAACCTATTCTATTCTATATCTATGCAAAATAAGCACCAGGTTTTCCTTTACCTACAATACATTTTCTAAAACATATCTACCAACTGTGTATAAAAATGTTTTGGGGAATATTATAGAGGACGTACGATATACATTTTTGTGGGTGACAATGGATGAAACAAGTGACATTCGGTGTGATAAGGCTGTTAATGTTATACTAAGTATGTTGGGCGTTCAAAGGGCTTTGTCTCCGATATTAATAGCCAGTAAACGAATACAACAAACTACAGCACAGACTGTAGAAGTAATAGTAACACAAGCATTATCCGGTATATGTGTTCTTGGATCTTTACGATTTTCACAGGCGTTATCGGTGATAAGTGATGTACAAAGCGGAAAACTATCAGCCAGCAAAATTCGAGCTAGAAACAATAAACTAAAAAATGTTTCTCACATGAACCTGAGACACAAAACAATGCCTGACATTCGTGAAAATTATCTGCAAGGTTTGCATCAATAACCTCGGTAGATGTGTAGATGCCATGTGCAGATCAAATCGCTCAAATTTAATAGCCACGAATGCAGGACGAATATTAGTTGTGACAATGTATGTTAATGCGGTGCCAGATTTCATTCATTCTGAATAATACATTGTATGTATTTTATTATTCATGTTTGCTTTATTTGTTTACGTATGCCTTTCTGTCAACCATATGAGGCAGTAGGTAGCTACCGGTCCCAGACTCTGATCTAGTGTCCTGACACTGATAATAATTTAGATAAAACGCTCTTAGCTTAAAGATAGTGTTAACAGTCACCAAATGATGCCGACTTGGTTGTTATAACACGCGCCAGGTATAATGTACAGAATTTTGGCGTCTGTGGCCACTATGTTGGTGTAAGGATAACAGACAATAAAAAATTATAGGTAGGTAATTATTATTGTTAACATGTTAGGTTTGAAAAAATGCTTCTAATAATTATTTCATTATTTTTCTTCTAGAAATGAACAGATAATATATTTAGCAAATTCCTTGTAACAACGTTTTCAAGCTGCCACTGTCTCTATCGAAATATATATCATAATTATTATTGAAATATTATGCTCATTAATTGAACTAACAAAGGATGCAATGCGCAAAATATGAAATATTATAAATTATTATACGTATAATTCAATAGAAAATGTATTAATAATTTTTTAAACCGTTTGAATAGCAACGAATCAAAATAAACGAATTGCGATAGAATAAGTCATTTTGTAAATGCGTGTGCTGGGGTGAAATTAAAAGTAAAAGTAAGAAATGTTTTGTGGGTAGAGGTGAATTAATTTCCTGTAGGAATTGTAGTAAGAAATGCTGCGGAATTGGAAAGAAATTGATTTTAGACTTCCTTAAATATGATTAATCCGAACGTTACAATATTATGTGGGACGTATAGGTAAAATCTAGCAGTAATTGTTATTTATTTATTTATTTATTTATACACTGTTCTACAGGTAAAACCCAACTACAGAACAGGAGGGTAAGAAAACTAGTAAAAAGAAAGAATATACATAATTAAAAGTATGTATGTGTGAAAGCAAAAAGAACCAGCAAAGGAAAATGTTGAATTAAACCTCATTAGCGACAAAAAAAGAATAAAAGAAATGTAAACAGAAAAGCAAGTCGCTTATTTCAAATAAATAGATCGAATGTCATTAAGGCGACAAAAAAATATCCAATTTATTACCAAGCAACTTGTTATTATTGCACATTGTATATATGGGAGAATGGTGAAGTATATTTGTGCGCGCGGTGGAGAGATAAAAAGTTTTGTTTTCACGTGAGGATGTTCTAGGAATATGAAAATTTAATTGTTCAGTTATGTTTTGAGAGTCTATTTTATGATTTATTATTTTATACAGAAATACCTGTGTGTACATTATAGTGTGAATACCACACAATCGCAGGGTATTCAAGTTTAGATCTAACGAAACAATTATAAGGTATTTTTAAGGTATTCGTATCCGCAAAGTACAACTACAACGGGCTATAAATCCATAAGTTTTGTATGCCTCAGATACAATGATTTCAACATGATTTACGAACAAGAGTTTACTATTAAAAGTTACACCAAGACCACGAGAGTTATTAGGGCGCTCTAAATTCACATTGTTTAGTTTATTTTCAAAAGCCAAAGTAACCGATTTTAACGTGTAAGACATTACATTGCATTTTAGAGGATTGAGGGATAATTTGTTTAACTGACACCAGATCGACATTTTATCTAAGCTATATTGGATTAGTTCACAGTCGCTCATGCTTCGAACTACATCAAAATTTTTTAAGTCATCCGCATAAAGAAGACAATTGACATTCAACTGATCAACTATGTCATTTATGAATATGTTAAATAACAATGGCCCAAGTACAGATCCCTGCGGACCTCCCGATGTTGTAAGGTACTCGACAGACCTAAACCCATTGAAAACTACATATTGCTTTCTATTAGATAAATAAGATGCAAAAAGCGTTAGTAGTGCGTCAGAAAGACCAAACATTTTAAGCTTATTAAGTAGTATCCCATGATCGAGTCTCTCGATTGACTTGGAGAAATTTGTGTAGATAACTTCAGTTTGAACCTGCTTATCTATTGATTTAGCAATGAATTGCGTGATACACACTAGGTTGGTTGTGGTGGATCGACCTTTCACGAAACCGTGTTGGTAAGGTGAGAGTCTGGTACTAATGTTGCGGTAAATATTTCTATGCAGTAAAAATTCAAGAGCTTTGCATAAATTACACTGTATGGAGATTGGACGAAAATTTGTGATAACGAGTCTGTCCCCTTTTTTATATACGGGACAAATTTTGGAATATTTCCAGATTTTAGAAAAGGTACAAGTTTTCAGACACGGTTTAAACAAGATTTTAAGTAGTGAAGCAAGAATGCAGGCACAGTCTCTTAGGATAAAAGCAGGCACTGCATCTGGACCAGTTGTCATTTTCGGTGTAATTTGTTTCAATGCGACAAAAACTTAATTTTCGTCAAATTCACGAATATGGACAAACAACTGTGAACTAAAAGTAGACTCTTCATTGCTCAAGGATGCTTCAGATATAGGAGAAAAAGATTTACTAAAAAAATCGGCATAAGAGTATAAAATGTCTTCAGGGTTATCAAGTAATTGAACATTATAAAACATGTTATTAGATATGCTAGTAGATCCTTTTTTATTTTTTATAAAAGCCCAGAATGAGTGTAGTTCTTGTATTAGACATTAATATCTGATTTTATTTTAGCACTAAGATTTTTTGAAGTCGCCGAAGGTAGTTAGGTCATTATAATTTTTATGTTGCCGCAAGAGATTAGCTTTAGTTTTGATATTTTTTATAATTTCATAGGTAAACCATGGGGGGTAACGTTCCTTACAATTCAAAGTAAATTTAGGAACACAAAGATCAAACGTGCTGTATAACTTACCATAGAGATAAGTACTAGCATCCTCAACATTAGTAAAAGTTGACTAAAAGCTCCAGTCAATATTAGAAATTGACTCATATAACAGTAAAAAATTTTCGTTTCTAAAGCTGTAACATTGGCTATAATTCATAGGAAAGTTCTGCTTTAAATTAACACTAGTACTAAGTTTAAAAGAAATTTCTAATGCTGAGTGATGACTATCTTCGCCAACGAGGGGATCAAGGGATTTTTCAACAAAACAGTTTTTGTTAAATAGGACTAAGTCAAGTATTCTGTTATTGTCATTTAAGATGAAGTTATGCTGAGTCATATTAAAAATGTTTATGAAATTATTTAACAGCAATATTTGTCCATTTGGTTGTGAATCATTTAAATAAGAAGCATATTTGAAAACATTAGTCACCAATAATTATTAAATCATCCGTTTTTAGAGCATCTGGAGGAACATAAATGTTAATAATAAATAGTGTGAATTGGCGACAATCTTTACGCCCATTATGTCAATCTGAGGCAGTTTATCGAATTGTGGAGATTTTCGTTCATGTAGGTATTAACTGAAAAGTTTCTGTCACAGGAATAACGAGCAGTGAACGATTCGCTGCTATCAATAGAAAGATCGAGTCATGTCTCAGTTAACGCAACAGAATAATCATGTAAGGGCAACGAGTTAAATATTGTGTTAGTTTTGCTTCTTAGCCCGCAGATGTTTTGATAATAAATCACAAAATCACCTCGCACCTTGCGCAGGCAGGTGGAGTTAAGTTATATTTTCAAAACTAAATAATAATGTTAAACAGAACAAATATATTAGGTTAGGTTAGGTTATTGTGAGTGGGTCCTTGTGGTCCACTGCGGCCATTAGGAGGCCTATTATTGTGGCTCACTCCTAATAATATTTCACCAAATAAGTTCAGTCTCTTAATGAAACTGATAACTTTATTGGGTAAGAATGTGTCCAAATCCTCTGGCAGAAGTTGCCCTTTGCCAAATATTGAAAATCGGATCCTCTCCACAGCGGGACGGGTGCATAAGACGTGGTCTGCCTTCTCATCATCCTCCAAGCATAGACGGCACCCGGCGTTTTCCGCAAGGCCAGGTTTATGCAGATGATAGTTTAGTCGGAAGTGTCCGGTATATAGGCCTGTTAGAGTTTTCAAGTTTACCCTTTTTAACACTAAAAAGTTTCTTAGTTCTTGATTTAAAAAGGTATTTTATAAACGCCTTCGAATGAACTAATCCTAGTAACTCTTGCCAATACCGGAGAGTTTTCCTTTCAGCCCAGGTTGAGGTAGACATCTTAGCGGTACTTGAATATATGCCAATTATCGGTTCTGGTTCGATGATTCGTGATGCTGCTCCTTCTCTGGCTAAGGAGTCGGCTATTTCATTACCTTCCATACCAGAGTGGCCGGGTATCCAAACCAGAGTCACTTTGTTGTTTTTGCTCAAATGATTTAGAGCTTTCTGACAGTTCCATACTGTTTTGAAGTTACAGCGGTAGGAGCCAAGAGCTCTTATAGCTGCTTGGCTATCTGAAAAAATTTTAATTGATCTGCATGTAAGATACGTATATTCCAGCCCTCGCACATACAGTTCAATGGCATGAACCTCGGCCTGAAAAATAGTTGCATTAGTACCTAGGCTTGAGGATATCCTCACTCTTGGTCTGTAGCTATGTACTCCGGCTCCCGTTCTCTCAGGAGTTTTGAAGCCGGCTGTAAACCAGCAACTGTCTTCTCTCAGTAGGTCTGTTTTATTCCGATCCCACTCATCTCTTTCCGGAAAAAGGGAGTTGAAGGTGAGCCCGTAGTTGATTATCGTAAGCATAGTATCAGAGGGCATTCCCAGGATGCTGTAACTCTCTATGTCATCTAGCAACCTGTTCCGCTCCATGATACTAGTTTGTGGCATATTAATGGCCGCTTGTTGCCCACCTGGCCTCTCTCTCCAAATATATATGAAGAGGCGGTAAGTCCAGGAGGATTTCCATTGCAGCTGACGGTGTGGTGCTAATTGCCCCCCATTACGGTCGAGCATGCTAATCTCTGTAATCCAGAGAGTTTGGCTTTGGTCGTCCGTTGTAATCCTTTCAGCCGCCAAACGATGGATCCATATGTTATCATTGGTCTGATGACCGTGACATAGATCAAGTAAATTTGTTTGGGACCCATGCCCCAGGATTTACCACAAATACGACATGTCCATAAGGACAGCTTTGTTTTGTGGATTACCTTTTCTAGATAGGAGTTCCAATTAAATGATTTATCCAGAGTGATTTCTAGATATTTCACCTCCTTCGCAAATGGAACAGTTTCACCCATTAAGGAGGGCGGTCTTAAGTCCACCAGCTTCCTTTTCTGGGTGAATGGTACTATTACTGTTTTTTGAGGGTTCACAGACATCTGTTTCCTGCCTGTCACACCAGTTACCCACTGCATCCAGTGTCTCTTGAAGAGTATTAGATAATACTCCTTCAGAGTTTCCTCTGACTAGTATGACTAGATCATCTGCATATGCTAGAACCTCATTTTTATCAGATTGTTTTAATCGTCCTTCTGATAGTGACAGCTGCTGGTCATTCAGATTCAAGCACCCTGGGAAGTAGTTATGTGCTAATAGCCCTAGGGTTTCTTTTCCAGAGTCCGTATATGAGCCATGCGGTCGCCTTAACGAGCCGAATTCCCACGTCGGCTCTATGGAAAGAATCTTGTGGATTCTAGTACTGTGAGGTAGGTCAGTTATACTCTCACAGAATTTTCTCCAAGATCCCCTTTTTGCTTTCCTTATTTCTTTGTTATAGTCCGTTAGAGCGGATCTATATTGGTCCCAGTCGCCCGAAGCTTTAGCTCGATTAAAGAGGTTTCGAACTTCTTTTCTCATTTTATCAAAATTTTTGTTCCACCAAGACGCGCCTCTATTGTCCTTTTTTGTCTTCAGTATTCGTGATAAGCTGAAACAATTGCGTTTCGGATCTGTTCCGCCGCAATTTCGGTTTCATCACGATTCTTGATTATGGTGAGTCTGGAGGGAATGTTTGTATCCTTCCCAATCTGTGCACTTCGGATCTCGATATGTCACCACAGGTTTTGGACCAGCTTCTATATTGAATAGAATATGTTTGTGGTCTGAACGCAAGGGTTCAGAAGATACCTTGTTGCTTAGGTAGTTTGAGCTGATTGTGATATCTAATACCTCGTTTCTATTTCTAGTGATAAAGGTTGATTCAGAACCAATGTTATTCACAGTTAGTCTTTCACCTAATATATAATCAAAAAGAGACTGACCTCTTTGGTTAATGTCCGTGCTACACCACGCTGTGTGGTGGGCATTTGCATCACATCCAATAACCAGGTGGTATATTATTACAATTACATAAGTACCGTTCACCTGGTTTTGGAGGAACAATCCTTGTGGTTTTATTAAAAAACAATCCTATGGACCACAAAATTTATGAGTTGGCACTTCGTGCAATCTTATGCATTCTCCAAGCCTTTAAGTCATGACATGAATGGGATGATTGGGTCCGATGTTATCTGAACCTCTTTCTGAGTTTGAGGAACTATGTTAGCTCTTTACGAAGTCTAAATGAAATTAATTCAGTTGGAGATCGTTTAAATTTTACTTAGTTCCTCCGGTGGGATTTAATCGTAAATTTATGAAACCGATACACGTGATGATACATTTACACACTAAATTGCCATTCTCTGTAAAATGAATATTCGGGATTGCCATTACGGATGAAGATTTCCTGTTAATTAAATCATTAATTAATTTACATCTCGCTGAAAGAGCTAAGAACTATTCCGCAATTAACAACTCCATTAAGATAACGGGGCAGCCAACTCGCAACTTGTTAATAACATACAGACAAATTTATTTTAAAAAGTAATTTATCACATTGTTTTGAATTCCCAGCCCACCAACGCATGGCTGAACACATTAAAATGAGTATTCCAAGTAAATGAGACAGAAATACCGACAAATTTGATGGCAACATTTTAAAATTCATTTATCATTTGTACATTCGTGTATTTATAAATATGGAAACATCCAAGCGATATGTAAAAATTTCATCAATACGGACAAATTGATATATAATGGTGGGCCCACTCATATCAACCGTAATTTACAAAAAGCGTTTCATAAAAAGTATTTTAACTGCAAAAGTTAAAGTGTAAGTAGACTACGTTTTCCCACGCTTGCAGACACCATCTTATATTTACATAAGGAGTTAATAGTAACCAATACCAAGTCTCAATAAATCTTGTTTTTCTGCTGATTATATGTACGAGATACAAACTTAACTAAAACCGAGGCGTCCAGCGTCCCCTTCGGTATATATAAGGGTATAACTAAATGACATTGTGACCTTATATACTGGCTTGAATATAAAACGAAACACCAAGAAATTGTTAGAAAATTTTGTTGACATTTTCACAAAAAGAAAATTTTTTTGTGGCATTTTACACTCCAAATTGGTCTTAAAAAAGTGACAAAAACAATTTGTGCCAATAAATAATATGTTCTTGGAATAATTATCTTGTACAGTTTCTGCATTATCATTAGGGCTGTCAAAAATGTTCCGTGGGACAGTGGCGTACGCAAAATTAACTAATACGAGAAACAATAAACTGTTACAATTTATAACAATGTATGTAAAACTTACCCTCTTAACTAGCTTGATGAACTAGCTTGCTTATCACAAACTGGAGAAGATGTGTAGCCATTTTGCAGTATCAGGTATGTTTCTATGGTTGTCTCCATGAGTGATGTTCGCTTTGGTGAAAATATATTCTTATATTTTGAAAACGACCGTTCGACATCTACTGATGTAATACACGCATACGAAAAATAGTCTTTAAACGCACTTAACGGATCTGGGGCTGCACCATCACATATTTGTCTTAATTTGGTAAAACCGGTGTCTTTATTTAACACACTTGCGAACTTTTCTTTAACGTGCTCATTTGTTGCGTCACCTACAGCGTGTAGCAGTAGATTTACTTCGTTCATTATTTGCAGTGACTCCGCTAACGACAACGCACTATTTTCTAATTTTTTTATCCTTTCATGTAATGGTTTATAGTTCTTCGCAATATTTTTTAAAGCTGTTTCAACGGAAATATCTTTGAATATTGTCTGGCTTTCCTTAATAGCTGCAGCCTCATCTGGATTGAATTGTAGTATCACAGCTTTTATTTGTTGGAAATATTCAGCATAATAAAAAGCTGCCTGTAACCATGTTCCCCAACGTGTAAGAATCGGCTGTGGTGGTTCAGGAATACCGGGACACTTGCTATGAAATGCACGGACACGTTTAGGACATTTAAGAAACACTTTTTTTGTACTTGCTATTAATGCATCCACCTCTGGAAAACCTTTTCGAATAGTTTATGCCACAAGATGTGAAGCATGCACTTTACACGTAACATGTATAAACGTACAACCTTGTTCTTGCAAAGAACGGCCTACCGAACGCATTGTCATGGCGCCATCAGTCACAAACATCAACATTTGACTTTTTGACAGTTCATGTTTTTCTAACGTCTCCAGCACCACCCTGGTAATTGTTTCGCTAGTACACTGACTTAGTCTTTTGCTAGCTAGTAACAGTGGAACTGTCGGTTTAAGAGGGTCCAGTACTCGTACTATAACATTAATTTAAAATAGATTTTTTTTTATAATCTGTTGTTTCATCAACAGATAACCACAGCCATACATTTTTTAATTCACATTTCATCTTATTTACCATGTCTACATGTACAGTTGGTAGATAGTTACATAACGTTTTGCGACTTGGTAACTTCACCTGGGCATTGTATTTATTCCAGAACTCTCGAAATGGTTGTTTGTCGAGTATGTGCAGCGGAACATCACAGGCAATCAGCATTAACAGTAAATCAAACATAAACTGTGTTGTCGAAAGCACGCCATTTCTTTTATTTTTATGGTGTACACTATGTACGTGAAGTCCATAATCACGCTTATCCCAGCATATCAAATCTTTCTCGCACATTTTGCAAATTATTTTAGCACCATCATAGAATAAATCTGGGAATTCATCTATGAATTTATTCACTTTGTCAGCAAATGACCGTTTACTACCCGTACGTACGTCTGCCATGCTTTATTATTAAATTAATATCAACAATACAGTACAACAAATAAACAAAAGCACAAAATCAATATGCAATACGCCCAAGTGACTTAACGTGTACACAACTCGAAAGCTAATAATAGACTGGACTGGAGAAAGAGTTTCGCGGTCAAGGTGAATGCCGGCGACAGTAAGTACATCTGTACTCTACGACCATGATTCACAGAAACGATTTGCAGCTTTAATAATCATTATTAGAATTTTTTGTACAAACTTAGAAGAATTCGCTGCAAATTTGGATAATGCAGTTGCATAAGAATACATTAGTTTTACTTCACTTATGGAACAAATGTTACAATGTTGAAATTATGAAATTTCATTCACTTTGAAGCTATACCTGGGGGTAAACTTTGTTGAACATTTCAATAAAATTGCTCAAAGAAATCATTGTATTTTTTATTCGAACCAGTATGTACGTGTTCATCAAATCCACAAATACAATTTCGTTGCCCTAGCATCGAAAACCAACCATTTTAAAAAAGTTAATTTAAACGCGAATATAACACGCATCTTTGTTAGAGTTTACCCACATTAGTTTCTCGGTGTATTGCAACATATTTGTCTAAAGAATCCTAACCAAATTTCGCGATGGACCATTCGAAATATTGAGCTCATCCGTTTTAAATAACTGCGCCCTATGTAATATGACGTACTTAGTTATTCTAACCTAGTTTCATGGTTTAATTCCGTTTACTATATTTTTGACAGTATCTATTCTTTGCTTTAAGACAAACAATCCGTCATCCTCGCTGCCATTCGCACCAATGGATATATCTTTTTTATTTACCAGATAATTTATGACACCGGCTTAAATAAATTTTAATGCTGTCCTGGAAATAGACATGCAAAAAGACAACTAGATTTGAAGATCCTGTCTGAAATTAATGATTTGTATCCTCTTCAATTTTTTTTGTTCTCTACATTAAATTTGGTGTCGTGCTTCACACGAGCAACATACGGATTTTACATTGTTTCGTTTCGTTGTTTTACTGCTGGGATTAAAACAGCTTAATCTTTTTTTAGCTTTATTGGGACGACACTCTCCAAACAATGTTAGTACAAAACATAAAATTAACTGGACAGTCTTAAAAATTTTAATATTGTTTATTTGAATTTTTAAGCTAAGGATCTAATGGATTCTTTGACATGGATGACTTGCAACTTGCATAGAAGTCAATTGCATCAACGTTTAAATATATGCGCACTATATATGTATATTGAATGAAACCGTGATCCCAATATTTACTTTTTGTGTTTAGAATACATGAAAATGTAATTGAATCGGTTATTTCTTAAACACCATAAGTTAGTTTAGGCAATTTTTTTGAAATCGAAAAAGTCTCCTGTACCCAGTATATTTACGCGCTGCTTTACTTATGACAGACATCGAGTCGATTGACAGGTTGAGGTTGTGTACCGGATGAGCAACTAAGAATAGCCGCCGGCCATTTCGCAGAAACTAATCACCGCACAAGTTTAGGGAAAAATCATTTTAAGTAAAGTGGAAAATTTTTTCGAGTTTCTAAAATGGCCGCCAGGGGGCGTAACAGCCATGACCAAACAGAAAATTAGAGTTTTCTTTGTATTTTGCCCGATTTAGTGGCATTAAAAATACATGCATCGTAATCCTGGGAGAATTTCAAATCTTATTTGTTTTACAATTTTTTTCTATCTTCAAAAATAAAGTGGTGGGGAGACGCCAAAATTTTTTTTAAATTACTCCGATCAGACTTAATGAAATTTAACAAACTTAGTCTCGTTACAAAGGGCTTTTCTTAGTCTATCGAGTGCATTTTGCGGTGTTTTCATTCGATTATCATCGTCGCCGCTAGAGGGCGTTATCTGACATGTCAACAAATATCGTGTTATTTCCCCAAAAAATTTAAATGGAATGGTATGTTTATTTTTACACAATAAAATAGAGAATTAAACGCTTCAGATGTCAGTGAAAACCGCAACTCGATAACTTCTTTCTAATAGTAGATATTAGCAAACAAAGTTGAAATTATGAATTATTATCAGATCTTGACGATGAAATTTGCAAAGTAGCTGTTAAAAACAAGTTAACTATGAAACTAACACAATGAAGAAACAACATATCAGAAATATTCAACTTATCATTGTTGCTCTCAAGAACTTTTACAAAATGTAATAGATTTGTTGCATCCATATCACATAGTCCTCCATCAGAGTTTAAATGCTCGCGATTTCGATCAGAGAATGGATTATTGTAACTGGCCGTTGCAAATGATAGAGGAAGATCCTGGATTACGTTTACGTATTTTGTGGTCAGATGAGGCTTCATATAGGAGTGATGGTACTGTAAATTGCCATAATATGCATTATTGATCTGAGACGAATCCGCGTTGAATGCGAGAGGTCCAATCTCAGGGTCGTTGGTCTATAAATGTATGGTGCGGAATTCTAGGTAGACAAATAATTGGGCCTTTTATTTTCAATGAAACTCTTAATAAAGAACGTTATCTACATTTTTTTAGAAACGAATTGCCGCTTCTTCTAGAAGACGTAGATCTAGCAACTCGTCGTGAAATGTTTTTCCAACATGATAGGTGCCCGGCGCATTTTTCTCTGAACGTTTGATATTTTTTAGACCAGACATATCCTGACAGATGGATACGACGTGGAAGTCTATTTCATTGGCCAGCCAGGTCCCCAGACCTGATTTGCCTAGATTTTTATTTGTGGGGGTGAATAAAAGATCTCGTTTTTGCCACCAGACCCACTACAAGGGACGACATGATTGAGAGAATAAGAAATGTCATTCAAAGCATTTCGATGGCATAAGTAGAGACTTCCGTTCAATCCACTCGCCAAAAAAAATGAATTCTTGCATCGAAAATGATGGACGGCATTTTGAACATCTAGTGCCCAACTAATTATATTCTAATTCTTTTAAAGTATTGTAATGTATTTTTTGCGTTTACTTTATCTGATAATAATAATTCATAATTTAAACTTTGTTTACTAATATCTACTGTTAGAAAAAAGTTATCGAGTTGCGGTTTTTACTGACATCTGAAGCGTTTAATTCTCTATTTCACCGTGTAAAAATGAACATACTATTCCATTTAAATTTTTTAAGAAAAAGCACGATATTTGTTGACATGTCAGGTAACGCCCTCTAGCGGCGACGATAATAATCAAATGAAAACACCGTAAAGCGCACTCGATAGACTAAGAAAAGCCCGTTGTAACGAGACTAAGTTTCCTAAATTTCGTTAAGTCTAATCGGAGTAATCGACATTTAAAAATATTTTTTTGGCACCTCCCCACCACTTTATTTTTGAAGGTATAAAAAAAAAAGTAAAACTATTAATATTCAAAATTCTCCCAAGATTACTACGCATATATTTTTAATGCCACTAAATTGAGCAAAATACGGAGAAAACCCTAATTTTCTGTGTGATCATGGCTGTTACGCCCCTAGAGGCCATTTTAGAAACTCGAAAATATTTTCCAGCGATTTTTCAGTCACTTTACTTTGAACGATTTTCACCCTAAACTTGTGCGATGACTAGTTTCTGAGATATGGCCGGCGTTCATTCTTAGTTGCCCACAAGGTACATCAGTTCAATATGTAATTTTATTATATTGGTACGGTGGTGATTTATTTATAATCAGCTTGTGCAGAAAACAACAAATATGTAGAGATCTCCTTTGCTTAACATTCAACCGTTTAAGATCTTTATACCTAGGCAAAATATGTTCGAACTTTCGAAGTCCCTAAATTAGTCTCACACGCATATTTTGAATACGCTGTAGTCTCATATTCTCCTGGTTACTTAAAATTGGACCATACACCGCATCAGCATAGTTCAAGTGAGATTTATATCTCTAGAGACTCACAGAGCGTAGTACAATTTGCAGCGGACAGTACATATTTATGACTGTAGATTTATTTTATTTTACTAAGAGTTTTCCTAACTATATGACTAACGTGAGTAGAAAACTTCAACTTTGAATCTATGTATACCCCTAAATTCCTTGCAGTATCTTGTATTTGAAGACGCTCCTGTTGAATATAAATATTCATCAGGTTCAAAACTTTAGCTTGAGTTAGCTTTCTTCCAAGGACCATTATCGAAGATTTAGTTGGATTAACAGATAAGCAACATCTTTCAGATCTATGAATTAATGAATGAACATCCTTATTGATTCTGTTACAAGATATTAAAACATCATTAGGAGAAAAAGTGTAATATAGCTGCGTGTCGTCAGCTTAGAAATGGGAATTACAATATGCCAAGGAATCTTGCAGTATATAGAGTAAACAATAATGGTCCTAAAATTGATCCTTGGGGAACACCATGTTCTACACTACGACATTCAGATATAACAACCTTTAGTCTTACACACTGTTTACGACCAAGTAAGTATCTTTCCATTAATTTAAGTGAGCCAGGACCAAATCCTGAATAATGCAGCACAGCCAAAAGTAGCTCATGACTGATCCTGTCAAAAGCCTTCGAATAATCCAGCAATACAAATATTGTCACGTTATTTCTATCAATTGCGGACAGGATATCATCAGTTACTTTTAACAACGCTGTTGTACAACTGTGATTCTAGCGGAATCCAGACTGGTTATGAGGAAGTATATCAAAGTGGGAGACATGCGATTTAATTTGTCAGGACATAATTTTTTCCATCAATTTAGATAGGACGGGTTGAATGCTAATAGGCCTTAGATCTTTTAACTCACTAGAATTATTCACTTTTGGTATAGGAATGATTTCTGACAGTTTCCAATACGAGGGGAACTCGTTAAGTTCAAGGCAAGAGTTTATTATATGTATTAAGAAGGGAAGGATATACGGGCAATAAAAGAGCAGCATAGTTAAGCTAATTTTGTCATCCGATCGATTTAGACGTTATAGACAAAAGATTTTGATAAACCATGGTTCCCGCTACAGGTGCAAAATTGAAATCATTCACACCATTTATAACATAATTTTGAAAAAAGGTTAATGTATTAATATCAAAATTACTAAGTAGCCGGCTGGAGTCAATGTAATCATCATTTAGGGTGTTAGCATCACCTAATTCAGGTGGAAAGTCATAACATATAGACATGTGCTGTTCTACGGTATTAAGCACCATTAAGTAAAAATAACCGAATTGACACATTCCCGTGTTTAACTCATTTTGACTTAAAATTGACATAGGGTGTTTAAGAAATAACCGATTCAATTACATAAATTCAAAATAGCCACCATTAATTCTCTGCCTGTCTGCACTGTCATAATGGTATTTTCTACGTCCCGCGGCTGCATTTAAGGAGGAATATTATTAAACATATATCTGATTTGTATGTCAGTTCTTTGGCATTAGTTTGAAGTATCGAATATAGGCACAAATTATATATTCTCAAAATAGAAAAGAAATCAAGTGATGTTAAATAAGGTCACCGAGACAGCCGCTTGACAGCAATGCTATAAAATAGCATTGCTTATTTATTAAATTTTCTTCGCTAGCTTTTAAATCTTATTTTGTCCTAGTTATCATTAATTAAATTTATAACACCAGAAAAAGGAAGGATGTAGTAAATGATGTTTTTTTGCTATAATAACATCCTTATCATTTTATTACGTAAGACTGAGCTCGTTTTATTTCCATGGAAATAAAAATTAATTTTTATTGCTTTTTCTTGGCAAAAGGAGACGTTTAACAAGAACCTTTATTAAGGGGCTTGAACCAGTGATAATTGGCAATTTAATCAAATACATTTCTAAGTAGGTTTCGTTAAACTTTCATTTTAATTATTTTTGAAACTCATTAAAACAGAGAACAAGTCCACTTTAACAAAATTATAGAAATCAATCAGCCAAACGCGTTCTCAAATATTTGGAATTGTTAGTATTTAATCTAAAATCTGTGCTACATCACATTATGAGACAAAACAATTGCATTCATTAAAAAATAAACACAAATATTTCTTGGCTAAATTCTAACAATAATTTAGTTTTTATAAATACTTTGCAATTATATTTGGTAAATTAATTTAACCCTTGCAACGAATACTGTTGTAATAAAATCATATTAAACTCTACCGCAAAATTTATAAAGGATCTTTTCACTGACATTGAATTTAACAGTGGCGGCCGGTCCATGGAAGCAAGGGAAGCAGTGCTTCCCCTGGGATTATTAAAAAAAAACACATAATTAGAAACTAATTATTATTTATCACATATATTAATCATTAAAAATTTACTTTTACCCAATTTCAATAGACACGGCCCTGCTTTTCAGCAGCTGAGGTAATGTTGCATGATAAAACCGTAATGATGACGCACTCGATTAATCGTGCCAACACGAACTCACGCGACCTCGATATATGTAAGCAGAGACAACTGTCTCTGATGTAAGTAACTTCTTGAAATGCATCCCATCCCTACTTCATAATCTTGATATCTGAGCTGTATAGCATCGTAATACGTTTTATTTTATAGATTTTAATCTCGATTTTAATATCGATTTTAATATTATACTTAATATTAATCTTCCTAGTATTATTCTCAGCTTTTGTGCTATATTTGTAAAAACTTTTTTGGTGTTTCTAAACCTGTGGTGCGGCGACAAGTGATTTTTAAAACGTTGAATATTAGTGCGCGTGTAAGCAGATTTAGAATTACTTATTAAATTTGGAAGCTGGTCCTAGCACTGTGGAATATATTATTTGCGTTTGTGTGGTGTGCAATTTGTTGAAAAGGGGATTTTCAACATATTCTCTTCAAGATACACTGGATATTATTAGAAACGGGGAACCAACACCTGATTTAAAACTCTTAAGAACGAAAGTTAAATCATGCTATAGGTACTTTAATATTGAAGTGTACAGTGCTAATCAGTGGTTAAGGGGTTGTGAAAATTTGTGTAAATTGTTTTGTTGGCCATGTGTACTGTTCACAAATGAAAAAGGTGTTTGGAATAAAAATGGCTTTTCAGATTTAAACAACATTCACAAAGTGACAAAAAGGCATGGTAAGTGTGAAACTCATTTGGGAGCGGTGCTAAAAGAATAAACATTTGGAAAATCACGAATTGAGCATTCATTAGATCAGCAGTTGAAAGAAAGTGTTAAAAGGACTTATTGACATTGTTTGTTTTTTAGGCGGAGCGTTGCTAATAGGGGCAATTTTATCAATTTAGTTGATTTATTAGCAAAATACGATACAATTTTAAGTAACCATCTGGAACACTCCACGATATTTCGCGGTACATCAAATCATATTCAAAATGATTTGATTCAGTCGAGAAGCAATATTGTTTTAGAAAAGATCAAGCCAGAAATAAAAAGCTCCTTTTGTTGCAGTTATGTTAGATGAAACAACCGATATTACGAATATTAGTCAGTTGTCAATTGTAGTACGCTACATAAATCCAAATGGGAAAGTCCAAGAGCGCTTTTTAGGATTTTTAGACGTAACAACGCCATGAACGGCTGCAGCTTTATATACTATAGTTTGTCAGATAGTCGATGATCTACAGTGTGGTGCTAAACTTATCGCCCAAAGTTATGATGGGGCCGCTGTAATGGCTGGTGAATTGGGGGGCCTGCAGGCCAAAGTAAAAGAGAGTTTTCAGAATGCAATTTTGTACATTGTTTTGCGCATCGATTAAATTTAGTTCTAGCTCAATCTGCAGCGTGTCTTAAAGAGTGCAAAGTATTTTTTTTCAAGTATTAGTGGAATGGCTGCCTTTTCTTCAAAATCATCAAAACGGACACGAGAATAAAAACTTTTTCAAGAAATTCAACCAGTGAAGAGCGGCTTTCAAAATTGTCCCTGTTGACAATAGAAAGTGACTTTGTGAAGGAGATGTCCCAAAATCAAACTTTTACGAGGAAGTTATTTCCGACATCGCAAAAAAGGAGAGGCGGATTAAACTACATTGTAAATAGGTAGGTATGTGCATGTTAACTACTTAACTAGCTGGCTCTATTTATAATTGGCTAGAGAGTGCACGATGGCTAGTGTGACTGAACAAACTCTCTATTTCGCCGGGTTCAATCTTCGCCACCGGCGCTGGCAATGTCGGTGGATATGGTTGTGTGTCTGCGTTTTTTTCATAAGTGTAACCCTCGCCCGTGCAGCTTCGGCTTTGGAATCGGGGGTTGTCTAATTTTTCTGGTGTTTTTATGTTTTATGTTTATTAAGGAGTGGCGGTCCTACAAGTGTACTTTTCTCTAGATATCATAACTTTGCAGCTTTCGACATTTGCTTTAAAATGAGTATACGGAAGCCACGCCCATTTTCTTAAAATGATTTTTGCCTCGCTTCGCTCGGGGCCTCGCGCTACCCATCACTCTATATCACAAACTGCTTCCCCTGTATCAAAACTCACCACACGCCCCTGGAATTTAAAACAGCACGTCATGCAAGAAATACGAAGCGGAAAGTCTTAAAGACATTAAAGATAAAAGAATTCTGAATCTTTAGCACACTTGGAATATCTCACATCAGTAAACAGCTATAATGAAGAAACTCCTGAAGGCTTACAAAAAAGGTTTATCAAGAGGAAATCAACAACATAGGTTATTCATTTTTGTAGGTAACTACTTTTATTTATTTTGCCTGAAACCCGGATCCCCCTTAAAACCGTCGTGGTTAAAACATTTCCTATGAAGACAGTAGTTTTCTTTACCAATTTTATGTTAGGTGGCCCAACTGTAGCTCATAAAATTGCACAAATAAAGTTTCATAATTATTATTTTGAAAAGGATTTATGGAATAAGAACAATTCACATTGTGCAAAATTTATTGGATGACTTATAGTTTAAAACAGGTTTAAGTTGACACGGTTACCGAAAATTATACGAGTTAGCAACTTTTCCGTTACCCCAAAAGTTAATTTACTAGGTCACGTATTATTACGCCTCGGTTGCTGAAAAATTTTCAGTTTTCAATCCAAAATGCCAGCGCACAGAGGACATATATTATGTCGTTAATTTTTATTTTTGCCGTATCAAATAATGAATAGGGTGTTGATGTATTCGTTTTTATCCGTTAACCAGCCACTCAGCTCTGATTGATTAATAACTTTTAAAATTAAACTTTTTGAAATACCTATAATTTTTTTTGTGTCATATAAATCATATTTATTTATTGGTAATAATTTTTCTTTAATATGAAAAATCATATTTGCGTGCTTTTATTAACTGCAAATCGACGTTCAATTTCAACAATATGTCTTTTATTTTGAAGACTGATGTCATCTGTAATATGTAATTTTAAACTAGAAATATATATGTCTATAACTAGTAACATATAGGTACAAGAAAAAAATTAATAGCCCTTGCACAACAGTTCTTGGAAATATCTATGTCCACGTTGAAAACAGTAAATCTCAATGAATTTCTATATATCTTACACAGGCCATATTAACAATATGTAATTGTTGTAAACCTGACGCAAAATTAAAATGGAAAATATTTGAAATCTATAAACCGATCTGAATACGAGCGCTAAAGTTTATATAGGACAAACCAGAATAAATTTTCAGAACAGGATTTCAGAACACAAAAAAGTTATATAATATTTACGCTTCATTTTACCAAAAACCATAGTTCTAACGAGTATTTCGAACATTTTATAAAACATAGGGTTATAATTAAAAGTACTAGCATCTTGACAATTTTAAATCACATTTTATTATACTTTTTTAAAAAATTTTATGTAAATAAGCAGTTCTATGATTTTTCTGCATGGAAATGGAAACATTTACTTACAAAATACAATGAAGTTCACAGTTCAACATTCTAATAGCGGTTAGAACTATATAGTTGCTCGCTTACACCAAAACACAAACAGTGTAAAAGGACCAACATCCTACAAAGATAAAGATTAGATTGTCCTATCTAGGAGGTTCCGCCTGTTCTCTAATTACACTGGACAATCCGAAGATAATACCAATTATAAAGGCAAATCTACTTGAAATAATTCGTAATTTACGACCGTTTCTAAATAATCCTACATTTAATGAGGATGACACGTTTCTCACAGAGGGGGACTCCGTGTGGTTGCTGAGGTTTAAACTGATATGTAACACTTAATTTTAGAGGGCGTTAGAATCATAAAACTTTATTTCTAAAAGAAATGTCATAAAATCACTTATTAATTACGTATAGGTAATTCTATATTACTTAATGCCAAATTTACAAATTTTAATCTAAATACACAGGGTGATTCCGAAATAAACAGAATTGGATTATAAAAAGATAGTATGCACATTATGATCACTAGGACTGACTTAATAATGTTATTTTTAATTATAACTACCAATACAATAATCAGCGTTTGGCAAATAGCCGGGAAAATAGTTGTTTAAAAAAATATGTGTTATACTAATAATAATATTTCGACAACTTAAAAATAATAATTTTTTTCTCGAAAACTACGTGAGCCACTCTGAAATGTTCACATTGTACTAAACAAAAGATGATCTTTCCAGCTCTGCTATTGGTTCGGTAACTTGCTGTGGAATGCGCGAAGATGTTTAGGAGATTTAAGGAACACTTTTTTTGTACTTGCTATTATTGCATCTACCTCTGGAAAACCTTGTCGAATAGTTTCTGCCACAAGATGTAAAACATGCACTTTACACGTAATGTGTACCAACCTAATTTTTCTAACGTCTCCAGCATCACCTGCGTAATTGTTTTGCCAGTACACTCACTTAGTCTTTTCCTACCTAGTAATAGTGGAAATGTCGGTTTAAGAGGGTCCAGTACACATACTATTACATTTACATTAAAAAAAAATTTACGATCTGTCGTTTCGTCAACACATAATCACAGCCGTATATTTTTTAGGACACAGTTGATCTTATTTACAATGTCTTCACTTACAGTTGGTACATAGTTACGAAATGTTGCGCGACTTGGTAACATCACTTGAGCATTGTATTTATTCCAGAACTCCCGAAATGGTTGTTTATCGAGTATGAGCAGCGGAACATCACAGGCAATCAGCATTAACAGTAAATCAAACTGTGTTTTCGAGGGCACGCAATTTTTTTAGTTTTATGCTGCACAGTGTTTATGTGACGTGTACAATCATATTTATCCTAGCACATCAGGTGTGTCCAGCACACCTAACAAATTATTATAGCACCATTATAGAATAAATCCGGGAATTCACTGATTTTATTCACTTTGTCAGTGTATGACCGTTTTTTACCCTTGTGCACGTCTGACATATTTTATTAAATTAATATCAACAATAAAATACAACAAATAAAATTATTAACAATACAACAACATAAAATACAACAGAGAGGAATAAATTAGCGTGTAAACATGACGACATACAACAATGTACTAGTCTTGGGGCTCGCTTCGATTTGTCCACCATTACCATTTAATACATTTATTCAACATTAATTTTTTACATGGCCACTCCTTAATTAAACGTATTTCATTTATAGTATTTTACAATATATATAAATACACTGTACATATTTTAAAGACAAGCGAAACGAGTTGCGTGTTGCAGTTTACACTTGCCCCGGCCGCTGTCATGGCCCCGACGTTCTGGAGTTGGTGTTCGAGTATGTTATGCCTGTTCCTACACAAGGCGTTTACCGTATTAGATAGAAAGTTTTTAGAAAATAAATAATTTATGGCATTTTATTTGTGAGTGCGAGTTTTTGCATGTATACAGGAAAAATAGTCCAAAAAAAAAACCTGTTTAATGTTATTTTTTGTGTTTGTTTACCTATAGAGCATGTTAGCGGTTAGTTTCTTATAATATATTCTTTTTTTTCAAATGGCGAAGGCGAGGTGAAGTAAAAGAGACATCGATGGGTATTTGGGTATGACGTCACAGGTAAGGTAGGTCAAATGTGATTTATGTCGTGTATGTAGATTATCTGTGGGTCTGTTAGGTTATATACGTTCGTCGTAGAGTGGGAGTCGTTGGTAGATGTACTTGTGGACGTGTTGCGGGGCGTTATGTCGTCGTAAATGGGTCATGTCTCTGGTTAGTGCTGATGTTTGAATTTGGGTCTTTAAGAATTTTGTCGCAGTCTCATAGATATATGGTTGGATTTGTTGAAGTCCGTATTGTTCGTGTAGTCGTGTCATGTTAGAGTATCTGTTAGAGTTCGTGAGTAGTCTCAGTAACTTGTTCTTGGTGGTCTGTAGTCTTTTGTATTGCGTGTCCGACATGTGGCTCCATGCCGCACACGCATATGTCATTGTTGGTCTGATGATTGTCTTGTACAGTAAAAGTTTATTGTCTGTAGAGAGTGAGCTGCGTCTGTTTATCAAGGGGTAGAGTCGGGTTAACGTAGCGTATGTTTTGTTAATCGTATTAGTGATGTGTCTTTTGAAAAAAAGTCTCTTGTCAAGTGTTATCCCTAGATATTTAACGTTGTCTTTCTCTGTAATTGTCTTGTCGTTAATTTTAAGTTTAGTGAAGGTCGTGATGTTTGTAAATTTTTTGGTTAATGTAATGGTTTCCGTTTTGTCCTCGTTGAGTCGTATTTTCCAGGTCTTGTAGTAGTCTGTCAGTTGGTTTAAGTGGTATCGTACTTTTTGCGTGGCAGTCTGTGCGTGGAAGGATTGTGCGTAAATGGTCGTGTCGTCTGCGTATAGTACTGTCTTTGTGCTAGGGTGGGTGGGAAGGTCGGCTAGGAATAGGTTAAAGAGGATGGGGATAGGACTGTGCCTTGCGGCACACCGGCGTTGACTGTTTTGGACGACACTGCGTCATTAACCCTCACTCGAAATTTTCTGTTCTCAATGTAACTCTTGATTAAGCTTACAAAATATAATGGTAATTGTGCATTATTTTTTAGTTTGTATAGGAGGCCTGAATGCCAAACAGTATCGAAGGCCTTTTCCATGTCCAACAGGAGCATGCAGGTCGATTGTTTTTTATTAAAACCATCAGTGACATCCTGCACGACTCTGCAAAGTGCGAGAGCCGTACTGTGCCCGCTTCTGAAACCAAACTGATTCTCAGGAATGAGCCTTTTTTTGGTTATTATTTTATTTAATCTATTGAGGATTATCTTTTCTGCTACTTTAGAAAGTGCATTGAGCAGTGAAATGGGTCTATAGTTATTTTTGTCCTGATAAGTTTTACGAATTTTCTATTTGGGATGTCATAATGGTCACGTATTGTGTTTGTGTCGTCGTTGATGATGGTATGCTGTTCCGTCGTGTCCGGTTGGGCGGAGTATACTTGCTGTAGATGGTTAGCAAGCAACTCCGCTTTACCATCGTCTGTCATGTAGGTTTGTCCGTTATGTATTAAAGTCGGTATGGCGTTGAAGGGTTTCCGTAATAGTTTTGTCATTCTCCAAAGTGAGTTGTCTTGTCGTGATAGCCCCTGGATGCGTCGAGTCCATACATCATTTTTATGTTCGTTTAGTCTGGTATTTATAGTATTTTGTAAGTCCGATAGTCGTTGTCTGTCTATGGGACGTCTATGTCTTTGCCATTTTTGTCTGGTGGAGTTCTTAAATGTTATGAGTCGTTTTAAGTCATTAGGCAGCGTCTCTTCGTGTGGTTTGATTAATATAGTTTTAGTTGTCTTGTCACGTGCGTATTGTAAAACGTTCGTCAATTTGTCAACCTCGTCGTCTAGGTCTTGTTTCGTGAGTATGTTGTTGTTTATGGTTAATTTTGTGTTTACATAATGTTTAAAAGTCGTCCAGTTCGTCGATTTGTAATTGTAGATTTTTCTGTTAAGTGTGTTGGTGTCTGTATCGTGTATGGAGAAGAGGACAGGGTTGTGATCGCTGGATAGGAGGGGAAGAGAGATAGGTTGTATTTGGTGGGGGTAATTTTATTGACTACTAGGTCAATATAGGTAGGAGTGGAATTGTTAGCTGGATAGTGGGTGGGATTATCGGGTGATAAAACTGCAATATTCTCCGCCAGGGCAAAGTCGCGCAGGGCGACACTGCTCCTGTTCGAACGGTTATTTCGCCATGAAGTATGCTTGGCATTCAGGTCCCCTATAACTAAAACTTTGTTATCTTGAAACAACTGGTCGAAATCGTTTTGTGTGATTCTATTTCGAGGAGGGTTATAGACGGCTGCAATAACTGTGCCGTCGCCCAATTTAATTGCTACATGCTCCATAGTAACATTGTATGAGGCGAGCAGTGTATGTGGAATAGATTTCTTTATTATAATGGCTACACCGCCGCCTCGGTTATTTGGCCTATCTCTCCTGTATACATTATAGTTATATATTTTGAATTTATGATTATTGTTTAGTTTAGTTTCTGTGATAACTGCTATATCAATTTTATGTTCACAAATAAAATGCCTAAATTCATTTAATTTACTAATTACTCCGTTTCCGTTCCAATTCATTAATTTGAATTTACAATGTTATAGTTTGGTAATACATTTATAGTGAATTGCTGAATTGTGAATATTATTTCCATTGGGTCGGAAACGGAGTCTAGCATTCTATTCAATTCGGCAATCGCCTTTATTGTTTGTTCTAAATTGATTTTTGAATTTAATATGTTCATTTGATTTACGAGTTCATGAAAATTATTATTTATATTTGACATGACAGCCGGGGCAGTGTTTGAAGTTTTCTGCACTTGTTGTTGTTGCTGTTGTGGACGGGTGCTGTCAGGCTGATTTACAGTTGTCCTTACAGTTGTCTTCGCTTTTTCTTTCCAAGGGTTAGTGGTTGGTATGGGTGCTGGTATATAGGTGGGCGCGGGGGCGGACTCTGTGTCTGCATTTCGTTCTTCTATCATTTTAATGCGGTGTTGGATTTATCCACCAACCGGTCATTGCTTCACCAGATATCTATCTACCTATTGTTGCACCACTGAATAGCAGCACGACTTGCCAACTCTACTTATAGATTTAACATTTTATCATTTTAACACGGTTATGATATAGCATTAAATGCTATATCAATATAAATATAAATATAAATCATAAATTTTATGATTTAAGATACGTCCGATTTCGTTCAATTCTTTCGGTGCCTCAAGTCGATTTAACATTCTTCTGATTTCGTTTACTTTTTTTGCGGTGCCTTATGTTTTTAGATATTTGTATGGGTAACCTTTATGAGCAAAAAGCCAAATCGATATCACATCGGGTCTAAAAGATATCAAGGAATACGTGAAAACACATTTAACCCTTTTTCACTCTGTTAGGGGACGAATTTCGAAAAATAATTTCTTGCTGGGTGCTAACGTCATGAAAGGAATACACTGTTCGAATTTCATAATCATAGGGGTTTGGGCTGGGCGTTGATGAATCAGTCAGTCAGTCAATCAGGACATTTGTTTTAGACACATTTTGATTTGAGTGTTGTTTTTTTATCGAAACACAAGAGCAATTTAGTTTTCTGGTGCATGTCATCGGTGTGATGTGAAAATTCAAAGCCGTCATTGGTTGAAGCTACAGGAAATAATCAGAATTATAAATTAATAAACAGCCATCTAGTTTTAACCAATTATTACAGCCTACATTTTATCAACTTATTTGTCAATTATGCTTCTAATACTGCATACGCATTACCAATAATTGCTAGAGCATTCATTTAATTCAAAGTAAAAATGTAGTAGATGCCCTGCGTCTTAGTCCGCCTCTGTTTATCCACGTACCTTAAACGAATAGATGCATCAGCCTTCGAAAATATAATTGATATTACGCTCCTAACCTACACTATGCATCATTTGAGTGTTGGTCATTATTTCGCGTTAGAAGATTTATGGTCAGTATTCAACCAACAAATAGTTTATCTTGCCGTTTCGATTTGAAACTAGAGCTCGAGGAGCGAGTTTGATGAATGAATATCGTTTATAAGAAACGTGAGACATGTGACCGTAATGATATAACATGTGTCGCCAAGGAAAAAAAATGGATAAATAACAACTTGAAAAAGGAATCGTATTGTCGGTCTGAAAAGGAAGGAAAATATATTTTCGATGACGGGTTTTGATGAAATGCTTATTGGAGTGTCGTCGTGCCAATTTTCGTTCGAGTTTCCAGTTGCACTCATGAGATACACGGCGCGTGGCGAAAAGTATGACATAAATTAAATATTTGTATCTACGATCACCTTGATAAATACCTACTTATTATGTCATTAGTCAGTTGGTAACGAACTCTATTACATCACAAGTGGGGTAATGAACTCATTACATAACTCATTTTGATTTTCAAAAATTATAAACAAAGAGAAGTAAAGATTTATTTAAACTAGAAACGATACAACAATTATTTGTTCTTATAAATATTAATGACTAGAGATGGCAAGTCGTGCGGCTATTCAGTGGTGCAACAACAGGTAGATAGATATCTGGTGAAGCAATGACCGGTCGGCGGACAAATCGAAGCGAGCCCCAAGACTAGTACATTGTTGTATGTTGTAGTGTTTACACGCTAATTTATTCCTCTCCGTTGTATTTTATGTTGTATTGTTGATAATTTTATTTATTGTAGTTTATTGTTGATATTAATTTAATAATAAACTTATACCTGTATTACTTCCATAGATGCCGAACGGTCTTTTTCAAAATACAAACATATTTTTTCACCACAGCAAACATCGCTTACTGAGACAGCTGTAGAAACATATCTGATGCTACACAGTTATTATAGAAGTGCTTCAGTTTGTGATAATGACAACCAAGCTACTTCATAAATCTGCTTAAGAAGGTGAGTTTTGTACATATTTTTATAAAGTGTACCAGTATTAATAAAATTTATTTCCATTTATTTTGTTTATTTATTTATTATTAGTTATCACTTAGATAGACAATGTACATGTGTGAAAGTCATTTAACAGTTTAATAATAATGTGCAGCACTAAGCTTACGAAATATAAGGAAATACATAAAAAAAGAATTTAAAGCGAACGAAATTGTACAAAAACATGCATCACAATATATAAAATATTTTTGTTTTTATTATTGTACTTATTCAAGTATTATGATATGATGCATATCCAGTACGTCTCTGTAGGTTTAATGACCTTGGCCAGACCTAGTTATTACTTAGTTACACAAAGCAGTGCCATACGTTATCTTAGACAACAATTTAGATTTTTTCAGTGGCGGCTGGTGAAATTTAGGCTATGTCATATCTCAGTATTGGAGCATGGGACCCAAGCGATACTTAAAGGCGTAACTATCAGGACTAAATGAGGAAGTTTTGCAGAAAAAAAATTGCGCTTGAAATTTGCGAAAAAAAGTTGGAAAAAAATGTGCCCCCCCAGGTTATTTTTTAAACGATTTGTAAAATATTTGTGAAACATTTTTTTTCAGAATCAGGTGGAAAATATAAGTTCACATTTCAAATTTCATCGAAAAATATTGGTTTTCTATAAAGTTACACCGTTTTGAAGTTTGCAAAGTGAAAAATGAATCTAAAATAAAATTTCAAAACGGTGTAACTTTATAGAAAACCAATATTTTTTCGATGAAATTTGAAATGTGAACTTATATTTTCCACCTGATTCTGAAAAAAAAAAGTTTCACAAATATTTTACAAATCGTTTAAAAAATAACCTGGGGGCACAAATTTTTTCCAACTTTTTTTTCGCAAATTTCAAGCGCAATTTTTTTTCTGCAAAACTTCCTCATTTAGTCCTGATAGTTACGCCTTTAAGTATCGCTTGGGTCCCATGCTCCAATACTGAGATATGACATAGCCTAAATTTCACCAGCCGCCACTGGATTTTTTAAACTAAGAAACAACTTAACCTATACCGCGCTCAAATTCTATCGAGGTTAATATATGTCATGTATTATTGGGGTAATTTTATGATTTTATGTCCGCTATAAAACTACTAAAATAGTCCTTTAGTTTCGTTTGAATTAAAGTTTGTTTCAATTCATCTAACACATACACTATTCCTCAAATTTAATTTGGATATATCCAAATACTAATAAACAATTTTATCATCTCTATATAACTATAATTTAAGTTGCCAATAGAAACATTTATTCACAGTTAAATTTTATATTTCGTTATAAAAATATAAATTGTCGAGGATCTACAAAGAACCAATTGCATGTATATTTTCATTGGCGTAATCCCAAAATATTCATGAACTAAAATGAGGATTACCATACCGGCATATATTTGCATCGTATAACAGCGAAACTCTAATATACTGCTGTTTAAATTACTTCTACGTACAAAAAAATTTGATAAAATAACCGCTTCTCTAGTAGATTGCACTGTAGGTACGAGTATTATCAGTTAATACCAGAAAAATACATTTTAACAAGATTAAATTTAGGCGAGAACCGAGAGGTAAATTCCATACTTCGAAATTGGCAAAGGTATGTTGAACAGGATGTAATATAATTGCCCATAGATCTTATCGTCTTAATGTGATAATTTTCGCTAATATTTTTTCCTGGCATTATTTGAGGAGGCATCGAAAAACTAAAAACACTTTTTCATTGACGTTTTGTATCCTTTACAGTTTGGGATAAAAAGTTTTTTATACGACGTTTTGTCTTTTCACGACCATTATCAAGTACGTTATTTTAAATACAGACCTGTGTTGTTTATTGCATGCTTTTGTAGCATTGAACCTCAGACTTTATTGATGTACTAAACTTTTATGCTGCTAAACGTTTCGTAGCTTGCTGTAAACCAAAAAAAATATATATCAAATATATTCTTTTCCTTGGTGATGGTTTATAACTACGAAACGTTTAGAAATATAAGAATTTAGTACATTAATGATGTCGGAGGTTTAAATGTTACAAAAAAATGCAAAAAGTGACATGTGTTCTCGTATTTTGTTAAAAACCACGCCTGTGTTACAAAAAATATGATAAAAAAAATTGTATTTTATATGAGATAATAAAATTGATCTTTAATATAACATTAAACATGCAACAAAAAGTTACTTCACGAATACAAATTATAGTTAAAATTTAAAAAACCGCTGCCAATTGGGGATCAGAACTTCCTCATCGTAGTAAAACTCGACGTATGGTGTTTATAATAAAAGTAATTTTTGACGTTTCAAAAAAGTCACCTTTTTTGCCGATTAAAAAAAGTCACATTTTGACGTTTCAAAAAAAGTCATTTTGACGTTTCAAAAAAAGTCACATTTTGACGTTTCAAAAAAAGTCACTTTGACGTTTCAAAAAAAGTCACATTTTGACGTTTCAAGAAAGTCACTTTGACGTTTCAAAAAAGTCACATTTTTTGATGTTTCAAAAATTGGGACCGATTTTGCTCATCAACGAACAGACAGACACACACAGACAGAAATTTTTTTCCATCTGACATTTTGTGTATCGTCATAATTCGCCGAGATTCATCCAGAAATGCAATAAAAATTTTCAAAATTTTTTTCACGATGCATAAGTTCCTCACTTTGAGGGGTGAGAAAGTAAAATTGTTGTCTTGTCAGTTAGGCATAAAATGTTTATTTCACATAGTCAACTTGATATTGGTACATCTAATATAATTATAGCAAACAAATTTTAACTTACCATCATAATATAACAAACAGCATAAATTTTCATTTGCAATAGTTGATATCAATAACTTTTCGATTTCGTTTGCTTTAGAATCACAGGATGTAACTTTAGAGAATCCCACCGTTAATTTTTAACTCAAAAACTGATGTGCAACAAAGGCTGTGGCATATTTAATTTTTATTTGTTATGACATAAAATCATTGAAAAATGCGATGTTTCTGTTTATGGTCATATGTTTGCTTTTCGTGTCGAAAGCCATACGTCATTACTATGAGGGATGGAGGGAGAGTGGGATAAAAACAATGCAAAAACCTCCTTATTGTTGAGAAATTATTACTGTTCACACGACAACTTGAAAATTTGTATTCCGTATGTATCTCGATATACTGTAGTTAGTAGTTAAAAGTGAGGATTTTCAAGAGTATCGGAATGGCAGTTATTTATCAATTGGACAAATTAATTAATTACTTAACATTTTTTAGCAGCCCACAGGGCAAAATTGGGATAAACGAAAGGTCGAGCTTTACGTTGTAAAGGACTAGTCCTTAAGGAAGTGCAAAATGAGGTGGTGTCCCATCCTGCTGAAACCTCAAAGAAGAAATTGATATCTCTTGATTGATTGGATTGGGAAATAATTTTGCAAAGTAGAAATAAGCTCTGTTTCCAGAAAGTTTAAATACATAGCTTCGGTTAGGTTACCCTCAATGAATATTGATCCAATTATTTGATTCCCCACTATGCCTGCCTAGACGTCAACTTTTTCTGGTTCTGGAGTATCTAACCCTCGCATCCAGTGATAATTTTCCCACAATCAGTATCTGCAATTCTGACGATTTATATGTCCATGACCCTTCATACCTCCAATTTTACATTTAGTTTGGTGTCTTCATCAATAACAGAAAATTCTCTTTTAGGAAAATGTTACTAATTGTTCCGTGATATACAAGGTAACTCAGGAGACTTCTCACGAAACAGAGTAACAACCTCTGCTTGTGTTCTAGTTCTGTCTCCATTTCCAATTATCATTACGATTGTTATAAGATGAGCTTCAGCTTCAGCTAACTCTAAACGATTCAGTTCGAGATTTCTTCCAATTTTTACAAATCTTGGCATTAAATGTAAACGAAAAAACTCCCATAACCATAACACAGACATAGTAAGTCTATATCTGTGTTACAGGGTGATTTTTTACTAAAAATGGATTTTAACCAAACTGACAGAATTTGCTGTTATACTTAAATAAAATCTTGCCAACAGTGTCTAGTAATAATGTTTTCTTAACCGTCTGTCAAGTCACGGAAGTAACTCCCAGAATATCCTAGGATTTTGTGTTGAGTAATGAGAGACGAGGTCCCACAGTTTATTGTGGAGGCCGAACCACATCTAAAACATCGATAGTTCTCTCCCATCGTAATCCGAAACAAATTACAAATAGAATTTCTAACTTAATCCGGGATGGATTCGAACTATCGATATTGGGCTATTAACGTTTATCCACTCGGCTACCATGCTACTAGATCACATTTAAAACTGATTTTAATATGTTAAATACATACGTACAGAATTTATTCCATCCAAAGCTTCCACACTGGATGTGTTGGACTAACGAGGTGAACGATATAAACTAGTTTAAAAAATCATACGACCTCTTTCACAACTATAGCAGAAGAGGATATTCTAGTGCTGCCTAACGAGTGTCATGAAAGAGTAAGATTAATTAAGAACTTTGAAATTTTAAAAAATTAAATTAGGAATAATTACAAAAAATTATTGTAACATTAAAGAAGAAAGAGACAGATTAATACTATTTACAGTCAACCTGGGATTACATATTTAATACACATACATATATCTAACGTGACATGTAGAGGTTTAAAAAAGGATGGATATCCAGTTATGAACCCTTTATTTTTGATCATAAAATATTGCCCCGTTTTACCGTTAGCTCTCAGTAGTGAACAATGAAAAACAAAAAGGTCTCTGAACGTATTGTTGCTGAAACAATATTTCGTTTGCAAAATGAAATCTATTTGTCTTCTTCACTCAAAAAATGCTTAGTTGACGTGTGTATTATTTGTTCCATGCTGGTATGTAAATATGGCAAAAAATATCACAAAAAGTTTGGAAGTATGTCACCATTGTTTGAACGATGCCGGGCTTCATGAAATACTGAGACAATAAAAACAGAACTATTCAATGATTTTGATTATGGTGCTGTATCCATATACGTATATTGGAGCCGGTAAACTAAATAATTGGCACACGTTATTATTATTATTTCATGCATCAGTAATTAAATTTTCCACACATTTTTTACTGCGATAAAAATATGTTCATATTTTCATGAGAGAAATTCAATTTGTACAGGAGCTGTATATACAGGGTATCCGGAAAATGGAGACCAATCAGGTAATCATGGATTCCTTGAGAAAAAATAATAGGACCTTCACGATGCCATTTTTCATTTTAGACCCCCATCTTCGATATATGGGGTGTCAAAATTTGAAGGTTAAAAATATTTTTTTTAAATAACTCGAGTATTTCGAAAGATATTTATTTAAAATGTGGTACAGTAATTCAACTTAGAGTCACACCGTTTGAAAAAAAAAACAAAAATTAATTGTCAAATATTCAAAATAGAGGGGCTCCAGTAACCACCGACTCCCCAGTTTTTTAGTACCTGCGGCAATGACTCCCCAACTATCATTTTTAAGTTAACCATCCATATTAGATTATTTTATGTCTATTAACAAATTTCGAGAAAATGCTTCCTTTTAGTGATAAGTTGAAAAATATTGGTGCCTATGCGGCTCTAATAATTTTCTAATACTAAAACTAAACAATTTATTCAAATTTTGCAATAGGTATAAAAATATCCATAATAAAAAACATGCCAAAAATAACTATTTCTAAAGTCAATGACGCCCAGACAAAAAAATTGGTAGGCGCAATGGATTCAACAATCTACAATTGTTTATAAATTAGAAGAATTATAACAAGATAACAAATTTAATACACCTTATTTTCTTATTCGTTAGTAACAAAAAAGAAGTAGGAATAATAAAAATAGCCAGTCTATAGAAATTGTTCGATATGACCTTCATGTTTTTGTAAACATATACGAGCTCTCCTTATTAAAGAAAGTCTTAGACTTTGAAAAATATTTGGCTTCTACCTGAACTGCCTTCCAGCTTGAAGGATTCTTTGTCTTAAATAATTCTCGCTCAAAATCGTTACTATATACAAGACTGAATAGTAGGGAGTAAGGTCTGGAGAACGTGGTGGCTACTGAACAGGAGCATCTCGACCCCGACCAATCCAGCGGTCAAGAAAGATGTTATACAAATAGTTTCTAATATTTCTAGAAAAATGAGAAGGGGCACCGGCTAGTTGAATCGAAATACTTTGTATTACATGTAAAGGCCAATTCATTTGATACATCGGGCAGTGTGTTTTGAAGAAATTGCAAAAATTAATAATCAGTCAAGTTTCCTGGTAAAAATAGAGGACCCAAAAGAAAATTATCTACGACACCTGCCCACACATTGACTGCGTCTCTACTATGGTTTTAGGATTTTCTTCAGCCCATATGTTTGTGTAATGAATATTTGTCGTCCCGTTTCTCGTAAATGTAGCTTCGTCAGTAAACAAAATGTTTGTGATAAAACGTAGATATCGGTTATTCATTTCATATAACCATCTACATGATACAAGTCTTGTTTCAAAGTCTTGTGACAAAAGAGCCTGTACTTTTTTGGAGATGAAATAAGTACAGCTGCTGACCGTAAAATAATGTGTACCTGAGTTTTCCTATGTTTTCGACCCGTTTAGCCAACACCCTGGTACTAATTTTCAGTGTTTCCTCAACAATTCTTAAAATTTCCTCTTCCTGTTCAGATTGAATTGAACGGAGACGGCCGCAATTACTCCTCCGTCGTTCCCTTACATTTTTAGTTTCCCTTAGACGGTTAACTATATTTGAAAAATATTTTGTTTTGGGATGAAATCGACTGGGAAATTTTTCGGCATAGCGCCTAGTAGCTAAACTAGCATTGGAGACCCATTTTCCTAATCGAGAAATAGAAATACATGTTTACAGTTTACAGAAATATTTAAACCTTACCCATGATTAAAGTCATATCCATCATTTCAGAGAAGGGTGCCTGTCCACGAGCCATGTTGGTTTTTCTTACTTACAAAAACAATTCTAGCTTATAAAAAAACATTTCAATTGTAAAAAATAAGGATTTACTGTGGCAGTAAACAACCAATTTTATCGTATCCAGGGTATTGCCAAATTATGAGTAAAGCTGGCCGAGGTCACTTGGCCGACAGAGCCGTCATATGACTCATATGTTTACATCATATCATAATACTTGAATAAGTACAATAAATGGAAATAAATGTTAACAATAATGTTACATTTTATAAAAATTTGTATAAAATTCACCCTTTTAAGCAGATTTATGAAGTAGTTTGGTTGTCGTCATCACAAAGTGGGGAAGATCTATAGTATAATAGCATCAGGTATGTTTCTACAGCTGTCTCCGTTAGCGATGTTCGCTTTGGTGAAAAAATATGTTTGTATTTTGAAAATGACCGTTCAACATCTACGGATGTAATACAGGCATAAGTAAAACAATCTGTGAACTCACTTAACGAAGATGTAGATGCACCATCACAAATTTGTCCTAATTTGCTAAAATCAGGATCTGTCTGTAATACACTCTCGAATTTAACTAACGAGATTATTTTTTGCGTCATTTATAGCCTGTAGCTATGTATTTACATCGTCCACTATTTGCAGCGATTCCACTAACGACAACGAACTATTTTGCTTGTAGTCCTCTATAATTGTTATTAATAGTTTTTAAATCTGTTTCAAGGGAAACGTCTTGAAAGCTTGTCTGGCTTTCCCTAATAGCTGCAGCCTTGTTCGGGTTGAACTGTAGTATCACAGCTTTTATTTGTTGAAAATATTCAGCATAATAAAAAGCCGCTTTCAACCACGTTCCCCAACGTGTAAGAATCAGCTCTGCTGGTTCAGGGATACCAGGACACTGTCTGTGAAATGCTCGAAGCCATTTAGGAGATTTGAGAAATACTATTTTTGTATTTGCTATTAATGCATCCACCTCTGGAAAACATTTTCGAATCATTTCTGCCACGAGAAGTAACGCATGCACTTTACACGTAACATATAAAAACCTACAATTGTCTCTTTGAAGTGAACGGCCTACCACGCGCATTGTCGCGGCACCATCAGTCACAAACATCAATACTTGACTTCTTGAAAGTTCAAATTTTTCGAATATCTCCAACACCACACGTGTAATTATTTCGCCAGTACCCGCAGTTAGTCTTTTGCTAGCTAGTAAAAGTGGAAATGTTGGTTTAAGAGGGTCCAGTACACGTACTATAATATTTAAAATAGAATTTTTTTTACAATCTGTCGTCTCGTCAATACATAACCAGAGCCGTGTATTTTTTAATCCACATTTAATCCTATTTACAATGTCTTCACGAACAGCTGGAATATATCTACGTAACAATGTACGACTTGGTAAGTTCACCTGGGGATTGTATTTATTCCAAAACTCTCGAAATGGTTGTTTATCCAGTATGTGTAGCGGAATATTACAGGCTATTAACATTAACAATAAATCAAACATAAACTGAGTTGTCAAAGGCATGCCATTTTTTTTATTTTAATGTTGCACGGTATTGATATGACGACGACAATCTGTTTTGTGCCAGCACATTAAGTCTTGATTGCAAACTTTACAAATTGTTTTACATCCGTCATAGAATAAATCCGGAAATTAACCGATAAATTTATTCACTGTGTCCGCGTACGGTCGTTTTTACCCTTTGGCGCGTTTGACATTATGTATAATTTATAGGTACAACCTCACGCATAAACCTTTCAAATAAGACTGCAGCGTAAATCACTTCTAACTAAATCGGCACGTGTGACGCCAGCGCTAGACCGTGGCTGTACTCTAGCCACCTCGGCCAGCTTTAATTATGAGATTACCGTAAGCCCCGTAGGCACCAATATTTTTCAACTTATCTCCAAAATGAAGCATTTTCTCGAAATTTGTTAAAAGACATAATATTATCCAAAATTTATGGTTAACTTAAAAAGGATAGTTTGAGAGTCATCATCGGCGCAGGTACCAAGAAATCTGGGAGGGTCAGTGGATACTGGAACCCTTCTATTTTGAATATTTGACAATTAATTAACGGTTGATTTTTTTTCTTCAAACGATATGACCCCTTAAGTTGAAGCACTGTACCAAATTTAAATAAAAATATTACGAAATGCTCGAGTTATTTAAAAAATATATGTTTAAACTTCAAACCCTGACACCCTGTATATCGAACATGGGGGTCTAAAATGAAAAATGGCATTGTGAAAGTCCTATTATTTTTGCTCAAGGAATCCATGGTTACCGGATTGGCTTCCCTTTTCCGGACATCCTGCATAATCACAGTAAAATAGCAAAAATATATTGACGGCAACTTTAAATTTGTAATTAAAATGAAACAAAACATAAACTACTTTAAACAATACCTGAATGATCCCTACAGCAGAACTAATTGATTGGATAAATAGCGACCTACTGGTTTTGCCGGAAAAGGCTTCGTCTGCCTATCAAACATTATCTAATTTTGTGTCAGCTGGCTAAGGAATGAAGGATTAACGCGATTCCCTGGATATCTTTTTGTTGAAAACACGTGGATCCCTAATTTCGAAGATTTAACTTGACGAAATATTCCAATATAGTACAGCTAATCTCACACCTAGCTTCCGATTGCCAGCCTCAATTAATACCATTAATCAAGCGGTTATTAATTAATGATTATGTTAAGGTATATTAATCTCGATTAGACTAATGTATGCAGTACATATACGAGCGATCGAGCTCTAATATCCACGTAATTAATCGCGGGAAAATTCGAGTTGTCTGGGCAAAGTAATTGCCGTGCGTGCATCTTGTACCTTCTGGTTTTATGTATTATGGATTATGATTATTAGGAAACGTTTTAAGTTAGAAGATAGTTTATAACAGAAGATAGATAGAGATTTAGAAGATGGTTGGCATGTGGTTTTGTAGAAAAGTACGATTCGTATTATTAGTAAAAGTTAATTGAAATCAGTGTTAATTATTGCACGTCCACAACAGGAAAACCCGTTCCATATGAACCAAAAGTGAATATGGATTCAAATAAACATAGTTGTTACATATTAGCTTACCCTATTAAAAAGGCATTCTTTTCTAATTAGGGTAGCAGTTATTTTGCACCCCTTGTACCAATAAGTATCCAGTAACAGAGAACAAAATAAGTTATTACACAAAGAAAATAAACCCATTAGACCAGTGGTTTCCTACACAAATGCACCGACACGTAAGTTATCTGAATTACTTATTGACGAGTTTAAATCTGTTACAAAATTTAAGCCCAAAAATACAATTAATAACTCCTTAGACTTAACAGTAAAATTAAACAGCCTAAATATTGACCCCAACTCTATAAAATTAGTATCGCTTGATGTGTCGAATATGTTTCCTAATATCCCCCTTTCGAATGTCTTCCTTTAATTTCAAATATATTAGAAAAATGCAAAATTATCCCAAAATTAGAAAATGAAATACTGCAAACATTCAAGTTGTGTTTAGATCAAAATTATTTCCAATTTAATGAGGACATCTTTATACAAAAAACAGGGCTCTCTATGGGTTCGCCACTTAGCCCCCTTTTATCCGATATATTCATGGATAATCTTGAAAAAACTATATTGGATCCTCCAATATCAAAAAAAACATATTATCTTTTGGTACAGGTACGTTGATGACATCCTAATAGGTTTTAAAGGGACAGACAGACAATTAAAAATACTCGATTTTATCAATAACACACATAAAATATATCTTTTACCTTAGAAACAGAGAACGATAATAAATCGATAAACTTTCTCGACTTAACTATAAAAAAGACATAAAACATCATTTTCCTATAATATTTACCCCAAACCAACTTTTACAGACGCCACTATACCCTTTAATTCCTATAACCCTCTCTCCCACAAATTAGCCGCATATCAATCTATGACACACCGAGCCTTCAGCTTACCTCTATCTGAGACAGATTTAAAAGAAGAATTAGACACAATAAGACTTATAGCACATAATAACAGGTACCCTCAAAATATAATCAACAATCTAATCTACAAAAAACAAAATAAGTCCCTCTTGAAAGAACTTTAACCCACTATTAACGAGAAAAAAGTTCAAACATATATTTCATTACCATATTTAGGTCAACTCTCCTATTCAATTAGCAATACTTTTTCCAAATTTAATATTAAAACATCTTTTAGTTCTAACAAAAATATAGGCAGATGTCTTTTCAATGCAAAACAAGAAACCGAAATCTCTAAAAAATGTGGTGTATATCGGTTAGATTGCCCAGAATGTAACGCCTCATATGTAGGTCAAACAGGTAGATCGTTCGGAGTAAGATATAGTGAACATATTCACACACAAAAACAACATTCCAACTTTTACAAACATCTAACAGATTCTGGTCATACAATAACTGACGACCATCAACCTAAAATATTACATATTTGTGGGAAAAGTAAAAAACTTAATTTATTAGAAGTGTTAGAAATTAATAAATTAAAGAGGAATAAAAATTACAACATATTAAACGACCAAATAGATTTAAATAATTCTCCGTTATTAAACTTATTCAGATAACCTGCTGCTAATAAAAATCACACCATAATATAATTTACTATCTTGAAAAGACCCCTACATTTAAAGACATAACATCTGTACAAATCTGAATTATATTATCAACCATAAAGTGACCCATCCTTCTATTCAGTTCAGTTTATATTTAAATGAAAGTAAAATCTGTGTATAATTTAGTTTACTTGAAAATGTCCGAATAGGATGAAATTAGTTGTAAAATAACAAACAAAGTGAAAATTAGACAAGTAATAAAAAGTGTTTATAATTTTTTAAATATTACGAGGAGTTCTACAGGGAATCCCAAACTGGACACTTTCTTACAGTATCTCAGCAAATTGTAGTTATCCAAAAACTTAACCAATACAGGCACTGTTAACATTCAGGAATGTGTTCTTTTTATCTAAAACATTTTACGAAGTTTTATTGCCATAATTGATTTAACTCACGATATTCGTCCAGTCCTCTGTTAGGGTAAAAGTGCTATTGGCCTCAATTTCTCAAGCCCTATTCTAGATTTGTTGATTAAAAATCCCATCACAGTTCTAATCTCCTACACCACTCTGGCTTGATAGGAAAAAATAATCTGTAATATATAGTTTTTGCTCTCCTTCGCCTTAAGAAGAATGATAAATTTTTTTTAAGGCACATTAATAAAAAAATATTCTCAGTGAAATTGGTTTGGATTTGGGGAAAATAATTTTTAGCCGCTATACGTAATAAAGAAAGATAAAAAAGCGTTTCATACACATTTAAAATTCGTTGTTCCTAAAATTCTTTAATGATCTCGATATCTAAATCTATGGTAATAAGTGTAGTACTTACCAGCATGATTTAGTCACATAATTACATCGAATTTCTGAAAAAGAAACCAAATATATAATTAACTTGTTTCCTAGTAAAACGGCATTATGCACATAAATACACAGTGTCTCTAAATATGTATAGGGCGTTTCCACTTTAAATACATAAACTTGGGGAATCGATGGATTATAGAAAAATGACACAGGCCTGCGAAAATAAACTTTTTTGAAAATTGTCTTAAATATTTTAGGTGAACTTTGTATTGTTCCTAGTGCTGATTTCAAATATGACCTTCATTTTTTCCATCACGGAAGATTTTTTCACAATAAAGGTATTAAGATTTAAAAAAATTACACAAAATAAGATTTTTCTTGATTAAAGTTTTATTAATGCAAAGTCTTGAGAAGCATTTTTTTGTAAACGCTCTCCAAAATGGTAAGTTTGGAAACTGTTTAAAATCCGCAAAATACTATTTTAGCGGCCTAGTACTTAAAATCGTCATGGCAACACTTTAGCAAATTCAAATTTGGTTATTCAGAAAATTTATAATTAAAATGAATTCTGTATGTTTATTCATTTTATATGGCAAATATAAATGAAAGAGAAACACTATTTAGAAATATGGAAATGAAAATAACAGTCTGTAGCATATTTGAAGCTGTACCGTATTGACGGCGATTAAAAATGAATATTATAACGCAAGAACTCTTTTTTTGGAAAGTTAATAGGTACAAAAAATGTTGTATGCAATACGTACGCAAATGGCTTTAGCGAACTTATTTCCATATGAAGGACTCGGCTGGCACCTCGTCCGGAAACTTTACAATTCGTTCGCCAAAGCCTTATTTTGGGTACTTATTACAAAAACTCGCGGGTCGTCTCTCTTAAGCATCCAGCCGTAATCAGCAAACATATTTACATTCCATCTTCTCTGGTATCTTTATTCCATTTCTTTAATATTCTGATGTACACTTTCACCTTGCTCTTCACTTACCACCCCAAACAGTCCAAATGCGAATCTTTCCTTTCATTTTCTGTTAAATATCTTTTTACTGGTTCACATTACAGTTTTACATTTTTTTTTTATCTGTATGAAAAATACACTATTACATACTTTAAAAAGCCTAATAGGTATTTATAATCATACAAACAAATTACCATTAAATTAGTTGGATTTTGTTGAATATCAAAATAAAAATCGCTTATTGTGAAAAAAACCCTGTGATGGATTTTTTTTCACTGTTCTTCCTGTAATCAGCAACCAAAAAATTATGAAATTCACCTATTAGATTTAAGACAATTTTACCATCGCAAGCCTGTGAATTTTTTTCAAGAAACTTTTAATTTCTGAGATATGGGACATTAAATTTGCGGTTTAATTCAACTTACTCAATAGATAGATAATATAAAAATTTACAGGAGACACTTTTTTCTAAGATAATTTTCAGTAAATCAAAAACATTGTAGCTCTACGAAATCCCCAGATAAATAAAAACAAAAAAATTTTTGCATATCCTGTTTGAAGGAATGTATCGTTCATGAAATATTTCAAAAATCTGGACTGTTATCCAATTCCAGCAGAAAAACTTTTATAAATTTCCAGAAATAGGTAAATTTCAAAGAAATCTCGTCACTGAAAACAATAAAATTGAATTTTCAGTTAAGATAAGCCAAGATTGCCTTGCAATACAAAATAAAAACAAAAATAATAGCTACTTCTATGTCTTTTATATTATGTAGGTAAATTTGTACTATACAAGTGATCCTATTTTCGTATTTACATTTTGGATTTCCCATTCACAAAGAGGATAATTTTCTTTCTGTTATCTAGTCCACAACGAAACGCTAGTTTTGTCCGCTTTTCGTATAGCAGCTAAGCCGCTTAGGGGATTTAAGTTTTGTGCATATGCAGAATTTTAAAATTTCCTTCAAATCGCAACCGGAAGATATAAGCAACTTCTGTGTTTAATAATGATTGCTTCTATTATTTAGGATTGTAAAATGTATAAAGTTAAGAATTTAAAGAACTTTTTCATTAATACTGAAAATTTTAATTCAGAGTTTGGCTAATATTTAAAAATTTTAGGCCTGCTAACTCCCGTTCTTATAGTTTTATATATTTCTTCCAGGGAATAACAACATTCAACTGAGAAGAGGCGCATCCCGATTTACCCATTCCTAGTGGAACTCATGTCTGTTACTAAAAAAATACACAACTAACAATATGGAAAACAAGAATTGCGCAAACAAGATGGAGAAACTGGTCCAAAAGCAAACAGAAACAGAAAACAAAAACGATACCGAGCCAAAATAACCAGTCAGAAATAAAAATAAGTTTCTACTGCCTCTTCCTCCAAATCCATATTACGTGGCCTGTAGTAAGTCATACGACGGCGTACATACAGGGTGGCCCATGTAAAACAGCCCATCTGGGTTTATGCCATTCTGAATCAACTTTAGATAAAATGCTTGCAATAGTCGATTTTATTTTAAAGGGGGACACTGAAATTCACCATTTTCATTTGTATCAACTCAATCCCTAAATGGGGTATTGCTAAAGTTATGTCAAAATGACATAAACCCGGGCGATTTAGTTTCAGTGGACCACCCTGTATAACAGATTATATAATCTTATGATGCTTGTAGATTCTTAATATGGACCTCATTGACACCCATCCATTTTGTTTTTAAAAACGCGTTCCATTTGCCTTTCACCTGACCCTGTCACAAACAGCTTCTCTTCCCTTACGCACGGCTAGATTCTGACGATTATTTCATTCTCTGTCCCATTCACACTTCCTAAGCCTTCCTCAAACTAAGCGCACAAAATGTTCCCTTTCAATATTCGCATTCACACGTTTCGCAAACACTTAGTGCAGTGCAAATAAAAGACAAATTAGCAGTGACCCAATTTGTAATTTTAGGCTCCACTCGAAATGGCGCTTCAAAGTAAACTGGCCAAACTGGGACACACTGTGTGTACACAAGCACAAAACATATATTGAATACATAGTCAATTGGTTTGTTAATATTTCTATACCCTATGCATTATATCCGGATGTGAGACAATAGAATTACCAGATACTCCTAAACCTTACCCAACAAAACTTTTTCCAACTATTAATAAGCCGGTCTAAAAACTTTTCTATTACATACTTATAATTACTTTTGCATTAAATATATTATACCTCTCGCTCAAATTAAGCAGTAAAATTTCAAAGCGAACAACACTCTTATTACCACTGTGCTAATAGTGACTAATTAATTGTTTTAATTAAACGCTTAATTTGCCACTTTCATTGCGAAAATTTCCTGACTGTCAGCTCACAGAACCTGTAAAATTGAAAATCCTGTTAGTTAAGAAGTGTGTTAGTTTTGCAACGCGTTCTTTGTCTAGTTTTTTTATATATAAAGTCCAAGGGCATGTAAGGAGGTGCCAGGACCGGGCTTTCTTTTTTTGGTACTGCATAGGTTAAAATGACAGACACTATTCACAGTGAATTTCACCGAACCGGTTTGTTTTCGGAAAACACAAAGGCAGAGAAGGGCATATAAATGGATAAGTAACAGCCTGGGATAGTTCACAGCTTTTCACTCTGAAGTGTAATGGAAAATTATGCCATATACATATATTTCAGGATGTGCTGTAACATGCTGTAATGATATACAGGCTGTCTATTTGAGGACCTCCCCCGATATCTCGCTTAATGTCCATGGTGAAAGAAAAATGTTTCAATAAAATTTATTCCATTTTTTATGAGCTAAGTAACAGTGGAAACAAGTTTTAGAACCGGCGCCTACTTTGTGACATATGGTCAAAAAACTTAAAAAAACAGACATATTTCTAACATTTTAACTTCCTTATTTGAAACGATATGAAAAAAGTAGAGATGAAAGTTAATGGCAACATTATTTATTTATTTATTTATTTATTTATTTCAGATACACCATCCAACAGTATTTGCATTCTAATTATAGGATGGGAATACAGCAAAATTGACAAAAAAAATTATAATAATAATAATACTATTAATTACAAAAAAAAAATAAAAATAAGAATATTAATTACAAAAAAAATAAATTGGCAATTGAAAATTGACAATTATTACAACGCAAAAAAAGAAATACATTAAACAGCACTTACATTACTTTTTACAAATTACTTTTTGATCGAGTTAATACTACAGATAAAAATATCCAAATTATCTTGAACTGAATGATAATTGTTGCATAAACAAAATAAACTATATGTTTGATACCCAGGATTCCGAATTATACTACCATATTCTATCTTAGAACAAAAGAATTAAATAGTAAAAATAAAACGTCAGTGTCATTAAACCCTCGTGAATACCTTATAACGAAACCAAGGTTTTTGTAACTAGAAAGTACAACAGCATTAATATGAAGATTAAAGCTCAGCTTTGAATAAAAAATAACTCCTACGTCTTTAAATTCAGTTACTCTATTCAGAGACATATTATTGAGTGTATAATTGTAAATATACAGTTCAGTTTTTTTTTGTGAAAGACAGAACGTTACACTTTTGCACATTCAGTACCAAGTTATTTTTACATTCCAGTCATTAATTTTATTCAAATTTATTTGCAATTGAAGGGAATCGCAGATAGAATTAATATCACAATAAATTTTCAAATCATCTGCATACACAAGACAATTGCCGTCAATCATATCTACAATGTCATTGATAAAAATAACGAAAAGAAGAGGTCCAAGTATGGAACCCTGTGGTACACCAGATGAAGTATTGAATTCGCCAGACTTGAAACCACGGTATTCCACGTATTGGCGCCTGCACTGCAAGTATGATGAAAATAGTTTAGACAGATTAGCTGAAAAACCAAACTGCTTAAGTTTATACAAAAGAATACCATGATCAAGACTGTCGAACGCCTTACTAAAATCTGTATAAATGACGTCACCTTGTCCACCAGAATCCACAGATTCGGAAATGTACTGTGTTAAGCAAAAAAGATTAGTAGTGGTAGATCGACCCTGCATGAAACCATGCTGACAGTCGCTAATCAACCCATGAGTGCTAGCATAAATTGCCTTATGCAGTAACATTTCAAAAGCCTTGGAAAAGTTAGAGATAATCGTGATAGATCTATAATTAATCACAGAGTTTTTATCACATTTCTTACAAACAGGACAAATTCTAGAATGTTTCCACACATCTGGAAATGTGCTGGAAATTAAAGAAAGGTTAAAGATTTTTATAAGAGGACAGGCAAACACTACAGCACAGTCGCGTAAGATGAAAGCAGGTATGCCGTCAGGACCAGAGGTAAATTTAGGTTTGATTAGTTTTGAAATATCAAATACTTCATTTTCGGAAACATTTCTAAGGGAACAGGTATTATTTGTAACATTACCGTACTCATCAGGAACAACTAAGATATTTGAAGAAAAGCTAGATTTAAAGAAGGACGCAAAAGCATTTGCAATGACAGCAGGTTGGCTGAAATCAGTATTATCAGTGTTATAGAGAACAAAGCTGTGTGGTTCAATTGTTTTAAAATCTTATTGGTTTTTGTGAGCTGTCTTGATTCATCAAAAATGAACCCAACAGTGCACATTAAAAATGATAATAATTTACACCACTAATAATCTTAGTATTAGTCAATACTAGAGCAAACAATTGTGTTTATAATCTTTATAATCTGAATAAACTTTTTTCCCACAAAAGAATTATAGCTGAATGGAAATGTAACTGCAAATTTTTTTCGTAAATCAAGAGAGCACACTAAAAACAGTAAGATTTGAAAATAATTGAACCACATAGCTGTGTTCTCTCTAATATCGCCATTAACATTCGTCTCTTTATAATCTTTCATATCTCTTCAAATAAGAACGATATAAACGTTTGAGTTATTTCTATTTTTTACATTTTTCAATCATATCTTGCAAAGTGGGCCACGGATTTAAAACTTGTCATGAAAAATGGAATTGATTTTATTGAATCATTTTTCCTCCACCATTAGATATTAAGCGAGATATCTGGGGTGGCCCTCATAAACCACAGTATGTGTATCTACACATGAATTGCAAAAATGGTGTTTTATAAAATTTTAGGCGCAAGTGTTTATAATAGCTTAACCACAGGATACGAATTAAATTTGTTTTTATAGCAGAGAGTTGTTTCGGAATTTAAAACAAGTCATGTAATGTTAAATCTGTCGCAACGGGCGAATTTAGGGATTAAATTTTAATTTGGCATTCACATTGATGTGTTTAACATTTTGTATTATTCAAGATACTTAATTCGATCATTTAAGCTTTATAATGCAGAAAAAATGCTGATATTATTTTAGATTCTTGGCTTATTATAAAAAAACAATTATATTTACACTATCGAGTACTGCAAATGAATGACAAATATCAAATTTGAGTGTAAATTTTGTTAGTCTTAGGAGAGATATTAAGTTTATATCTTCTCCTGTAAAAAGTACATTATGTCCCCATTGTGCTATGGAGAATATATGAAAACGTTTGCGAACGTTCAGTATGCGAATATTCTTCTCTGCATGAATTCTTTTCTTCATACGAAGAGAAGAAATCGTCTGAGAGTTCACAGAGCTGGAATGCTTAACATATGTTGCATGTAATTTGAATTTAAGTGCAAAAATAGCAATAAAAATGCCTCATAACAACGAAGAAAAAGACACTTCAGATCCATAAGAAATCCAGGCATTTCTAGCGAACTTCAAAAAAGAAAAGTAGATGATGTAGATTCAAATGAATCAGATTCAGATATTTCAGACTAAGAGCCAGGGGAGGAGTACAGTGTCTACGACACTAACTCTGAGGAAACTGTCAGTGATTTGGAAACTCCCTCCCTAGAGTAAACATATTTTATCAATGAAATAAATTAAAATACTTTATTTAAGGCAATGTTTTCACCAGGCGTCAAATATAAATTTATAAATCGTTCGTAAATTTATTCTGTTGATGGTAACTGAAAACAAAAGACTTATTTCCAATGAAAAGCATATTTACCAGGTGATATTACAGACAAGACAGATATCACTAGATGTTTTTTTTTTTAATTATAAACACTCTTTATTTTCTAATTTTCACTTTACTTGTTATTTTTACAACTAGTTTCATCCTATTCGGACATTTTCAAGTAAACTTAATTATACATAGATTTTACTTTCATTTAAATATATACCGAACTGAATAGAAGGATGGGTCACTTTATGGTTGATCATATAATTCAGATTTGTACAGATGTTATGTCTTTAAATGTAGGGGGTTTCTCAAGATAGTAAATTATATGATGGTGTGATTTTTATTAACAGCGTTAGGTTATCTGAACAAGTTTAATAACGGAGAATTCTTTAAATACTATTAAACGACCAAACAGATGGCAGCTGAAGTCACCGCGTGGCAGATACTTTTATAGGCAATAAACAGGTGGCTTTGTGTAATGTTAGTTCTAAGATCTTTTGTTTGTTTTATATAGTACAAGAGGGTCGACGCCGTTCTGGTGGTAATAGAGTCTCTGACAAGAATGTAATTTTTTAATGCTAATTTGATTGATTGTTTTGGTCCAGATTGTAGTGGTATCATGTTAAAAGGAAATTTGAAAACCTTTTACCCAAGTAATAATAGTACGATCTGTGTTCCACTGATCGACCAAGTGTCTAATTCTTCCTGCATACGAAGTAGTTACCTTTAAGAATGGCTACCGTGGTTGAATCTCTTTACTTCTCTTCTCTGGTTGTTATTGACAGAATGCCAGCTGTTGTCTGCATATAATCTTCCCCTATCCTTTTCTCTGGGGTCTTGATTTTAGTTTTGTAGTTTTAGCGCTTTAAGTTTAAAAATGTTTGTGGTCTACTGGGTTGTCGATTAGGAAAGACCTTGAAGTCTTTTGCAGAGGTTTCCCGAGACTTTTGTATTTTACACTTTTCTGCAAAATCTTTTCCAAATAGCAGTGTGTCCATGGGAGTTTACTATTTTAGAAATTAGTGAGTTTAAGGATGGCTGGATTAAAACTTTTTATGAGTTGATATGGAATGGTGCACATGTGCCAACAATTTTCCTGCATCGACTAGAAGGGAAAGTATTTCTGATTTGGTATTTTCAGCATCTAATAGTGCTGATAATGAGGAGCCTAAGGCGGTGAATCCTTTCCCAATTGTGTCCTTTAATGATGCAAATAAGTTGTCCTTTTTTTAAGATTTCATTTTGCCAACATGTACGCACTTGGAACGTTACACTGTTTCACTCGCAAGCGCAAGAGACGTAATGAGCAGGAATTAATGGGGCATAGATATTAGTCGAATTTTTTTCAACTCGCGCACAGGAGATGATACTACATGTGTGATCTACAAAAGGACGTGACTACGAAGTATAATATAGGCTAATTCTATATAAATAATCAGATAAATATTTTATATATTTTATTATGTATATGTATATATATATCTAATGTCAATTCCAAAATTTCTTCCAAAAAATATTTGTTATTTTTTCTTCCTCTTTTTTTTAGGATTTTCTCCATGGATACTTCGTAACAATTTTCTTTCAGCTTCTGCTTTCAGCGAGGTAAGTAGAGTAAGTGAGTTGCTACACACACTCCCCAGTTAAAGGAAAAGAAAAATCAATCGACTAAATTGTCGATAGCAAAACGCACTCTTTTAATAGGGACAGGCGGAACATATAACTAGTAAGTTAACGTTTAACTTTGTCATTCAAATTAATAAATGTTACACACTAATGAACTGCCTGTTATAGAAGTATAATAAATGCTCTTTTGATATGGTAGAATCTACAAAGGCCGTCTCGCAAAGAGAGATAAGTGTTACAACCACACCAGTTAAACTGTACAAAATGTAAATGCAATTTTCTCCTATTTTCACAGAACGGCGTCCATTATGCACCTTATCCACCCTCACCCTTTCACAAAAAGGGGGTAAATATATAATATAATAGAGAAATTCGTTCAGAGATGCATTACGCTTTTATCATGAAAAAAGGGCCTCTTATTATAATAGCGCTTGAGAGTAACATGAAAATACATCCATAAATATGTCGGCCTTTTGTACGCTTTATTTAACATTACATTGTCGAAAAAATAATGGCGATTTATAGTTTTCAAGTGGGCTTGCTAATGTGGCTGACAAAGCGGTACAAAAGCGACGGCACGGCAGCGGGGATAAGTGGCACGAACTGAAAAACAAATAGAAAGAAAGATCGTTTTCTTTATACTTTTTGATGAAGTCAATTTATATTATAGCAAGATAAATTCTCTTTTTTTACTACTTTGTTGTTGAAAATGTGCAGAAATCACAAATATTTTTGTTAAAGAAGATGATTTATTATTTTTAATGATGAGGGGAAAAAAAACGTCTGTTTTCTGAACAAATATTTTTAATTTATTTTAAATGGTCCCCTACAGCAAAGCAAAGTAAGTATACTAAATGGATGTTTTTAACCAGTCCAACTTTCTGTTATTTATAGATTATTTTTCTAGCGTGGAAGCTAGGTGGCTGAAAATATGTCCAAATACGCTTATTTTAGTAGTTGATAAACGGATATTAGCGCAGTAAAGGATTTTTCTCTTTTTTTTAATTTTTATCATTTACAAAGGCTTCTTTTGTTTTTCATTTTCACTCTAATTTATTCATAGGTACAATATTTTTCATTACTCATAATTAGAGATCAGGAGGTAGCAATAAACTCCAGAGACAACTTAGATATATCATGTTGTAAACACCTAAAGAAACATCCCGAAACAATTTAATATGATTATACATCTGTTTTTTTTTTATAAAAATGGGAACAAAAAAATTAAAGACTTTTATCAGGTAATTGGACAGCTTGCAGCTATAAAAAACAGTTACTTACTGACCGTCATCTTGACGGGGATGCTAGTTATTATCGAGTGTCCAATAGCAATGCAAATGCATAGATACAGGCAGATCCGCCTTGGCTGTGATATTTATGCCCACTTATTCATGCTGAATATACTCAAAATACGTAGTACTTATAAAACGTCTATGTGAATAACACTTAGATACATAAACAGTGCGAAATCAAAGATAAAGGAGGCATAAATGTACAGGAGAGATGATGTGTTGAGCGAAGAATTCAATACATAGATCGTCATGTCGACTGTCCACTGCTGCAATACCGATCATGAAGAGGAAGGACTACCGACTCAGGAAATAATTTATAACATTTACCTGTAATAATTCATCCTTTACGACTGGACTGGACTGATGTAGGAGCACTTTTCGAAAGAAATTAACATTTTAGTTGAGAATTAAAATAGTATTGTCCTAGTGTTTAGAATTGGGTACGGAATTTTCATGTGTCTTTAATTTGCGCCATTTCTGTTTAATTTTTTATTTAGGTGAAACGTAGGACGTTTGAGAAAACTATGTTTGAGACAACTATGTAGAAAATGTCTTAAAAATTTTGTACTTCATTATCAAAAGATGTGACTAGTTGAAAGAACTACCTTATTGAATATCAGTATGGGAGTCCAAAAAAATCGCATCAAATCAAAAAATGTTTTAAATAAAAATTGTTCAGTACAAGAGAAAACCTGTAAATCCATTTCTGGAACTGGAAGTGAACTTGAATGGCATGGGCCCATCGGAAGAGATCAAGAAGCTTGGGGGTTCATCATTATTGGCGAGAAATTCTTGCTGCCGAAGACTTATTGTAAGTGAAAACGTCGACCAGAGGTTCTTGAACAATTTTTTGATGATAGCCAATGACAAGAAAGTGGCCTTTACAACTTGGTAATTTTTATCATTGGGCAATGTTCAATAATTTGTTCATTTAGCATTTCGACTATAAAATTGTGAAATAAAACTTAAAAAACCGACTTTAGAGAATTAATTATCATAGTTCGTATTTTATCCATGAAACAAACTTTATTAAAATGTGACATTTAAGGATTCACCGTACGAGATTTCTAAAAACGAAATTAATACAGGTATTTAACTGTCATCATTGTCTGTAACTAGAACAAATCCTATATTAGTTCACAGCACATGGGATATCAATGAATTACCAAAGCGTATACACCAGACACGTCAATTATCTGACATAATCCCCTAACTAAACCGGGCATTACGTGAAGGTTCAGCCAGAGTTTATTATGGCAGAAGTTTAGATGGCGGAAACTTGAACGCGTGACTTGTCAGAACATCAAGCATAGTCAAATACCGATACGATATTATCTGATGCGATTATTTCCTGTGTCTTAGCTCTCGTTTAGTTGGTTGAAATTGTTATACAGTGCGAACGTTGGCAGAGGAACATTTCAAAGAATTCCTCGATCTGCGGCCAAAATCCTTGGAAAGGTCAACCTAATTCTTCTAGCGCACATCTTTTCTGATAGTTGTCAATTTCTTTTACCCCCACCCCTTTCTGTATTGCGTTATGGCCATTTTTTTCAAATGGCAACCCCCACTTTTTTTTAAGGATCGTAGTGATCCTTGAAATTATGCATACAGCAATATGCGGTTGCGTGATGTTCATTTGATTTGATTAGTTAACGACATTATTGGTATTTATGAAAAAAAAACTGATTTATGAAAAAATTTAACATAATAAGCCGAGATAGCTGTAGAATTTTATTAATCATTTGAAACAAATAAATAACAAGTTGAAATTTTGAGAATTGGCAACATGTTGCATCACAGATTCTGCAGTCAGCAAGGGGATTGCTCCAGAAATATTTCCTAAGGCGAATTTCTCGTAACCATTACGTCTGTTTTGTTGGTATTAAAAAGCGATTTTTAACGATTCAAGAATAGAATGATTTTATTAAAAACTCGCATATTTCGAAATTTAAGATATCGTAACTTTGTATAACCGCAGTTTCAATTTGTCATTCAACAAGGCAATTGAACTCAGTAACCCAGTCTAATAATTTAAGAATTAAATTTCTGAATAATTGCGAAATTTACGAAAAATATCAAAATATGCATCTTTTGATGACACTCAGTATCTAGGGGTATTTTTTTATTCCCAACAACTTTTCTTAATAATTTTTTGCTATATCTCTAACGCTAAGTAAAATATAGAGAAATCACATTGTTTAGTGAACGCAGTAGGTTGTTGTGACAATTGAAAATATATTGAAAATCATAAAAAGATGCGCTTTGAAGAGTTTCATAACAGAATAAAACTTGAAAACGATCTGTCGAATAATAACCGAGATAGCAAGGTGTGTCCACTTGAGACAGGACACACTGTAACTTTCGTAACTACTTCAATTTTTGTTCACAATATTTTTATTATTAATTCGGAAACTTTTGGCGTGCGTGTCTATTCCCCAAATACGTCCATTATAAATTTCGTCTAGACGAATGTCTCTAAATACGAAGTAGGAATAGAGGAACATGTGTTAACAAGGCTATAAATCGTGGTCTCAACTCTACACTAAACACTATTAATATTTTTCTGGTCTTAGAATAACAACTTTGGAAGGTAACAATTCTTCGAATGATATACGAACAAGATGTATGAAATATAAAAATTTCCATACCAGATAATATTGCATTTTTATGAACAAGAATATTTTTGGCAAATTTATTTTGTTTAGATTCAGCTGTTTTTCTATGTTTAATGATTTTTTTTACTTGGTTTGTTGACAATCATGGTTTAAGAAAAGTCACAAAGATTCGCACAAATTAGACACAACAAATTCTCCTCCATTTTCAATCAATTTACCAGAACAAGAACCTGTAATTAATTTAAAAAATAAATATAGTTTAAAAAACTAAAAAATACGCTTTTAAAGCACATCAAACTAAAAAAGTGAAAAATAATTATTAATATAAACTGAAAACAATAATGAACGAAAAATACTAGTATTATTGTGAAAAAAGCGTGGGTTGCTCGATATACGAAAAATATGGCACAAAGCGCCCCACGCTTTTTTCACAATAATACTAGTATTTTTCGTTCATTATTGTTTTCAGTTTATATTAATAATTATTTTTCACTTTTTTAGTTTGATGTGCTTTAAAAGCGTGTTTTTTAGTTTTTTTAAACTATATTTATTTTTCACTTTTTAGTTTGATGTGCTATGAAAGCGTGTTTTGTAGTTTTTTTAAACTATATTTATATTGCTTATTGATGCTGATATTATAACATATTACGATCCAACAGATATTTCTGAAAAAAAAAATATTTTTTTTATTTCAGCTATGGGATTTGAACTCACGCCAGAGGAGTCCGTCGTTTCGCGTCGACTAAGACTTGCCCGCTCGGCCAACGACCGAACTGAGAATCACGGAATATACTTACAATATTAAGCCTCTTGCTCTCACGCAGAGGATACGTGAGGAAAGGACTGGCGATCCTGATCAGGATAATGATATAAACTTATCAAATTATTGTATTGTTACCGGTTCTTCGTAAGTGTACAAAGTTTCAATTAAATCTGTCCGTTTAAAGTGGGTCAAAATCGAGTCCAAAGAGTCGGTTACAAACAAACAAACAAACAAACAAACATACAAGTGAAGCTAATAAAAGCGTGTTAATAACTAATCGTCCTCGTCTAGTTCTCATATAAGAATCTACTTACCAAACTTTATTTCCAAAGTCCAAGGTTAATAAATAATAATATTAATTATTTATATTTGAATCCATATATTACGTATACATAACTTTTCAATAATTAACATGGTTTTTCGCATGGTAAAGTTTCCAATAGACGGATTTGCTATTGACAACTTTGGGCCTTATTTTTTCGAAAATGCTTTATATTTTGAAAATTCGGTGAGTACCATTTAAAGCGCGCTAGCTTCTTGAGTAAATTTCCAGAAATTCATAATCGTAGCTCAAACCCTTGATTTACCAAGGCGATGTATGTTTTGAAAGCCACATTTTTCGAATTACTTCTCATTCATGAAAAATTAAATGTCTCAAAATTCAGCCTATTAAAAAGACTTGTACATTTCCGTTTCGGATTGTCAAAATGATGCTCTACAAGATGGTGACGGTCCCATTTAGTTATATTTTCATTTTAAAAAACGGCATAATTTCGGGCCGATTTTACTTCACTACCAGATGGATTTACAACTCTTTGTTTTAGGTGAAATGACTTACGTTAGCTTAACAGTTATGCTGTTAACTGGACTCATCGTTATGGGTAGAATCTCTCCGTTCCATACTTATGACGGTCTAATTTTTGTCGTGCTCATAGAAAAACTATATTTTTGGATTGTAGCACTGGTGGTTCTTCTATAGGGTCATTTGGTCAATGACCTCCCACATACAAATAAAAAATAGAGCTATTCATTTTCTGAAGTTTAAAAATATATAGTATATATATTTTTAATATTCTTAAAAAATATATTAAAGTTTCTACCGAGCACCGAGCCTCTACATTCATATTCATTATATTATTCATTTATAGAATTTAAAAATCTTGGGTCAATCCACAACGTGTCCTCAAAGCTAGCTACGGACCGAATTTACAACGAATTAAAGTGAAATAGACTTAAGCGCGAATCGTCAGAAAGCAAAAGAGACAGAAAACACTGGCGGAGACAATGTCCTTGACACATTTTACGTAAACGGTAACGTACGAAGTTTAGTAGATCAGTCAGTAGTCTTAATGCTGACTAGCTACTCGTTGGTCGGTAAATTCTGTCGCGTTGTTTTTAATGTTTTTATTTGTGAACATTTTATTAGTAAATCTCTACTTGTCGTGAAATTAAGTAAAATAGTGTTTTTGGTGTTTACTATTAAATATGAGTGTTGCACAAAATATATTAAAAATGAAAGATGGACATAAGTTGGGTTATGACCGAGTGAAATTCAAAGATGGTGGCCGTCCAGAGCCTAATATGACGATAAAGCAAACATCTCTTGATAAGAAAAAAGAAGTTAATAGGTATTTTTAATTAAAAAAAGTTATCCTTCAGCAAATTTTATTCATTGTTACGCTCATCAACTAAATTTAATTTTACAAAAAGCATCAAGTCAGGATAAAAGCATAAACATTTTTTTTGCTAATTTACATAGCTTTTCTTCATTCTTTGGAAAATCGCCAAAAAGAACAGTCGTGTTAGATAATGTTGTTAAGGTGAGATTACCTAAAGCGGCTCCAACACGATGGAATTTTAACACAAAGTGCATATAGATTGTTTATACCTATCGAACAGAATTATTGGATTGTTTAGAAAAAATCATTGATACTGAATTAGAAAACAACACTCTAAACCAAGCTATTGGTTTAAAAACTACTTACAAAATGAACATTTTCTTTACTGGTTAAACTTTGTTCATTTAATTATGCCTCATTGTGATATATTGTTCAATCAATTACAAAAATGTAATATCGATGTCATAACAGTAAATAAGTGTATTGGCGTTTTTAATAGGAAAATTGAAGACATCAGAAATAAAATTTTGAATAACTATTTGGAGGAGACATCCATGCAGTCTGCCCAGAGATGTAAAACGGAAGAATCATAAAGGAGAATTTCATTAGAAGTTTGTGATATAATTACATCTGAGATCAAAAACAGGTTTGGCTTCAGTAATCATTTAGCAGTGTCTCAGTTATTTCACGCAGATCGATTTAAAGATTATAAAAAAAGCTTTCCTCAAGATATGTTTAAATTAGTTAAAACGGAGTATCCAGTCATAAATAATTTGAAACTTAAAACTGAATTAGAAGTATTATATAGCCGAGAAGATTTTTCCAATAGTGAAGGTGCAGTTGCTTTGTTACAGCTATTTATTAACAATAATTTGTGCAATACTTTTTCTGAAAGTGTCAAACTCTTAAAAATCTTGTGTACTCTCCCTATGACTACCGCCGAAAGTGAACGTTGTTTTTCCACCTTAAAAAGAATAAAGACATTTTTAAGAAATACCATGGGTCAGGAAAGGTTATCTTCTTTAGCTATGCTTACCATAGAAAGGGCATTAATAAAGAAGATAAAAGTAATTGACCACTTTGCATCTCAAAAAGACCGGAGGATGGACTTGGAGTTTACATCACTTTAAAAGGTAGGTATACAGTAAACTTTTCTAATTGACCTCCCTATCTCTTGACCCACGAATCGCCACTGGATTGTAGTAACATTTCAAATTGACACTGTTTTATTGTTTATTATTCAATATTGAGCATAGGTAACCGCGTTTTTGAGTTGCATTAACAGTTTGTTCCTCTCGGTGTAATTCATTGGAATAAATGTATGAGAGGAATAATAATGGGTAATTACCCATTTAAAAATGTAATATATTTCTAGAGGTTCTGGTCCTGACGTTAAGACGTAATAAGTAATTCTTTGTGTTCTTGAGATTTAATCGGAAAGTGAGAAATTGCAGAAAATGCTCGTTAATAGATTGAACGTAAAGGTATTTCAAATATCAGGCTTCTACGGATTAAACGGACTTGGATAATTTAAATAGCGAATGGAATGGATTATTCTCTACTGTAAAACAGAGTTCGGTATAATTTGAAGTTGGATGGCCGATCCAAGGGCCGCTTCTGGCAGATTTTCTACCGCAGAATTAAATTTGGACCCTTTAACAACCGCATTCTACAACCATAGTATCTGTTAGTGAATACACTTATAGAAATGGGATTCGTCATTAAACAGATGTTTCTTACTACTCCCAACACAATCAGTTAAAATCTAATTTACACTTCCCAAATATCTGACCGACTTCACTTCTATGAATTGCTATCCCATAATACCCTGACCGGCACAAAAAGTGGGAATTTTCTGTGTACACAAAATATGTAGAATTATTTTTTTTGCATTGTTGTATTTTTTTGTTTACTTTTTTCTTCCCAGTTTTTTCCTTATCATTTTTAAAACTGCCGAATTCTAACATTTTTAATCACTATTAGGAGAAGGTGAGTTGAGCAATTTTATCTGCTTGAAGACCAGCAAACCGCTCCGAGCTTTTCCGGAATCATCGTGTGGAGCAATGTTCTTTTCTCTGATGAGTCCCGATTTGCTCTGGGGTCTCCAGATGGACCAGAGATAGTATGGAGAAGGCGAGGAGAAAGATACGCGCAATGCAACTTTAGTGAGAGGGTGAGCTTCGGTGGTGGGTCTCTAACGATGTGGGCTGGCATATCTTACGCGGCTCTAACAGAGCTTGTGTTCGTAGATGCAGGTGCTTTAACAATCAGAAGGTACATATCTGACGAAAAAGAACGCTCCACCACCGTTAGTTAATTAAATATAATTAAAAACAATGAAGAGAACTATTCTCATTAGATTTTTAATTGTTTCATGTAACTAATATTGATAAATTGTATTTTATTCTACTAATTCTCAGGTTCGGCGGAAAGGCCGGGCGACCCGGGCGGCTGCCCGGGTGTTAAGTACCAGAGGCGTTAATTTGCTAATAGTTTCAATATATAAATTCGCATATTGAAATGTTTGTACATTAGAATAAAACTAGTGTAAACATGATACACATGATAGTCTTCGCCATAAACAAAGTTGAAATATAACAAGTAATTAACAATTTTGATATTGGAGCTGGGAATTAAAACGATGAGGTATCGAAAGTCTTTGTAAATTGTAACTGGCCTATAGCCGTCTAAATATCAGAATACACTACTTATAATATAGAAGTGTCCAGAGACACTGAGTTCGTCGGTCAGGGTTAGAATACGGGGAATGGGGTGGGAGTGGATGTAAACATTTGACCGTCGCGTCGCCTCGAACGTTGTTTTACCTAGTTATGTTAAAAAATGATAAATTTATAAACTTTTTTCGAGGAAAATGTTTTTGCAACTTGAATTTTTAACTTATCATTAAAGCTGCAAATCGTCTCTGTGTATCACGGTCGTAGAGTATAGATGTACTTACTGTTGCCGGCATTCACATTGACCGCGAATCTCTTTCTCCAGTCCAGTCTACTATTAGCTTTCGAGTAATGTACACGTTGTCACTTGGGCATATTGCATATTGTTTTTGTGTTTTTGTTTTATTTGTTGTATTGTATTGTTGATATTAATTTAATATAAAGCATGGCAGATGCACGCAGGGGTAGAAAACGACCATTTGCTGACAAAGCGAGTAAATTCGTAGGTGAATTCCCGGATTTATTCTATGATGGTGCTAAAATAATTTGTAAAGTGTGCGAGAAAGATTTGATGTACTGGGATAAGCGTGATTGTGGGCTTCACGTAAATAGTGTACACCATAAAAATTAAAAAAATGGCGTGCCTCAACAACACAGTTTATATTTGATTTACTATTAATGCTGATTGCCTGTGATGTTCCGCTGCACATACTCGATAAACAACCATTTCGAGAGTTCTGGAATAAATACAATGCCCAGATGAAGTTACCAAGTCGCACGTCGTTATGTAACTATCTACCAACTGTACACGTAGACATGGTAAATAAGGTGAAATGTGAATTAAAAAATACACGGCTGTGGTTATCTGTTGATGAGACAACAGATTGTAAAAAAAATTCAATTTCAAATGTTATAGTACGAGTACTGGACCCTCTTAAACCGACAGTTCCACTATTACTAGCTAGCAAAAGACTAAGTCAGTGTACCAGCGAAACAATTACCAGGGTGGTGCTGGAGACGTTAGAAAAATTTGAACTGTGAAAAAGTCAAGTGTTGATGTTTGTGGCTGATGGCGCCATGACAATGCGTTCAGTAGGCCGTTTTTTGCAAGAACAAGGTTGTACGTTTATACATATTACGTGTAAAGTGCATGCTTTACATCTTGTGGCAGAAACTATTCTAAAAGGTTTTCCAGAGGTGGATGCATTAATAGCAAGTACAAAAAAAGTGTTTCTTAAATCTCCTAAACGTCTCCGTGCATTTCATAACAAGTGACCCAGTATTCTTGAACCACCACAGCCGATTCTTACACGTTGGGGAACATGGTTGCAGACAGCTTTTTATTATGCTGAATATTTCCAACAAATAAAAGCTGTTATATTACAATTCAATCCAGATGAAGCTTCTGCTATTAAGGAAAGCCAGACAAAATTCGAAGATATTTCCGTTGAAACAGCTTTAAAAAATATTGCGAAGAACTATAAACCATTACATGAGCATAAAAGCATAAAAAAATTAGAAAACAGTGCGTTGTCGTTAGCGGAGTAACTGCAAATAGTGGTCGAAGTAAATCTACTGCTACACGCTATAGGTGACTCAACAAATGAGCGCGTTAAAGAAAGTTCGCAAGCGTGTTAAGTAATGACACCGGTTTTACCAAATTAAGACAAATATGTGATGGTGCAGCCCCAGATTCGTTAAGTGCGTTCAAAGACTATTTTACGTATGTGTGGATTACATCAGTGGATGTCGGACAGTCGTTTTCAAAATACTAGAATATATTTTCACCAAAGCGAACATCATTCATGGATACAATCATAGAAACATACCTGATGCTGCAAAATGGCTACATATCTTCGTTAGTTCATCAAGCTAGTTAAGAGGGCAAGTTTTACATACACTGTTATAAATTGTAACAGTTTATTGTTTCTCGTATTAGTTTATTTCGTGTACGCTACTGTCCCACGGAACATTTTTGACAGCCCTACTTATCATTTTACAGCGTTTGACCTTAAAAAAGTACAAAACTTTAGCCTGAGGCGCATTTTTCTCACTTCTAATTGTCCGCCGCTGAGAGGGGTGCCAAAATAGATACTTGCCCAATATACATTTTTTTGTTCCGCCGGGTCTGCTAATTCTACCAGTCAAACTCAGTAAAAAAGACGTAATGACCTTCTATTTTCACAGCACAATAATTACGAGTGGGTCATCTGCGCTTGTGTAAGGTATTTATTGTTATCTCTACGGAAAAAATGGTGTGTAAAACACATACATATTAATATGTGATAAAAAATAAACGTTCCACCACTATTCTTAATCAATTTTTTATTGTTTCATGTAACTAAAATTAAAATATCCGACGGATGTGATTAATTTTTAATTTTATTTAGGTATGAAATTTTCTTACCGAATCCCCCACGTGTTTGAATTATTATCCGAAAATTTTTTCGCAAAACGGGAATGAGGATTATCTATCCAGTACGCTCTCCAGATTTTATGGAGGTATCTGAAGTCGAACGTCTTTATTAATCCCCTACGTTTTTGTTTTTCTTTCTTAGGACTTACTGCCACATGAATAATTCTTCGTTATCTAAAAAATACAGGTAGTTACCCAGTATGTTACTGGAAAAATAAACCTTTGCGCTTGTGACTTTACATCAAAAGATCTACATGATTTGATGAACTAAAAAACAGGATTCGATTAGCCATTGCTAATATTCCTGCCAAAATGTGCGCTCGTGCAATGAACAAAGTATTGCCCGGGGGGAAATATGCACTCAAAGCCATTGTTGCTATTTACTAGATGTAATTTTTAAAACAAATTAGAATAAGTTTCAAAACAAAACCTTGAATATTTGCCTTTTGTGTACTACATACATTGAATAAAGTCATTTGGTTAGTTTACTTTTTATTGACGTTTCAAATGGCTCAGCTTTATAAATGACGTTTTATAACTTAGCTTAGGTGGTTAATTTTGCATGCGAATTACCAAGAAAATTCCTCCGGCGAGCCTGAGGGTTGAATTAAAACTGTGCTCTATCCAGCCGGCAGCCCAGTCCGGGTAATTTGTATCTGATAATCAAACTTTCGTATACATAAACTTACTTTGAACACATAAATTAGTAAGTCCTCGATTGTGTGGAAACTTCTATAATAAGGTGGCTATGGAAATGTTGGTAATACTGGTATGTGATGATGTGTTAATTTATTCAATGCGGTATTCAGGTAGTTAGACAAGAAAGTTTGGCCTGATCCTATTGGTGTGTATGTATATTCTCAAAACATAATAGAAAATTTAATTATCTTATGTTCTGTTTTGGTCACACCTGGCAATAAAGGCAATAAAATAAAATAAAATAAAACATGACGTAGCCTCGGTATTATTTAATTTAAAATATTTTCGTATGGTAATGTAACTATAGTTTGGTGACAATAAATAATAATGACAAGTGTCAAAATACCAGTGGCGGTCGGTCCATGGAAGCAAGGGAAGCAGTGCTTCCCCTGGGATTATTATAAAAAAACACATAAATAGAACCTAATTATTATTTATCACATATATTAATCATTAAAATTTACTTTTACACAATTTCAATAGATACGGCCCTGCTTTTCAGCAGCTGATATAATGTTGCACGATAAAACCGTAACGATGACGCACTCGATTAATCCAGCCAACACGAACTCGCGCAACTTCGATATATGTAAGCAGAGACAACTGTCTCTGGTAAGTAGGTAACTTATTGAAATGCATCCCATCCCCACTTCATAATCTTGATATCTGAGCTATATAGCATCGTAATACGTTTTATTTTATAGATTTTAATCTCGATTTTAATATCGATTTTAATATTATACTTAATATTAATCTTCCTAGTATTATTCTCAGCTTTTGTGCTATATTTGTAAAAACTTTTTTGGTGTTTCTAAACCTGTGATGCGGCGACAAGTGATTTTTAAAACGTTGAATATTAGTGCGCGTGTACGCAGATTTAGAATTACTTATTAAATTTGGAAGCTGGTTCTAGCACTGTGGAAAATATTATTTGCGTTTGTGTGGTGTGCAATTTGTTGAAAAGGGATTTTCAACATATTCGTTTCAAGATAAACTGGATATTATTAGAAATGGGAAACCAACACCTGATTAAAATTCTTAAAAACGAAAGTTAAATCATGCTATAGGTACTTTAATATTGAAGTGTACAGTGCTAATCAGTGGTTAAGGGGTTGTGAAAATTTGTGTAAATTGTTTTGTTGGCCATGTGTACTGTTCACAAATGAAAAAGGTGTTTGGAATAAAAATGGCTTTTCAGATTTAAACAACATTCACAAAGTGACAAAAAGGCATGGTAAGTGTGAAACTCATTTGGGAGCGGTACTAAAAGAATAAACATTTGGAAAATCACGAATTGAGGCATTCATTAGATCAGCAGTTGAAAGAAAGTGTTAAAAGGACTTATTGATATTGTTTGGTTTCTCGGCGAAAATGAACTTAGTTTTAGAGGTCATACTGAATCTCGAAGCGTTGCTAATAGGGGCAATTTTATCAATTTAGTTGATTTATTAGCAAAATACGATACAATTTTAAGTAACCATCTGGAACACTCCACGATATTTCGCGGTACAGCAAATCATATTCAAAATGATTTGATTCAGTCGATAAGCAATATTGTTTTAGAAAAGATCAAGCAAGAAATAAAAAAGCTCCTTTGGTGCAGTTATGTTAGATGAAACAACCGATATTACGAATATTAATCAGTTGTCAATCGTAGTACGGTACATAAATCCAAATGGGAAATTCCAAGAGCGCTTTTTAGGATTTTTAGACGTAGCAACGCCATGAACGGCCGCAGCTTTATGTACTATAGTTTGTCAGATAGTCGATGATCTACAGTGTGGTGCCAAACTTATCGCCCAAAGTTATGATGGGGCCGCTGTAATGGCTGGTGAATTGGGGGGCCTGCACGCCAAAGTAAAAGAGACTTTTCAGAATGCAATATTTGTACATTGTTTTGCGCATCGATTAAATTTAGTTCTAGCTCAATCTGCAGCGTTTCTTAAAGAGTGCAAAGTGTTTTTTTCAAGTATTAGTGGAATGGCTGCCTTTTTTTCAAAATCATCAAAACGGACACGAGAATAGAAACTTTTTCAAGAAATTTAACCAGTGAAGAGCGGCTTTCAAAATTGTCTCTGTTAACAATAGAAAGTGACTTTGTGAAGATGTCCAAAAATTCAAACTTTTACGACGAAGTTATTTCCGACATCGCAAAAAAAGAGAGGCGGATTAAACTACATTGAAAAGAGGTAGGTATGTGCATGTTAACTACTTAACAAACTCTCTATTTCGCTGCGGGTTCAATCCTCGCCACCGGCGCTGGCAATGTCGGTGGATATGGTTGTGTGTCTGCGTTTTTTTTCATAAGTGTAACCCTCACCCGTGCAGCTTCGGCTTTGGAATCGGGGGTTGTCTAATTTTTTGTGGTTTTTATGTTTTATGTTTATTGAGGAGTGGCGGTCCTACAAGTGTACTTTTTTCTAGATATCATAACTTTGCAGCTTTCGACATTTGTTTTAAAATGAGTATACGGAAGCCACGTCCCTTTTCTTAAAATAATTTTTGCCTCGCTTCGTTCGGGGCCTCGCGCTACCCATCACTCTATATCACAAACTGCTTCCCCTGTATCAAAACTCACCGCACGCCCCTGCAAAATACTGACATTTAAACTGTTTTCCAATTCATTCCCTCTTTTTACTCAAAGTTTACCAGACTGAGTTAACTAAGTACGGAGGTATTAGCGCATTCTATATTCACCACTAATACGTATTTTTCAGTTACATCATCACTCTTTACAACAAAGCATACGCGCCACCACAAAAAAATCGGAACGATAGGCGACACTTCTTTTATTCTAGTCAAATTGCGAAAGCGGCAAATTAACAGTATATACTCTGTATACATGCTAAAAGTGATTACCGTTTAGGTGTTCATTGTCATCTATTTGGCCAGATACGTACCTATGAAATATTAAATTTTCTTTTGGAATAGCACCATATCTCGTTTATTTTGCATATGGAGTAGGAATTGTAAACAGATGTAAGTGAGTTCGGAAGTGATGTTTATCGAGCCGGACGCTTATCGCTATAGCAGGCCCCAAATCCTAAACCAAAACCGAAACTTGTGTACCGATAATTATACTAAACATCCTCTGCCGTGCGCGATTTAGCGACAGCCCTCGATAAAGTAAAACAGTATTCAAGAAATTATAATAAAAGCAAAACCAAATACGAGGTTCGTGAAATTATGTTATAATTCACGACCACATCTTATTATACATATCTTGAATATGTAGCGTTCAATATGACATACGCCACAATTTAAAGTATTTCTTATTCCTAACTTATAATTAGAGTTGGCAAAAATGCGCCGCAGGACATAGGCGTGCGCACCATAATAAGTGTAAGAAAAGAAATTAACTAGTAATAAAAGCAATAAACTGTTACAATTTATAACAATGTATATACAAGTTACCCTCTTAACTAGCTTGGTTATCACAAGCTAGACAAGATACGTAAAAACTTTGCAGCATCATGTATGTTTCAATGGTTGTCTCCGAGAGTAATGTTCGACGTGGTGAAAAAATATGCTTATATTTTGAGAACGACCGTTCGACATCTATTGATGTAATACAAGCATCATTAAAATAGTCTTTGAACTCACTTAACGGATCTGCAGATGCACCATCAGTACCATCACAATCTTGTCATAATCTGGTAAAACCAGTGTCTTGCTTTAACACACGTGCGAACTTTTCTCCAACGGGCTCATTTTTTGCGCCACCTATAGATTGTAGCAATCGATTTATTTCGTCCACTATTTGCAGTGACTTCGTTAACGACAACGCACTGTTTTGTAAGTTTTGTATGGCGTCATGTAATCCTTTATAGTTCTTGTGAATAGCTTTTAAAGCTGTTTCAACGGAAACATCTTCGAATTTTGTCTGGCTTTCCTTAATAGCTGCAGCCTCGTCTGGATTGAATTGCAATATCACAGCTTTTATTTGTTGTAAATATTCAGCATAATAAAATGCTGCCTTCAACCATGTTCCCCAACGTGTAAGAATCGGCTGTGGTGTTTCGGGGATACCGGGATACTTGCTATGAAATGCGCGAAGACGTTTAGGAGATTTAAGAAACACCTTTTTTAGTACTTGCTATTAATGCATCTACCTCTGGAAAACCTTGTCGAATAGTTTCTGCCACAAGGTGTAAAGCATTCACTTTACACGTAACATGTACTAACCTACAACCGTGTTCTTGAAGAGAACGGCTTACTAAATGCATTGTTACGGCATCATCGATCACAAACATCAACACTTGACTTTTTGACAGGTCAAATTTTTCTAACATCTCCAGCACCACCCGCGTAATTGTCTGGCCAGTACACTCAGTTAGTCCTTTGCTAGCTAGTAACAGTGGAAATGTTGGTTTAAGAGGGTCCAGTACACGTACTATAACATTTACAGTAGAATTTTTTATAATCTGTCATCTCGTCAACACATAACCACAGCCGTGTATTTTTTAGTACACATTTGATCTTATTTACAATGTCTTCGCTTACAGTTGGTACATAGTTACGCAACGTTGTGCGACTTGGTAACGTCACCTTGGGATTGTATTTATTCCAGAACTCCTGAAATGGTTGTCTATCGAGTATGTGCAGCGGAACATCACAGGCAATCAGCATTAAGAGTAAATCGAACATAAACTGTGTTGTAGAAGGCACGTCATTATTTTTAATTTTATGTTGCATAGAATTTACGTGATGTTTACAATCAGGTTTGTCGCAGCACATCAGATCAGTCTCGCACACCTTAAAATTATTATAGCACCATTGCAGAATAAATCCGGGAATTCACTGATACATTTATTTACTTTGTCAGTTTTTTTTACCCTCTGACATACTTTATCTAAAATTATCAACAATACAACGGAGATAAATAAATTACGTTATTGACACCTCGACGTATAACAGTAGACCAAAATAGTAAACATGTCTCGCGTACTTGGGTATTTCTCTACCTGGCACCGACCATAATTTGCAGATCGAAATTCCAACTCTACTTATAATCTTTGTTTAAAATCTGCCAAAGTGCCATACAAAATAGTCTCCTAGATTTAAATCTGAATCATTCAGTGGTCATTAATCACTAATCAGGTAGAATGAACCTGGACCATGTACTTGAATATACTGAATTGTCTTAATTTATAGCAAATTTATCATTAATTTTAAACAATTTATACATAATAGGTTTTGCTTGTGTGAAAAACAATTTTATCGAACATTGAACAAAAAACACTTTGTTATTGCATGTCGTTAATAGTAACGTGTAAAAAGAGGTTGTAAAGAAAAAGCCTACTCTTCGCACCAGGATGAATATTATGGAAAAGTGTTCTTTTTTTAAAACAGCCATAAAAAAAATATTATATCCATTTTTCTTACCTCTAATAAAGCAATAAAAGGACATTCTCACATTTTAACAGAAATTGTACAAAATCAATATTTTTTTAAATTCTAAAATTATTTGAAACTTTCATGAATTTGACCCGAAAAGTGCATTAATCTCAAGGTAATGTATTTACACTCTTCACTGGCTATCTAATAATAGTAATAATAGAGAAAAGATTAATCAAACCGCCGCAAATTATAAAAACATCTATTACAGATAGTAGTAAACAATTTACAGCGAAACAGTTAAGATGATAAAACTATTCAATTTTATTGTATTTTTATTGTTACACATTTACATTAAATCTAAAAATAAAATGTTACTGTTCTAATTTTCTTGTTCCATTTTTTTACGCACGATATGTGATTCAATTTGAAAATTTTGCCAAACCTGCTAGGTGGAAGGACTCGTCACTGTTGCTCACACTACGTAAGCAATGATAGCGGATTTTATATACGAAAATGTCGTACTCTTTTTTAAAGCGGTTGGTGCCCATCATCGTTAAGAATAAGGATAGTATTTCCAGTGGTAAACACCAATGAAGCAGCAATGCATTGTTCGAAGAGTTATCGTATTGCTGGAAGGAAATCCAGCAATTTTTAACGAGATCTATTAATAATTATCCAAAAAATGTATAGTTTATTACAGAAATCCTGTGCACATAAAAACGTCAAAGGCTGCCGATTATTTGAAGGGAGAGTGGGGCATGGTTTATTTGTTTACACCATGTTTAATAATAAATATGATATATTGGTTAATAATAAAACATCACTATTTTTTGTAAGGTATGTTCTGACATGATTAAAATAAGAAATTAAGAGAAATATACTTGATTTAATTAATATTCCTAAGCCTTCTAATAATAGTGTGCGATTCGTCCCTATAAACAACACACGTATTACCTTCGCGGTCTCTTTGTTTCTTCTCCCACGTCATCCTTTGGATACAGGGTCGAATTTCGAATTTATCAGTTTCGCGAAGGACGACGGAAGTGTATTAGTACTAAGTGGGTTGTTATAAAATATTCTAGTACGTCAGTTGGTGTTATTTCCGAGGGTATTTTATATTGCTTTTAAGAATTAGATTAGGAAATGTCATCGGTGTGTCAGTCAGATATAAGTATGTTTTATACAGTTTGTGTTTACATTATATATTTTAGCAGATTGTCACAACTTAAAGTGTTTAACATGTTGTTGGTGAAATTTTCTTCTGTGTTTAAGGGTATAACAGAAGCTAGTCAACAGTAATAATTTATTATATAAAATTATTAACAACAAGAGAATTACTTGCTAATCTTAATTTAGAGTTAGATTTTAAGTTAGAGCAAAACACAGTAATATTTTTTAATTTAACGGATGCAGTATCAAATATCTATTTATCTGAGACACTACTTTTAAATCTGTAGAATAGTGTGTTCATTGTATACACAGAAATTTGAAGTACAGTTCTGCATGCCGCTAATTCGGTTTTGTCAGTGTAAAAGGGCGTTGGCTTTGATTTTTTTGCAGTTTTTTGTAGCATTCTTTACGTGCATGGTATTTCTGTAATAAACTATACACTTATATTGAATTTTCCCAATGACCAATCTTATCACTAGCGAACCAAGCTGAACGTGACCTGTACGTTGTTGTAATTAATATTTCGAATTTCCGCGAATTCCGCAACATAACTGAATAGCGATTAATAATTATTATGCAACATTTGAGCAAATTAATGGTAGATCTATCAACCAGAATCAAATTAGTTCAATTTGATAAATTATTCCCCAGTGGTCAGATCATCTAAAAATATTGAAAATCTAGGAATGAATGTGAACGTAATTACAACAAGAGGTGTGTTATCAAAAAATTACTTGTTTAGGGTGAAGTCAAGAAACTGCTACCATCTATTGTAAAAAAAATTTTGGTTTATCAAAACGAAATAAAGCTCATAATCACTGACGTACTGCACTCGACGCGCGTTTCGCCAACCAAGTTGGCATCATCTGGAGATGATGAGTTTTAATCATCTCCAGATGATGCCAACTTAGTTGGCGAAACGCTCGTTGAGTGCAGTATATAGCGTTTTGGTGTTTCGTGGAAAACTACGTTAGTGTTATCTTCGCATCAAAGGTTCCAACCCATTCCAGGAAAGCTCATAAAGTTTGTTTAGGAATAGAATACGTAATATTCGAGAAAAATACAAAAGTTTTTTCAGATATCTAGTTTTTTTATGTTAAATTCTTAATAACACAACTCTTCTGTGATAACAAAAATCGTAGACTACTAAGATAGGCGAATGGAAATGTTAAAACAAAGTAACTTGTATGAAATTTTTGTTGAAGCTCTTTGGACAAATTTGTAATGGCCTTTTTCTACTATTTTCTAGTTTATTATCATTTTCTTTAATACTCGTGCACTGTTCATCTCACCTTATATTTATCTTATTCCGCGGCTTAGATGATATAATAAGAGGATTGCCTTTTGCCCCGTGCAATGCGAAATTTCTTATTAGGTCATTTTTGGTAACGTCTGTAATTTATAATTTACAACAAACTACTGCTAACATTTGCTGGCCTGGTTTTACTTCAACTTCCTAGCCTTGGTTTTTAGATTGAAATTGTAAATCACCACAATTTATTATCCAATAGAACTAAATTCGGTATACATTCGTTTAAGTTGGCTCTTAGATACTTCTGAGACCATGCTATCCGGAAACTAATAGTAATTTTATGATTGTTTTGTTAGTACCCTTATGGATTTGTTTTAATGTTTTTATAGAATACTTTCATTTTAAAACTAGTCATCTAGAATAAGTCTCGATCTAACGTGGACATGATTTTGAGAAAAAACAATATTGATTGAATTTTATGTTCCACCAATATATCCCAACTTTGGAATTTTAAATGTTATGACTAGAGGTAGGATATTGGCGAGTCATAATGTCAATAACAGGGTAGGCGTAAGGTAATATTTGTTATTAATTTAAATACCAAACATTTTTTTAACTATTACTGCTAACTAAAATCTTTCAGTGGCTTACCTTGTAGTGTAGAATGGACTAGTGCAGATAGTAAACTGAAAGCATATTGGCACTAGCAATTATTAAAGGTTACTCCATATAATCTGCTGTTAAAATCCGCCGCCTATCTGCCAAAATCCATTTATATGTTGAAACAAACTTTCTATCTCGACAGACGTTATTGGTGCATATTTAAAATAGGGGACCATTCGTAAAGACGCCATAATTATTTGAGGCCATAAAATATCCACTTCTTTGGCCTGTATTTTATGTCTATTATTCGATGAACTGTGACAAAGCCAGGATAGTTGTGTAAAACACTTTCTAGTTTTTTTGTGTACAAGTTCAACTATGTCTCCAAAGAATTGATACATCAAACACTTACTACATTCATCGCATCGATTACGGTAAGTTTTCATGTTTTTAGTTGACAATCAAGTTTTTATACAGCGAGTGGGATTCGTGCAAACTTTGAGTATATAAATTTTAAATCTATTTGGACACTGGGATCGGCAATAGATAGATATATTTATGAATTTCAGAAAACTACAAAAGGTCAGTTTAAGAAATCTTGTCAATATTTTTACAAGAATGTAAAAAAACAATATAATATAATAAAACAATTAAAACAGGTAAAAACAGGTAAATTTATATCAGTATAACTCGCATGGCCTTGTGATTATGAAATAAGACAGACCACAATTTCAGGAAACTCAACATAAAGTAACTAGATATGAAACACGTTTTTATTATCTTGGAATGACTATTTGTAATAAAATACTGGACCTCATAACAAATTCCATACATCGTCTAAATTTAAATATCCGTTAAAAATATTTGCATTTTGTGTTATACTAGAATACATGGAAAAAAAATCATTTTTGATTTTACTCAACTATGGTAGTTTTATAGGCGTTCTTATATACATATTTTTTAAATCTTTTTAATAACTCGAATTATTGTATTTACATCTTAGTAACAATCGTGGGCGATGAAATGAAGCAGCTGAATTCCTGACCATCAATTAATTTCAAACGGACTAATATATTTGGTACTATTTAAATGAAAATTCTATTTAAACTTAATCTTCTTAGTGCGTCTTAATTAATGTATAATTTTAGATACACGGCATGCGGCATTAGAAAAATTGGTAAGTAACGAAACTGAAAACTAAGAAAGTGTAGTAACCAAAAAACACTAAACGCGTATTTTGGACTTGCATTATAAAATCTAACTCCAATCTTAAACTTAAAATTAATAAAACTTACAATGTCAATTGTTTCTAGTAATTGGATATTTGCAGATGATCCTGAAAACAAAATAAAGGCGACTAATATAAATAAATTTGTTTCAAAATACTATTTTGATCAATATTGAATTAAAATTAGGTACGTTCGGTAAACTTTAATAGAAAGTCAAGTAAAGCAATTGCATTACCCTCAGCTGGATAAAGTTTCAGTAGTTTTGCCACAGGCGGTATAAATTTGATGTTCAAAGAAAATTGTAATACCTACGACGCAATTGTTCCACTTCATAGATATCACATGATTTTCTTTTGCATCCGTTGTCTTGTCTACTGTTTCATTAAAATTTTTTAATAATTGATACTGTCAGTAATAATTCATGTCATATATTTTAATAATTTTTTGTTGTTGACATTGACATTTTTGTAACTAAATTAGACGTCAAACTGTTAAATTTATTCTAACCCCATTTTATGAGGCCAAATGTGTAAAATAGTTTAGTTTACATCAGCTTTATTTAAGTACTTGGAAAATATATTTTATTCGCTTGATATAGTAGACATGATTTATAATATTTCATTGAGAATATTTTTTGTAAAGTCAAATACAAACAAGTTTGGGTCCCGTGGACCCCCTTTCAGCTGGCCAGTTTTGCTCATCACCAAATTATTCATTGTCTTTGGCCTTTAGAACAAGTGTACCAAATTTGAAAGCTTTATCTCAAAAACTGTAGCTGATACTACGGACATATGGACAAATTTTTTTTTCATATAGTTATGCTTTTTCATTATAATTCGTCGAGATTCGTCCAGAAATATATTAAATTTTTTAAATTTTTTTCCCGAAATTGTACCTTTTTTTCTTCTTTCATTTATTATGTCTCGTCTGGTGGTACCACATTTACCAAATTTAATGTGTCACCTAATATATTGTTGACAATCTTAACTGCCAAATTTTGAATGTCTCCCATTACTTTGAATTATCGCGGATACACACATACACACACACATCCACACACACATCCACACACACATCCACATACACGCACCGACAGACATCATTCGAAAAATAGTCAGAATGGATTCAGAAGGGTTCAAAACGTATATATTAATCAAAATCTCGAGGATGAAAAAAATCACGTTTACTGTACTTCCTTATATTCGGTATAAGGAAGTAAAAATGTATATATTCTTAATTGAACGCCCTGTATATTTTCGCACCAATGTAATATCAATTTCTGAACAAAAATTCTCCTATAGTGTTCTTTGGTAAAATTGAGAATAACCTTTGATTTATTTTAAAGTCACAATAATGTAAGCAACTATTAAATTAAATGTTCAAAAACGTCGCCTTCTACTTCAAGACATTTTTTAGGCTCCTTCCAAAACACTACGTGTTCCCTTAAAGACAGTCCTACCATCAATAGAGTTTATTACATTTCTAGTACAATTCTTTAGTCTGTCTTCGTTGTTATATCTCATTTTGTAAACCAAATTTTTACATGGCTAAAAACAAAATCCAGAGGGGTTATGTTTATCGAACGATGAGGATACTACCGTTTGTAGCCATTCACTTATTTTAAAATTAAAATTATGGATTTCTTGTCGTGCGTCTAACTCCAGATTGTCGAAACATTCTCCGAAAATAAGAGTTAGAAATTCAAGGTAACGTTGTCTTATCTTTGGTCCTTGGTAAAGATATAGACCAACAATTTTGGATCCGAACACACCACACCAAAACGTCTCCACTCATTATGCGGATGAACCAATAAAGGTTTTTTTTTACACCAATAATGATGAGTTTTCTATTGCGCCAGCCACAGAAAAATTTGACTCGTTACTCCATATTTTTCGCGAAAATTTGGAACTTAAGTACATTTTTTAATAAACCACCTATAAAACCTTTATCATCTGTCGCTGTCACCTACTTCTAGCGTTTTAACTATTTAATATGTGTATGGTGCTAATTTATGTTTTCTTCAGAATTCTTCGAATAGAATAAAAAGCAATGCCGGTTTCTTTAGAAAAATCTCTTATGAAATTATTCGGATGGATTTCAAAATATGCCAAAACAGTAATTTAAATTTCTTTTGATACGAAATCTTCTTTTTTCTTTTCTTGGCAACACTTTCAGTCTAAATCTTCAAGAGAGCTTTTAAAATAACGCCGGCTTCGTACTTCACCGTCGGAAAATAATTCATTGTAACGTTGAAGCGCTCCTTTCTGACAAATCAAATATGTCTCCAGCATATCACATTTTTCAATATGCGAAAAATGCAAGCAATGTTGTCCACTTAATTTGATTCGCCCTGTATGAAATCATTCTTTTTTTTTGCTACATTTAGAAATACTGTTTTACGAAATTTTAAGATTACCTTCTTAAACGGAGCCAATACTCAATCGTGAAAAACTCAATACGAAATGTGTGTAATATTTTTGGTGGATCCACCGCTATCTAGGTATTAAATGCAAATTCATTGGCCGAAGCCAAATTTCATTCATTCCTCGTAAACCGCATTGGCAAAGTAAAACAGTCCAGGACCTCGACAGATATTTAATTTGGGAAATTGACAGTTCTGCAAAGAAAATTTATTAGAAACAGCCATGGTCAAGTGCTTCTGATTATCGAACTGCCAAACGCCAAGCTTGAGAATTGTGCGAGCGACAAGGGGTGAGAAATCAATTTAAAGTTCCACACCGTCCTATTGTGCTCGCAGAATGGGGGCTGGCTCTCAATCCGCAGGGTTGACCTTAACATTATAACCTTTACCGACATTTAGATATCGTTTATCAAGTCAGGTCTGGTGATAACAAGTCGCTATTCAAATCGATCGTGTTGGTATTGAATTTAACAACGAAAAATACAATAGCACGTGCTTTTTTATTAACACAACGCTAATACTCGACGTGAGTAGATTTGTACTGGATTAGCAATAGGGTCGTTATAGTCCTTTTTACTATTCGACCTCAAAATATCCTATAACAGCACTATGCATCACAATTATGGGTTTTAAGAAAAAGTAATATTAATATCAGTTACGAGACACCTGTGTGATGTTTCTGAATCATTTTCACTTCCTAAAAGAATACAGGATGGTCAAAATTGAGTTTTCAATTTAGAACTTTTTTGAACTGAATTTCCACAATTTTTTTCAAATGGAACACCAAGTGATAAAGAATTGAAAAACGAACATTTTTTTGTAACATCCCTGTGGCTATTTGTAACCATTTTCGATTTATTGAGCGATAAGTACAAATTCAAGAATAAACTTAAAAAGTTAGGTTTCGTCAATTAATTCAATAGAAAATATTATTATAAGTAGAGCTGTCCGATGTGCCTGGAGTACAGCCACGGTCTTGCGCTGTCGTCACACGTGCCGATTTAAAAGTGATTTACGCTGCAGTTTTATTTGAAAGGTTAATGCGTGAGGTTGTACCTATAAATTATACATAATGTCAAACGCGCCAAAGGGTAAAAAACGACCGTACGCGGACACAGTGAATAAATTTATGCAAAATAATTTGTAAAGTTTGCAATCAAGACTTAATGTGCTAGCACAAAACAGATTGTCGTCGTCATATCAATACCGTGCAACATCAAAATAAAAAAATGGCATACCTTTGACAACTCAGTTTATGTGTGATTTATTGTTAATGTTAATAGCCTGTAATATTCCGCTACACATACTGGATAAACAACCATTTCGGGAGTTTTGGAATAAATACAATCCCCAGGTGAACTTACCAAGTCGTACATCGTTATGTAGATATATTCCAGCTGTTCGTGAAGACATTGTAAATAGGATTAAATGTAGATTAAAAAATACACGGCTCTGGTTATGTATTGACGAGACGACAGATTGTAAAAAAAAAATCTATTTTAAATATTATAGTACGTGTACTGGACCCTCTTAAACCATCATTTCCACGGCTTTTTATTATGCTGAATATTTTCAACAAATAAAAGCTGTGATACTACAGTTCAACCCTAACGAGGCTGCAGCTATTAGGGAAAGCCAGACAAGCTTTCAAGGCGTGTTTCCCTTGAAACAGATTTAAAAAGTATTAATAACAATTATAGGGGACTACACGACGCAATAGAAAAATTGCAAAATAGTTCGTTGTCGTTAGTGGAATCGCTGCAAATAGTGGACGACGTAAATACACAGCTACAGGCTATAAATGACGCAAAAAATAATCGCGTTAGTGAAAAATTCGAGAGTGTATTACAGAAAGATCCTGATTTTAGCAAATTAAGACAAATTTGTGATGGTGCATCTACAACTTCGTTAAGTGAGTTCACAGATTGTTTTACTTATGCCTGTATTACATCCGTAGATGTCGAACGGTCATTTTCAAAATACAAACATATTTTTTTCACCAAAGCGAACATCGCTGACAGAGACAGCTGTAGAAACATACCTGATGCTATTATACTATAGATCTTCCCCACTTTGTGATGACGACAACCAAACTACTTCATAAATCTGTTTAAAAGGGTGAGTTTTATACAAATTTTTATAAAATGTAACATTATTGTTAAAATTTATTTCCATTTAATATACTTATTCAAGTATTATGATATGATGTAAACATATGAGTCATATGACGGCTCTGGCGGCCAGGTGACCTCGGACAGCTCTAATTATAAGTGCTCCACATGTCCATAAAAACAGCATGATTTTGTTTAATGAGTTCATTTTTTGTTTGTATCTCAATCTCACCCAACACATTTTTTTGTGAATGTTTTGTTTGTAAATTATTTTGTTTGTTTTTTCTTATTCGCCAAACAATAAAACCTTACGTTCAGTATCAATTGTCTCGCACAAACAAATATGTATCGTAGTTATCGGTCTTCATTTTTGTCAATTACGAAGTATTTGGAGTTTTCCGAAATGAATTTTAACAAAGAAGAACTTGTAGTCATGCTTTTTGATTTTGGCGAGTCGGAAAGAAAATATTAAGAGTTTCAAAAACCTGTTTGATAGATTTGTGGAAACTGATAATGTATAATATAAAAAAAGTGAACTAATAAAAAATGCTGTTGACGGAGAAACTGAATTATCTATGGTGCTGCTAACACTTGAGGATCCTCATATTAGTCTGAGAGAACTGAACTCATTAATAGGAATAAATATACGTTCTGTTGGTCGAATCTTAAAAAAAAAGTTTTATGCATACTACATCAAATGCACCAGGAATTAAGTGATGACGATTTTCAAAAGTTTTGTTAACAGGCACAATTTTCATTATTATGCTTCGGATATTCTCACATTTCCAAGTAAGTTGATAACCAGCTCATATGGTCCATAAACGCTTGGGAAGGAATTATTGGAAAACATGTAATAGGGCCAACTTACTTTGATGGACTGGAGTTATTTCTTAATTTTTTAGAGAACTATCTGCCGCAATTAATTATTGGTGAATCTCCTTGAAAGGATCCGAAATAGGATGTGGTTGTATGAAGATGGCGTTCCACCATATTATTTAAATGTAGTAAGGAACCACCTAAATAATATCTACTCACTTCAATAAATTGACAGAAGTAGTCCCACTAATGGTCTGCTAGATCCCCAGATTTTACTGAAATTGATTTCTTCTTTATGGAGGAAATTAGTTAGGGATATACACCACCTACCATTCAAAACATTTATTATAATTTTTAACAGTTTTTAATTTATTTTTTGTTAATGCTTTTTTTATAATTCTCAATTGTCTTTTGCTTGAAATATTTCTTATGTAAGATGGTAAAATTTTTATGATGTTATTTTGACAACTAAAGAATCCATCAAAATCGAGACAAAAAAAGGAGGATGCCATTTAAAAACAATATCGATGATGTCATTATCGAAAACAAATGACGGTCGGAAAATTGAATTTATTTTATAATTTATAATGTACATAAGTAAATGTCTACGAAATTCCAAATAATTAAGTCTGTTCTGCTTACAACCAATTAACTTTTCGTTTGTGAAGCAAATAACTACACCACTTCAATAAAGATATTGGAAATTTGTTAACTGCCAATAGAAATTCTGTATCGTTCTACTAAGTTATTGAAATATTCATAAGATTCAATACGTATGGAACCTGTTACATAATAAATTCCTTCACAAATATATAATATGTTCTCATCAAACGCAATCAATAAATTATTCATTGCGGACACTTGTATATTGATCTTTTAATAAGGCCAGTGTACATACGCTGGTTTATTTTTATTGATTGGTAATTGTTTGGTAAACAGACTTGATTGTTTTTACTATGTCCGATTTTTTATCTGTATCTTTAATACTGTTACGTGTTTGCTATCCACACAAACACCTATACTCGTAGATTCGTTGATTGAAAGTCCAGGTAACACTTATTCACTACTTTATTTATTAATTAACAATTAACAACAATAGATTAATTACTGTCTTAACTATAATCACACTTGAACACTTATAAGTCTATTTTATATCCATTCACAAGGTCTAGGGTATTCCAGAATATTCCTGGCCGTTCGCGTTCAATTCCAGTCTCATCTAACCAGTCTACACAGTCCAGTGGCGTAACACTGCCCCCTCCTTAAGCCTGAACGTCCCGATCAGGCAATTCATTGTTCCCTGCATACTTGGCTAGTCTCTCCATATGCACCACCTTCATCTTGGATTTTAAACTTTGCTGAATTCTATATACAACGTCGTTTAGTCTGGTGACGACAGTGTAAGGACCTTCCCAGGGCGGGTGAAACTTCGGGGACCTGCCTTTCTTTCGTTGTGGGTTATATAGCCAAACCAAATCTCCAGCCTGAAACCCTCCTGAATTCGTCTTAAGATCATAACGAGCCTTCATGCGATCACTTGCTATGGCAATTCGGTCTCGTACCAGCTCATGAATGTTCCTTAGCCGTTCACCAACTTCATCGGCGTAGTCATTTATCTCTTGTTCTTCTTCTTCTTCCTGTCGTCTTCTTTCTTGTTCTTCATTTTCTTCTTTTCGTCTTCTCTCTTGTTCGTCCATCCGTTGTAACAATTATAACGCAGGGGTTTTCCCTCGTTATTTTTTTATTATTTAAATAAAACGCCCAAAGAAAATACATACATTTATTTAATATATAGAGCAAAAGACTCATCCGGGGCATGGTCAACAAGTAATAAACTAGGTAACATACATTACCTAAAAAGTACACAAGCCTCAGAAAATAACTATCTTAATTTCAATAATAATAAGTCTATTTTAGGGCGCCACCCGCCTTTCTTTTTATATAAAGTCTAGGAAAGTTACATATGTAAAACGTCTAAAAACTACACTCACTAGGGCCGTAGAAAGGGGGAAAGAACGGGTTATTCTTCACTCAAAGTTTATCACACAGTTCAAAAGCAAAACTAAAACCGTAGGGGGCTTTCTCCACCTCTAGATATATCGGCAAATCAGCCTTTTGATGCCAGTTTTAATCTGCAGATTTGCAGCTCAAACTCGGAGCGGAAACTATTTAATTTTTGAATAGGTACCTATTTCAATAATAATATGAAGGGATCCTACCTTCTCACATAGCCTTCCTATATCACTTACTTCGGAACTCCTTAACCATAACAAAATCTTGGACCCATGTCAGCAACGTACACTACTAACTCAAACGTAAAGGTAAAGGTACCGTACATCAAAAGCACATCCGCTCTCGGCCGTGGCTCGGCGGAGAGTCCCCCGCGAAATCTAACTGCCTTCGTACTAGCGTTCCCCTTGCTCCACACAGCGGTATTCGCGCTGGCGCACTCAAGGTCCAGTGGTCGCACTAATTATCAAAGATTTACAAATTAGTAAAGTCGGTTCTAGAATTTTTAAGGTTGACCTTAAACCAAATTATGCAATTAGCATTAAATAAAACGCAAGTTAATTCTCTCTAGAAATGGACCGTTACACAATGCTGCAAGCATGTCTTGTGTCTGCTTCTCCGCCATATTTCTTGTTGTTGGCATTAACTCACGACACGTAAATCAATTTCAGAATAAAGTTTATTACACTATAAAGTCTGTAAAATATTAATATCACGTGTATTTTAATGATGGAATGTTCCAGAAAAATATCGAAACAGCACTAGAAAGTCGTATTTAGAGTCTATACTTCTTTTGTGTTGACAAAATTTACTTATCTCCACTAATTGTGCAATGGAATGTTCGAGAATTTTCACGAAATATCACTAATAAGTCTTGTTTTGAGTCTATAACACGTTCCCGTTAACTAAAAGTCACTTATAGTCGTGTTTTTAAGTCTATAATATGTTCCCGATAACACAGTTCACGTCTCTTCTGTGGTTTCCAAATCGAATATTCTAGAATTTTCAAAAAATTCACTTGTAGACGTGTTTTTAAGTATATAACATGTTCCCGATAACACAGTTCACGTATCTTCTGTGGTTTACAAATCGAATATTCTAGAATTTTCACAAACAATCACTTATAGTCTTATTTTTAAGTCTATAACACGTTCCCGTCGACACAATTCAGCTATCTCCTATAGTTCCCAAATAGAATGTTCTAGAATTTTACCGAAATTGCACTCATAGTCCTTTTTCTCAGTGCACAACACGTTATTATTAGCGGCACTCGCATATCTGCAGCAATTTCTAACTCGAATGTTCTAGAAACTTCTAGAAAATTCACTTTAAAGTCACTATTCAGTCCAGAAATAGTCCTCCAAATACTGTCCAGTAGCTTGATTCTCCATGTTACCACTAATTTCTGAGAAGAACACTGTAGAATTGTTACGTGTTTGCTATCCACACAAACACCTATACTTGTAGATTCGTTGATTGAAAGCCCAGGTAACACTTACTCCCTACTTTATTTACTATTTAACAATTAACAATAATAGATTAATTACTGTCTTAACTATAATCACACTTGAACACTTATAAGTCTCTTTCTTATTTCTTCTTTACTCGTTCACGTTCAACTTAAGACTGATTCTCGGCCCACTGTGTGTCTTATTTATACATCCATTCACACGGTCTAGGGTATTCCAGAATATTCCCGGCCGTTCGCGTTCAATTCCTGTCTCATCTAACCAGTCTACACATTCCAGTGGCGTAACAATACTAATATTTACGCATTGTAAAAATTAATGCTTCATTTTTAATTCCAAACAAATTATAACTATTTGGATACCTATATTGTACTAGAAGGAAAAAGAAGTTTATACCACTGTAGAAAATCATTCTTCACAGTCGTTACAAAGGATACGAAAATTATCAAATGGTTGCGTGAAAAAAATAGTTTTTACTTAAAAGCTGATAAGAGTAGTAAAGTTATTATTTTAGATAAAGAGGACTATTATGAAAGGGTAGACAACCTGATTAGTAAAGGTCCTTATACGAAAATTCCTAGAAATCCATTACCAAAAATGATTACTGAAGTAAGAAATGTACTTAAATCCTGCAACAACCTTATTACTCCAACTTTAAATAGTTTATATGTAACTAACCCAGATGTACCTAGATTGTACTACTTGCCAAAGAGACATAAACCAGGAGCGTCCTATTGTTTCAGCAAGTGGATCGCCCATTTTACCACCTATCAAAATGATTAACTGAGGATAAGTGTATCCCTCTGTTAGTCAGTACTACTACCCGTCAAACATCATTGATGTCTTAGTGACTGAAAGCGAACTGCAAAGCAAGTACCAAGAACTGTGACCTCTGACCCTAGTGGACTAAACTATATACTGAATAAGATTTACAGGAAACAACTTCTCAGTGGACAAGAGCCCCGACCTGCATTGAATTAAACCTGCAAGTCTTGTTTAGTAGCTAAGATCATTTGAGATACACTCATCACTCACTAAGTCTGTCTTGTTTAGTGTGATTTAGGCTAGCCTGGTTTGCTATTATTATTTGTATTTTCCATTACTCATGGCATACTGACGAGAACATAACAAGTTCGAAACCGGTCTATGTCTAGCGAGGAACCTACTAACAGAATGCCAAAGTGGCTTTCGTAAACACCGGTCTACAAACGACAACATCATCAATTTAGAATTGTAAATACAAGCAGCCTTTGCTTGCAAATAAACGCTGTTTTCTTTGACATCGAGAAAGTCTATGATATAACATGAAGATACAGAATAATACAAACAATTCAAAACTGGAACATTATAGGCAATATATCAGCATTCATCCAATGCTTCTTATCTAATCGATCCTTCAAAGTGAGAATAAGTGGCGTTCTGTCAAATAAAGTCACTACAAAATGGCATTCCTCAAGGATCGGTGCTAAGCACGACTCTATTCCTGATTGCAATAAATGACATCGTAACCAACATTTCACACCCATTCCGAGCCAACTTATATGTGGATGACCTTGTTATATACAGCAAAGGTAAGAATATCGAAACATTGGAATCATTAATTCAACAATTAATAAACAACATTGACACTTGGACTAACTTATTGGGTTTCAAGATCTCATCCGAAAATACTAAGTGCGTTGTCTTCTCCCGAACCAGACAAACGATTCAACCAATGTTATCACAAAAAGGAGATCTGAATTTCTCAAGTAACATGAAATTCCTGGGAGTCGTCCTCGATCAGAAACCGAACTGGAAAAATCACCTTAACCTCCTAATGCAGAACTGTGCAAAAGGTATAAATCTTCTAAAAGTACTATCACACCATAGCTGGTGAGCAGACATGACAAGTCTATTAACCATATATCGATCTATAAGGAGATCAAGAATTGACTACGGCTTACGGAACATCCAGAAAAAGTTATCTGAAGACAGCGAAATCCATAGAAAATAAGGCACTCCGAATAATTACAGGAGCTTTTTCAACAACACCGACAGAATCCCTCCACTGTTTAGTTGGCGAAATGACTATATCCCAAAGAGTAATGTCAACATCACTTTCATATGCTGCTAAAATATCAGCATCTTCCAACAATTTTAACTATATGAATACCTTTTCAAATCGTTTTAAACTTATTTATGATCGTAATTCCAACATCAGTCCTCCTTTGTACGAGAGATTAAACAGATACGTTTCCCAATTAAACCTTTTTTTTCCTACCACCTTGTCCCTCATGAACTCTAATATAGCTCCATGGATTCTCCCTTCGGTTAAAGTTAACACTGAACTCACAGTTTATCTACATAGACCAATTCATGAACTCTGAAGATTATAGTGCAGGTTCAGCACTTGTTACATCCAACGCCACACTGAAGTTTCGCCCCCCAAAAGGTACAAGTGTATATACCGGAGAGCTGTTTGCAATTCACCAAGCGGTCATAAATATTCTGAACAATTATAGTGAATGCAATTATATAATCTGCTCGAACTCACTATGCTCTCTCCACTCCATCAAACAACTATACTCAAATAACCCAATAGCTCAGCAGATCCAGCAGATAGTATATCAACTACATCTATTAAACGTTAGTGTGACACTCTTACACGTGCCATCCCATATAAGAATCCCAGGCAATGAAACAGCCGACAAAGCAGCTCGGGACGTAGCAACATCTCATACCGTGGATACTTACGACATCTATATGGAATCTGATTTAAAATGCATCTTTAAAAATAAGATCAATAAATGATGTCAACAAAAATGGAATAATAGTAACGCTAAACTCAAACATGTTAAACCAACGGCAAGTAACGTCCTGTTTCTACCGCCAAACCGCAGAGAACACGTTTAGATTTCCAGGCTGTGATTAGGATATACTCGTTTAACACATAGTTACTTACTGGCCCAAGAAGACTCACCTCGTTGTGAATTTTGCCAAGAGAATGTAAGCATCGAACACATTCTAATAGTGTCCAGAGCATATAGAAGCAAGAAGAAACTGGCAAATTGGACTCATTAATGACGCTTTAGGATATAACCCAAAGAAACTATCTAGTAATAAAATTCTTAAAGGACATTGATATTTAGCATAAAATATAACTGCCCTGTACCAACCTCGATATTGTATCGTAGTCTTATAGTTTTTACATGTCATAATAATAGAATAATAATTGTATCACTGTATTGCTATAAGCAAATGACCCTTGGCGGTCGAAGCTTCATTCGTCAATAAAAAAAAGGCAGGTTTAATTCATTGCAGTTCGGGGCTTTCGTCCGCTGAGTAGTTGTTTCCCGTAAATCTTATTCGGAGGAGTTCAAAAGTTACATATACATAAAATATCCCTGAGGACTCTCACCATTGTATTCAACACAAAATGGACAGTTTTAATTTTGTAGTTCATCGCCTATCAAGCTTCCCCATTAATAAGGAGAGGTTTGAAAAGGAAAAAGCATTGATTAAGGATATAGCTGCGAGTAATGGATATTCTGTAAGTTTAATTGATAAAATAATTAGGAAATGTAAATTTAAAGACACTTTGAAATTCCTATAATCTTTCAAAATGAAAGAGAAAATCCAAAATTTGTATCGATCCCATACGATCCTCGATTCACCCGTGGTATTGGTAAGATTTTTTAAAAATATAGATTATGACAGCAATTCATTCATCGGGAAATAAACTACAACAATTTTTAGGCAATCGAAAGGGTAAAATTGAAACAAACGAAAGTCAGGGATTTACCAAATTAGCCGTAAGGACTGTAATCAAAAGTATGTTGGACAGACTAGGTGATCAATTCAAACGAGATTCAAGGAACATATGACTCATCTCAAATATCGTAGAACAGATGAGTCATATCCCCCATTGCTGTTTTGTGGAAAACTACGTCAGTCTTATCTTCACATCAAAGGTTCCAACCCACGTCAGGAACAAATAGCAATAATTACAGGAGATTTAAATACCTACGGTATATCAATTACATCAAATGTACAAAACGTGTACCGTTATTTTGAATGCAAAATTCTAACCTCTCCATAGAAGATCGTCTTACATTCAAAAATACTTAATTTCCCTATTGCCTCATTGCACCAACAACTCGAGCTCTCAGGTCGTTTAGGTCGTTTAGGTCGTTTGGTTGTTCCTTGCACACTTGATCTTTTATGTGACTCCGTAAAGAAAGTCACAGGGTCAAATCAGGTGTACGGGCCGGCCACTCTGCTTCAGCTCTACAGCTATCGTTTTTATCGGAAAATTTGATTTTGCTAGACATTTTCGATAGGCATGAAAATTGTATGCAGTCGTATTAAGAAAAATTTGCTGATTAAACACAAATAATAATAAAACAAAAAATAAAAAAAAACATGAACAAATAAGCCACAGTAACAAGATCATAGCAGAGAAGAAAATGTTAAAGTCACTAGAACATATTAAAAAAATTAACAAAAAAAGTATTTTAACATTTCTCCAATAAATATTTAAAAAAGATACAAACATTATTCCATTCCATACATATGCCGGACCCGGTATATAATATTTGGCAAACATGTTGAGTGTTTTCTACGTAGGTAAAATAAAAATATTTACGTAAAAAATCGGAATTTCGTACCAAAACATTTTAAATCTGAAAGATTAAATGATACGACAGGTGATTCTGACCGAATACATTCAACATGTAAAATTCTAAATACTCATTTTAAAACCGGAACTAAAAATAATTTCCTAAACGTCACCCACGAAACGTAAAATTTATAGCGAGACTTAATCTCAAACCGAACCTTCTCGCACTGAACTGTACGGGGTGAGGCAAATAAAACCAGAATATTATTTCATTAAAAAAATAAAATAAAATACTCTCAAGGTGTGCAAGTTGATTAGTTGAGTAACTACAGTGTTCAATGTAAATCTTGAGCGAACTAAGTATGAGAGAAAGACGTAAAATAACGTAAATATGACTACAGATCGACTTAGTCCCTCACAACTAACACAATTTTGAAATTTTAAAACGGCATCATACTTAATACATGAAAAAAAATTTTAATCTGTCATTTGGAACATGTGGTATGTTTGAGCTACTGCTGCAAAAGCACTTTTTTGATGCAAAAGTAATCCCAAGAATAATATCCTTTTACATACGTCCAAAAGACATGGCACTGGATACATGGAATCCTATACATATCCATACTGATTGTTTTAATTTTGTATGTTATTCTATTGCTCAAGAGAAGCAACTTTTAATAAGGACATTTTTGCGTGTGTATGTGGTCCAGAAAATGCACTTCAAAGTCTAGACACCCTGTAATCACTATTTCTCCTACAATATGTAAAGTTTTCCACAAAAGAAGACTGTGTTGACTGAGTGATCATGAAGTGTTAAAACTGCCTCTAATGGCGTACTTAAACCAGTGCCTTAATGGTATATAGGGTGTATTTAAAAAATAAACGAAAAATACATAAGTATCTATTTTTTTATGATATATATACTTAGTATAACATATTGCAGGAGAAATATTGTTCTCAAGATTACAGGATGTCTAGACTTTGAAGTGCATTTTCTGGATCACAAGGTATACACATTTCCTTATTAGAAGTTACTCCTCTTGCGCAGCAGAATGACATATCCTACAATTAAACAAAATCGTAAGAACGTAATTGACTGTGATTGTGATTTACCATTAATTGTAATTAATTAAAATTTCTTCCACTGAACAAATTGACCAAATTCAGACAAATGAATAACACAAAAATTTACGGATATGTGAAAGTGATAAGATGACAGAAAATATGGATAAAAGCGTCAACTTTGGCCAATCGAGATTTTCGTCACATTGAATTATGTTGGTATTCAAGGTAAATCCCCGAGTTAATAATCATTTATTTGATTTTCACTAATAATAACACTTTATCCTGTTGACGTTTAGCCAATCATTTACGAGTTTCTAATCCCAAACAATAAAATTATCTTTACCTATACTCCATTCATTTCATATAAGCACATACAAAATTCTAGCATAGACGCGCGGTACTATATACATTTTGCGTGTTTATATAATACACAGCACACTTGTGCTAGAGAACTATGTACTACTAAAGGTCGACAAAGGGTCGCTCTGTGAGTCCAGGTAAAAAAAATTGATGTGCACATATGAAATGAATGGAGTAAAGATCGGATCAGCCAGCTCTACCTACTTAAAAGTGAGGGTCGTAAAGTACGTGGGAACATTGTAGTAACCTTTTCGTAGCAGCGCAGTAGACACCAGTTTAAAGCTACCAAGAAAATGAAGTCATTCGTCGCATTTACTACTTTTTGGTAAACATAACTATAAAGTGAAATTGTTGTAGTTGCCGCCACCATTTTTCAAGAAGCAACAACTATAACGTTGGTCGCATCTGTTACATTATGCTAAATGTAACTTTGAAAGACAATAAATTTGGTTGTTGTCAACCCTATTAAGTGACAAATACTTTGTTGACGTAAATACCACTGTAAAGTTACCCGAACTAAATTCGCCATATTTCTGTTATTGAATGATGACGTTATATTGACATACAAGTAGATAAAATATAATTCTGAAAACCATTTTTTATCATTTGCAAATATGTTTTATAAAGAGATCATTATTATTCCATAATACATAAAACAAAAAAAAGTGTTTTCCACAAAAAATTATGCATATTTGTACACTATTTTTGAAAAAAATTTTTTTTCAAAACATTTTCTAGAGAGCGCGTATTTTTTATCGAAGTAGCAAGGTAACATTTTACAGACAACAAGTAGTCGTTTTGATTTCCATACTCATAGTGATTCATGGTTTATTATCTGCATATATTTCAATATGATTAAATCCATATCTCAAAAAACTCTGCAGGTTTTGATGCTATACCTTGTTCGCTGCTTGTACATATCAGTGAATATATTACCGATCCACTGTGTAAATTAATTAATCTTTCTTTTATTGAAGGCACTTTTCCTTCCAGCTTAAAAAAAAGCAATATTGGTACCTATACATAAAAAAAAACGATAAGGAACTAATATCTAACTACAGAGCAATATCTCTACTCTTAGTATTTTCGAAGCTTTTCGAACTAGCATATGCCTGTCAACTTAAAGCCTATTTAAATAAAAATAATATAATATCTTCTAGTCAATATGGGTTTAGGGAGGGATACTTTACGCAAAATGCAGTAAATTCGCTCTGTACTTTTTTGCTCGAAAATATTGACAAGAAGAAAAAGTGCGAATGTTTGTTTTTTGATATGTTCTAGACATATCAAAAAACAAACATTCGCACTTTTTCTTCTTGATATGTCTAGAGCATTTGACACAGTGAACCACGAAATGCTGCTCAGCAAATTGAATGCCTATGGTATAAGAGGGGTACCTAATTCGTGGATTAAATCTTATTTGAGTAATCGTACTCAGAGAGTGATAATAAAAGTTGATGGCAAATTACATCAATCTGATGATAAATTAGTTCCAACTGGTGTTCCTCAGGGCAGTACCCTAGGCCCCATTCTTTTCCTGATTTTTATCAATGACCTTTGCAACTATTTGAAAGTGTCGAATGAGTTTCACGTTATTCAATTTGCTGATGATGTGGCAGTTGCATCTGTGGCAAATAATGTTCCAGATCTATCGCGAAACGAAAATATTTGTACCTCAGTAATGGACAGATATTGTAATGATTTTGGTTTTAAACTTAACGGGTCAAAAACTCAAATGTTAATGTTTACCCATATTACTCCTGATTTTAGTTTATTATCTAAAATTTATCATTTATCTATAAAAAATAGTGACTCAGTCAAATTGTTAGGTATATTAGTGGATCATAACTTAAATTGGTTTGATCATATTGACTATTTAATAAAAAAAATTTCTATTAGTTGCTATGTTCTACGGCAGCTTCGCTCTTATGTTAATTTTGATGTACTTAAATTATATTACTTTGGACATGTGCAATCATTATTAAATTATGGCATTTTTATGCTGGGACAGTTCTAGTAGAATGAATGATTTGTTCATAATGTAAAAAAAAATCATCAGAACCATGATGTTCAAGCATTCTACCTATTTCTGTAGGGACCTGTTTACCTCTCTCAATATACTCACGCTACAATCTTTATACATCTTTTCGTGTTGTCTGTTTGTTAAATCTAATATTAACAAGTTCACTTTGTTTACAGATCATAACATAAATTACAGTCTAAGAGATACCAATAACATTCTGTTACCAAAACATACATTGTCTGTTGTTGCTAATGGTGTAACTATCATGCCCATTAAAATATTCAATCATCTACCCAACTACCTGAAAGAAATATCTTGTGTAAAGTTATTTAAATCAAAATTAAAAAAATTGTTGGTACATCATACCTTCTACACTTCAGAAGAATTTTTTAGTGCCACCCTGTAACACTGGCATCGACAATTATTTACTTTTTATTTTTCACACAACCATAATATGCTTTTACACTTTTATACTTTGTAGTTTGTTTTTATATGACCACACTTTGTTCTTATACTGCATGTGTTTGTTCATATACATATTTTTTTGTTTATATATATATATATATATATATATATATATATATATATATATATATATATATATATATATATATATATATATATATGTTAAATTCGTTTTCCGGGTATACTCCCGCGTAGGTGATAGGCCCCGAGAGGGACCGTGGTTGTCTGAACGACGTTTCGGCAGAATCTCATCTGCCATCTTCAGGTTCTAACAGATAACTGCTTACTGCGGCTTCTGGTAACTCGAACTGAAAATGAATGAAAATGAAATGAAACGTCGTTCAGACAACCACGGTCCCTCTCGGGGCCTATCACCTACGCGGAAGTATACCCGGAAAACGAATTTAACATTCACCACCCGCGAAAACCTGAAAAACAACATATATATATATATATATATATATATATATATATATATATATATATATATATATATATATATATATATATATATATATATATATATATATATATATATATACATATACCTTTTTTTCCTTTTTTTATTTATGTACAGATTTTATATTATTCGTTATACATATTTTATACTTTGTAATTGTTTTTTAGATTTTTTACTGACTTAGGTTATCAATAACTTTTTTTCTGATAACTTCTTACTAATTTTTGACGTTTTTCTATACATGTAATGCATGTCTACTGAAAAATAAAGAGATTATTTATTTATTTATTTATTTATTCAATCGATTTAACTTGGACATATTAACTTACAATCAGTAAGTCCGAATGCAATACATTATATTTTGCTATTCGAACAAGAGAGAGAGCAAAATATAGTTTGCTATCATACCACTAACGAGTTGTTCCAAAAGTTAGTAACTTCTCCTACTTGATTACGTTCCGTTTACGTAATAATCTTGTTGTTAACACGTAAGAAAGTTTTCGGAATAGTAATCACTACGTAATAACTATTCCCCATTTTGGTGGATGCTTGGTAGAAGGATCATTCCCATTATGTAATGGTCGTTGGTTGCGTAAACCTTTAAAGCTACTACGTAGCTGCCGATAATTAAAATTAAAAAATATCATCTAACGGTCCGTGATTAAACTTACGTTAGGAGAAATAAATTATGTAATTAATTCAGTGACCTTCTCTACCCTGTATGTTTTAAACATTTCATCAGCTTTCCGTGGGCACTATGCTTACATATTTAGAGGCACGGCATGGTCGAAACAATGGTAGATTTACCGTAGCAGAACTATATTAATATATATCTATTATAAATTTGCGTCTGTAAACACCATTCATAGTGAAATTTAGACCCTTTTCTCCAAAAACATATCATCTGGCGTGTGAAAGATATTAATGGTGGATAAAAGATAAAATTTCCATACACGGTTAGTGGATTTTACGAATAGAGGCACCCGAATATAATTTCATGTTTGCCTTTGAAATATAAGCCCTATGTATTTTAACTTTGGTATATTACGGTCAAAAGACGGAAGAAAAATATGTACATATTGAATTAGAAGAAAAAATATAACTGATGTGGGTCAACGAATAATCATAAATATCTTAAGGCACGGCGGCAGATGCGAAATTTCATATTAGGTAAAGTTTTTTATTAGATGCCAGTAATGTATACACAATAATGAAGGAGTCACAAACTTTGCAAACGAATTTTTTCCCTTAAAACTTATGTGAATTGAGTGGTCATAATAAAAAAGATTGAACAACAAATATATAGTTTGTTTCTTTCGTAGATAATTTTGTAAATATGTAAATAAAAGTATTTTTTTATACACTCTTGGACTCGATTTCATGCAAAACCTTCGTTTAATGCGATAAAAAATAAGAGAATTAGTTTAAATATGCCAGAGAGAGTTGACTATGTACAGCTTTCAGTCAGGGACCGGAAACATCGCAATAAATAATCTTCACTCTCGTTGTTCTGCTCAACCAGCAGCGCAGAGCAACTATCCTTGACGCCTACAAGTTTTCTTATACTCCATCACTGTCTGCTACATTAAACGCAAGACATGAAATCGAGTCCAATAGTGTATAGGAAAATTAGAATAATGTAATATATGTGTGTAAGCCTGGCCAAGGTCATTAATACTACAGAGACAGTACGTCTCTGCATCATATCATAATACTTGAATAAGTACAATAATAAAAACAAAAATATTTTATATATTGTGATGTATGTTTTTGTACTATTTCGTTCGCTTTAAGTTCTTTTTTATGTATTTCCTTATATTTTGTAAGCTTAGTGCTGCACATTATTATTAAACTGTTAAATGACGTTCACACATGTACATTGTATATCTAAGTGATAACTAATAATAAATAAATAAATAAATAAATAAATAAAATAAATGGAAATAAATTTTATTAATACTGGTACACTTTATAAAAATATGTACAAAACTCACCTTCTTAAGCAGATTTATGAAGTAGCTTGGTTGTCGTTATCACAAACTGGAGCACTTCTATAATAACAGTGTAGCATCAGATATGTCTCTACAGTTCTGTCAGTAAGAGATGTTCGCTGTGGTGAAAAAATATGTTTGTATTTTGAAAAAGACCGTTCGACATCTACGGAAGTAAAAGCATAAGTAAAACACTCTGTGAACTCACTTAACGCAGCTGTAGATGCACCATCACAAATTTGTCTTAATTTGGTAAAATCAGGATCTTTCCGTAGTACACTCTCGAATTTTTCAATAAAGGGCTTATTTTTTGCGTCATTTATAGTCTGTAGCTGTGTATTTACGTCGTCCACTATTTGCAGCGTTTCCACTGACGACAACGAAGTATTTTGCAATTTTTCTATTGCGTCGTGTAGTCCTCTATAATTGTTATAAATAGTTTTTAAATTTGTTTCAAGGGAAACATCTTGAAAGCTTGTCTGGCTTTCCTTAATAGCTGCACCCTCGTTAGGGTTGAACTGTAGTATCACAGCTTTTATTTGTTGAAAAATTCAGCATAATAAAAAGCTGCCTTCAACCACGTTCCCGTGTAAGAATCGGCTCTGGTGGTTCCGGAATATGAGGACACAGTGTGTGAAATGCTCGAAGCCGTTTAGGAGATTTGAGAAATACTTTCTTTGTATTTGCTATTAATGCATCTACCTCTGGAAAACATTTTCGAATCGTTTCTGCTACACGATGGAACGCATGCACTTTACACGTAACATGTAAAAACCTACAATCGTCTTTTTTGAAGAAAACGGACCACCAAACGCATTGTCGCAGCACCGTCGGTCACAAATATCAACACTTGACTTATTGACAGTTCAAATTTTTCGAAAGTCTCCAACACCACCCGCGTAATTGTTTCGCCAGTACACGCAGTTAGTCTTTTGCTAGCTAGTAAAAGTGGAAATGTTGGTTTAACAGGTTCGAATACACGTACTATAACATTTAAAATAGAATTTTTTTACAATCTGTTGTCTCGTCAACACGTAACCACAGCCGTGTATTTTTTAATGCACATTTAATCCTATTTACAATGTCTTCACGAACACTTGGTACATATCTACGTAACGATGAACGACTTGGTAAATTCACCTGGGGATTGTATTTATTCCAGAACTCCCGAAATGCTGGTTTATCCAATATGCGCAGGGGAACATCACAGGCAATCAGCATTAACAGTAAATCAAACATAAACTGAGGTTCCAAAGAAGGCACGCCATTTATTTTTATTTTTATGCCGGTTACTATTGACATGAATTTTGCAGCCGTATTTATTCCAGCACATTAAGTCTTGATCACAAACTTTACAAATTATTTTACATACATCATAGAATAAATCCGGAAATTCACCGATAAATTTATTCACTTTAACAGCGTACGGTCGTTTTCTACTCTTTACGTTCAACATTATTTATTATTTATTAGTACTCTATGCATCAACCGACAGATAACAACTGAGGTGTGTCGTGTCATCGTCATCGTAAACAAGCGCGCGATGGCATTGGTATTGCGCCCGACCCTGATTCTACCATCGCTTGGCCAGGCTTAGTAATCAGTAAAAATGTAAATAAGCTGCCTCTAGATGGTTTTACAACTTCTTGTTTCAAGTCGCTGATTTTTGTAAGGCCACCTTTACTAAAACTGACTCTTCGCTGTTGATTGTAGATTGCATTTTTTGTCTGTTCCGTCTCTTGATGGCGACTAGTAGCCAGAAATCGGTCTGTAACTGACATATCGTGGCGCGTATACAAAGTCAGAACCAAATAGCGTACAAATTTAAAGTCTGAGATTTCTTAAACTTTTGTACAAATTTTATTTAAAACCAGTTTGAAAGTACATTTTCCTTATGGTATTATTTTTTAATGTTACGGATTTTTTTTCAACATTGGAACGAAGTTATAAACAAAAATATACCAAAAAATGTTACTTAAGTTATATTCCAGGCCCACGTTTCGTTATTCCATCATATTTATTAATTTCCCAGGAGAGACTCTCGATTAACGAAGTGTTACTGTAGAAAGCCTCCTTTAGACACTCTTAAAAGCATTAAAACCTACTGCCTTACATTAGAGATTTTCCCCTTGCTTTGTTTATTATTTGGCAAAGGCATTTTCTGACGGTTTGTCACAGACCGTATTAAAATGCAAGACATTTTCTTGTTTGCGGTTCCTCTTGCGTTTGCTGGAAACCCAGTCTCGAGGAAAATAATAAAGAAATCTTTCTAAAAATAAATGTCATGACCGACTCATCGCGATATAGCTCGCAACGACCGACATGAAAAATGAGATTCGACTAAATCTAATAATGAACTTGTTACATTTGACATCTTAATTAGGCTATAAACGCTACTTGACGCTTTTATTACCACTTTAAAATAAATTCTGTTATACAAGGTCTTTTCCGACAGACTGCGAAATGTACATATACTGTATTTAGTTTTGTTAAAAAAATGTATGCACATAATAAAGAACAATTTTTTAACACGCTTTTATTAGCTTCACTTGTATGTTTGTTTGTTTGTTTGTTTGTTTGTAACCGACTGTTTGAACTCGATTTTGACCCACTTTAAACGGACAGATTTAATTGAAACTTTGTACACTTACGAAGAACCGGTAACAATACAATAATTTGACAAGTTTATATCATTATCCTGATCAGGATCGCCAGTCCTTTCCTCACGTATCCTCTGCGTGGGAGCAAGAGGCTTAATATTGTAAGTATATTCCGTGATTCTCAGTTCGGTCGTTGGCCGAGCGGGCAAGTCTTAGTTGACGCGAAACGACGGACCCCTCGGGCGTGAGTTCTAATCCCATGGCTGAAATAAAAAAATATATTTTTTTTTCAGAAATATCTGTTGGATCGTAATATGTTATAATATCAGCATCAATAAGCAATATAAATATAGTTTAAAAAAACTACAAAACACGTTTTCATAGCACATCAAACTAAAAAGTGAAAAATAAATATAGTTTAAAAAAAACTAAAAAACACGCTTTTAAAGCACATCAAACTAAAAAGTGAAAAATAATTATTAATATAAACTGAAAACAATAATGAACGAAAAATACTAGTATTATTGTGAAAAAAGCGTGGGGCGCTTTGTGCCATATTTTTCGTATATCGAGCAACCCACGCTTTTTTCACAATAATACTAGTATTTTTCGTTCATTATTGTTTTCAGTTTATATTAATAATTATTTTTCACTTTTTAGTTTGATGTGCTTTAAAAGCGTGTTTTTTAGTTTTTTTTAAACTATATTTATTTACGAAAATGTTCAGTAGTGGAGAGGTGTAACTAAAATGTTTAGCAAAACCGTGCTTTTCGCGATGAAAATGTGAAATTTGGCATAGTAATATCTACTTTTTAACACGTAGAATATAATTTAAAAATTATACAGGGTGGCCCGATGGAAACTTGACATGGGTTTTTGGGTGATAATATCGTAGATATAGATAAACGCTTGGATAAACCAATTTTATTTTGGAGGGAAAACTGGGTTTCCCCAGTTTCAACATCATCACTTCAACCCTCGAGCAGTGGGGTGAACAACCCCCCCTAAAATTTGAATACGAAAGGAGGGCGAATCATACATCATTGGAAAGTCCCTTTTTATTCTCTAAACATTGGTATGCAGTTTTTGGAATTTACATGTACCGTTTTCGAAAAACTGAATTTTTGTTTCCGAACTGAACGTGTTTGATATTTGCGAGCTACAAACATTTAGTATGTCACTGTATAATTGGTTTGCATTTTTTGCACTCTCTTTATCAGTAAATATGATGACTTGAACTTTTTATTGAAAGCTTTTCTCTTTACCGATGATAAGAATTTAAAACAATTGAAGAAATTAATCGAAATGTCAGTATCAGTTTCTCACTTGATTAATAAACGTTCCGTTACGTTATTGTGTGGTGCGTGACTTACTTCTAATTATTCTAAAAAGCAACAATGATTTATACAATTGTACAGAGGGTTGAGGTGATTGGTCTTTATTATGGGAATAATCGATGTGCTAATAAGGCTGTTAACAATTCAATCAACAACATAAAAATATGAATATGTTCCAACAATATGTTTCAGATTTGGTTAAAAAATTTGCAGACATTGGATCTGTAGCAAATAGAAAACGGAACATCGAACCACCAATAAGAAATGAGGCAGCAGAAGTGGCAATTTTGAGACATGTTGCGGTTGACCCTTCGTTGAGTACAAGAAAATTGACAACTGTATTTGGTATATCATGAACTAGTTAGTATTCAACGCATTTTGAAAACCCACAAATTTCCCCCCACAAAATTGGTCTGACACAACAACTGTATGCAGATGTTTACAATTCTGTGAGGTAGTAAGTGAGCGAGTGATTGAAAATCCACATTTTCTTTTTTAACATGTTTTAATGATGAGTGTCCTTTTTTTAAATGGTACGATTAATCGCCATATTGTCTGATTCTAATCCCCGAATATTTCATGAAGTGTATACTCAACATCCCCAAAAATTAAATGTTTGGGTGATCGTATCGTTGATCCTTTTTTTTTAAAAAAAGGCAATCTAACAGGACAAATATATCTGGTACTTCTGGAAGACACAAATGACTTCATGCTGACTGACATTATTGAAAATGCCCAAAATTATGAAGGATCAGTTGATATTTCAACAAGATGGCACTCCTTCGCACTATGCTCTGCCTGTTCGTCAGTATTTGGATCAACACTTTCCGGGTCACTGAATTGGGAGGAGAGGTTCCATATAATGGCTTCCACGATCACCAGATCTTTATCCATTAGACTTTTTCTATGGGACCACTTGAAAAGCAGATATTAGTTTACTCCACCTGCTTTATTGGAAGATTTACGTCAACAAATCACAAACGATTATCGACAAATCATCCAAAAAATGCTTCAAAATGTGCGAGAACATTTTCAGCAGAATTTGTATTATTACATCGCACCTGGAGGTTGGCAGTTCGAGTATTTACTAAAGTGATAATTTAAGTAGCTAGATTGTACTTCACAGTTATTTTCTTGTCAATAAATCTTTCTTTTGTAGAAAACGGTACATGTAAATTCCAAAAACTGCATATCACTGTTTAAAGAATTCAGAATTGAATGTTGTACGACTCGGCCCTCCTTCTCTATTAAAATTTTAGGGGTTGTTCACCCTACTGCTCGAGGATTGAAGTGACGATGTTAGAACTCGGAAAACTAGTTTTCCTCCTCCAAAATAAAATTGACCTATCTGAGCATTTATTTATATCTACGTTGTTATCACCCAAAACCCCCCATGTCAAGTTTTCGTTGGCCCATCATGTATATAGACGAACTTCAGAATATCATATCCGCAGAAATTGAATGTTTGGACATAGATGCTGATAGTGAAGGAGTTCTAGGACATTATTTCTTTGGCGAAACTAACTGAGAATTGCTATTTGGAATTTCTTCAATTTGAACTTAGTCCCGCTTTAACAGTTTTATGCCCCAATCACGAAGATCCAAACTCTCATAACAACAATCTTTGGTATCAACAAAAGGCGTCCCCTTATTATATAATAGAATAGAATAGAATTTATTCTCAAACAGAAGTCTATAAGTACACAATCATTATCACTGTTACATACCCATCATTTTTATATGGTAATGGTCAAAATAATAATGAGGAAATACATACATGAAAAAATGCTCCTCATGAAGCAGTATAGAAAACTGTACAGAAACTAAACTTATCTTAATTAGCTGTTTAGCTATTTACACATTATAATGTGTAATGCATATTATCATCACAATGTAGATTTATCAAACGTAAATTAACTTTTAAGTTTCAAATTTTAAAATTACAAAGTAATTTCAAAAAAATTCCGTGATAGTGTAAAATACATGAAATGACAGAATAAATTTTAAATCAGGTTTGAAATGTTCAGATTTGTAATTGTTTGAATATGCTGTCGTAAATGATTAAAGATCTGTACCCCCATGGACATAGGACCCCTTCGGCTAACATTATAAATATAAAATGGAGGTAGCTATGTATCTTATTTATTTCTTGTAAAGGGGTTTTCAATAAGAGTGACTTGTCTTTTTTTTTTAATAAAACAACAAGGAATTGAGGCAAAAACTTTTATTTTATTTTGAAGTACAATCGATGCAATTATGTTCTGAAAATAACATCATTCAAATGGCCGCCTCTGCTCCACTTATAGGACTGAATCCGACGAACCCAATTTTCAAGCACTTTTTTCAATAAATCAGGCCTTACGTCACGAATACAGCGTACAATATTTAATTTGAATGCATGAATTATGTCTAGTTTATTGGCATAAATCAATGACTTCAAATAACCCCACAAAAAGTAGGACAAAGGAGTTAAATCACAACTTCTTGGAGACCAACAACTGACATTAGCATTTTTCGAAATATACGCCTCATCGAACTTTTCACGTAATAAATTGATTGTGTCATGGGCTGCGTGGCACGTAGCGCCGTCTTGGTGAAATCAATATCGTTCAATTCAGGCCATAAAAATTCCGTTATCATCGATCGGTACGTCTCACCATTGGCAATAGCATCTCCGTTCTCATTTTCAAAGAAATAAGGACCGTCATGCCAAAAACCACACCAAACAGTTACTTTTACGGAATGTAAAGGTCTCTCGTGTATAATTTGTGGATTTGTTTCCCATCAGTGACAACAATTTTGTTTATTTACCGATCCACTGAGAAGAAAATGAGCTTCATCTGAGAAAACAATTTTCTTAAAAAAAATCAGCATTATTTTCAAGTTGTTCCAAGGCAAAATCAGCGAATTCAAGGCGTTTGCGATGATCCAAAGGCTGCAATTCTTTTGTGAGAACAATTTTGTAAGGATGTAAACCAAAATCCTTCCATAAAATACGCCAGGTGGATGTTGCAAACAGTCCCAACTTTTGAGAACGCCTTGGAAGCGATAAATTTGGGTCTTCAACAACAGTTGCCTTAACAGCAGCAATATTTTCATTACCTCGAGCAGCTCTTTATGTGACTGGCATGCAAACATTGTGAAAGATAGAGTACCTTCAAAATTTTCAACAGATCAACGAATTGTGAGCACTAGGACGATTATGACGACCATAAATTGGTGAAAGTGCACGACAAGTTGCAATAAAAGAACGATTATTTTGATAAAAAAAATGGATAATTTCCAAACGTTGTTGAGGCATGTATCTTTCCATGATTAAATTGCAAACCTTGCTGTATACAACTGACAGTAACCGATAATTTTGACATTTTAAATATGGCCACAATGTCAAATAGAAAACATATCACCCCTATTGAAAAACATTTTATTATGTGTGTGGATTTCTGATGGTGTTACCAAATGACATTTCCTATTAAATATTGTCAATGATAAGCGATATATGCACAGTACAGGTAAGTTATAGTGAGGATTTGTAGTAATTTAATGGAATTTCGACATAAGTCGTATCAACCTGTACCTAGACCACAAGGTTACAGAAGACATGCTTTATGAATTAAAAATATACTGTTTACATTTGTTGACTTTCTCCAAAACTCAATCCCATATTGCAAGATGGAATAGAAGTACGCATAGTATATTGTCTTGGCTGCATCAAAACCGATATAATTTTTTATAATTCCTATGGCAAAAACTACACTACATAATTTCTTATTGATTGTATTTATGTGAAGTTTCCAATTCAGTTTTTCATCAATATGCTGACCTAGAAATTTCGCACTGCAAAGGGGTTTGATATTTCGTATATTTGAGGTCAATATATTTTGGGGTATATTTGTATTGGGTTGAAATAATATGTTGACGGTCTTCTCAAGGTTAAATAATAATTTGTTAGATGTGAACCAGTCAGATATGTAGGTGATTTTGATTTGTGCTGTTATGATTAAATTATCGATATTTGAGTTGCTAAGTAAAATGATTGTATCATCTTGCATATAGTGACAATTTTAGTGATGGATATTTACAAACTAGATCATTAATATATACTAGAAATAATAGTGGTCCCAGAATGGAACCTTGGGATATTCCATAATATTTTGTGAGCGAGGTATTATTATGCAGGCAAACTTCTACTAATATTTGACGGTTTTCGAGGTATAATTTAAAACAGTTGTTTGTTATTTCTCTAATTCTATAGTAATTTAATTTATTTAACAGTATAGAATGATCCACACAATCAAACGCCTTAGATAAATCAAATATTAATCCAAGAGGCAGTTGTTTATCTTCTATTATATCATTTATATAATCTAGAAGTTCAAGCGTAGCATCTAATGTGCTGCAAATTTTGCGAAAGACATACTGAAAATCTGTAAGGATGTTTTTATTTTCTAGATAACCTAAAAAGTTGTTCTTTGACAACTGCTTCTAGTATTTTTGAGGGTGCGGGTATGAGAGAAATAGGCCTATAATTTGTAATTAACGTTTTATCACCTTTTCTATATACTGGTTGTATAATAGTGTATTTGGAACAATCTGGACAAATACCTGAAGTTAATAAAAGGTTAACTAAAAACGTAAGGGATTTGTTTAAGGTGTCACTATTTTCTTTTACAATTACGATCGGAACATCGTCAACTCCAGTTGATTTTTTCAGCTTAAGTTGGTGTATTATTTGACTAATATTAGAATCTATAACTGGAAAAATCTGAAATGAATTTAAAAAGTTTAAATTTATTTTATTCAGCTATTGATGAGTGATGATTAGTTAAATTTTTGGTCAAATCTCTAGCTATGCCACCGATATTCGCCAATATTTTAACCAAACATTGCTAAATAGATGGCTTAATATGAGGGGACGTATAGAGGGGTCACCAGACTTAACGTCATTTGATTTTTCTTGTGGGGTTTCTTAAAGAACACGGTTTACACATAAGTAGGGTATGGCGTCGGTTGAGCCAGACAGTGACGTCACACACCTGGCACCAGTCGTTAAGTATTGGATCTGCATTACCGACTGTTCGGTCCCGGGAAATTCAAAATGTGCTGCTACCACCTAGTGACCAGTAGGGGAGTTCGGGCCTACCAATTGTTGAACAAAACAGGACTTAAACAGGTCTGTATAGTTTTTAAACAGGTTTGTTCAGGTTTTAAAATGGTCTGTTCAGGTTTTAAACAGGCCTGTACAGCTTTTAAACAGATCTGTACAGCTTTTAAACAGGTCTGTACAGTTTTTAAACAAATCTGTTTAAAATCTGTTTAAAAGCTGTACAGACCTGTTTAAAAGCTGTACAGATCTGTTTAAAAGCTGTACAGGCCTGTTTAAAACCTGAACAGACCTATTTAAAACCTGAACAAACCTGTTTAAAAACTATACAGACCTGTTTAAGTCCTGTTTTGTTCAACAATTGGTAGGCCCGAACTCCCCCCTACTGGTCACTAGGTGGCAGCAGCACATTTTGAATTTCCCAGGGGCCGAACAGTCGGTAATGCAGATCCAATACTTAACGACTGGCGCCAGGTGTGTGACGTCACTGTCTGGCTCAACCGACGCCATACCTACTCACATATACGCCTACCAATGTCGAAGAATTAAAAGAACGAATTCGGCAAGAGGCTCGTCTTATTCAAGTAGAGTCATTTGGCGTGTTCAAGCGGTATTTTTTTAATAAAATCTTAAAATTGAAGACAAATCTTGCTTCAGAATCTGCGGCAGGTACCTAAATCCTATTTTCGTAACATTTTCTGCTATATTTAGACTAAAACTGTCCACACTATGACGTATGCTCGTCTAGTATTTTGTTTGTGTCTGGAGAAAGATTTGTTATCATAAAACCGGCATGGAATGTTTTAGAATAAGCATTTGTCTACCACATATCATAACAAGTAAATGACAGACTTCAGATTAAAAGGAAACAATTCGAGCTAATGTAATGCGAAAGCTTTTCAAATAAGATCAGATTACTTAAGAAAAAACAAAAGATTCGCTCCAAGAACCACGATCGATTAGTCTACAAAAATATCGCTACATGTATGAGTCTTTCTAGACTTGTTACATTACATATTAGGAAAATTCTGTTTGACAATATAAATTGTTTACTCTACAAAAAGCGGGCACAAAACTCAAATATTTGCATAATAAATATGGGGGATCTTTATATAATGCATAAAGTAAATGAATGTTGGCTTTATCTAAACTCTAGTACTGGTAGCTAAACAAAAGAGTCATTTCAGTTGCGAGACATTATATATACATGTATGTACTTGCTTCATCAATAAATATATTTAAGGCCAGGGTGGAACTTCGGGAATTTAAGACATTAATTTTACATAAAACTGGATTACTTATAATCAATAATCATCGAGGATGTGGTTCTATTAGTTGCGGAATATTAGAAAAAAATATCAAAAATATATTTAATTTTAATATTTAAATGTTTACTTGGTTTGCTTCACTCTTGTCGATTCGATATTATTACCAGGGGCGCCGCTAGAAAAATTTCCGGATAATATGCATCTTCTCATGAAATATTTACTGAAAAACAAATAATAAAAAGAAGAATTCAGAAAATAAATGTGACCATTGATCATTATTAATGAAATTAAAATAAACTTTAAAACCAAAAAAAGAATCAATCAACTCATTTTCTGTTTATACTACATTGTGGCGTAAAACGAAAATAAACTGAAAAGAGCCATCCTCGTTACTTACACCAAATCGTTGGTATTAAAATAAAATTAACTTTCGAAAACCAACAACACAAAATCTAAAATAATCTTATTCTAAAACACATATAAATATATACTTCGCAATATAAAAATATAAATAAAAAAAAAACCAGACATATCGTTGTTCTGCCTAGTTCAATCGGCCTATTAGACCGCGCAATCTATCTAACGCGACGGCTTATATGAGCGCCGCCGCACGGCACTCCCGGCAGAAGCGGCGGACGCGTCTGAGAAGGTAGGAGCGGCAGAGGCGGCAGTAGCGTCTTACGTGTACTTGAAGTCCGGCACCGTTTACCGTGCGATTCGTGAATGGTGACATGTCTAGATCAAGAAGAAGGAATGTTTTACGGCGGGAAAGCGTTTATCTCAAAATATTACGAATGCGAAGAACACATAGGGCAAGAAGGCATCCAACAGATACGTTCTATTTAGAAAGGGGAATAGACGGCGAATTCCACCGTTTATACCAAAAGCTAAAAAATTGTCCCAATTCCATTCTCTGTCCACTAGTAGCCGATTGTGATAGTTTTTATGCCTCATGTCCCAAAGCATACGGCAATTTTGCACTTGACTGTATAACAGTTCGTTAAAGGTACTTGTCATATTGCTAAAATAATTAAGAGCGTGTGGAATAACCCAAACATTTGAAGTTTACAAGCCAGACTGCGCTCGGTACGGGCGGCACTAGCGGCGAATATCAAATTATTTGACCGCGTGCGCCGCTCGAAAACCAGCAGCTCTACCAGCGCCGCCTGATAACGCGCACGTAGGACACATGAATTGTATTCCACGGTTTGATGTTTCCGGCTCTGCCGCTCCTGCCGAGCGTGCCACGCGGTACCGCCCACGGGAGCCGTCGCGTAACGCAACGGCTTATGTGAGCGCCGCCGCGCGGCACTTTCGGCAGAAGCGGCAGACACATCTGAGGAGGTAGGAGCGGCAGAGGTGGCAATAGCGTCTTACGTGTACTTGAAGTCCGGCACAGTTTACCGTACGATTCGTGAATGGTGACATGTCTAGATCAAGAAGAAGGAATGTTTTACTGGGGGGAAAGCGTTTATCTCAAAATATTACGAATGCGAAGAAGACATAGGGCAAGAAGGCATCCAACAGATACGTTCTATTTAGAAAGGGGAATAGACGGCGAATTCCACCGTTTATACCAAAAGCTAAAAAATTGTCCCAATTCTATTCTCTGTCCACTAGTAGCCGATTGTGATAGTTTTTATGCCTCATGTCCCAAAGCATACGGCAAATTTGTACTTGACTGATTAACAGTTCGTTAGAGGTACTTGTCATATTGCTAAAATAATTAAAAGCGTGTGGAATAACCCAAACATTCGGAGTTTACAAGCCAGACTGCGCTCGGTACGGGCGGCACTAGCGGCGAATATCAAATTTTTTGACCGCGTGCGCCGCTCGAAAACCGGCAGCTCTACCAGCGCCGCCTGATAACGCGCACGTAGGACACATGAATTGTATTCCACGGTTTGATGTTTCCGGCTCTGCCGCTCCTGCCGAGCGTGCCACGCGGTACCGCCCACGTAAGCCGTCGCGTAAGTCTATGGTAGAGTATGAAAAACATGGTAGTCAAATGTTAGTAATTACTTTGATACTTCATAGGTACCTTAAGTAATTGTCTCGGAAAGGGGGGACTACCCCTCTTGCCCTCTGGCGGTGCCCATGATTATTATTATTATGCATATAAGCATACCAGAAAATATTTATCATAGTGGCTTTATTAGGTGGAAAAATATGTATTTGTCTATTTAATATACGTCGTTGTTGTTTAACCACAGCATAAATATGTATTCAAAGTAAAACGAACTCTATTTATATAGAGATTCTATAAATAAAATTTTATTTTCATTTATATGTCTAAAATAATTTGTATATGAAGCCTAATATCGTTTCCAGGATACATGAAATTTTATTTTAACTTTTAAAATAATATCATTAAATGAAAATATATCCTAGTCTAAAAGTCTTACGGTGCGGAGATAATATCTGTACATATTAATGATATGGAAGCGTAAAGCTTTCTGAAATAAAATCGGTGCGGGTCCTTTCTAAAAGACATACTACTAATAGTTCTTGTAACAGTGCCAAATTCAAATTGAGCACGATAAAACATTCTCTATGAAATATGATATGATTCGTAATCGTTTTCATCGCGCTCATTACAATATGAAGTTTTTTAATACCATTTAAAACCGCAATTTTGCATACTTTTACTCTTTTTGAATGTCATAAAGTTCAAATTTGATTTTTTGTCGTCTATTGCTCGAACATATTGTAAATATTTTTGACTTTTTAAAGAACGGTATATACAGGATGTCCCAGCCTCGGGGTGATAGAGGGCGCAAAGGTGCGTAGTTTAAAAGTATTTTGAAATATACAGGGTGATCCATTTAGGCGTGACGACTTAAACTTATGTTTTTTTAAATGGAATACTAGGTATATTATTACATATTTGAATTCTTCTTTTAAAGACGACTTAAACGATGTGCCACTTGATGGGTCTGCGATGGGTCGGTACCATGATATGGCTGAGTTTGTACTAAAAACATGCCAACTTTGTGAGCTCACTGTGACGTAATGGAAGAACATTTTGAGATCTAGTTTGTGCCAAAAATTGTTAAATACTCTGTAGTTTACGCTATTTTATCGGATCTAACGAAATCTGTCATTTTATACCGGGTGAGTTAGGAAATGCCAAATCTACTTTTTCTCATTTTTTCTAATAGAACACCCTGTATATTATGACACCAAAGGAAAGCCCATTGAAAGAGCTTTCCACTGATATAAAGGTTCAAGGATCTATCTGTCATAGGTGCCAAGAATTTGATGGCAAATTGGCACAATTCGAGATTTATTAAAAAATTTCGCTCAATTTTCAATTGTTTTGTGAATTTTCGCTGAAATCGGCTCTTTTCAGTAAGAAAATTTCGAAAATAATTATACTTATACTCGGAGAAAAAACCGTACTTCAGTACAGAAAAATACTTATGCATAAAATAGTCAACGCCTAATAAATTTAATTTTTTTTTCTGAAATGCGTGTATAAATTCATGTCATAACAAGTCTTTTCTAGCCCAACGTAATTTTGTCGCGAAACGATTTATTATTTTAGAAAAATGGTGTAATTCATTCTTCTAAAATAAGACCAAAAAATACTTTTATTTTCAATTCAATGAAAGATAGTAAAATTTTTGTTAAGTTTGGGAAGCTGTTGCTCCACGTACTATCATCGAAAGAATAAATAAAAAAAAATTATAGAGAATTTCAAATTGCTTCTAACTTTCAATTTATCGAAATAAATTCAAAAAAATTAAGTAGGTACCTGTCATAAAAGTACCAGTCTTGTCAATAGTTCACTTAATTGTTATAAAATTTCGAATGTTGATATTTTTCTTAGTATAAACGAGCGAGTAACAATGAAATTCACTCAACAAGAGTAACTGATATGATATATTGTTTGGGAGAAGCTGATAGGAATTGCTTATTGGCATCAAGGATTTATGGAATGAAATACCCCGAGAGACGAGCTCCTGATTCCAACTTATTCAAAAACTTGAAAGAAAGATTTGAGGACACTGGTAATGTGTGTTATACCAAAAGAAAATTGAGGAACATGGTTGTAAATAATAAAGAACACGAATTGACAGTTTTGCTTCATGTGCAATCCTCACATAAGTTGTCGTGAAATTGAACAACAAACCCATGTAAGTAAAACTTCTGTAAATCGTATCATCAATAAATACAAATATCACCCCTATCACATTCAATTACACCAAGACCTTTAAGGGGAAGATTTTCCAAATCGTATTAATTTCTGCAATATAACGCTAAATAAAATTAACGAAGATGCCCAATTTTTATCAAAGGTTTTATTTACCGATGAAGCTATCTTTCGCAGTAATGGGACAGTAAATCACCATAACATGCATTATTATGCGACTGAAAACCCGCACTGGGTCAGGCAAGTGGATCACCAAAATCGATAGTCAATTAATGTATGGAGTGGTATAATAGACAATCATGTCATTGGACCGTGGTTTTTTGAGGATGGGGCATTAATTGACCGAAGATATCACAATTTCTTGCGTTTGAATTTAGAGGGGCTGCTTCAAGATGTAGATGAAGACGTCAGAGAGAACATGTGGTTCCAGCACGACGGCGCGCCCACACATAACCATCGAATAGTAAAAGATTTTTTAACTAATTGGAGAGGGGAACAATGTATTGGTCGTAGAGGACCCATAAGATGGCCGAGACGGTCTCCGGACCTGACTCCTTTGGATTATTTCCTATGGGGTTATGTGAAGCAGGAGGTCTACAGGATGAGGCCCACAACCAGGGAGGATATGCAGGAAAGAATCACTGCAACATTTCGCAATGTTTCAATAGCTACACTAGCCGATGTTCGAAGAACAACTAAAAATCGTTTACGGCTGTGTATCAGGGAGAATGGGAACATTTTTGCACATTTATTTTAATTTCCAGTGTTTCTCTCCAAATAAAGTTTTCGTTTCCTCTTCTTCTTGATTTTTTTTGTCTGCAGAGAACTATCATGGTGTAGATAAGTTGATATCATTATTTTCGAAATTTTCTTACTGAAAAGAGCCGATTTCAGCGAAAATTCACAAAACAATTGAAAATTGAGCGTAATTTTTTAATAAACCTCGATTTGTGCCAATTTGCCATCAAATTCTTGGCACCCATGACAGACAGACCCTTGAACATTTATATCAGTGGAAAGCTCTTTCAACGGGCTTTTCTTTGGTGTCATAATATACAGGGTGTTCTATTTGAAAAAAAATAAGAAAAAGTAGATTTGACGTTTCCTGACTACCCGGTATAAAATGACCGATTCCGTTAGATCCGATAACAGTAGCGTAAACTACAGGGTGCTTGACAATTTTTGGCACAAACTATATCTCAAAATGTTCTTCCATTACGTCACAGTGAGCTCACAAATTTGGCATGTTTTTGGTACAAACTGACCCATATCATGGTACCGACCCATCGCAGACCCATCAAGAGGCATATCGTTTGAGTTGTATTTAAAAGGAGAATTCAAATATGTAATAATATACCTAGTATTCTATTTAAAAAAACACAAGTTTATGTCGTCAGGCCTAAATGGATCACCCTGTATATTTCAAAATATTTTTAAACTATGCACCTGTGCGTCCTCTATCACCCTGTTTTTGAAATTTTTCGATATCTCTTATAAGAGAACCAGGACATTTGGCCGACGCAAGGCTGGGACACCCTGTATAATTAATACAGTTATACATTTTATTCGGACAAACATAAGATAAAAAATTGTATTTATTTTAACACCCTAACGAAGTCATTTCTAGGGAATATCTTATCAGTTCCCAAATTCCTTTAACATAAGACCGTCAAAACCTTCTTTGATCTTTTTCTACACTTAATTCACATTTATATGAGTTTATTATTTTTATGAATATAAAAATATTTTTCTAATGATGTCATGTCACGCTTGACATCATTACTTGTGGTAAATAAAAAAATATGTCAACGATAAATTCCTAATAAAATAAAAACTCATGTAAAATATTTATAACTTCATAAAATTATGTTTATAACATATAATTTTATACACGGGGCACCAGTGATAAACATATAGCTATGAAAAATGTTTTAATTGTTTTATGGCATGTCAAAATATAAATTGATTTGTAAAAGGTGAATATTTTCCATCTTACATCTGTCTGTTTTTGACAAAATTCTTTTATTATTATTTTTTTAAACAAAGTAAATCAGTCGGTAGAAAACCAAAACGTACGCATTATTTTTAAAAAAGTTTAGTTTTTTACAATTAATGTAATCTAAAAACTTCAAACTGAACAAGTGAAAACGTTACTACTGTTTTAAATTCTCTTTAAACTTCATTTCAACAAAACTATAGCCCTTTATGGGGCATAGTCTCAAGAGAATTTAAAAGAATAACATATACATATATTTTTAAAAATGTGAAGTAAACCAAGACTTACCAAAAAAACCTACTAAACTTGGATGGCCTTGGAGTAATGATTTAATGAAAATCAAATTTAAAACTCAATTTTGCTCCTATCTCTTCGGATGGATCAATTTAAAGAAAAGAATATACTTTAGCATTTTAAATTAGTTTAATGTAAACAAGCGTTTTACCTGGCTAGGTTCAACATTTCAGAATTTCTATATTAAATCAGTTTGATGAAGATTAAGTTGATGATTAAGATTTAATTACAGCTATTGATTGTTACAAACAAGAATTTATTAATTTATGAACACGGTAAGAAATTACAGAGATGGATCGCGTTTGGCGCATAACATTTCTCAACCCATTATTTTGGAAAAGTTGAAATGCTTCCCCTTTGTTCAAAGTATACGAATACTGGTGTGTTTTGGTTTTGTGTTGTCTACATGATATTCGTGACCTATTAATACAACAACTCGTCTCTTAGAAAATAGTGAATTTGGCAAGGCAAATTTGTAAATACAAAACAAATTACGAACAATATATGGACACATCAAACAACTGAAACAGTTCTTCTAATACTTTTACGTCACGTTTCCTACAGATAAATTACGTATCTAGGCGATGACATTGTAGACAGTAAATAAGAATCTTATTGCAGCAGCAGCGCTTTTGAGGCAATACTTGGTAGTTTTTGTTGTAATATTCAGGATAATCTACTGTTATTCCAAGTGTTTAAATTTTCATGACTTGTTCCTAAATCTACCTACATAGTAAGTCGTTTAGTCACAATGACATGATCTTTTAGAGTCTTTAATTCATTTTGTACATTGTGAATGATGCTCTTCTAATGCCAATGAAGAATTTTCTAACTGTTGAATACTGTCCAGTATCAAGGTGTAATTGTTATGATGAGTCACATGTATCGCCGCTTATACTTCAGCTTTGTTAAAATGTTTCTGGACCTCGGACATGGATTTCGATTCACTCGGATTTAACTGCAGAATAAGTCTTTATTCTTTGAAACTACTGATGAAAGTATCCAATAGCCGTTAGCAGTGTTCCCAAACGTGTTAAAATACGTTGTGGGGGAAGTGCGATGTCAGGATAAACCGAATGGAAACTTTTAACACATTTAGTGGTCTTCACGGATCTTTATTGGTCTGTATTAGCAGTTAATGCAACTTCGGCATAATTTCATAGAATTTCTTGGGCTGCCAAATGAAGCGCACGAATTAAATTCAACTGATTGTGACTGATCATCTTTTTAAGTATTTTAAATACAGGACGAATAGACATTCTTACTGATAAAGATGAAGTGGTAGGGTATTATGTTTCAATTAATGCTGGGAATTTTCCAGATTTTAGTATTCGAATATTCGTTCGAAAAAATATTCGAATTCTCGAATTAATCGAACTATCCGAATATACGATTGAAACGATTATTCGAACTATTCGATTAATCCGAATCTTCGAATACTATTGTATTGTTAAATCGATTCGGTAGTGTATTTTTTTAATAGATTCGGTTGCATATTTTAGTGTATTTTTTTTAAATAGGGTTATTAAAAATTAATGCTGATTTAAACTTTGAGCAATAAAAAAATTTAAACAAAATTGGTTACATAGAAAATGTTTTTATAATTAATACGTAAACTACATAAACAAACTAAACATACTAAAGAAACTAAACTACAGCTACTACTACTATAAAGTACAACAATATGTTATTTTATAAACAAAAACGATTCCAAAAAGGCCCTTCAAAATCAGAGTTTGGCTAAGTTACTACTCAGAAAACAAATTTTTTTCACGTTATTTAATTTAAGACAGGAATGCTTGGCGGTGACAGTGATACCGTTGGAAAAAGCCCTTTCTGAGGGTGTACCTACCTAGTATCTACCACATACCTACTTTGGATACGTACCTATTTGAAAATTTTAACAAATTTGTGTACTCAAATATTTGAATTAGAATTCCTTAGAATTTGAATACTCACATATTCGAATGTTCGAATTATTCGTATTCGATTCCCAGCCGTAGTTTCAATGATTAAAATGCCACTTCTACAGAGAAGAGACAATATGAACCACACCGTTGATATAACGGGTGATCATAAAGTAAGGGATATATTTCAACTTATTATATATTCTTAACAAATCAAATTAATAACAAAAAGTAAATGGAATCTAGTTGCTTACATAATGGGATTTCTGATGTCAAACACTAGTTACCGCAAATGCTCGATATGACCTCCATTTTGTTGTTGTAAAATTACCAACCGTTCCTCCAAATTGTATACAGCACTATTCAACATTTCTGGTTGAATTGCACGAATTTGCTCTCTAATACTGTCCTTTAATTCCTCCAGCTTTGTTGGCCGTGTTCTTAACACCAAATTTTTTAAATAACCCCACAGCCAGTAATCCGCTGTGTTAATATCAGGTGATCTTGGTGGCCATGACTTTGCAAAATGCTTATAACACGATCTTGAAAAACCGCAGTTAACAATTCCTCAACTGGTCGGTAAATGTGCGAAGGTGCTCCATCCTGCATAAAAATCATGTTTTCAATCCCTTCATGCTCGTTTTGCAACTGTGGAATTGCATAATCCCTTAACATTTGCAGGTATCGTTCACCAGTAACAGTTACAGATACGGCCTCCCCATTCTCTATTTCCTAGAATAAGTATGGACCAATGATGAAATTAGCTGTGAAACCTCACCAAACGGTGACTTTTTTGTCATAAAGGCCTTGCTGAACTATTTCATGTGGATTTTCTGTTGACCATATTCGACAGTTTTGAGTATTAATTCCATCATTAAGAGAGAAATGGGCCTCATCTGTCCATAAAATCTGAGCCAATACGTGTAATGAAAAATCGTACCTGAGAGCAAAATCTGCGTCCTTTAATTCAAACAGTAGTTGCAGTTTATAGGGATATATTTTTAGGATTTTCTGTAAAATTTTCCAAACCGTGGTGTATGGCATTTGTAATCGTTTTGATATCACATTCACACTACTGATTACTAGCAGATTAGTATTGGCTAGGTTTTGATTTTCCTGAAGAACTTCTGCAACTTGGACATCACTAATCCTAGGTCTTCCTGACCTCGGAAGGGCTTTTACAGACCCTGTTCTTTCAAATTTGCCAATCAAATTACGATACGCCTTCATTTTGCACGGCCCTGCTTTTCGTACGAAATCTTCGTAATCCAGTAGTATAATTTTTACCGCCTTCATAATAACATTGCACTAAACCAATTCTTGTTTGCAGATCCATATTGAAATTGTTACAATTTACGTTACGCGAGTTTTATTTTGAGAACAATTCTCTAAATTACGATTATTTCGTTTGACACTTGTTTCAATAGTTGTCACGACAATTCTTTTGTTTTCCATAGATACACTAAAATCCAATTATTGAGGCAACTAGATTCTGTTTACTTTCTGCTACTAGCATAATTTCTTAAAACTATATAAGAATTTAAAATAGACCCCTTACTTTATGATAACTCCATATATCAGTGTGTTTGTTTTTTTATCCGTCTCATTTAATATCTCAGAGAGTGGAAGGGAAATCCTGCACAATGCAAATATGAGACTTCTAATTCCATTAATAAGCCCCAATAAAGCATCGTTCCGGGTTTCTACTAAAATATTTAATCCAGACAAACCTCATCAAATAAACAAGTAGGCAATTTATATAAACCTAAATGTATAAATACAAAGATTATATACATGCTTGCTATTCACGCTATACCTATGAGTATAAACTATGCACACACAGCTTAAATTCACTAATGACGTTCATTTATGTCATGGCTCATGGCATCAAAGCGAGGTGTGGGAAAAGCAACCTAACACTCTCTTGGCGCATACATCTCATAAATACCCTATGGTGTAAGTTTTATACTTTGTATCACTTATGAAGGAAGTTGCATTACTCGTGTTAGTTCAGGGTAAATAATGAGTCTCTTGATCTTTTTTATACCCAATTAAATCCAAACTAATGTTTCGGAGACTGCTACTAAATTCGTTTTTAGGTTAAAGTGAGCGAATAGTTAGATTCGAATTATCGAGCCGCATCGGTGGAACGCTGTCTAATTATATTAATTCGAATTTCATTTAGGCTGTCTCCTTTACGGTTGATCATTTTTTTGGAGGAATTTGCATGGATGTAACCCAGTTACTACTAATGAAAAATAAGGACAAACTTTCTTTAGGATTAGGAAGCTTCCTTGCACCTTCCTTAGGTATTAAGCGACTATCTTATAAGTTATTCAAGCTATGTGTTAAATGAATATACCTCTGCACCAAAAGGATTAGTCAGCGACTGGATATTTGGACAAATGTTTGTGCCTATCCAAAAAATGTCTCATCTAAAAACAACCACAAAATGATAATTTAGCGGATTGTTATCATTACAAATCCGGAGGTAGAGTCATATTCCAGAAATGACTTTTCCGTAGATATAATATTATATTTTTGTAAAAGTATATTTGTGGACAGCATAGCTGGTGCCATCGGAAACGACACTAAGAAAAAAAATATAGACAGTATTTAACAAAAGAATTATTCCGAACTGAAAAATAAATACGTCAGACCTCTTCGTATTAACTTTGAATGTTACCGAACTAACAAAAATAACCACAAGGTAAGATATTGTATCATATATGCATAAACATATTTACGCCGCGACATATCACCTGGCGTCAACCCTGAAATTAATGTCATTTAACGTTACTTCCCGATTTCTAGTTATTACTACTTTCTTTTCTAAAATGTTTGCAAATTCCATTATATAATATGGTTGTTATTCCACAAGTGTTCACATATTGTTGACTTTTCAAATTATTCATTCATTCGTGTGTTCAGCGAGCCGCACATTAAAAATCATCCCATTCATGGGATACTATGCCAGGATTTGAAATGTCGTAGTAGACGAGCGTTATTTACGGACAATGGCGGATTTGGAGGGGGCGCCCCCCTAAGATTTTATTTTGTTGAATCATATAAAATGTGAAAATATATAAGACGTCGTTGTTTTATTTCACCACAAATGAAAATTTAGTTAACAAAATCCAAATTTGGCGGTCAAATGGTAGTCAGGATTTTGTTTTGGGAGTACTTAGCCACACCCTATATTTTTGGATATAAAAGGCGCCTACGACAGTGTTAATTAGGAAATCCTTAAACATAAAATGTCCAGTTTCGGCATTCCACAGAAAATAGCTAATACTATATCAAATCTGTTCTATAATAGGGAAGTTTATTTAAGGTACAATAACACAAAAAAGGGCCGCGTTATACATCTCTAGGTTTACCTCAAGGCTCGGTATTGAGCCCGATACTTCTCAATATTTATACGGCAGATGTACATAACTTGATCGATGAATTTAGTATCATACAATATGCAGACGATTTTTGTGTTTATGCTCAAAGATCTTCATATAAGAAGTGTGAATCCTCACTGAGCATTGCAATAATCACTGTGCAGAAATGGCTTCAATATAATGGTTTTACTTTGTGTGAAGGGAAATCCATGGTCACCATATTCACAAGACACTGTACCCCGAGTCATGATCACATAAAACTAAAAGATATAACACTCCCGCTTCGAAATGAAGTAAAATATTTAGGACTAATCCTCGACAGAAAATTAACATGGAAACCATATATTGAATACATAATCACCAAATGTCAGAAAGGTATTAACTTCTTAAAGCTAATCTCGAAAACTTGGTGGGGTGCAGAGCCTCAAATCGCAATTCTTTTCTATAGGACGTACATTCGCTCAATGATTGATTACGGCTGCACTCTCTACGGATCTGCTAGCAATAGCACACTAAATAAGATAGATATTATACAAAATAAATCGCTTCGGATATTGGTGCCATGAACTCCTCACCTACTGAACCTTTACGAGTTGAGTCCAAAGACCCACTCTTTTCCTTAGAAGGCAGTTTCTTAAAAATATATTCTAAATTCTATAGAAAAATATCCTACTGGAATAGATAAAACACATAACTTAAATATCCTAGATCTCACTGATAAATTCTGGGAAAAGAAAAAATCCCCTCCCCTTTGCATAGGATATCGAGCAGTATTGGACTTTTTTAAAATATTTTAAAAAATTTCATCTCTTCCCTCAGCTTGACTATTTTGACCTAATAAGTAAGACAAATACCCTTTTCTCATACTATTCAGAATCCCCAGCAGTCAGTTCTATTATACTTCAAAATGTGTTGGAAAAATACTCTGATTTTACCCACATTTATACAGATGCTTCCAAATCTAATCACGGAACAGGTTGTGCTTTCCTAATACCCAACTCCAGTGTATATTTCAAATTTAAACTTTCTCACGAAACGTCAATTTTCTCCGCAGAGGCTTATGCTATTGTTAAGTCCTTAAAACATATAGAAAACAAACAAATTAAAATGTCAGTTATACTAAGCGACTCCAGATCAGTACTTTTGGCAATAAACAATACTTACAAACCAGTATCATACAGGTGTCATCTTTTTATTAAATATATTAAACACTATAATTACTTGCTAAAAACATCTGATTTTGAAATACACTATATATGGGTTAAAGTTCACTCTGGCTTAAAACACAACGAAGAAGTCGACTTATTGGCAAAAGACAGTGTTACGGACGGAACCACCGTAGACGGTCTGTATCTACAGGATTGTACAAATGTGAGTAAAGTAGGTTTAAATAAAAAATGGTCCTCTCATTGGCAAGAATATTGTTTTACTACACCTAGCAGATATACCCAAATCCAAACTAAAAGGTACATCACAACTATTATCAGGCTGAAATTTGAACATGGCTGTTACCCCAAGCATTTAAACAAAATAGGTATTTTACCAACTAATTTATGCGAACCCTGTAATGCTGTGGGCGACCTGGATCATTTATTTTTCTGTTGTGATAAATACAAACCTGGTCGGGATCAACTTTATGCAGACATTCTGAAGCTAAATATTCAAATTCCAGTGAACGTCTTACATTTTTATCATTAAATAACGACAAAGTGATTGGAGTTATTATAAAATTTTTAAAAACTTCTGGACTCAAAATTTAACATAGTATTAGTTTCGTATCCTACTATGTCTTTCCTTTGTTTGGTTACCCATTCCTTACTTACCGCAGTCTATGCTAGTTTGTCTTACAATAAAAGGCCCTAAAAGACTCCCGGGTGGGAAGAATGTAAATATGTCCCTCCTTTGGTTTTTTTCTTTTCTTTTTCAAAGAAAAAAAAATAGTAATAAATTGTGGTGAGGATTAGGTTCATAGTTGGTAGTGTTTGCAGTGTGGAGTAATCCGTTTTAGAATCTTTTTAACTTTGTTAAATAGTATACATATAGTAACCTGCGCCTGGCTGTATGGATTTTATCCCAATGCTATTAAAAAAATTTAAAAAAAAGTCAAGGGACAATGATGACCAACGACGTCGTTTTAACGTTACGCCGAAAACCAATTTTCGCACTAAAATTAGCAAAGTTTTAAAGTATACGTTTCTAACTGAAAACATTACTGTTTGGTCCACTTCTGTTTATTAGAATCAACACCACAGCTGTTTCTAAACTTAGAAAGATAAAAAAAAGTAGAGCTTCACCATCTGTGCTTTATTGTGATGTTTTTAGTACATTTTAACAACTTTGTGGTAACAAAATTTTCCAACGAAGACCAGTTCATGGTAAAATATGGATATGTAGGCCAGAGGTCGTGACAATTTTCTACACCTAATATAACGTTAATTTCTGTGCAAATGTGGTCGCTAGTCACAAAATTGCTCCTTGAGTTACTACTACTATCACCCCTAAATGCGCCACTGTTGTGCCCTCCTCCTAGACAAATCCTAAATCCGCCACTGTTTACAGACAGTTTATAATTTAAAAAATCAATTGTTTTGTTCAAATGAAGGTCATAGAGATATGTTAATAAATCCTCTCTTATTAATGTGAATTTAAACGATCGCCTCGGAAACGTGATCTGTTTTTGTTTTTAGTAATGGAAGGATAAAATTCCTCACGAACGTACCAAAAAAAAATCTATTGAAATTGAGCTAGGCCAGACTGATCGTCTGAGAGTTAAAGTCAATTTGATGTAAATAAATGCAAAATCAAAAGATCACTTTATAATAAAAAAAAACTTCGTTTTTAACGTTATTTTGATGTAAATTAGATGCAAAAAATTTTCCACGCCAGACGTTTTACTTACCTCGACTTATAAAGTGAGCTACCACTCGCTTATATTTACATATAAAAACAATTTTCATCATGATTTAATTAGGCGCAATACCCAGTAGTACCAATAATAATTTAGATGTATAAATATTATCATATTATAGTCAGTATCTTATTGAAGAAGACTAATAAATCTTTGTTGTTAATTATTATATTGTAGATATTAAATTAGGTTATTATGAATCACACTGAATTTCAAAATTATTATTTACATTAAGAATTCTCTATATGTATTTCGTTATTATATCTTATTGATTGATTAACCTTTTTCCTACGACATGCAGTGTTGACAGTGTAATTGAGATGCGTTCAAACAGAAGGGGGTTGGAAAAGCGTCCAAAAGTATTTTTGCTTATTTATTATTATTGGCCCAATTATCTTTTCAATTTATATGTCACTAAATAGTTCAACTTGTACCATTTTATTTGCTGATATTAATAACTAGGGCTATCAAAAATGTTCCGTGGGACAGTAGCGTACGCGAAATTAACTAATACGAGAAACAATAAACTCTTACAATTTATAACAATGTATGTATGTAAAACTTACCCTCTTAACTAGCTTGATGAACTAGCTTGCTTATCACAAACTGGAAAAGATGTGTAGCCATTTTGCAGCATCAGGTATGTTTCTATGGTTGTCTTCATGAGTGATGTTCGCTTTGGTCAAAATATATTCTCATATTTTGAAAAGGACTGTTCGACATCTACTAATGTAATACACGCATACGTAAAATAGTCTTTGAGCGCACTTAACGGATCTGGGGCTGCACCATTACATATTTGTCTCAATTTGGTAAAACCGGTGTCTTTATTTAACACACTTGCGAACTTTTCTTGAACGCGCTCATTTGTTGCGTCACCTACAGCGTGTAGCATATACTTCGTCCACTATTTGCAGTGACTCCGCTAACGACAACGCACAGTTTTCTAATTTTTTTTATGCTTTCATGTAATGGTTTATAGTTCTTTGCAATATTTTTTTAAAGCTGTTTCAACGGAAATATCTTCGAATTTTATCTGGCTTTCCTTAATAGTTGCAGCCTCATCTGGATTGAATTGTAGTATCACAGCTTTTATTTGTTGGAAATATTCAGCATAATAAAAAGTTGCCTGCAACCATGTTCCCCAACGTGTAAGAATCGGCTGTGGTGATACCGGGATACTTGCTATGAAATGCACGAAGACGTTTAGGAGATTTAAGAAACGCTTTTTTTGTACTTGCTGTTAATGCATCCACCTCTGGAAAACCTTTTCGAATAGTTTGTGCCACAAGATGTAAAGCATGCACTTTACACGTAACATGTATAAACGTACAACCTTGTTGTTGCAAAGAACGGCCTACCGAACGCATTGTCACGGCGCCATCAGTCACAAACATCAACACTTGACTTTTTGGCAGTTAAAATTTTTCTAACGTCTCCAGCACCACCCTGGTAATTGTGTCGCTAGTACACTGACTTAGTCTTTTGCTAGCTAGTAACAGTGGAACTGTCGGTTTAAGAGTGTCCAGTACTCGTACTATAACATTTAAAATATTTTTTTTTACAATCTGTTGTCTCATCAACAGATAACCACAGCCATGTATTTTTTTAATTCACATTTCATCTTATATACCATGTCTATGTACAGTTGATAGATAGTTACATAACGTTGTGCGACTTAGTAACTTAACCTGGGCATTGTATTTATTCCAGAACTCTCGAAATGGTTGTTTATCGAGTTTGTACAACGGAACATTACAGGCAATCAGCATTAATAGTAAATCAAACATAAACTGTGTTGTCGAAGGCACGCAATTTTTTTATTTTTATGGTGTACACTATTTACGTGAAGTCTACAATCACGCTTATCCCAACACATCAAATCTTTCTCGCACACTTTACATATTATATTAGCACCATCATAGAATAAATTCAGGTATTCACCTATGAATTTATTCACTTTGTCAGCAAATGGTCGTTTTCTACCCCTACGTACGTCTGCCATGCTATATTATTAAATTAATATCAACAATACAGTACAACAAATAAAATAAAAACACAAAAACAATATACAATACGCCCAAGTGACTTAACGTGTACACAACTCGAAAGCTAATAATAGACTGGACTGGAGAAAGAGTTTCGGGGTCAAGGTGAATGCCGGCGACAGTAAGTACATCTGTACTCTACGACAATGATACACAGAAACGATTTGCAGCTTTATTAATAAACTTACTGAACTGAAGATCAATCTAGGTGATTTATTGAGCGAATTGATGCAAGATTCAAAAATGGTCCCTTCCTAATCAATTAAATTTCAGTACCACAAAATTGAGACTATGGTCTTTTGGCTAAGAAATATTGATCAAATAAACAACTCAAAGTTTGTTAAGATTCTCCGTGTTTACTTAGACTGTAAAATGCTATAAGAAAAGTCATACTGACTATGTTTGCCAAAGAATTATGAAAAACATATAGGTATCTACTTCGCAGTGTAGCTCATCAAGTAGCTTTTGTAACAACCAATCACAGCCTCTTCTATTCAGTGATATCTAATGCTGTTAGTGCAAATATGAGCAATAAAGCCCAATTTACATTGGTAGAGTAACTCGGTCCAGTACTCGACTTGCTCACTTTCTCCTTATTGCTGTGCACATGACACTTTTTAATAAGACAGTGGGAGAGTGATTTGCTTAGAAAATGGCGGGTTAGAAGAAGAATCACCAGTGCGTGGCTCTTAAAAGCTGTTGGACGAAGTTCATGATATGATTGAGGAGGAACAAACAAGTTGCTTTATATCGGGTGAGTAGGCAGTCTAGTGCGTGTTGCAGCTAAAACAACATGTGATAAAATTCGATATGAAACAAGAAACTGTAACAATCCGGATAATAATTATTTAAGGCTAAGCAAAACTAGAGCCGGCACGGCATATTGGGGCATCAAGTTCTTAACTTTAGTTTATGCTGTTTTGGGTGAATAAATGTATAAAAACTGACTTAAATACCCACATATAAAAGTACGATTAACTTGGACTAAAGCGTAAGTCATTAAAACTAATTAGGCCGGACTGATACAGTCAGGCGGTGTTGTAAAAGAAGACACGTGCCCCTTTTTCAATTACATATTCATGGAAGCATATACAATAATCGATAGAAGGCTATGTACGTTAATGATTTAATGTTTAATTTATTCGTATGAAACAATTATTTGAAAACTAAACGGAAATTGTTAGTCGATCAAGAACACAATACTTCCTGGAGAAAGCGCGCTACCTTATCGTCAAAGTATGCACTTTCAAATAATGATAAATGTTTCAAGTTTCAAACCTATTCCTTTGTGACTATGTAAAGAAGTGGTTGCTGCACGGGGAGACAAAATGCATGGAGATTGGAAAGGCCTCATTGAATCTGGACAGTGGGAGTTTTAACTAGATATATGTTAGGATTTTAGAGCTGGATTTGCATTTTTGTGTGTTAAATTAACTGGCCATTTAATTAAATCAATAAATTACATCAGCTACGCTATTTCTCCAATTGTTTAAAACCATATTTTTCTTTCTTTCTTTCACAATTCTAATCTACCTTCTGGCAGTCCTCATTTTCCATTTATTCTACTTCAAATATTGTATGTATGTCGATGTATAAATCCCATTCATTCACAGCCTGTGATACAGGAATGGGTAGCCAAAAGTAATTTTTGTAGGAATAATCCGCTTTTCTTGTTGGTTAAATAAAATGTGTATAAAATGAAAACAGCCGTATGCATTTGAACTTAGACCCCTTGTATGTACATGTAGAAGGTATAGATTAGAATAGGGGTGCAAAGGTGAACTAAGAGTTGGGGTGGTGCTGGTCTGCGGTTTGTCGAACGTTGAGAATATCGACTGTAAATGGTAAATTTCATGTCAAGAGTTAAGTTTGATTAATCGTAGAATTTTCCTAAATTATTCATGAGGATTTGTGGCAGAGTTGCCAGTACAACATTTTTTTTGATTAAACCTTTATACAGGGTGTCAGTTTGAAAAGTTTCCACACCAATTATCTCGGGAGCAGAGAGAGCTATCGAAGAGCTTTTTAACCATGTTAAATGAGATTTCACCGAGTAATATTTGTGAAATCTAACAAAATTAGTTTTTTTCAAAATTTGCTACTAAATTTACTACAAAAACGTGCTCATTCTTTTGAATTCTTAGAATTTGAAAATTCATTATCAACTTTGAATTTTAACACACGCACTCTACATTGAATTGTTATAAAACAATTCACAATACTAGATTCCTTTCTTCACGGTAACGACCAGTGGCGGTTCGTGGGTCAAGAGATAGGGAGGTCAATTAGGAAAGTTTACTGTATTACCTACCTTTTAAAGTGATTTAAATTCCAAATCGATCCTCCGGTCTTTTTGAGATGCAAAATGGTCAATTACTTTTTCATTAAAGTCTTTTATCTTCTTTATTAATGCCCTTTCTATGGTAAGCATAGCTAAAGAAGATAACTTTTCCTGACCTATGGTATTTCTTAAAAATGTCTTTATTCTTTTTTAAGGTGGAAAAACAACGTTCACTTTCGACGGTAGTCATAGGGAGAGTACACAAGATTTTTAACAGTTTGACACTTTCAGAAAAAGTATTGCACAAATTATTGTTAATAAAAAGCTGTAACAAAGCAACTGCACCTTCACTATTGGAAAAATCTTCTCGGCTATATAATACTTCTAATTCAGTTTTAAGTTTCAAATGGTTTGTGACTGGATACTCCGTTTTAACTAATTTAAACATATCTTGAGGAAAGCTTTTTTTACAATCTTTATATCATCGATCTGCGTGAAATAACTGAGACACTGCTAAATGATTACTGAAGCCAAACCTGTTTTTGATCTCAGATGTAATTATATCACAAACTTCTAATGAAATTCTCCTTTTTGATTCTTCCGTTTTACATCTCAGGGCAGAGTGCATGGAAGTCTCCTCCAAATAATTATTTAAAATTTTATTTCTGATGTCTTCAATTTTACTATTAAAAACGCCAATACACTTATTTACTGTTATGACATCGATATTACATTTTTGTAATTGATTGAACAATATATCACAATGTGGCATAACTAAATGAAAAAAAATTTAACCAGTAAAGAAAATGTTCATTTCGTAAGTAGTTTTTTAAACCAATAGCTTGGTTTAGAGTGTTATTTTCTGATTCATTTTAATTGATTTTTTCTAAACAATGTAATAATTCTGTTCGATAGGTATAAACAGTCTCTATGCACTTTGTATTAAAATTCCATCGTGTTGGAGCCGCTTTAGGTAATCTCACCTTAACAACATTATCTAACACGGCTGTTCTTTTTGGCGATTTTTCAGAGAATGAAGAAAAGCTATGTAAATTAGCAAAAAAAATTAATTATGCTTTTATTCTGACTTGATGCTTTTTGTAAAATTAAATTTAGTTGATGAGCGTAACAATGAATAAAATTTGCTGAAGGACCTTTTTTAATTTTGGCTTGCACACCTCCAAAAGCATTACTCATTACTGATGCTTCATCGTAACTTTGTTCTATCAATTTTTCAGGACTTTCATTAATTTTCAGACATTCTAACTCTTTTAAAATTACATCTGTCAAATGCTGCGATGTCGTTCCTTGAGGCTGAATAAATTTCCAAAATCTCTCACATACAACACCGTCTAAAACGTATCTAAACACAAAAACTACTTGTACTTTATTGGAACTATCTGTGGTTTCATCCACTTGAACTGCAATGAAGTCAGATTGAATAATTTCAGATTTTATTTCTTCGTGAATAATCGCCAGTATCGAATCTAAAAGTTCATTTTGAATTGTCCTCAAAGTGCCCTTAAACACAGTACTGTTTTGCAAATGGTCTTTAAAAATGGCATCTAGTTCAGATACAAAATTTATTAAGTATTAAATTTATTATTAACTTCTTTTTTCTTATCAAGAGATGTTTGCTTTATCGTCATATTAAGTTTTGGACGGCCACCACATTTGAATTTCATTCGGTCTTCATAACCCAACTTATGTCCATCTTTCAGTTTTAATATATTTTGTACAACACTCATATTTAATAGTAAACACCAAAAACACTGTTTTACTTAATTTCACGACAAGTAGAGATTTACTAATAAAATGTTTATAAATAAAAACATTAAAAACTACGCGACAGAATTTACCGACCAACATATAGCTAGTCAGCATTAAGACTGCTCTACTCACAGAGAACCTATGTAGTCTGTGGCTCTACTGAACTTCGTGCGAATCGTGCGTTACCGTTTCCGTAAAATGTGTCAGGGACATTGTCTCCGCCAGTGTTTTCTGTCTCTTTTGCTTTCTGACGATTCGCGCATAAGTCTATTTCACTTTAATTCGTTGTAAATTCGGTCCGTAGCTAGCTCTAAGGACAAGTTGTGGATTGACCCAAGATTTTTAAATTCTATAAATGAATAATGTAATGAATATGAATATAGCTTGGTACTCGGAGGGGATACGAAATCCTGCGATCTAGATATTTGAATAGTATTGTGCATAGAATGAACTAGAAACTTTAATATATTTTTTTAAGAATATTAAAAATATATATATTATATATTTTTAAACTTCAGAAAATGAATAGCTCTATATTTTTATTTGTATGTGGGAGGTCATTGACCAAATGACCCTATAGAAGAACCGCCAGTGGTAACGACACTGGAATTACTCCCATTGCGCCTTCTCTAATAACTTACTGTCTTATTTACTTGTGCGGTTTGGACATTGCCGGTTCGGTCAAATAAATTTCCGTCAGTGCTCGATTTCCCTTGGTATAAGCTGAAAATCGAAAAGCCTTCACCTGAAAGTGCAATATCATCTGAGCAGAAAATAAACCAGAACGTGTCCTCCACGCCGACAATGTGTATCCAGGAGTGAATTTGGCAGATGCTCTCCTTATGCTATCTGCACCTTATTAACGATTCCTATTTTAAACGTTCCATTAAAGATAAACACGCTAGAACCGACGATTTAACGGCGATGCTTTTAGGCAACTTGGATATAATAATAATACACTCCGATTAAATATTTAATGCCCAGGCATTACGTTTATTACTTAGAGTGCATAAATCCATTTTCCAGAAATTAATTCCGCGAAATTAGTCAGTAATTCTAACTGGGTTCCCATTAAAGATTATTTCCATAGAGTTCCGTTTCGGCTTGAAAACATTCATTAAAATCTTGCTCAAGCATAAAACCTTATTTTAAAACAAGTTAATCATTTACTGTTTTTAGGAGGGAATTGTTTCAAACGTGAAGCACAATTACACTGCTTTTTCACTAATTATTGGATCAGATTAAGATAACCCATGCAATCAGTAACTAAATAGTACATTTTGTTATTTTGAAAAGAAAAGTAAAATTTAAGACAATGTCAATAAACAAAAAAAATTATAATTCCAACCAATTAATGTTAAAAAGGAGCAAAAAATTGAAAAGTTGGAGCTATAGTTCATCCAACGAATTTATGTCTAGAAATCCACAACTCTCTTATAGCTTGAACTTTGGTATTAATTACAGTGGTGTTACCGTAGTGATATGAAATAACTTAGTTAAAAATAATTAAACAGAGTAAAGGCTGAGTCTGCCCAAACGCATCATTAGTCTCCTTTAAACATGTACGCTGTTTCAAATTTTAATGTTGAAAAAAATAAAAAAAAAATTATTTACACACCGTTTTTTGTATTAAGTAAAGATTCCAAAAATGCCAAAATTATACTTTGCGCATAGGGCATAGTAGTTAATAGCATTTGCTAATATACAGGGTGTCTCACAAGGAACTGCATCGATCGATATGGGAAAAGTACGCACTAGAAAATTTTTAAAAATTTTGGGAGCTATTAACTAAAATAATTACAGGCATCTGACACTTCCGGTTATACCGAAAGTAGTTACCAACTTGCTTATTATAAATGGAACACCCTATATATTCTAGGGTTTTCGAAAAGAACATGAAATTCTGAGTCAAAAACATGTAGGATACCCTATGCCTAAACCCAGCCGTTTCAGAAATATTTGACATTTTAATAAATTTTTACAGGTGTAATGGTTATAACTTTCTTCGTGTAAAAGATACTCATTTGCTTTTTCGCACACAGACAGATCATAAGGTGAGCTATGCTATACAGTTTAAAGAAATTCAATAATAGTATACCAAGTGTTCCATTTTTGGCGTTACATTTTGTAAATTTCAAACCGCGAAAACTTACTTACCAAGTGTTTCATTTTTGAAGTTACATTTTGTAAACTTCAAACCGCGAAAACTTGCTTAAGTCAAGTAGAACACCCTGTATTTTTCTACATCAAGTTATGTGTAATTAAATTCCTTTTTTTCTGATATGCAATGTGGGGGTTTAAGTTATAACTTTTTGAAATGTATGCGATTTTCTTGGAAATGCAAGAATTTTTAGTAAAAATTTTTTCAAATTAGCCATGATTAGAAACGATCAGTAATGTCAGTTATTCTCTTATGTCACAAAATGCCATCGCGTTTAAATTACACCCACGAAGATTTTTTGAATTTTTTTATTATTTATGGAGAATGTGATAAAGTAATATCGAGAACTTGTGCAGTACATTTGCTACTCGATATCCATAAAAACGGAAACCGTCACCAAACACCGTAAAACTAATACTGGATAATTTTAAAAACTATGGCTCTGTCAAGGCAAGAATTCAAAAGCGGAAGCCTATTGTTGATGACGAAAACGTAGAAATAACAATTCTGGGATATTTTCATGCATTTCCAATGATGTCATTAAGACAAGCTGCTCTAGAATCGGGACGCATATAAGCATTCCTTACAGTCATACGAAAATGGCAGTATTTCTAGCAATTTCATTGGCCGTTTTAAGATAACCGTAGGGCATGCGCAGTTACATGACATGTCAAAGTGTATTAAATCCTTTTGGAATCGTTTGTCAGCAAGGAATTCGTTAGACGATAGAGAAGATACTCGCCTAGCACGCGGTAGGTCCAGAATCACAAACTTATTTATTTTTTTTTTTTAAATAAGTATTTTTTAGTTCGTTAGTAAGATTTTCCTTGCCCTTTATTATAGTTTGTTTATTTTCCTTGCCCTTTATTATAGTTTGTTTATTTTCACGGTGCCGAATTCCCCTTTAAAAATGATATCTGATGAGCACGCCATGCCGCGGCCTTGAAACGGCCAATGAAATTGCTAGAAATACTGCCATTTTCGTATGACTGTAAGGTATGCTTATATTCAATCGGGACTATGCAAGAATTCAGTTCACAGAATCTTAATTAAATATAAATTTCACCCGTATTCGTTCCAAATGGTCCAACGATTAAAAGAAACAGATTTCCTAGAAGAGAAAATTTTTGTGAATTTATTCTAATAAGATCTGTAAGCGACAATTCTTATTTGGGAAATATTATATGGTCAGATGAAGCTAAATTTACCAAAAATGGACTTTTTAATCGACACAATTCACATTATTGGAGTGACTCGAATCCTCACGTGTTCAGGGAGCGAAATTTTCAAGAAAGTTGACAGTAATGTTTACTGTGCCATAAGAAACGATAGAATAGAATATGTATAGTTAATTTTTTTGTTTTTGTTTCTTTTTTTTTTTTTAGTTGAAAGATATCTAAATATTTTACAACATTTGAATAATAACTATTTAGAAAATTTACCTCTCGCCGAACATAGAAACATTTTTTATCGGCATGACGGTGCTCCCCCACATAACGCGTATTTGATAAATAATTTTTTACAAGACACTTTTTACGATCAACGGATCGCCAAAAATGGACCTTCCTTATGGCCTCCTCGCTCTCCCGATTTATCAATTTTAGATCATTTTATTTGGGGAACCATTAATAATAAAATTTATGAGAGTCCATTAACAACTATTGAAGACTGTATGCAGAGAGTAAGAAATGCATTTCCAAACTTATCACAGGATTCAATTAGAAGAACTAATGAAGAACTAATCCGAAGGTACGAAAAATGTGTGGAGGTTCGAAGGTGAAATTTTGAACAATTATTAAATTATAATGGAATCATGTTTTTGGTTGATTTTATCTTAGCTATTTTAGTTTATGCAAAGTGTCTTTAATCCAATTAATAGGTATGTTACAGTGTTTAGTGTTATTTTCCGTTTTTGTGGATATCTAGTAACAAATGTACTACAATTTCTTGATATTACTTTATCACATTCTCCATAAATAATAAATAAATTCAATTGTGTGTAATTTAAATGCGTTGGCATTTTTTGACAAGAGAATGACTAACATTACTGACTGTTTCTAATCATGGCTAATTTGATAAAATTTTTTATAAAAATTCTTGAATTTCTAAGAAAATCGCAAATATTTCAAAAAAGTTGTAACTTAAACCCCCACAATACATTAGAAAAAAGAAATTTAATTATACATAACTTGATGTAAAAAAATACAGGTTGTTCCATTTGACTTAAGTAAGTTTTCGCGGTTTGAAGTTTACAAAATGTAACGCCAAAAATGGAACACTTGGTATGCTATTATTGAATTTCTTTAAACTGTAGAGCGTAGCTCACCTTATGGTCTTTCTGCATGCGAAAAAGAAAATGAGTGTCTTTTACAAGAAGAAAGTTATAAAGGCTACTGTATACCATTATACCTGTCAAAATTTTTTTAAAATATCAAATATCTCTGAAATGGTTGGGTTTATGCATAGGGTATCCATGGTTTTGACTCAGAATATTATGCACTAAAACATATAGGGTGTTCTATTTATAATAAGCAAGTTGCTATCGAATTCCGGTATAACTGGAAGTATTTGTAATTATTTTAGTTGGATTGGCCACACTGCCGTTTGTAGCTCCCTAAATTTTCAAAACTTTCTTTCGATATAGGGAAAAGTACGCGTAAATCTGCTTCGACATGGATTTTGAAACTGTTGTTGACTTTACCTGATAGATTTGGACTCCTTTAAGTGGAATTTGACAACTACAGATTTAACTGCATGGAAATGTATATTATAATAAAAGCCACCCATCTTATTAATATCGGCTGTGGAGGTTTAGAAATTCCTGATTTTTACGATTTGTGAAATTATTTAAAGCGTTGTGGAGATTTAAAAAAAACAAACATTTTTGTATTTGCTATTAATTGCTGCCATATTGTCGCTAATTGCCCGTAATCATTACTCACTCCCAGGTACATTTATGTGCTCCTTTAAGTAATGTACACGATTTCCAGCCAAATCATACAGATCATCAATGCCTAAGTGCGAAAAAAGTTTCTCCTTGGAACAAAAGTCGACGTTTCTCGGTATTTTTTTATGGTTTTAAAGAAAAAAAAAATGTGGACAGTTTTCAAACCAACACTTTGAATATAAATATATTAACCAATTTCTGAAAATAAAAACTGTACCCATATATTTATATTTTAGATTCTGGGTTATGCTGGTTACAATGTTCCACATCGATCTTAATTAGAAAAATTCACTAGTCGCGGTCTTATCGCTTCCGAATTATTTATTGCAGCAACTCCCTCTTCCATTTTTTCTAGAACTGGCAATAAATTACGATTCCTCGCAATGGATATCTTTTTAATTGTTATGTTTTATTCATTTCCGCCTTTTGCGGAAATAGAGAAACGATACACGAGAAAATCAATATGGGAATTAATGTGGGCTAGTAAAATTCCAGGTTTTCTTCAATATGACGTGTAAGTTACAATATTGATGTGTCGAATAGAAATTGCTTTATAGAAATTTAGGCTCTGTTTTAACAATTCCTTTTTTTATTTGTGTTTTCTTGCATGCTCGCACATGCATATTGATGCATGGATGATTAGATAGATATTTCTTTCAGCATAAGAGAAACATAAAAACAACGAAAAGATAAAAATACTAGCAATTGTCGTAATATAAAAATTACATTTATGAGTGATTTCTCTAAATAGTTAATGAGTCCGATACAACGATTAGCTTCTCTAATGAGTTTTTGAATCGAAAAAAAAAAGTTTCTAGGATTCATCGTGCCCCATAAATTGTTTTCAACACATTTTTCATTTTGCTTTAAATTGTTTACTAAATTATTTCAAAGTAATTAAAGTTATATCATCAACAAAATATGAGTTTCGTTGAAAAATAATAAAAACAACAATAGCCTCAACATAGATCCTTGGGTCATGTAAGGGTTCATTAAAAAGTATATTGTTTTCTACTTCTTAGAAATGATTAGAATATCTCTTCATACAAGAAATGAAGATTGAAACAAATTCCTAATGCGCCGTTTATCACGTTTCATACTATTTTTACATTTTGAAATTTCAATTCAATAATAACAAGTTTATTAATAGATAATATAATACATTGTTTTTCATTTGCTTCTTTGTTTGTTTTGACGCCCAGGTTTTCCCATTCCCAAAGTGGATTGTATTAATTGTAGCCCTCGGTAACATTCATTACATAAAAAGTTAATTGCAATGACAATTAAGTAAGTAAATACATCCATACGTATGTACAACTGTTCCATTTTGCATAATTGATGTATCTACGTAACAGCGTGGCCATGTCTCGATTCAAGCAGACATATTTGAACCAATATTTACTCGGACCTGAAAATGGTTTAATTAACTTCATAGAAAATTAAAGACATTATACTACCGATGTAAAATACACCCACGCTACGTAAAAGAACTAAGCGGAGAAAATATGTATTTAAACAGAGTACGTATGGAAAATAAGAATAGAAACACGATAGTACACATTTTTTACAGTTTTTTGATGTTTTGAATATTATTTTGAGGTACAAATAGTCCAAATTATGGGACACGTTTCGCATTTAAGGTTGATGTCAGTCATACGTAAAACAATAGACTTGTACTGAGGTAAATTATATTTTTATCAATTACAATACTATTTATTTCACATAATTGCTAGTTCTCTAGTTGTTAAACTACTACTCAATAACTTGACACTTGGCGGTATATAGAACTAGAAGGGTTGACTATACTCTGTTCACTTTAACTTTGCAGCGATAGCCAGGATAGAGAACAAAATGCTCGCTGATTCTTGGTGCAGATGGTAGGCAGATGTACACAAGTGCAAAGTTTCTACAGCAGTTAATTTTCATGTTTATCTTATTTCATAACCATCGGTCGTAGTTGGCCGTTTTACTCACCTAAGTCCAATCCAACACTGCAAAGTTTAAGTGAATAGAGTTAAGTACAAGATGCCAATTCTTAAGTTTTTATTGCTTGGCGCCCCTCAGGGTTCAGTCCTTGGCCCTCTATTGCTCATGTTATATGTGGATGATCTACTGCGACTCTTTGATTCAAATAAATTTATTGGTCCGGGATCTGTAGCTATCAAGGTCACTGTACATTGGCTATGTTTTTAGCAAGTTTAACATTGCGTAAATAATACGGGAGTGTAGCGACCTTCATTTTAAATTCTGATCTTCGAGTTTTTGTGGGATTATAGGTCGTAGATCAGAATTTAACATTGCGTTTGGAATTTTACAATTTCATTTGATGCTACCTGTTTATTAAATAGGTATTATGTATAGGTTTACAGTCATGTGTCTTTAATATATTATCCGGGTGTAGTACCAGAGAAACGGAAAGAATTTTCATTTATCAAAATATAGTAATTGAGATTAATTTTTAACATTAAATTTGGGGACAGTTTTAAGGCAATTTTTAAAGAAAAAGAATTGTAATACTTCTATCAATATATATTTTTTAAAATATCCAGTTTTGAACTTTAAGCGTGGTGATTTTAGTGGTTTTATTCGGGCATACCAATCTAAGCGCACCGATTTGAGTTGGTGAGATATTTAAACAATAGTTTTAAAATAATTCAGTTTGGCTACACTGTATATTTTATACAAAAATTCAGTAACCCTGTATCAAGTATTCTTCCACAATACAACTTTTTGTAGGAATTTTTATAGATTAACATTTATATACAGATTAAATTAAACTTTACTTTTACTTGTTATTTTTTTTGGGGAACTACATCACAAATACTAGATTTTTGTCAAGTAGTTGTAATAAATGTAGAAATATTTATTTAATACATATTGCGAAGCTAAACTCTGACTATAAGCATCTCGCAAATAATGAAATTCCTAGAATTCCGCACAGTACAATGATGTCCCGATTTAAAATTAGACTTCAGCTGAACACGATTGATGACTATTTTTATTTCGAAATTTGTTAAATACACCTTTGAAGTAACAGAAAATAGGTTAGCTGAAAAATGAACCGGTTATACTTTATCTTTTATTAAAATGTTTTGAGACAAAGAAAAAATGATACCATTTATATGGAAAATTATATTAGAAAGATGCGGATATTTGCAAGAGAAAATAATTCCCAGAGATACTGGGATAAGAAAATGAATATATTTTAAAATATTTTGTAAGTTTGAGATTACTTTTGTTCGTGAAAAGTGTTTTATATTTAGGATGATATATAGAAATATCACATCCACCCTAAAGTGTATGCAAAACATGCCTATCCTCACAATAATTATATTCTCAAAATCACTTTCTGTATGTATACAGGCTATCCAGAGTCTAGATATGGTTTAGGTACAGCTATATTCATTTAACATGAGCTGATATAGTAAAAGACATTATAACGGCATGTCTTTTCAAATAAATTATAAAGGGTGCTGGCAGTCCTCTCTTTTTTAATCGTCTTATCAATATGTGCTAATCTGAAGGCATCTGCCTACGTCACACCCGCTAGGCTCTAGCATTCGAGAATCTACCACGCAGTTGCACGTTTGTAGTACAAGACTGTTGTCATTTGTACGTGTTATATATGGACTAGGTACATCCTAGCTCATTATTTGTTTTTGCCAAGTGGTTTCACGCTATAACTAGTATTTTTTCATTAAATTATTCGTGTTAAAGTTCGTAAACATGCCGTATAAATGCAGTGTATCGGGTTGTAAATTATGTGAATGGGCCGAAAGTGCGTGTGTTTTCTTTTCCGAATGATGAAAGTTTGTGTAAAAAATGGATTTTTGCTATTCCAAGAACAGGATTTACACTTTCAAAATGCATTATATGGTGTTTATATGATGAAAATTACGTCAGTTATCTTCACACCCACTTCGGGACTATTTGTTTCATGACGATTAAATGTACCGATTTCAGGAAACTTTTCTGAACATCCTGTATACCCTGATATATAAAATGTAGTAATAATATCTATCATTAAAAATTTTCAATCTCAGTAGTAAATTATAAAATCAAATATCTTCAATGCCATTTTAGGAAATAATTAACTTATTTACCAATTTCATAAAGAAGATTAACAGTTTTTTAACTCAATTACCATACAATTCATATAAATCTCTCGATAAACAGATGTTTTAATTTAATTAACATGAGAATACGGTTTCGTTAGTACAAAAAAATATCAAATAATGTTAACTAGGTGAAAATTATCTACCTACACACAGAGGTACTTATTTCGAATCTCAATTACAGATTTCCGATTCCAATTATTTACTTTTTTAAAACAAACATTTTAGTATTTATATAATGTCTGGCCCACATACCTATATTATTTAAAAATTTAGTACTAATATTATTATATCCTTACAGTTTGCTTATTATCTTTAAAGTAATTGTTGACAGACTGAACATACATCGAATCATAACTGCAGAAAATTAATTATTATTATTAATTTAACTTTATACATATACAGACCTAACGACAAAACCACATTTTACTAAAAGGACCTTTGCTTGAATCTCCATCAGCACGTTACTTTACCATGCATCCTTTAAATCACGAACAATGAAGTTATATAATTTATTGCCGAATAGTGATGGGAATACTCGTTACTTTTGAATACTCGTATGTATTCGTTACTTCTACGGATAGTAATCGTTACTTTGTATTCGTTACTTTGTAATCATTAAGGTATATTTATGAAGTAGGTATGTATATACCTACCTAATACTTACTGCATATCCCATAGGTATAGCACTCGCCTCGTATAAGTAAATAAAGTTCAGTGATTAATGATTATGATTACTTGTAACATAAACAAAGCTCTTCCATAGGTTTAAGAATGTTTATTAATAGCATTTTACTAACAAATAATAATAATAGATACCTATGTCGGCTTGAAGGCAGGATACACACTTGTTTATGTTTTCATTACATTGAAAATAATCTTGAAATCCTAAAGAAAGTAACGATTAAAGTGACGATTACTTTTAAAAGCAGGTATTCGGTACTTCGGGTATTTGCGAGTAACGAATACAAAGTAACGAATACTCTATTACCCGCCCAACACTATTGCCGAATTATGTTTTCTCATAGCCATATTATTCTCAAGCTATTAAAGTCTGGATGAACCTCCGCAAAGAAAAGAAGATTATTAATAAGTATATCAGGACCTCATCGATGCAGGGGCAAAAGTAAAGGGCGCTGTTCTATAGTCAGTAATAACTAACTATGATTTGTAAACAATTCTATCGAAATAACTTTTAAAGGTGAAATTTTAATTAATTATTATGTTTTAGATAATAAAAGATTTTAAAAATAAATCAAACAGACACATACATGACCTGTTGAATTTAATGCAGGCATTTTCAAATCGTGACATTTTCAGAAATTACTGTATTGTTCTATAAAGATAAGAGTTTCTTCAAGATATATGTATGTATATACACGTGCAACTATTTTGCCATCAACATAAATGTCAATATTGTGTAGATAATAAAAATAATATAGGCCCTAAAGCCTCTCCTTGTGGAATGCCAAATTATATTTGCTGTAGAAAACTAATTTTTAGAGTTTTTTAAATAGTTTACTACAAATAAAGAATATCCCCAATATTTACTGTACCGAGCTTCAAAGTAGACGAATTATAATATTTTTTTAAATATTCTAATAATCATATACATAGGTAGTGTGATTCTGGGCATAGAAAACAATATCAGAATTTTATCTGTAACGAGAGTCAGTAAAATTCTTAACTGTATGTACACATATAAATAAGGAAGCAATAAAATCACTACTATAAATCAATAAATACTATAAAATAACTACAAACCTGTGAAACTCCTCGATTTCAAAATATGTAAATCACTATACTAATAAAAAAACTTCAAAAACATATGTTTACGATCCACTTTAGAAAATTACCAATACAAATAAATTCAAACATAAACACCATAACTATAATATACGAAAATTCAAATTCTCTTTCCCGCACTGCGAAATGTAAACAAAGTAATATCAATTTTATTAAAACACAGTGAAATGATTGAGCAATGTATTTAAAATTGTATATAGATCTGTCAAGTTTAATATTAAAGACGTTTATCATAAATCTAACTACACACGCGATACGCCGTTATCGGAAAGATTTTTAGGAAAAAATCCTGACGCGTCCCGCGAGGCATGTTATGCAGACTACGACTCGCTGCACGAGGTTCTAGCTGTAAAGTAGGTAAATTGCTAATTCGTCTAGTATTTACTCGCGTACACAGTACAGAATCTCCAGCGGGGTGATATGCGTAATAATAGGCAAAATGTATTTCATTAGGTATTCATTTTATAACGGGTGATTATAAAGTAAGGGATATATGTCAACTTATTATATATTCTTAACAAATCAAATTAATAACAAAAAGTAAATGGAATCTAGTTGCTTACAGAATGGGATTTCTGATGTCAAACACTAGTCACCGCAAATGCTCGATATGACCTCCATTTTGTTGTTGTAAAATTACCAACCGTTCCTCCAAATTGTATACAGCACTATTCAACATTTCTGGTTGAATTGCACGAATTTGCTCTCTAATACTGTCCTTTAATTCCTCTAGCGTTGTTGGCCGTGTTCTAAACACCAAATTTTTTTTAATAACCCCACAGCCAGTAATCCGCTGGGTTAATATCAGGCGATCTTGGTGGCAATGAATTTGCAAAATGTCTGCTTATAACACGATCTTGAAAAACCGCAGTTAACAATTCTTTAACTCGGTAAATGTGCGGAGGTGCTCCATCCTGCATAAAAATTATGTTTTCAATTCCTTCGTGCTCGTTTTGCAACTGTGGAATTGCATAATCCCTTAACATTTGCAGGTATCGTTCACCAGTAACAGTTACAGATACGGTCTCCCCATTCTGTATTTCCGCGAAAAAGTATGGACCATTGATGAAATTAGCTGTGAAACCGCACCAAACGGTGACTTTTTTGTCATGAAGGCCTTGCTGAACGATTTCATGTGAATTTTCTGTTGACCATATTCGACAGTTTTGAGTATTAATTCCACCATTAAGAGAGAAATGGGCCTCATCTGTACATAAAATACAGGATAACCATTCGGGTTCAATTTCCATCTGAGCCAATACGTGTAATGAAAAATCGTACCTGAGAGCAAAATCTGCGGCCTATAATTAAAACAGCAGTTGCAGTTTATAAGGATACATTTTTAGGATTTTCCGTAAAATTTTCCAAACCGTGGTGTATGGCATTTGTAATCGTTTTGATATCGCATTCACACTACTGGTTGCTAGCGAATTAGTATTGACTACGTTTTGATTTTCCTGAAAAATGTCTGCAACTTGGACATCACTAATCCTAGGTCTTCCTGATCTTGGAAGGTCTTTTATAGACCCTGTTCTTTCAAACTTCCTAATCAAATTACGATACGCCTTCATTTTGCACGGCCCTTCTCTCAAACCTATTTTCGTACGAAATCTTCGTAATCCAGTAGTGTAGTTTACCGCCTTCATAATAACATTGCACTAAACCAATTTTTGTTTGCAGATCCATAATGAAATTGTTACTATTTACGTTACGCGAGTTTTATTTTGAGAACAATTCTCTAAATTACGATTATTTCGTTTGACACTTGTATCAATAGTTGTCACGACAATTCTTTTGTTTTCCGTTTTCCACACTAAAATCCAATTATTGAGGCAACTAGATTCTGTTTACTTTCTGCTACTAGCATAATTTCTTAAAACTATATAAGAATTTAAAATAGACCCCTTACTTTATGATAACCCCATACTTTTGCTTTTATTTGTTTACGTATGTCCTTCTGTCAACCATATGAGGCAGCAGTAGCTACCAATTCCAATTTGTTTTCCACTATAAAGATATTTAGTTCCTATTAAGTATAATGTTAACAACTATAGATATACTATACATATAAAATGTATAATACACATCATTCAATGCATAGTACTAGAATAAATTGTATGTGTTGCCGTCGTATGTCAGTTAATATTTTGTAAGTACAGAGGAGTGGATGTTATTACTGAAATTTTATTGGCTGTTTCTAAAATGTGTTCTTTAATCCTCTATACTTTGGCAGTCCTGTGAAGTTCGTCTAGGTTAATATATCTATTCGAGTTAGTTAAAAGTTGCGGCAACTTGTTTTCTGTCGTCTGGATACGCTGATATTGAGTGTTCGATATCAGGTTCCAGGCGGCAGAGCCGTAGGTCATCGTCGCACTTCGGTCTGAGTACTATCTTGTACAGTAGAAGTTTGTAACATCGAGTGCTGAGCATCTTTTCAGCAACGGGTACAACTTATTCACCCCCATGTAACTCTTATTTACAGTGGCCGTTATATGCGGCCTAAACGGGAATCTCCCATCCAGGGTTACCCCTAGGTACTTGACTTTTTGTTTCTCTGCAATAATTTCAATATTAATTTTGAGTGGGGTGAAAATTGTAATGTTGCTGTTTCGTCTCATTAGTAGGAATTTTCCAACTGCGGTAATAGTCCGTAAGTGTGTCAAGGTAGTATCGCAGTTTCGTCTCAGTTTGAGCGTAAAGGATTGTGCATATAACGTCGTGTCGTGAGAGGATGGTAGGAAGATCTGAAACGTATAGGTTAAAAAGAGTGGGTGACAACACCGTGCCTTGTGGTACACCCGCTCTATTTTAGTATGTGATAGTGTGTAATTTATTTTAACCTGAAAACACCTTCTGAAAGGTAACTTTTTTATTAATGACGTATAAAAGTCCGGTATTCTGTGGATATTTTTCAGTTTGTGCAGAAGATCCCCAATGCTAAACTGTGTCAAAAGCTTTCTATATGTTATGTAAGAGCATTTTAGTGCAATGGTTTTTGTTATATCCGTCAATAATGTCGTGCAGGACCCTGCACAACGTTGTATGGTAACCACCCCTAAAGTCGAACTGAAATGCGAGTAGTATCTTTTGAATATTTATGTATATATATGTAATTTAAATTACGTAAGATGAATTTTTCAGCTACCTTCCCCATAGCTTTTAAAAGCGATATTGGGCGGTAGCAGTAGCTATCAGCCCTGGACTCCGGGCTAGTTTTCTGACCCTGATCAATGATAAGATACTTAGTCAATTCTTTGGAGATTCGAAATGCTACCGATTGTGCCTGACCGTGTTCAATAAAGAGATGTTTAAATATAGCGTGTGATTCACTAATTACTGGGCAACCGAAACTTTCAAAATATACATTTAATGCTTACTAATCGGTAACTACTACTATTTGATGTAAAGATTTTATAAAATTCTTTAAAAAAAATGGAAACATTGTTTCTAAAAACTATTTTTCTATTACTTATAACCAGACAAGCAAATAAATAAGTTAAGTTAAGTATTTCGCGGGCATCACGGAGTTTATGAATTCTGGTAATAAGTAAGTGCGGTGAAAATGTGAGAGCTAGACAGATGAGCTTAATTGATTGTCGACGTTAACTAATCCGCAGTATTAATTGCTTAATATTTAATTACACATAATGACATCTGATAACGCATTAAATTACTATTAGGATAAGTGAGTATTTCACAAAATAAACATAATAATTACTTTGCTCTTAATATCTTAGTTCGTTGATTTATTATTTCTGTTTCAGGTATTTAAAAAACTAGCTGTGTTTCTGGCAAGAATTTTTATTTTATTTGCATTCCAGAGTTTATTTGTTAAAGGAACCCTGTTTCTTGAAAATCCGAAATATACGTATTATGTATATGTGTTGAAGTCAAAATTGCTAGTGGTTTCAACACAGACGGACAAATTTATTTTAGATATTTAAGGTTAGGATTTCTAGTGTACAAAACTGTTTTTAACACTTAATGAATATTTTTAATCGGTTATAAAATTAATTATGATATATACGTTTGACCTCTTTCGTGCAAGACCAGGGCAATTAACATGTTACATTCTAATGTGTTTAGGTGCTAAAATAAGATCTAATTAATGTTTCATCTTGAAGTATAGTGTGTACTCTTTCTCGAAATCAGGTACGCACATTTATAACTTATGCCACTGTTCTTGATATTTAAAATATGTACAGCGTGTTTCACTTTCACTGAATACGCACCATTAAATTGACTTTTAATTGTTTTGATATGCTGTTAGAAATACTTAACATTCGTACAACGATTGTTGCAAAATATTACCGATAATATGATGGAATATTTATGCACCAATAATAATACTATCACGGTACATACTTTCAGAGTTGACTGCTTTTGTTTTTTTATGTTTTTTTAATACCTGATCCCTTAGTTTTGTTTTGTACGGGGTGACCAGCTGAAAATTCTATTTTTTAAACCGATTTCTTATTATCATCTGCATAAACTCGGCCTAGCGGAAAACGCTGAGTGCCGTCTATGCCTGGATGAGAAGGCAGACTACATCTTATGCACCTGTTCCGCTGTGGAGAGGATCCGATTCTCAATATTTGGCAAAGGGCAACTGCTGCCAGAGGATCTGGACACATTCTCACCCAATAAAGTTATCAGTTTCATTAAGAGACTGAACTTATTGGGTGAAATATAATTAGGCGTGAGTCACAATAGGGCTGCTGATGGCTGCAGTGGAGGGTCTACTGAGACTCACTCACAACAAACCTAACCTAATGTTGAAAGGCAATTTCAGGAAACAAGCCGGTTAGAACTGAGAAAAATTAACGCTGGTCGTCCCCGCGGAGTTTCTTTGCTCGAAGTGGAGGAAGAAATTCTTGAAATGGTAAATAATAATCCGGCTCTAGTACCAGATTATTAGGGAAGAATTTATTCGTACTCACTATATTCAGTAAGTACATGAACTTTTGCTTCGCGAATCGGTATATAGCTGTCTAGAATTTTCGAGAGTGAAGAACAAATTATGTGGATTTCTATGAGATAATCATACATTTTATTTTGGTTGTGGATTTTCCAAATGATAGAAAAATAATAGTGTATTTATTATTATTCGCAAATATTTACAAAACACCTTGCAATAATTATAGAACAAATTTAAAAAGAAGCGTTAGTATAACCAGAACTTGTAGATGTTATCGCGTAAACACGTCTCATTTATTTATATAAAATTAACGTATTTATATTTCGACTTACAGGTATTTTCCGGTTTCAAAACGATGTATGTAGTACAAAGATCGAGAACGGAGAAAATTGTGATATGGCTTTGCGAAGAAACTTTTTTTTCGGCAACCAAATGAAGCGCATGAACAATGCATTCGCTATTTTGGTTGCTGTTAAATTTGTCTATATGCTTACAAATGGAAAGTGTAAATATCTTTGTGAATTCGATATCGTTATAGTTAATACATACAGTGTGTCTGTAAAGTATGGAATAAGTTCATTATTTCTTAAACCAAAAATATTTAGATAAAAATCCTCGGTCAGGTCGATTTTTAATTTCAGTTGCGCACCTTATCTTTTATTTTTATGGTTATGATGTCATCAACATTCCCGTTATGACGTCATCGTTATATTTTTTAAATAAAACACCCTGTGTATTTCTCAATTTTTGGATTTTGCTTCAACAGCTGATTCCAAATATGTTCATATTTAGGGTCTAAAATTGATAAGTTGGAAGATACGGCCATTTAAAAAAAAACAAGTGGAAAAAAGTAAAATAAACACGTTTTTTATTAATTTTTTAAGTAGTCCAGTTGTTTTTTGTTTTATCATTATCGTCTTTGACAGTGAATCACTTAATAATACTTTACCCCAGTTGTAGTTTGGCAATAATTGTTGTTGATTTATTTTAATTTATAACATGCCCTAAAGTATACATCGGACAAACGGGAAGGAATTTTAGAAAATGATTGTCCGAACATAAACGCAATTTTAATAACAATAAATTAGATTCGACGTATGCCAACCATTTGCTAGAGGACAATCATTCTTTTAATAATAATTTTGATATTTTACACACAGAAAATAAAGGATTAAAATTGTCACTATTAGAGACATTAGAAGTTAATAAATTAAAAAATAGTAATATTATTTTAAATGACCAGCTAGATTTAAACTGTTCACCACTGTTATATATTTTCTAAATTATTTTGTACCTTATTTTATTACTGTTCCATTTTATTACCCTAGATTAGTTAGTTGATACTTATATATATATATACCCTCACTTTGTAATAAAGAATTTAGTCTTGTACTCACCATCTGATGTAGCCACTGTGTGGCGAAACAATTGTCATGAGTTAATTAAATTGTGAAAATCAAACATAAGTTCATTTTGTGTTTATTTGTAACATGAGTGTATCTGTAAAGCACAGAATTAAAATTCTAACGATCGCGATGATTGGGTATGCGACCTCAACAAAAGGTATATAATTTATTTAATACTAAATATCCAGAACGACCCATAATTCATAATTGAAAAACAAAAACCGCTGCCAATTACTTTGGGATCAGAACTTCCTCACCATAGTAAAACTCGACGTGTGATGGAGTTTATAATAAAAGTAATTTTTAACGTTTCAAAAAAGTCACATTTTTTGACGTTTCAAAAATTCGGACCGATTAGTAAATTCTTATATTCAAAATGGCCGTATCTCTCAATTTATGAATTTTAAACCCTAAGTGTAACAAAATTTGGAATCAGCTGTTGAAGCAGAATCCAAAAGCGGAGAAATATACAGGGTGTTCTATTAAAAAATATATCGATGACGTCATAACGGAAACAGTGATGACGTCATAAACAAAAAAATATAAAGGATAAGGTGCGCAATTGAAATTAAAAATCGACGTGTCCGAGGATTTTTTATAAATATTTTTGGTTTAAGAAATAACGAATTTATTCCATATTTTCCGGACACATTGTATGCACTCTACGCGTACACAACCAGGTCGCTCGCCCAACTGATTATCAATGTCTACTAAGATATACGACATAATCAAAGTTCTCTGTACCTATAACTGTGGCCGCAGGTGAGCATCTCCGATGATGAACTGCATTTAGAAAGGCTGATGAGCTATAAGAGTCCCTTACATTGTTCTGATGTGCGATAGAACAAAGTGCGCTATGGAATATCGCCCAATTTAATACACAGATTCAACAATGTAAATCGTAAAAGTCTAACCATTGTAAAGCATAGTTGAGCTTTTATATAATGCTAGAGCCTTGAAGAGTAAAACCCATTACTTAGATTACAGAACGTGACTATCCTTTGATGCGATTTCTACACTTTAACATTTTTTCGCTAGTTTGCACTTTTTGTAGAAATATCTCCTTTGAATTTTTCCAGGCGTCATTGCTTCACCCATGCATTTACAGACAAATTTATCAAATAATATGCTTTAGATCCAGCAGAGTACACCAGAATATAAATCTAATTTTGCTGTAATATTTATTACGCATACAATTTCAAAATACAATTTAACTTGGCGTATGTATGCAACTTGGTAGCTGGATGTTTATTTAAACAAAAAAATAAATTGCAAACTTTAAACAATCTAAAGGAAAGACTTGGAAACAATGTAAGGTTAAGGATATACGAAATTAGTTATCAGACTGCGACTGTAGTCTAAAATATATTAGACAACTAAAACTCTCAATTCTAAGTAGTGTCAATGCAGTGACGTCATTTTACCCCCGCCAGCCCCCGCGGTGCGTGGGGCCCGAGTACGTTAGGGGCCCGGCCGAGTCGAGTGCAACGTAAAAACCTAAATAAAAAAAGTCAAACGCCGGTCGCAGCTTCCTCGATTTTTTTTTATTGTTTAGCTCTATGGAATGATCTAATGAGGGCCGATGACCGATGCGTTACTAACCATTATTATAAAAAAATTATCCTCATCTCTATTATAGTAGGATGAAAGAAACGTCGGGGTCGGCATCTTTGATGTCTTTATCACTATCAAATAAGCCGACGTTTTTTTTATGCCCTCTATATCCACGAGGAGAAGTGCATTTCGTTGCGATTTGCGGAGTTTAAAAAATATAAAAACATCACAGCCGTAGAGCGGTCCGTGTTTGTGTTTTGTCCTACTCTCACACCACACCTGCGCCGGGCGGCATCATTTAGTGACGGTGATTTTTGGTCTTATGTTTTTTATATTTCTTAGATCTCTGTACCGACATCAACAAATTTATGCCACAATTATAACACGTATTCTCTGCATATAACATTTTAATTTAATTAAATGAAGGAATTTAATAATATGTAATTTAACTAGTTTAAGTTCAAAACAAAATAGAGAAAAGAAAAGCCGCTCTATTTAACCATTTCATTATAAAATATAATAAATCCTTCCCGACATCCGACTTTAATTCCATGGCAGATATGCCGAGATATTTTACTTAGTTTTGAGACGTCGACGGCCGAAGCAAGACGTGTATTTTTTTTAAGTAGTTAGCCGCGTCGCGCATATTAAATTATTTATTGCCGTCGAACTTGGATGCAATTTTTTTCAGTTCTAACAAGAAGGTAAGGCAGGCTTTGTTTTTTAATAATTTTACAAAAAGGGAGAGGGGAAACATATGAAAAGAATTAACTTGCATGAGACACGTTATTTAAAATTAAAATAGAAAACAAAAGTGCAAAAGTAAAAGTGCCTTGGACACCTTAAAATAGAATCAAAATTTTGTTTGTGTTGTGTAGGAAACAAAACTTTAAAAAGATAAGTTTTAATTATTATAAACAAATCACAAAATAATTATATAATTATGAAGAATGAAAGAAAAAAATATATCTATTTTCTAAAATAAAATACGGTGGTGTGATTAATGAAAAGCGAAAATTTTATTTAATTTTTATTTAAATTGTGCATAATTTATTTGTGTTAATGATTTTCAAGAGTTGCCATAAAACAAATTAAGCTTAAAATTAATTAAATTTGATTAATTCGAATTCAAATATTAAAAAATTATGTTAATTTTTCAGCAAGAAAATGAGTTTGATTCCTAATTCAAGCTCCTTAAGTATGACCAGCGGAGCGACAAAGAAGCGCAAAAGAAACCAACAAGAAGAATACATTAAAAAATATAACAAAATAACATCATTTATGTGTCCATCTACATCTACATCTACATCTACTTCAACCCAACAAAAAGAAATTGAAAAAAAATCAAAATGAAATGGGCGAACATGCAGCAGCACCATCATCAAGTAAATCAAATCATTTAAATGAAAACGACCATTAGAAAAATGAAAACTTTTTCAACGTCTCGATTGAAAATGAGCAAATTGACGATTCCGATGATGATTCATTGTTAACTACTACAGTTAACGCTGCTGGCAGTGTTGACAACGACGGCTACGATTTTTTTAACAAGGTCAATCCAACAGATTTTGCTAATTTCAATAACATCGATATTTTACATAACGATTTAGTGCGAAATTTGATAATAAATAATGGTCTCTGCAGACCCAAGGGTCTATATCCCAAAGATAATAAAAATAGGAGCTTCTCCGAACAACATTTTTATAAAAATAACAACATTTGGTTATGTTACTCAAACATTAAAAATTGTGTATATTGTCAACCATGTTGGTTATTTTCATTCATGAGAAATAATTGGTCGAAAAATGGCATTTTTGATTGGCAGGGATTATCAACAAAAATTCATTATCACATTCACATATTAATTGTTGATTTATTTATGAAATATGGAAAAGAAAAAAAGACTTTAAATAATGATCACGAAAAATTAATTAAATATGAAACTGATTTTTGGACACAAATTCTTGAGAGACTTTTTTAACTTTCGCGGGGAGGCCCAGAAATCAAAGTTACGCCACTGGTTTAATGAGCATGTATAGCCAATGATCAAAATAAAGACCGGTTTCTCCAGAAAAGTGTTTGAAAAATAATATAAATAAAAGTGTGAATTTTGTAAGGCTCTTAGACAGTTATGCCCTTATTACTTTTTTATTTAAAATTTGAATTAAGTATGTGTTTTTTTTTAATCCTGTGGCAATAATAAGAGTGTTGACATAATGATTTAAATTTAATTTTAATATTCCCGTTTTCTCCAAATTCAAATTAAAAAGTCTTAATTACAGTTTCAGAACTCGTATATATTTTTTTTAATATTCTTTCATCACTTTTTAACCCTCTGCCTGAAATATTAATCTCGGTACCGATATGATTATATTTTTATTTCATTATGTAATTCTTTTGAAAGGCTTGAAAAGCTAATTTAAACAAAAATTAATTTGAGGGAGGAAAAAATTTATAAATTAAATTTCTTGTTTTTCCATTACCAATTTTGTGTCAAGTTATTTCTAAATTATTAATTTGGATATACACAAGGCGTCTCTGTATTTATTTATTTCATTGCTTGTAAATTACAAAAATATAAGCCATTAAAGTACAAGTAATAGACATGATTTCTTTAAATATTTCTGTATTATTTATAATAAAAATTATAATTTTTCTGAAACGTAACATATCGTTGACCATATAATAAACTGATGTATTTGGAAATTTTTAACTAGTTAGAGCTGCTTTTTTTTATTTAGTTTATTTATTAGTTTTGAATACAGTTCAGGAGAGTACTTCTCAGTAAAATAAAACAAGAAATTTCACTCTGCTTTCTTTAAATATTTAATTTACAGTGAATACAGAAGTAATTCCAGAAAACTAAGAGTTTTCCAAAGTCGCTTATAAATATTTTACTGCGTCTTTTCCTCGTAATGACTTTTTATTGTTTGATTTCTATCTGTAGTCGCATTTTTGAACTTCCATTCTTTTCGAAAATAATCTTTGTCTGGATATCAGCAACTTTGCACTCAAATGTTTCAGCCATTTCTATACTATTCATTCTTAAGGGTGCTTACTATATTTGATGTGTTTGTAGTTTACTAGAAATGAACTTACACGGTGGCCTGTGTTGCACAAATAGTGTCAGAATATAGGGATTAAAAGGATTATCAAAAATATACGAATTTTAGTCGAAGAAATGTAGAAATAAGAAAGAGGTAATGAAAACTGGGACAATTTACACTTAATTAAAAACATTGATGACGTCCTGGAATATTTTATCGCGCAATTTTCATATTACTTTAATTCTTGTTTCCCACTAAGGCGCCATATTACAAAAAAATAATCACAAAAAATGGGTAAACCAAGATGTAAAATTATCCAGTAAAAACTTGAAAGATGTATCTGTATCTTTTGCAAAAAACTTATTTGGATCTAGAAAATATGAATAAACTCGCTAACAAAAACATTCTCCATTGATAAAAAATAAAAAGAAAGAATATTACCAAAATAGAATTATCAGTTCAGACAATCCGACAAAACCGTCTTGGAACATTTTATCTGAAAATATAAAACTAATAATTTCAATATTATTCACAATGAAGAAGAAATCGATAAACCTGATGATTTAGTATCTATTTTTAATGAGTTTTTTACAAATACTCCTTTAGAAATAAAAAATAAAATTCCTCCATCAAACACTTCATCTAATATAAACAATAAATACAATGAAAATACACTATTTTTAACTCCATTTGTTCCTGCTGAATTATATAACCTTTTAATTATTAAACTAAAAAACAAGAAATCCTCTGGGCCCGATGAAATTTCTATTTTTGTCATTAAAAATAATTTACAATGTATAATAGAATCCATAACTTACTTAACAAATCTCTCCTTTCTGTCTGGAACTTTTCCGATATGTTTAAAAACGGGAAAAGTCATTCCGATATTTAAAAAAAAAGATCCATATTTGTTAGACAACTACAGACCAATAACGGTACCAAGTGGCTCCTCTAATATTTAGAGTATGCCTTCTTAGATCGATTACTATTATTCATTAAAAAATTCAATGTTCTTACTGAAAATCAACATGGATCGTGAAAAATCTACAGCTACAGCAATCCATAGCTTCTATTATTAGACATTAATAACATTCATCAACGCAGGCGAGTGCCCTGTTGGTATCTTCTGCAATCTCAGCAGAGCATTCGATTGTGTCGACAACGATATTCTTATAAACAAATTATATAATTACGGTATTAGAGGAACTTATTAAAGTGGGTATCATCCTTTCTAAAACCACGTAAACAGTACGTTAGTATAAAGCACATAAATGAAAACGAGGTATATATGAGGCTATCATAAAGTAAGGGGTCTATTTTAAATTCTTATATAGTTTTAAAAAATTATGCTAGTAGCAGAAAGTAAACAGAATCTAGTTGCCTCAATAATTGGATTTTAGTGTATCTATGGAAAACAAAAGAATTGTCGGGACAACTATTGATGCAAGCGTCAAACGAAATAATCGTAATTTAGAGAATTGTTCTCAAAATAAAACTCGCGTAACGTAAATTGTAACAATTTCAATTTGGACCTGCAACCAAGAATTGGTTTAGTGCAATGTTATTATGAAGGCGGTAAAAATTACACTACTGGATTACGAAGATTTCGTACGAAAATGGGTTTGAGAGCAGGGCCGTGCAAAATGAAGGCGTATCGTAATTTGATTAGCAAATTTGAAAGAACAGGGTCTGTAAAAGACCTTCCGAGGTCAGGAAGACCTAGGATTAGTGATGTCCAAGTTGCAGAAGTTCATCAGGAAAATCAAAACGTAGCCAACACTAATCCGCTAGCAATCAGTAGTGTGAATGCGATATCAAAACGATTACAAATGCCATACACCACGGTTTGGAAAATTTTACGGAAAATCCTAAAAATGTATCCCTATAAACTGCAACTGCTGTTTGAATTAAAGGACGCAGATTTTGCTCACAGGTACGATTTTTCATTACACGTATTGGCCTAATGGTTATCGCGTATTTTATGGACATATGAGGCCCATTTCTCTCTTAATGGTGGAATTAATACTCAAAACTGTCGAATATGGTCAACAGAAAATCCACATGAAATCGTTCAGCAAGGCCTTCATGACAAAAAAGTCACCGTTTGGTGCTGTTTCACAGCTAATTTCATCATTAGTCCATACTTTTTCGAGGAAATACAGAATGGGGAGGCCGTATCTGTAACTGTTACTGGTGAACGATACCTGCAAATGTTAATGGATTATGCAATTCCACAGTTGTTAAACGAGCACGAAGGAATTGAAAACATGATTTCTGTGCAGGATGGAGCACCTCCGCACATTTACCGACCAGTTAAAGAATTGTTAACTGCGGTTTTTCAAGATCGTGTTATAAGCAGACATTTTGCAAATTCATGGCCACCAAGATTGCCTGATATTAATCCAGCGGATTACTGGCTGTGGGGTTATTTAAAAAATTTGGTGTTTAGCACACGGCCAACAACGCTGGAGGAATTAAAGGACAGTATTAGAGAGCAAATTCGTGCAATTCAACCAGAAATGTTGAATAGTGCTGTATACAATTTTGAGGAACGGTTGGTAATTTTACAGCAACAAAATGGAGGTCATATCGAGCATTTGCGGTGACTAGTGTTTGACATCAGAAATCCCATTATGTAAGCAACTAGATTCCATTTACTTTTTGTTATTAATTTGATTTGTTAAGAATATATAAGTTGAAATATACTTATAATTACTTATACTTATACTTATACTTATAATTATATTATAGTTACTTATAATTCTAATTTAGCTGAAGTAACTATAGGCGTAGCTCAGGGATCCATAATGGAACCAATTCTTTTTCTTTTGTATATTAATGATATTATAACATTATCCATCGACGCATACTTTACCTTATATGCATACGACACATCTTTAATAATCTCAGATAAATCAAATAACATCCTAAAAAATAAATGTGAAGATATGCTACTAAATTTAATGAACTGGTTTAGTAGCATTTCTTATACCTTAATAGTATCAAAACATAGTTAATTAGGTTCCACACATCACAACAAAATGCATTCATAATACAGATCTTTCTGTATTCAAACTACCCAAAATGATAAATGTCGGTTTCTAGGTCTTTACCTTGAACCATGTTTAAACTGGAAAACACAATGTGAATTTTTATCATCAAAACTATCTTCTATTTATTTTTTATTTACAAACCTAAAATCAGTTCTTACGAAAGAACAGTTAATCACGGTGTATTATGCTCAAGTGGAAAGTCGGTTGAGGTACGGTATCTGTTTTTGGGGACACTCGACCCTCTCGCACGATGTATTCCTAGTTCAAAAATGAATTTTACGGTGCAGGGCTGATACACCCACCACACACATGTAAAGGTATTTTTAAAAATTTTAAAATACTCACTCTCTACAGTCTATATATTTTTGAAATTTGTTTGTTCGCTTTTGCTTTTAGCAATAAAAAAAAGTTTTAAACTAATAGCAATTATCACCAGACAGATACTCGTCAAAAAAATAATGTACATTTACCATTTTCTCGGATTAATATTACTTACAAATCCCCCAGCTACAAATTAAAGTATACTGATTCTGTGCCTCAGCCGTATAGGTGCCAAAATATATGTGTCTGCCGAATGACAAAGTCTATAGACAAAGAAAACAGATTTAAAAAAAACTAAAGTTGTTAGTCGATAAATGCTTGTACAACACCTCAGAATATTTTAATTAAAATAATACATTATTCAGAGTTTTGTTTGTGCTGTATATCTATTGTTTTTTTGTAATGGCTTTTTGTTAGTCTTCCTTTTTCTCATTTTAGCTGCAAATACAGATTATGACTAGAGTTGGCAAATCAGTCCGCAAGTCACGGGCGGTGCCAGGTGGAGAAATACCCAAATACGTAAGCGAGACTTGTTTATAATTTTAGCAAAGACTAACATTTGATTTTAGTCTATTGTTATGCCACGTGGTGTGTACAATGTAAATTATTTCTCTCCGTTGTATTGTTGATAATTTTATTTGTTTTATTTTAATCTTGATATTAATTTAATAATAAAGTACCTATGTGAGACCTGCCCAAGGGTAAAAAACGGCCATACTCTGACAAAGTGAATAAATTTATCAGTGAATTCCCGGATTTATCCTACAATGGTACTATAATAATTTGTAAGGTATGCGAGACAGACCTGATGTGCTGAGACAAACGTGATTGTAAACGTCATGTAAATTCTGTGCAACATAAAACTAAAAAAAAATTGCGTGCCTTCGACAAGACAGTTTATCTTCGATTTACTCTTAATACTGATTGCCTGTGATGTTCCGCTGCACATACTTAATAAACAACCGTTTCAGAAATTTTGGAATAAATACAATCCCAAGGTGACGTTACTAAGTCGCACAACGTTGCGTGACTATGTACCAACTGTAAGCAACGACATTGTAAATAAGATCAAATGTGTACTAAAAAATACACGGCTGTGGTTATGTGTTGACGAGACGACAGACTGTAAAAAAAAATCCCCTCTTAAACCGACATTTCCACTGTTACCAGCTAGCAAAAGACTAACTGTGTACGGGCCAAACAATTACGCGCGTGGTGTTGGAGACGTTAGAAAAATTTTAGCTGTCAAAAAGTCGTGTTGATGTTTATGATCGATGGTGCCGCGACAATGCGTTTGGTAGGCCGTTCTCTTCAACAACACGGTTGTAGGTTGGTATATATTACGTGTAAAGAGCATCCTTTACGCCTTGTGGCAGAAACTATTCGACAAGGTTTTCTAGAAGTAGATGCATTAACAGAAAGTACAAGAAAGTGTTTCTTAAATCTCCTAAACGTCTTCGCGCATTTCACAGCAAGTGTCCCGGTATTCCCGAACAACTACTCTCGATTCTTACACGTTAGTTGAAGGCACCTTTTTATTATGCTGATATGTACAACAAATAAAAGCTGTGATACTACAATTTAATCCTGACGAGGCTACGGCTATTAAGGAAAGCCAGATAAAATTCGAAGTGTTTCCATTGAAACAGCTTTAAAAACTATTCACAAGAACTATAAAGGATTACATGACACCATACAATACTTACAAACAGTGCGTTGTCGTTAATGAAGTCACTGCAAATAGTGAACGAAGTAAATCGACTGCTACACTCTAGAGGTGACGCAAAAAATGAGCCCATTGAAGAAAAGTTCGCACGCGTGTTGAAGCAAGACACCGGTTTTACTAGATTAAAACAAATTTGTGATGGTACTGATCCGTTAAGTGATTTCAAAGACTATTTTAAGTATGCTTGTATTACATCAAACGGTTGTTCTCAAAATATAAGCATATTTTTTTCACCACATCGAACTACTCTCAGAGACAACCATAGAAACATATATGATGCTGCAAAGTTTTTACAGATATTTAGCTAGTTAAGAGGGTAAGTTGTGCATACATTGTTATAAATTGTAACAGTTTATTGTTTATTACTAATTAATTTCTTTTATTACACCTATTATGATGCGCACGCCTATGTCCTGCGGCGTATTTTTGCCAACTCTAATAATGACTTTTCTTATACACATGTAATATTTGTCCTATAACAATAAAACGTATTTGATTTGACTGATCTGATTTAAAGGTTTTCCATTACAAACAAACACACATAGTGCAGAAGTTTTTTTCTTTCATTAATTTGTACTATTTGAAATCAATCTTGTACTTCCTCAAATCAGAAACAAAAAAATAGGTTTCATATTGAGTAAATTGAATAATTTTTTTTTAAATAATGATGTTTTGTCATAGGTATGGAAACCTCAAATTAGTTAGATTAAAAACAGGGGCGTGCGGTGAGTTTTGATACAGGGGAAGCAGTTTGTGATATAGAGTGATGGGTAGCGCGAGGCCCCGAGCGAAGCGAGGCAAAAATTATTTTAAGAAAAGGGACGTGGCTTCATTTTAAAGCAAATGTCGAAAGCTGCAAAGTTATGATATCTAGAAAAAAGTACACTTGTAGGACTGCCACTCCTCAATAAACATAAAACATAAAAACACCACAAAAATTAGACAACTCCCGATTCCTAAGCCGAAGTTGCACGGGCGAGGGTTACACTTATGAAAAAAACGCAGACACAACCATATCCACCGACATTGCCAGCGCCGGTGGCGAGGATTGAACCCGCAGCGAAATAGAGAGTTTGTTTAGTCACACTAGCCATCGTGCACTCTCTAGCCAACTATAAATTGAGCCAGCTAGTTAAGTAGTTAACATGCACATACCTACCTATTTACAATGTAGTTTAATCCGCCTCTCCTTTTTTGCGATGTCGGAAATAACTTCGTCGTAAAAGTTTGAATTTTTGGACATCTCCTTCACAAAGTCACTATCTATTGTCAACAGGGACAATTTTGAAAGCCGCTCTTCACTGGTTGAATTTCTTGAAAAAGTTTTTATTCTCGTGTCCGTTTTGATGATTTTGAAAAAAAGGCAGCCATTCCACTAATACTTGAAAAAAATAGTTTGCACTCTTTAAGACACGCTGCAGATTGAGCTAGAACTAAATTTAATCGATGCGCAAAACAATGTACAAATATTGCATTCTGAAAAGTCTCTTTTACTTTGGCCTGCAGGCCCCCCAATTCACCAGCCATTACAGCGGCCCCATCATAACTTTGGGCGATAAGTTTAGCACCACACCGTAGATCATCGACTATCTGACAAACTATAGTATATAAAGCTGCGGCCGTTCATGGCGTTGTTACGTCTAAAAATCCTAAAAAGCGCTCTTGGACTTTCCCATTTGGATTTATGTAGCGTACTACGATTGACAACTGACTAATATTCGTAATATCGGTTGTTTCATCTAACATAACTGCAACAAAAGGAGCTTTTTTATTTCTTGCTTGATCTTTTCTAAAACAATATTGCTTATCGACTGAATCAAATCATTTTGAATATGATTTGATGTACCGCAAAATATCGTGGAGTGTTCCAGATGGTTACTTAAAATTGTATCGTATTTTGCTAATAAATCAACTAAATTGATAAAATTGCCCCTATTAGCAACGCTTCGAGATTCAGTATGACCTCTAAAACTAAGTTCATTTTCGCCGAGAAAACAAACAATGTCAATAAGTTCTTTTAACACTTTCTTTCAACTGCTGATCTAATGAATGCTCAATTCGTGATTTTCCAAATATTTATTCTTTTAGCACCGCTCGCAAATGAGTTTCACACTTACCATGAATTTTTGTCACTTTGTGAATGTTGTTTAAATCTGAACAGCCATTTTTATTCCAAACACCTTTTTCATTTGTGAACAGTACATATGGCCAATAAAACAATTTACACAAATTTTCACAACCCCTTAACCACTGATTAGCACTGTACACTTCAATATTAAAGTACCTATAGCATGATTTAACTTTCGTTTTTAAGAATTTTAAATCAGGTGTTGGTTTCCCATTTCTAATAATATCCAGTTTATCTTGAAACGAATATGTTGAAAATCCCCTTTTCAACAAATTGCACACCACACAAACGCAAATAATATTTTCCACAGTGCTAGAACCAGCTTCCAAATTTAATAAGTAATTCTAAATCTGCTTACACGCGCACTAATATTCAACGTTTTAAAAATCACTTGTCGCCCCACCACAGGTTTAGAAACACCAAAAAAGTTTTTACAAATATAGCACAAAAGCTGAGAATAATACTAGGAAGATTAATATTAAGTATAATATTAAAATCGAGATTAAAATCTATAAAATAAAACGTATTACGATGCTATACAGCTCAGATATCAAGATTATGAAGTGGAGATGGGATGCATTTCAATAAGTTACCTACCTACTTACATCAGAGACAGTTGTCTCTGCTTACATATATCGAAGTCGCGCGAGTTCGTGTTGGCTCGATTAATCAAGTGCGTCATCGTTACGGTTTTAACGTGCAATATTATCTCAGCTGCTGAAATGCAGGGCCGTATCTATTGAAATTGGGTAAAAGTAAATTTTAATGATTAATATATGTGATAAATAATAATTAGGTTCTATTTATGTGTTTTTTATTAATAATCTCAGGGGAAGCACTGCTTCCCTTGCTTCCATGGACCGACCGCCACTGCTTAAAAAGTATATTTCGAAAGGATAATGTTCCAAACTCACAAGAAGGTTGAATTGAGATACCCGTTTCTTATTGAAAATTGAATCAATTCGTTGATACACTGAAGTGTCTTTTGTGTAAAAATTTCAGATAAATTACTTAACTAATACTAGTTGTTGCAGTTTTTATCCAAATCAGGTACACAGACGTGGAATAAAATTTGTTTGATATGCCAAACGTTTCCCTAAGTACTAACGTTATAACGCAAAATTAGACTAGTTTATTCATTATCGTTCATCTAGAATCAATACCCGGCCATCAAAGGATAAATAAATAATTTACTTAGCAATTTAAACTTTTCACATTTAAAGTTTCCCACCGAGGCAAACGATTCCTTTAGATTTTTGCAATATTAATCCGAACAACCCTATTAGAAATGCAAGAGCACATGAATTTTTCACTTTAAGTATCAAACAGGCAACTTACCTGAATCTTAATGGCTGCTCCCTAATGAGATTGATCTGGAAAAAAAGAAATAGAGTGTGATGTGAGCATTTTTATTGCTTGAACATTGCATGGTGGTAAAACATGTACCAGGCAAATTGAGGTTGACTTAAATTTTGGTAAGAAAAAAAATCATCTTAGTGCGATATAGAATTTTATTATACAGGGAGATGAACTGAAAGAGGTGATAAGAAAGGCATATGTGAAATTTTGTAATATTCTTAACTGTCTTGGATAAGTTTAGTTCGATGAAAGTCAAATATAAATCTTATTAAGGTAATATTTCGTAAGAAAAAAAATTAAAGAATTTTTTTTGCCGCTGTACTAATCAGTAATGTGAGCATGGAATATAGACATCCATGTGCCCCAGGTATAATTACTAAATGCCGGAAAAATGTGTTATTTTTCAGAGCCGGCATTTATATAAAAAAATCATGTTTCTTAGAGTGCCTTTTTATATAATTAAATTAATTGACATGTACGAGTTTATTTATATACCTACAATATTGGTTGCATATATTACAGGTCGTGCAATCAGGCTATCTGTGGGAAGTCTAGATTTATCGTATACAGCGTTTCTCAAAACCTTTTGCAAATTGGGCGTGTCTAGTAACCTCTGCTAGTAAGTGGGTCATTTTGCAATAAAATACGGTCTAAGTTAGGCCCCTCCTTTAGCCAATAATGCGTGTTAAAGGCGTGTCATGTGTTGTAAATCGCCGCCCTTACGGCAGACTAAGAAGCTCGAGGCGGGGCGAGGCTAGTTAATATGTTATTCACATGCCAACCTGATACGCTGATAAGGCTGGCGTAGGAATGTGCGCATATGTACAAAATACGTATTACAGAAGCCCTTGAGACACGGTGTATACTTTATAGGCAATTAAGCACGTGTTCCCCTGTTCCTCATTTGGGCTTGCCTTATACGTGGAAGTGTGTTCATCACATGATTCGCTGCATAATATAACATATTAAATCATTTAACAGTTGCTAGTGTGTATATAGTCCACATGTTATGTTTGTTTTTGTACTATTACCATAATAAGAAAGGTAATTTGATACTATAAATATTACATATTAACATGTAATCGAATCTATGAGAATTACAAGAAATTTATGATATAATGTAGAAAAAAAATAACATGTAATATTGATTTAGGTCGACCCCAGTAACCATACCTAATGAAGTGTCACAAAGCTCGGTTTTGGGGCCGCTTTTGTTTATTATTTATGTCAATGATATATTTCACTTCATATTGCCCAAAAATTGCATTCCTTATGCTGATCCTTGTTAACGACTGAACAGTCGTTTCGCGTCAGTTAAATTCACATATGAAATTGAAAACTCTGAACAACTACCATTTTTAGATGTATTAATAATTAGAAATAGTGAAAATAAGTTAGAATTTCACATATACAGAAAAGATACCAGTACTCTAAGATATATCCCTAAGGACTCACCATTGTGTTCAACACAAAATGGCGAGTTTTAATTTTCTAGTCCATCATCTATTAAGCTTCCCCCTCAATACGGAGAAGTTTGAAAAAGAAAAGGCATTGATTGAGGATATAGCTACGAGTAATGGATATTCTGTAAGTTTAATTGATAGAATAATTAGGAAACGAAAGTTTAAAGAGTCGCTTCGAAATTCCTCGACCTTTCAAAATGAAAGAGAAAATCCGAAATTTGTATCGATTCCATTCGATCTTCGACTCACCCGTGGTATTGGTAAGACTTTTAAAGATGTAGGTATGACATTGGTTTATTCATCGGTAAACAAACTACAACAACTTTTAGGCAATCCAAATGACAAAATTGAAACAAACCAAAAGACGGGGATTTACCGAATTAGCTGTAAGGACTGTAATTAAAAATACGTTGGACAGACTAGACGATCAATTCAAACTAGATTCAAAGAGCATATGGCCCATCTCAAATATGGTAGAACAGATAAGTCTATTGTTGCCCAACATGATACAATAAATATTACATATTAACATGTATCGTATGTAACAAATACTAGATAGCTGGATGCATTTTAAAGCTTGGAAATCATAGTTTAGGTATAAATAGGATAGATTGTTAGCATAAGTTTAGTTTTAATCATCTCTAGATGATGCCATCTTGGTTGGCAAAACGCGCGTCGAGTGCAGTGTATAATGTTTTGGTGTTTCGCGGAAATCTACATCAGTGCTATATATTGTACTCACTATTACCAATTGGCGTTTATATATTCTTAGACATTTCTGGTAGAACATTTTTTCAATTTACTCGAAATTGTTCTAAATGGATTTATTGCGTTCTGTATGATCGCTCCTCACATCTACAGATCAAATCGCTTAAATTTAACAGCCACGAATGCAGAATAATATTAGTTGTGACCATGTGTGTGTATGCTAATGCGATGGCAGACGTCAGTCATTGTCTCAAGCGGTATGCATTTCATTATTCATTTTATACTTTTGCTTTTATTTGCCTGCGTATATCCTTATGTCAACCATATGAGGTAGTAATTAGCTGACGGTCCTGGATTCCGGTCTAGTTTCCTATCCGTGTTAAACACGTTAATTGTAATTAGAAGCCTGTACTAGTAGAGGCATTGAAAACAGTGCAATTCATTGCTTAGACCAGATTGTACTGTATTTTAAATTATTGTTCGCAACGTATGACAAACCGACTATAATCCTAGAAATGAGATACTATTAGGAGTCATTTAGTATGGATGTATTTTCAGTAAATGCTACTGCAGCTCTGAACATCGACTGACTAATGCATTATGCAACTGTATATGCGTCACTAATCCAGATAGAACCTGGTTATAATAATAATAATAATAATAATAAGTTTATTTACCATATAAAGTGGGCTTGTACAAAACAAAGTAGGACTAAAAACTAAAGTTTTACATTCTCATTTAAGTGTACAAATAATTTTTATGATACCTAGTCTCTAATACATAATAAATAAACTAAGAGAAACACAAAAGTAAACTAATTTACTTGTCTGTGCATACCCTTGGGTATATAATACTCAAGGGAAAAGTGAATATGTATATTTTAACTGTGTTGTAATGTATTATAAAATTATATGTTTTGTTAATTTAATTAATATTGTTTATCTATGATTATTTTAATTATACAAGTATATTTTGATTTATAATATTGTAAATGAATGTCTTGGGCGACTCTAGTAACCACATTTTCATTTTTTTTTGAAAATTGAATATTTATTTATATTTTTAAAATCCAGGGCAAGCTGTTATATATTCGACTTTCCAAGTAGGAATATGATTTTTCGCCAATGGTTTTTACACTTCGAGGTATTTGACAACTATATTGTTTTGCTCTGGTTTCATAATTATGTTCAATTTGTTTTATATTAGTTGTGTTTCTAAAGGTTTTGAGAGATTTTTTAAATAAAACAATTGCCGTGCGTCAAGTATTTGACACTCTTCATATAATAAGGTGCTGGGGTAAGTTATATCTTTATTAAATATAATTCCAAGTATCCATTTTTGGATCGTATTTAATTGTTTTAAATAGGATTCGCTTACCCCTCCCCATCCAATAATACCATAAGACAGTAAAGATTGAACCAATGCAAAATAAATGATTTTTAGGTGACTAACGTCTAGGTAATATTTCAGATATTTAAATCTAGATATCAGACCTCTTAGTTTTCCTGTCAAATTATTTACATGTAAATCCCATTTTAAATGTCGATCGATTATGATTCCTAAATATTTCACTGAGGTAACTTCTGGTATTTCTATATTTGCATCAATATTAAGTGGGCCTAACTTTGGTAAGTGATTATAATAACTAGTAAATGGCAAGTAATTAGTTTTAGAATAGTTTATCGTAAGCAAGTTATAATCAAACCATTTTTTTATGTTTTTAAAATCATTTTCTGCAATTATTTTTAAGTTCTGCCATGTATCTGCTTTATGCAATATGACAGTATCGTCCGCGAAACTTACGATTGAGGGACAGTAACTGGTTGATGTATAAAGTGAACAGTACAGGTCCTAGGACTGTTCCTTGCGGAACACCGTATTTGACAGATTTGGGTGTGCTTATAAATTCATCTATTTTTGCATATTGTATCCTGTCTGTCAAATAACTGTCAAATAAATTCAGGACATTTCCTCGAAATGTTAATATTAATGCCTGAAACATCGAAATAAAGAAGCTAGAGAACATTTACCAGGGATTCATGTACACTGAAACATATAAAATAGTATATACAACAACAACGAGCAATCTGGAAGGGAAGCGAGTTCAAAAGTTCTTTTTTACTGCAGTATCGTGGGTTAAGAATGGCGACAACTAATACAACAAGGCCCTTTAATCGCCTTACCAATTGCTAATATTTGCACGGAGAAAGAATCACTGATAGATAAACGCGGCTTAAGAAGAGCTCTTCCTTGATCCACCTCACACGATCTAATAGTTTTTTATTGTGTTTTACCGGTCTGAAACTGCAATCACGGATAATAGGGCAAATTGCTGGATAAAATAAAAGTACAACTTCAAAAGACCGTACGGGTTAAATTAGATTAAATTGTGGTGGTGCACAGAGAAGCATTTCCCGGCAAGTTAGCACACACTGATATATGACTGTTGCTGTCTTTTACACGAACATTTTAATTTGAAAACTTTTCCTTTATCATAAAGTAACTACAACACTTTTAAACGAACGAATGTGAAATATAAAATCAAGGCATTATAATTCGGTCAATCAATGAACGGTGATGTGACCAAAACCGATAAGGTCCTATATAAAACTCCTTGTGATACATCATGTAGAACTTTGTCAATATTTATTGCCAAAATTACGTTATAATTCGTCCTACTGACGTAGTTTTCCATAATACACAATATACTGCACTCGACGTACATTTCGCCAACCAAGCTGGCATCATCGGCTTGGTGAACCGTGACTCACTAATTAATGGAGCGAACTATTTGGGATTGGCCCTATGTCACTATTCATACTATTTTTACACTTTGTCATTTCCAGTTTTCAAATGCATTCTAGCTGTCTAGTATTTGTTACATTCCTAATTAATCTCAAATTGCTAATATCATTTTATGGTTGTTTTCAAACGCATGTTGGGCAGCAACACTACATTTTTCTGTTCTACCACATTTGAGATGGGCCATGTGGCCTTTGATTCTAGTTTGAATTGATTGTCTAGTTGGTCCTATATACATACGGTCCTTACAGTTAATTTCGTAAATTCCAACTTTTCGTTTGTTTCAATTTTGTCTTTTGGATTGCCTAAACGTTTTTGTAGTTTATTTCCCGATGAATGAACCACTGTCATGTAGCGAGAATCAAATGGAATCGATACAAATTTCGGATTTTCACTTTAATTTCGAAAGGTCGAGAAATTAAACTTACAGAATATCCATTACTCGCACCTATATTCAATGCGTTTATTGTGAGTACAATGGATCACCGGTGACTCTTGAGACGTTGTTTAGAACAAAATTAAAGTATAAAGAAATGCCGCCTCCATGGACTTTTTTCTTTAAACGATATATAATTTTTCTAAATGCACTGGACTATTATACATATTTGCATCTTATTTCGTGAGCCAATCAAATAGGAGCTTTAGGCATTATTGCATTTCATGTTTTAGGAATTTTGTTCACATAGGAGAGTTAACATACGCCTGCGCAGTAACCAATTGTGTCGTATTTAACGTATTTAACTCGAGATCCAAAAATTTGTATGTTTATTACTGTAAAGCTGCAAATCGTTTCTGTGTATCATGGTCGTAGAGTACAGATGTACTTACTGTCGCCGGCATTCACCTTGACCGCGAAACTCTTTCTCCAGTCCAGTCTATTATTAGCTTTCGAGTTGTGTACACGTTAAGTCACTTGGGCGTATTGCATATTGTTTTTGTGTTTTTATTTTATTTGTTGTACTGTATTGTTGATATTAATTTAATAATAAAGCATGGCAGACGTACGCAGGGGTAGAAAACGGCTATTTGCTGACAAAGTGAATAAATTCATAGGTAAATTCCCGGATTTATTCTATGATGGTGCTAAAATAATTTGTTAAGTGTGCGAGAAAGATTTGATGTGCTGGGATAAGCGTGATTGTGGACTTCACGTAAATAGTGTACACCATAAAAATAAAAAAAAATGGCGTGCCTTCGACTACACAGTTTATGTTTGATTTATTATTAATGCTGATTGCCTGTGATGTTCCGCTGCACCTACTCAATAAACAACCATTTCGAGAGTTCTGGAATAAATACAATGCCCAGGTGGAGTTACCAAGTCGCACAACGTTATGTAACTATCTACCAACTGTACACGTAGACATGGTAAATAAGATGAAATGTGAATTAAAAAATACACGGCTGTAGTTATTTATTGATGATATAACAGATTGTAAACAAGAATCTATTTTAAATGTTATAGTACGAGTACTGGATCCTCTTAAACCGACATTTCCACTGTTACTAGCTAGCAAAAGACTAAGTCAGTGTACTAGCGAAATAATTACCAGGGTGGTGCTGGAGACGTTAGAAAAATTTGAACTGTCAAAAAGTCAAGTGTTGATGTTTGTGACTGTTGGTGCCGTGACAATGCGTTCGGTAGGCCGTTCTTTGTAAGAACAAGGTTGTACGTTTATACATGTTACGTGTAAAGTGCATGCTTTACATCTTGTGGCAGAAACTATTCGAAAAGATTTTCCAGAGGTGGATGCATTAATAGCAAGTACAAAAAAAGTGTTTCTTAAATCTCCTAAACGTCTCCGTGTATTTTATAGCAACTGTCCCGGTATTCCTGAACCACCACAGCCGATTCTTACATGTTGGGGAATATGGTTGCAGGCAGCCTTTTATTACATATGCTGAATATTTCCAACAAATAAAAGCTGTGATACTACAATTCAATCCAGATGAGGCTGCAGCTATTAAGGAAAGCCAGACAAAATTCGAAGATATTTCCGTTGAAACAGCTTTAAAAAATATTGCGAAGAACTGTAAACCATTACATGAAAGCATAGAAAAATTAGAAAACAGTGCTTTGTCGTTAGCGGAGTTACTGCAAATAGTGGACGAAGTAAATCTACTGCTACACACTATAGGTGACGCAACAAATGAGCGCGTTAAAGAAAAGTTCGCAAGTGTGTTAAATAAAGACACCGGTTTTACCAAATTAAGACAAATATGTGAAGGTGCAGCCCCAGATCCGTTAAGTGCGTTTAAAGACTATTTTACGTATGCGTGTATTACATCAGTAGATGTCGAACGGTCGTTTTCAAAATATAAGAATATATTTTCACCAAAGCGAACATCACTCATGGAGACAACCATAGAAACATACCTGATACTGCAAAATGGCTACACATCTTCTCCAGTTTGTGACAAGCAAGCTAGTTCATCAAGCTAGTTAAGAGGGTAAGTTTTACATACATTGTTATAAATTGTAACAGTTTATTGTTTCTCGTATTAGTTAATTTCGCGTACGCCACTGTCCCACGGAACATTTTTGACAGCCCTATATATTAGTCTTGTGAAAACTACTAGACTTTTGCCAAACAAATTCCATATTAATCTATTAAAAACTATTTTACATAATTTCGTGCCTACTGCAAATCACTTTTCCACATTTCCATGTTAACTAATACTTAATCACAGCCTAGTAAATGCGAAATCTAATATACATATAATTTTAATCAATATAGCCGAGTTTTAGAAGAAATAAATCATTCCTGACAATATTTATCGCTAGTCGCTACGCACAACAAAAGCCTCAAACCTCGGGAATGTGAGCTTTCTGTATTATCCACGTGTACATTTTTGATCGAAACAAATGATTTCGTATGTCTGACCTATTATTTCGGATTTCTACTACTACTAATTAACCTAGTCGTTACGTGATTTTGCGGAGGACAATTATTCATCTGGGATCATAACAACTACAGAAACTGTCTAGACTGTCTCCCTCATCATTCTTCTTGTCTCTCAAATATGAAATGCGTGATTTGCACAATGAACGAGCTTTTTTTGTCTATCGATATTATTCCTACGCTTTTATTAAAGTATATACATATATAATACCCTCACACTGAAAATATACATCGTGTCAGCGTGTTGTGTAATGAATACTTGTGATAATTTATAAATTACTTAGGGCAAAGGCTTATGCAATGTACTGTTTTTGATTTGTCTGATGTATTATTAGCCTCTACCATAACATGTGTATAAATGTGAATAAAAGTAATCCCAATGGATTCAGTTCTGGACTACAGGGCATAAAAATACACTTTTTCTTTTCGAAACAATGTTTGACACCTCTCTTGTGGTCTTACTCATACCTGATCTACCTTTTTAGCTTCATATCAGTTTGTCGACCTGCTCCCGAAAATAAGATAATAAGGAATGCTGAAGGTAAATAGTGTTCAATTTTTGTAAGAAATATAAGGTGCCAGTGAATAATCATTGCGTCTGCCACCCAGCGTGGGCAGCTTTTATTCTAACCAACTAAGATCCTGTAAGTAATGCGCCTGAATGAACGAATGTTTGGTCTACGTAGAGACGGTGGTCGAGGAGACCGATGCGATGCTTAGAAAATATATTAAGTTAGTATTTATTTGTATGCGTATGTATCATAAAGTGATAGTTAACATACAAAGTGTATTTGATTAACTTGTATTTCAATTGTCTTACAATTCAACAAGTGGGATATTACCCAATAGAGCCCACCATACCACCACAGGAAAATAATATCGACAAGAAAAATTAGTGATTCGGTTATGAGTGACGTCGCCAACATGTGGTACACCCCGGAGGATGAGCAATCCACGGCAGGGAGTCGTCGGACTACGTCATCTAAGAAAACCCTGAAACGAATAAGAGAATCAGCAGTTCTACAAGCTCAACGTCTTCAACTTCCTTATGTAGCTCTGCAAGCGCGAGAAACAAGGAGAAAAGAGCCCAGAAAGAGAAACAAAAGAAAACTACACCGAAGGTGCCTCATACACAAAGAAGACGGGCTTATGTATTTTCATGGTGTGGATGAAAAGGTGATTCCGATATTTGACCCTCAACGAGATAAACAGTCGGTAGAGCAATGATTTTTGCGCACAGAAGAACTGACGGAACATTAGCGCTAGCATTCCTCAACCGTAGTTAAGTTAATTTAAAAACAAATTAAGTTCCTCTTCTTGGTAAAAGTTAAAATATAGAGTGGAATGAAAAATAATATTAACTGAAAACATTTTTTGTTAATTATTATTTACTAACTTTTACAAATCTTATCACAGATAAGTATAACATATATCCTTTTAAACAATTATTTTCCCGGCTATTTGCCAAAACGCTGAAACTTGGATTACAAAAAAAGATAATATGCACATTATGTTCAATACAATTGACTCAATAATGTTATTTTTAATTTCAACCATTCTGTCCAGTAAAATCAAAAATAAATAAAACACAAGGTACTTACCAGTTAACACTCACTTTAAAAAACTTTAAAATATCTACCGACACGTGTTTCTGCTTGCCTAGCGTCATCAGGGTAGCTAGGACATTTAAAGAATCCACAGTAAGAAAACACTGGGGTTTACAAGTTTGTAATCCAAGTTTCAGCGTTTTGGCAAATAGCCGGGAAAATAATTGTTTAAAAGGATATATGTTATACTTATCTGTGATAAGATTTGTAAAAGTTAGTAAATAATAATTAACAAAAAAAATTTTTCAGTTAATATTATTTTTTCATTCCACTCCGTAGTTAAGTTTGCTGCTGCTCGATTATCAGGTATGGCAAGGAGGTGATATGATTCACAAGACCTGATGAAGATCTGGAAGCAGTTAGTGGAGCAATTTTATAAGCCAATGCCATTTGCGAAACTCCTAAAGGAGGCTGCATTATATGAGGCAACGGCTGGACAAGATTTAGCAGAGTATTGTTTCACTTAAAAGGAGAAACTACAAGCCTTGCAGTTGAATATACTGGAAGAACACTTAGTTGACGCCATAATTGAGGGAATACTCCACCAGAATATAGATGATCGAGCGGCCTAGGGGCCGCTCGATCATCTAGGTTTACATATTCCAGTGAAGTATATTCCTTTCTGAGCACGATGGAAAAAATGCCTTCAAAAGTGGCCAGAGTAAGAGCTGGAGACGCGCCCTATGAAGTGTATCAGTTGCCAGGGTCCTCTTCGTTTGTTCAATTGCCTGAAAACCAAAGTGGTGTGTTACGGGTGTGGACGACTAGGACATAAACAAAACAAGTGCCTGGCGCAAGGCGCCAAAATAAAAGACGCGAAATCCTGACTAAGAGAAGAAGCGGAATGTAATAGTGTAAACGATCCAACGATCGCAAAAGTGATTATATGTGAAGAAACTATTGACTGTCTAATAGACACAGGAAGTTCTGTATATCATGTATTTTTTAGGATGGTGCATCTGCGCATACAGCGTAAATGACTTTGGCGTACCTGAGAAATGCGCCAATGTCAATTTTATAGGGCCAAAAAGATGGCCGAATCGCGGTCCTGTAATAAATCTATGAATTACTTTGTATGGCCATATTTTCTTCAAAGACTGTACAACAATGGAAGAAATGAATTCAATAATATTGAGGAGCTACGACAAGGCTTAACCCAATATTAGGAAGAATTGCCTCAGATTTTCTAGCGCGGGCCCTACACAGCTACAGGAGAAGAGTTATAGCAGTTGAGGCTGCACGAAGAGATCACATTCAAATGGCATTGTGGAGGTGGCGTACCTATTCGTATTTTGTTATATTCACTTATTTATATATTTTAATCATAATAGTTATGATATCACCATGGATATTATTATTATTAATAATCTGACAATGAAATGATAATTTTAAAAAAGTTTATATTAAAAACTCAATAAATCCATTTAACATTTAACCATTTTATTTATTGTGCGTATAACCAATAGGAGTACAGTTATATAATTATTAAACACACCACAGGTAATGCAACCCTGTACCTCAAGGTATACGTTGTGTGGGAAAGGACCACATATTTAGAGACAATGGACACACACCCAGTGTCCAAGTATGCTAGAATTAATTTCTGATTTAGAAAGCGGACCGGGAATCGAACCCGAGACTTCAGGGTGAGAGGCAAGTGTCCTTACCACTCGACTACGAAGCCACATTTGCACATGTTATATATGGATTAGGTGCATCCTAATTTATTATTTGTTTTTTTTTTTTAAATTAAAATGTCAGTGTTGAAGTTCATACACATGCCGTATAAATGCAGTGTATCGGGTTGTCAATTATGTTAATAAGCCGAAAGTGCGTGTAATTTCTTTTTCAATGATGAAAGTTTGTGTAAAAATGGATTTTTGCTATTCCAAGAACAGGATACACTCTCAAAATTTATTAAAATATGTGAAATACATTCATTGAGTAAATGAACTTGTTCAATCCCTTCAGGAAAATGAAAAAGAATATTTATGTTTGCAAAATTCTATCAGCTATAAAAATTACGACGAATTTCTCAATATTCTAAACATATTGCTAATTTTGGAAGGTAAGTACATATAATATTTATGATAAGGATAAAGCCACAATATTTACATTAACATATACTCCAGGACCAACTATCTTATGCCGTTGCCATAATTTATAATAATTATAATCTCATTATAAATTTAAGTCGAGGAGGTTTGTTATTTCCCCGCGAAAAGTAGCAAAATTGGTCTCATCTATTTACATTATATTTAATAAATTACTGTAAGGCTATGAAGCAGAATTTTAAATATTCATAAGAGAGGTTTTGTCACTCATTTTGTTTTAAATTACTTCAGTAAAAATCTCGGTGAAAATGGATTATAGTGATTGCGAAATTCGGAACATATTGCAAATTACAATATTAACTTGTACCACAAATATTTAAAAACTGTTGTAACAAAACTACTGGACATTTGGGTGAAACTAAAAAGCAAAAATTGAATACAGACAAAATTATTCAAAACAGGTGTCAATACGGTGTCAACAGAAATTCGCAAATTTCATGTGAACGATATTTAGAAAGATACCCCGAGCGTCCACAACTCCATTATTCGTATTTTAATCTTTGGACAGAAATTTTTAACTTTTTGGTAGTTTTGGTAAACCCCGAAATGCTTATGGCGGACGAATAGAAGCTGAAGATGAAGAAGCTGTTATAAATGCTGTTTTGTGATAAAATGATAATATGCATTTTATTACATATAATATTTTGTGGTAAAATTTCATCGAAACGTTTTATTAAAGGTTACGGAAAATCCTATGGGTTCCTCTCGGCAATTTGCCGTAGAACTAAATATGCCTAGAATCCGAATTCAGAGGATTCTCAAAAAACATAGGTATCATCCCTATAAACTACATGTCAGCCAAGAATTAAGGCCAGGAGACAGTGAAAGAAGAATTGAATTTTGCAATTGGCTTGATGGAAAATTGCAACAAGATGGCGATTTTTTAAATAAAATTATCTGGACTGGACGCATGCGAAAATAGGGGGTGCAAGGGGGGATATTTGAGCATTTACTTTAGGTTTTAATTTTGTTCCTTTTAAAGTTTAGGTATATAATTATTAATTAATTACTTAATTATTATTAACATTATTTAGCCAGAAGTAATAATTTGTTTTATAAACAGTGTCGTATTAAATATTTTAAAAAAATACAGAAAATGTCAGTTTTTATCATCGAAACGTATGAAAATCAAAATTTGTGATGGGTCACAGCATTTAGGGAGTCAAAAGTTAACAAAAAATAAAATAAAAAACCAGGTCCGTATTTAAAAAAAATTAGTTGATGATGGTTTCTGGAAGACGAAACGTTGGATTTAAAATTTGACAGCGTCACCTTGTAGCGGATAAAGAGTGGCAATGACGAAGTTTTATTAGTTTTAAAATTTGTTTTCAAATAAAGTCAGAAAAAACTAAAAAAAGATTTTATGAAATTTCGTTTTTTTCCGGATATTTCAGAAAGAATTAGGAATTTTCCAAATTCCAACACAGCATTTTAATAAGCATCAAATTGCGCAACTCTGCCATAATTTAACCGACCCTGCATCTCTTGCGGTTTCCAAGATCCCAATGATGAGGCTCGAAAATGGGCCATCCTGTACAGGGTGATTTTGTAAGATGGCTCAGTTCACGGATCGCAACCCCGTTTTTACAGAAAAACCCTTACTAAATGCTACAAATAATATAGCGCTGTTTATTATTCGTTTTTATAGAACCCACGGCAAATTACGCTGGCTCGGCTGAGACTAACAGATGTAACGTCACATCGTAACACTGAAGCCTTGTTTTAGATGGTAATGCAAGTTACGTTATCGAAAATTGACCAAACATTTCAGGGACATCCAGTATAAAAACGGCACACGTGGGGACTTTTAATACGTTAATAAATAAATTTGTTCTGAATGAAATAAATTTTTATTGTTCGTTTACTGAGGATACGGATAGATAGCTGCGCATTTTTTCCAGACTAAATAAAGTTACATTTATTCAGTTCTACAATACTCGTGTATATTTACAAAAGCCATGCAAAAAACATGTCTAATACATCTTATATAAAAATACAGGTCATTTGAGGAAGACAATTTACAAAGCAGCAGATTCAGTGAAAAAGTCTTGACAAGACTATAAATTTCCAAGCAGCAGTCCTTTTATATCCTTAAAGGACACACCGGTTCCAAGAAGGAAGTCCTGATGAGATGGTGTAAGATGCGCGTTAGTATGCATTGTGAGCCGGCATGGTAGATCGAATGCCACGACTAATTGGATGTAAACCCTGTACCGAGGATCAATTTTAGACGGTGCTATTTGTTGGGCTTCTGTTGTTTTTGGGTCTACTTAAGCTGAGATTTATTTATTTTTTACCCCAGAAAGCTCGGATATTATATTAGACAGTTAAAGTATGATATAAGTGCAAACTTGCTCGTAATTCGGGCAAAAAACGATTCAAATCAGCTTTAATGTAGTAGGTGCTGCGTCATAAGGGAATCTTAAAAATAACATATATTTGAATCACCTTCTAGCTCTGTAAAATTGCGAATTTTTCTTTCTCCGCTACAATTCTCAAGTCGTAAAATTTTTCTAATGGATGCCATTATTTTAACAAGAGGTCTTGCATTGTCGCCAAATGGGAATAGTAAATGGTTTCGCTTTGATTTATTTCCTACATATTCTCGCGTATAAACAGAAAGTATGATGAAGATATATATGAAATGATAAATTAAAATGCAAAAAAAACATTTTAAAACTCGACATTTTTAAATTGTGAAGCGAATGGGGAAAAACTGTTACAAATTATAATATTTAATACACTTGGGTTGGTTCCTTGTAAAATATTTGAAAATATTTAAAAAATTATTAAAAAACTCTACACATGTTTCGACTTCTTGAGGTTTTGTCAAGAGTACAGAGATACCGAATAGTAAAATTTGTGTTCATTGTTGGCATATATGTATATCATATCTAGTTGATTATTTCTATATTCTTTGAATCCAAATTATTTTAGCTAAAGTGTAATAAAAATTTGATCATTCGTTAAGTTTTCATTACTTTTTTAACAGCTTTACTTATTTCTAATTGCTCATTTTCTCTCCTTTCTTTTCCGAATGGAGTAGTTTAACATTATTCAAATCTATGAAATGATTATTTTTTATATACAATATGTTAACATGCTTGTGCTATATGCATTGTTTACAATATGTTTTTTGCGTTCCTCGAATCGCTTTTTTTACAGTTCGTCCAGTTTGTCCAATGTATGTATACGGTAACTACGTTTCAACACATGTACTCCTGTTGGTGGCAAATTTTTTGCTTTTGTCTTTATTGTTCAATGACATTTTATCTAAATATTTTTTTTACTGAAACTATTTTACATCTCTATTGATTAAGCTTATTACTAACCGTATCGCTGATCTTAAGCCTACAATGATTACATTTAAAGATCTTTTTGTATTCCTATGAGGAACCGGCATAAAACTCTTTATGTACATTTTTCCTCTTGCTTGTTTCTATTATTAAGCTTTCTTTATAGCCATTATTGTTTGCTATGTCTTTAATTATGTTAATTTTTTTTTTTGAAAACCCATTGGTAAACCATCTAATCATTTATAAATTTTCCCGTTAAATTCAAAATAATTTTGGTTAATACTTAGCCCTTAGTTTTTATTATTATATGAACAAAGGAAATACGTTTAATGTACGAATTTAACATTAAATATTGTTGTATATTAAATATGGCAACGATGCCTGAAAGCATATTTGAGAGGTTTGGAATTATGATAAAACGATATAACATAAAATTCCTTTTAGCATTACAAACAAGAGATAAAATTAAGCGTATAAAAAATTAGACTTTGTCTGCGAGCATCTATCAATATTTTATTACATCTGACTGCTAAGAATCTTTTGCGTATGAGGGAATTGGGAATTATGAAGCTCATTATTAAATTCTTAGGGAAAGCTACTATTCAATTTTTTACAAAAAGCATTGAGTCATATTTTTCTTTTTTTTTATGTGAACAAGTGATATAGTAATCCAAGTCTGCTGTTAAAATTTACTGAAATGAAAAGCCTGCATCCTGATATAAATTGTTCAGTACATATTTTTTATTCTTGAAAGAGGATCAAAGTAAAATAAAAAAAAACAAACCACAAGTTGGTCTATGTTTCGTTTATTCTACTCAAATTTCTCTAGGATACAAGCAGTATCATTTCATCCAATATCACAGAGCCTCAACACATAAACTTTAGCAAACTATAATCAGATTTTTAACCTTTACATTCACCACTAACTTTTAACGTCAACGATTCCCAAGACGTGAGATTATCAGATTTACCAACTGCACGACAATATGAATAAGAAACTGGGTAAAGAGAGAGAGCGGATAACGGTAGGTGATAAATACTAATCAAAGTTGATTTTGCGCTTTCTTTCTAAAAATACGGTAATTACTCAAAAGTTCGGTGAGGAAATAAAATATGCCTTTGCCTAAGCAAATCTGGCAAAATCCAAGCCAAGCAAAACGGTTAGTCGATTTATTTCATTATCTACCTCCTTTTTGTCATAAATCATCTCAAGAATTTGTTAATAATAATAATAATTTATTTTCACAACACTGACGTAGTTTTCCACGAAACACCAAAACACTATATACTGCACTCGACGCGCGTTTCGCCTACCAAGTTGGCATCATCTGGAGATGATTAAAACTAAACTTATGCTAACAATCTACCCTATTTATACCTAAACTATTTTCACGGTTCCGTCGCGGTTCACCGAACCGTGACGGTTTGGTGAACCGCGACACATTAACCAATAAAGCGGGCTCTGTCACTATTCACAGCATTTTTACACTTTATGATTTCCAAGCTTTCAAATACATCCAGCTGTCTAGTATTTGTTACATTCCTAATTATTCTTAAATTGCTAATATCTCTTTTATGGGTGTTCTCAAACGCATGTTGGGCTACACTAGACTTATCTGTTCTACCATATTTGCGATGGGCCATATGCTCTTTGAATCTGGTTTGAATTGATTGTCTAGTCTGTCCAACATATTTTTGATTACAGTCCTTACAGCTAATTTCGTAAGTCCCTAACTTTTCGTTTGATGCAATTTTGTCTTTTGGATTGTCTAAAAGTTGTTGTAGTTTGTTTCCCGATGAATGAACCACTGTCATACCTACATCTTTAAAAATCTTACCAATATCACGGGTGAATCAAAGATCGAATGGAATCGATACAAATTTCGGATTTTCTCTTTCATTTTGAGAGGTCGAGGAATTTCGAAGCGACTCTTTAAACTTTCGTTTCCTAATTATTTTATCAATTAAACTTACAAAATATCCATTACTCACAGCTATATCCTTAATCAATGCCTTTTCTTTTTCAAACCTCTCCTTATTGAGGGGGAAGCTTAATACACGATGGACTAGAAAATTAAAACTCGCCATTTTGTGTTGAGCACATATCCTTAGGGATATATCTTAGAGTACTGGTATCTTTTTTGTATATGTCAAATTCTAACTTATTTTCACTATTTCTAATTATTAATATGTCTAAAAATGGTAGTTGTCCAGAATTTTCAGTTTCATGTGTGAATTTAACTGACGCGAAACGACTGTTTAATTTAGATATAAAGTTATCAATGTCAGCGACTTTTGTATCGAACACCGCAAAAACATCATCCACATACCTAAGCGAAACCCTGGGGAAATACTTGAATTCTTCTTTTGTTTCCATCTCGAATCTGTTAATGAAAGACTGACAATGAATGGTGACAAAGAGTTACCCATTGCTGTTCATTCATGTTGTTCGAAGAAATTATCGTTGAATGGAAAACAATTTTGTTTCATGCAAAGTTTAGTGAGTTTAAGATATTCTTTTGCTACATCTTGACTGAGATTGTTTAATTCGAGTAGATTCTTAAGGTAGTCCAAGGTTTGTGGTATCGGAACAGTTGGAAACAATGAACAAACGTCAAAGGTGATCAAAATTTCACCTTCTTACAACTGAATAGTTTTCACCTTATTAATGAAATCGTTGAAATTAATCATAGAGAAACTAGGTGGTGCAATAGGACAATTTTCGAACTCTTCTGTTAACCATTTTGATTTTGAATTTATTTTCCATAAGACAATACATGTATAGGAATTAAATTATATTTAAGAAATATGTTACAGTAAAATGTACATATAGTCAAATCTGTGGGTCTTTATAAAAATGTGAAACGAACCCCACACTTGGATTTCAAAATTTCAAAAAATTTAAAATAATTTTGGATCCGACTTTTCCCCTAGGATCGCTTGAAATATAGAGCGCCTATTTACTGAATTTACACTACAAATTTCATGTATAATAAGCAAATCTTCTTTGACCTGTGCATTGTTAAATTGCCGAGGATACTATAAAAGCTCTATTAATGATGCAGGTGTATGCTGAAGATCACAAGCTACCATTCATGGACAAGAAATAAGAGGTAAGTCTTTGTAATTAGTTGTACTTACATTAAATTGCCAGGGTAACTCGGCGCGTCGCTGAAATATGCACATTCAACCAGTTTTATTAAATTTACCAATTTCATTGAAAGGAGTCCACGAGTGTAAGAAACCCAGGAAGAAATACATTAATTATCGCCCTGTCTCATAGTTTCCAGCTTGTTTTTTGCATTAATTAAATATGATTATTCTGTTATTTAAAAGTAGGATATACCAGTGTTTTTACCGTACCTGTCTAGTTTATTTACCATCGACGTTTAATTCCCATTACTGACGCTTATTACAATTCGCAGGACTGAACAAATTCTGTAACAAACCGTTGAATCCTTTGTGGCTAATTTATCTGAAATACAGGGATCACTAGTTGCCCCTTTTGAGAATAATTATATCTTTTTGGTCCTTTGACTTTGTGGAAGCATGATTTTCCTTTTAGAGAATGGATGGAACCTAACGTAACACCCTCATAAGTTCCCGAACCAGAACTTTACTTGCTAAATGATATAAATGATATTAAAAATAATATGTCTACCTTTTACAGAGGTCTTGAAACTTAGTTACTCCCGTATGAACCAACAGTTATATTTCAGAATTTATATATATATATATATATATATATATATATATATATATATATATATATATATATATATATATATATATATATATATATATATATATATATATATATATATATATATATATATATATATATATATATATATATATATATATATATATATATATATATATATATATATATATATATATATATATATATATATATATATATATATATATATATATATATATATATATATATATATATATATATATACCGGGTGTCCCAGCCTCGCGTCGGCCAAATGTCCTGGCTCTCTTATAAGAGATATCGAAAAATTTCAAAAACGGGGTGATAAAGGGCGCAAAGGTACATAGTCTAAAAATATTTTGAAATATACAGGGTAATCCATTTAGGCGTGACGACATAAACTTATGTTTTTTTAAATGGAACACTAGGTATATTATTACATATTTGAATTCTCCTTTTAAAGACGACTCAAACGATATGCCACTTGATGGGTCTGCGATGGGTCGGTATCATGATATGGGTGAGTTTGTACCAAAAACATGCCAACTTTGTGAGCTCACTGTGACGTAATGGAAGAATATTTTGAGATCTAGATTGAGTCAAAAATTGTCAAGCACCTTGTAGTTTACGCTACTGTTATCGGATCTAACGAAATCGGTCATTTTATACCGGGTGAGTCAGGAAACGCCAATACTACTTTTTCTCATTTTTTTCAAATGGAACGCCCTATATATTATGACACCAAAGGAAAGCCCTTTGAAAGAGCTTTCCACTGATATAAAGGTTCAAGGGTCTATCTATCATGGGTGCCAAGAATTTGATGGCAAAGTGGCACAATTCGAGGTTTATTAAAAAATTACGCTCAATTTTCAATTGTGTTGTGAATTTTCTCTGAAATCGGCGCTTTTCAGTAAGAAAATTTCAAAAATAATTATTCTTATACTCGGAGAAAAATACCGTACTTCAGTGCAGAAAAATACTTAAGTATAAAATAGTCAACGCCTGATAAATTTAATTTTTTTTCTGAAATGCGTGTATAAATTCATGTCACGACAAGTCTTTTCTAGCCCGACGTAATTTTGTCGCGAAATGATTTATTATTTTAGAACGGTGCTTAATAAAACGTAGCTTTTCGTAGTATTTTTTTCTCAGCTTTAAAATGGTGTAATTCATTCTTCTAAAATAAGACCAAAAAATACTTTTATTTTCAATTCAATGAAAGATAGTAAAATTTTTTGTTAAGTTTGGAAAGCTGTTGTTCCACGTACTATCATCGAAAGAATAAATAAAAAAAAATTGTAGAGAATTTCAAATTGCTTCTAACTTTCAATTTATCGAAATAAATTCAAAAAAAATCAAGTAGGTACCTGTCATAAAAGTACCAGTCTTGTCAATAGTTTACTTTATTGTTGTAAAATTTCGAGTGTTGATATTTTTCTTAGTATAAACGAACGAGTAACAATGAAATTCACCCAACAAGAGTTAACTGATATGATATATTGTTTGGGAGAAGCTGATAGGAATTGCTTATTGGCATCAAGGATTTATGGAATGAAATACCCCGAGAGACGAACTCCTAATCCCAACTCATTCAAAAACTTGAAAAAAAGATTTGAGGACACTGGTAATGTGTGTTATACCAAAAGAAAATTGAGTAACATGGTTGTAAATAATGAAGAACATGAATTGACAGTTTTCCTTCATGTGCAAGAGAATCCTCACATAAGTTGTCGTGAAATTGAACAACAAACCGATGTAAGTAAAACTTCTGTAAATCGTATCATCAATAAATACAAATATCACCCCTATCACATTCAATTACACCTAGACCTTTACGGGGAAGATTTTCAAAATCGTATTAATTTCTGCAATATAATGCTAAATAAAATTAACGAAGATGCCCAATTTTTATCAAAGGTTTTATTTACCGATGAAGCTACCTTTCGGGGGGAACAATGGATTGGTCCCATAAGATGGCCGGCACGGTCTCCAGACCTAACTCCTCTGAATTTTTTCCTATGGGTTATGTGAAGCAGGAGGTCTACAGGGTGAGGCCCACAACCAGGGAAGATATGCAGGAAAGAATCGCTGCAACATTTCGCAATGTTTCAATAGCTACACTAGCCGATGTTCGAAGAACAACTGAAAATCATTTACGGCTGTGTATCAGGGAAAATGGGAACATTTTTGAACATTTAGTTTAATTTCCAGTGCTTCCACCCAGTTTCTTTCCAAATAAAGTTTTCGTTTCCTCTTTTTCTTGATTTTTTTTGTCTGCAGAGAACTATCATGGTGCAGATAAGTTGATATCATTATTTTCGAAATTGTCTTACTGAAAAGAGCCGATTTCAGCGAAAATTCACAAAACAATTGAAAATTGAGCGTAATTTTTTAATAAACCTCGAATTGTGCCACTTTGCCATCAAATTCTTGGCACCCATGATAGATAGACCCTTGAACCTTTATATCAGTGGAAAGCTCTTTCAAAGGGCTTTCCTTTGGTGTCATAATATACAGGGCGTTCTATTTGAAAAAAATGAGAAAAAATAGTTTTGGCGCTTCCTGACTCACCCGGTATAAAATGACCGATTTCGTTAGATCTGATAACAGTAGCGTAAACTACAGGGTGTTGGACAATTTTTGACACAATCTAGATCTCAAAATGTTCTTCCATTACGTCACAGTGAGCTCACAAAGTTGGCATGTTTTTTGGTACAAACTCACCCATATTATGGTACCGACCCATCGCAGATCCATCAAGTGGCATATCGCCTGAGTCGTCTTTAAAAGTAGAATTCAAATATGTAATAATATACCTAGTGTTCCATTTAAAAAAACATAAGTTTATGTCGTCACGCCTCAATGGATCACCCTGTATATTTCAAAATATTTTTAGACTATGTACCTTTGCGCCCTCTATCACCCCGTTTTTGAAATTTTTCGATATCTCTTATAAGAGAGCCAGGACATTTGGCCGACGCGAGGCTGGGACACCCGGTATATATATATATATATATATATATATATATATATATATATATATATATATATATATATATATATATATATATATATATATATATATATATATATATATATATATATATATATATATATATATATATATATATATATATATATATATATATATATATATATATACAGGGTTGCTCATCATTGCTTCAAAATCTAATATCGGCCTTATTAAAATGATTCGGATAACACATTTTTTATGGAAGTGGTATAGTGTTAAAATGTGAACATTTTAAGAATATTTTGAAATACACAGGGTGACTCGCTACAGCGGAGCATCTTCATTTTTTTATTGGAACACTATACAGTATAGGCCATTATGGTGAAGCATGTATTGGGATATTGGAAAATATAAGAGAGAAAAAAGGTTAAATGGGGAAAGTTTTAGAAAGTTGTCACCAACTAAAAGCCGCCTTCAAAATTATTCCAACTATTAGGGTGTTGAGATATCGTTGAAAAAGTTCAATGTTGCATTTTCTAAAATCAGCTATAACTTTTTTTATTTTTTTTTATATTTTTTAAATTTGTAAAAGTGAACGCACTTTAAGTTACGTAACTAAAGAAATATCTTTTGATGAAAAAGTAACAGATTTTTCATAAATAATAGATTTTAGGTAAATTTTACAAAGCAGTAGAAAATTATTCAACAAAGTCGCTAAATTAAATTATTGAATCTATCATAAGTGATGTTTATTTAAGTTATATATAAAACATAATATTATACATTCAACTGCAAAATTAATCGGACACTTGGTTTTTTCAGGAAAATTTCAATTTGAATCAAATTAATTTTAATAGAATCTTCAAGAATAAATATTACATTACAAAATGAACGAAAATTTCACTTTAATAACATAAAAAATAAATTTTTTGCAAATTTTAAAAAAATAGTGAACTGCGAAAAAACATGCCTCTATATCGAGTATTTCCTGCTTGAGCTTGAATGACAGCTCGAATTCTGTGTGGCATGCTTCGTATCAAAGCAGCAACCTTATCCTAGGGTATCTGCTCCCATTCATTCAGCAGCTCCTGTTCCAGCTGAAGTACTGTATAGAACTCGCCGTAGTACGCCTAATCCTTCTGCCTAGGTTGTCCCACATATGCTCTATCGGGTTTAGGTCAGGACTGCTGGGTGGCCATCCTAGTACCTAAATACCAACATCGCGAAGATACTATCGAGTTATCTGGGCTATATGCGGTCGTGCATTATCCTGCATTAGGAGAAAACATTTTCCTACAAATGGCACAAAAGGTACCACATGCTCTTCTAAACACTCCCTGATGTACCTGTCAACATTGAGGTTACCTCTCCGAAAAGTTACAAGGACCGTACGAGCTTCCAAATAAATGCCCCCTCCTCTTTTATCATCACACCTCCACCAACAAACTGTACTATAGGAGAAAAGCAACACTGGACATATAGTTCTCCAGGTCGTCTAAACACTTTTTGGCGACGATCTGGTGATACCTTGTGAAACGAGACTCGTCATTGAAGAGAATACATCGCCATTCGTCCACATCCCAAGCGCTGCTGCGATGACCTGCGTCCAAAAGAGGGCCAGTAGCTGGTGAAGAGGTGTTAAATGTTGTTCCCTCAATCTTCCTCGAGGTACCATGAACATCTACCAATCTTCTAGTCAAAGTTGTACCAGGAAGTGTCTGTTCTCGCAGAAGTTAGAGTTGAAGAAATCGGTCCTCAACTTTATTTGTTGCTCGTGGGTGTACCTTGTCCAGGTCTTCTTGAGTAAGAACCAGCTTCCCGGAACCTTTGTATTGCATCAAATACAGTGCTTCGAGGGATGCCAAGCATTCTGGCGATATATCGGATACGGCGTACATTATTATGTAAAACAACAGTTTGGGCGGCTTCTTCAGGACTCATTATGAAATTTCTCATAATAAAACTTTTCTGTTTTCTTCGGAAAACCTCAGAAACACACAAGAAACAGCAATCGAAACAAATTAAAAAGCTGTGTAAAACAAGTTAAACGATGACGATTGAGAGATATCTAAAAAATAGGTAACAAATTATTATTCCGATGATACGTGACAGTACAAAGAACTCAGACATTATTTCTTTCATGAGTTTACATGTGTGTATCCAATATACAGAGCGTTTTCGCAAATTTGCCTATCGGATGATCGATTAATATGTAGACAACGACAAACTAAAAACAAGACCGAAAACCGTGTTGATGTATGGAAATGTTTGGGCCCTAGTCATAATTTATTTTGACTTTTTGTGTTGCCTCGACTTGGCCTAATAAGTATGCGACACTGCTGTAGAGGAAAAAACGAAAAGTAGCAAATGCATCACAATTACGCTCCATTAACGTTATTAGTGAGCATATAGCTTGAATGAGGCAATTAATCATCTTAAGTCGTCCGAATAGAAGCCGCTAACAGGTCGTAAATTAAATTTCACCCTAGAGAACGTGCTGGACTTGGTTCCGGAGTAAATACATTAGACTTGGATCTTGATAGAGTCTTAGAAATTGACTCTCTAAAGAGAGTGGTATAGTTCGAACTGTAAAAGCTCTAGTTGGTGATTATTTTAGCTGAAGGACGGAAAAGCTGGAGAACATTAAAGGTATATTAAGATCCTCGAGTATATTGAATTGGAGTTCAGCTTTACAGAAGGAAATGTATCTTTAAGCACAACTTGTTTGTTTTTTTCCAGTGTCGGGGAAAAAAAGAAATATAAGAAAGGGAAAGTAGGACTTCATCAACTAGAAGTGTTTTGTATTTTTCGAAACAAATGAGTTTTTATTCTTCGTGACTTGCATACTTTTCGAGGCCCCTCATCACAGGGCCTGAACATCAATCCCTATACTTGTTGTCAATTAAAATATGATTAACAAATATTGTAAACAAGTTAAATCTATAATATTCACATTCAACCCCAAGACTCTAACACTATAAAGGAAAGACGGCAGCAATTTAACAATGCATAGGTCAAATAAGATTTGCTCATTATACATAGAAACTGTTAGATTACTATTATTTTTCAGCGCAGGTAAATAAGTTTTGTTTGTTAGCCAACGTGTATAAAATCACATTTATAATGTTATACAATTTGTGTAAAACTTTCTTGGCAAATTTAAAAAATAAAATTTTGGCACTTGCACAGGGTATAATTTTTAAAAAAAATGTTCGTGTCAATTTTTTTTATAATTCGCAATTAAATTAAGGATCTTTAAATTAATTGTCTATCATAAATATATTCAAAATGGTATCATTTTGTGTAGTGTACTTCAGCGGGTTTTATTATACAAATCAAATTATAGAACGAATTAAGCTGTATTTATGCAAATTACTCAAGTATAGATATAATAGGTATTAAAATCATATTAGGAGCTGCTACTGTTTCCGTCTTTGTGATATACATGCCACCTAATTTAAATGCGTAACTTTATAACTCAATTTTTGATTGTTGATTGGCTAACCTAGCTAGTATTTACGGTATAGACATATTAATTTTAGGAGACTTTAGTATTCCTGAATAGGTACTGTGAATGCGTATATAATAACTCATCTAGGACTAACAAAATGATCGAGCTGGATCAGTTTAGTAATTTTTATGATTTTAATCAATTTAACTGTAAAGCCAACTCCAGTAACAAAATGTTAGATTTAGTTCTATAGAGGGTGGGGCAATAGTGCGTCGGACCTCGATATCTCGAGTTCTACGATAGCTAGAAATTTTTTAAAAAATTGCTAGTAAACTAGATAAAAAAGTCTATAACTGGAAATTATTTTCGAACATACAGGGAGAGCCAAGACGAAATTACAGGACCAAGTGCCTTTTTTTTAAATGGAATGCTATGAATATCAGTACATTTTTTGAAGCCACTTTCTAGGCTCTATTCATTCCTATATTATTATTGGCTATCTCCCAACCACTTTGATGTAATCAATTTTTTTGTTGAAATAATGCCATCTGCAGATGGATATTAAAAAAATCACCAGTCACAATTATGGGTTTTAAGAAAAACTTATGTGAACGCCAATTACGAGATATCTAATTAATATTTTTGAATCATTTTCATTCCCTAAAAATGTACAGGGTGGCCAAAAATTAGTATTCAATTAAGAACTTTTTAAATTGAATTTTCTCAATTTTTTCAAATGGAACACCCTGTATATTTTTCAACAGTGTGATGTAAAAATGAAAATCGAACATTTTTTGTAAGTACTTCCCTATGGCTAATTGCAACCATTTTCGTTTTATTGAGCAATAATTACAACATTCAAAAATAAACTTAAAAAAAGAGGTTTCTTCAAATAACTCAGTAGAAAAAATTATAATAAATGTTCCACATGTTGGCCATTTTGATTGACACACATCTCTATGCGCTTTTGAAATGAGGTTCCCACTATTCCTAAAACTGCCGGTGTGATAGATCTAAAGGCAGGTATTATTATTTCCTTCATATATTGTACTGTTGTTGGTGTGTCGCTATAAACAATTTCCTTCACATATCCCCAAAAAAAGAAATCCATTTTTGTAAGATCTGGGGATCTAGCAGGCCATTTAGTGGGTCCATTTCTTCCAATCCATTGATGAGGGTAGGTATTATTTAAGTGGTCTCTAACTGCATTTAAATAATGTGGTGGAGCACCATCTTGCTGAAACCACATCCTATTTCGAATTCTTCCAGAGAGATTTACCAATAATTATGGTAGACAGTTTTCCAAAAAATTAAGATAAATAGCTCCAGTCAATGTACCATCAAAGAAATGTGGCCCTATTACATGTTCTCCAATAATTCCTCCCCAAACATTTATAGACCATCTGTGTTGGTTATCAACTTGCATGAAAAAGTGAGGATTTTCCGAAGCATAATAATGGAAATTGTGCCTATTAACAAATCCATTTTTATGAAAAGTTGCCTCATCAGTGAATAAAACATTATTGAAGAAGTTGACATCAACTTGCAATTACAAAATTGTAGACGCTTTTGAAAATCGTCATCAGATAATTCCTGGTGCATTTGAATATGATATGCATGCAACTTATTTGTTTTTAAGATTCAACCCACAGACCGTCTACTTATTCCTACTAATGAGGTCACTTCTCTTTGACTAACATGGGGATTCTCAACCGTTGCCAGCACCACAGAAAACTCATTTTCTTCGTTCACAACACGTTTTATTCTTTCACTTTTTTTATATTCAACATTTCCAGTTTTCAGAAATCTATCGAGAAGGTTTTGGAAGCTGCTAACATCAGGAAGCCTTCTTTCAGGATAACGTTGGTGATAAATTCTATTGGCAAGTAAACAATTTCTGTCTGACTCGCCCAAAACAAAAGTCATGTCTACAAGTTCCGCTTTATTAAAATTCATAATATAAAATTCCAAATATTTTAAATTCAATACAAATTGTAACTAACGATCGATAAGTGTGATAAATGCTCCTTTGTATACGACAATTTATACCAAACTGAGGTTTTATTGCTTGTCGAATAACGAAAACAGCAAAAAATGTACAAAAAAACATTACAGTAAAGGACTGGTTAAATACTATTTACTTATTTCAATGGAAATGGTGCCAGTAAATGGCCTCATTTCAAAATTGCAAAAAGACGTGTGTCAATCAAAATGGGCACGTCGAACACCTATTATAAATTTTTCTAATGAATTATTTGAGGGAACCTCTTTTTTTAAGTTTATTCTTGAATTTGACACTTATTTATTTATAAAACGAAAATGGTTGCAATTAGCCATAGGGAAGTACTTACAAAAAATGTTCGTTTTTAATTTTTACATCACATCGTTGAAAAATATACAGGTGTTCCATTTGAAAAAAATTGAGAAAATTCAATTTAAAAAGTTCTTAATTGAATACTAATTTTTGGCCACCCTGTACATTTTTAGGAAATGAAAATAATTCAAAAACATTAATTAGATGTCTCGTAACTGGTATCCATATTAGTTTTTCTTAAAACCCATAATTGTGACTGTGGTGATTTTTTTAATATCCATCTGCAGATGGCATTATTTCAACAAAAAAATTCATTACATCAAAGTGGTTGGGAGATAGCCAATAATAATATAGAAATGAATAGAGCCTAGAAAGAGGCTTCAAAAAATGTACTGATATACATAGCATTCCATTTAAGAAAAAGGCACTTGGTCCTGTAATTTCGTCTTGGCTCGCCCTGTATGTTCGAAAATAATTTCCAGTTATAGACTTGTTTATCTAGTTTACTTGCAATTTTTTAAAAAATGTCTAGCTATCGTAGAATTCGAGATATCGAGGTCCGACGCACTATTGCCCCACCCTGTATATAAGTACATCATGTTAGTACACTATTTCCGGCCCTGTAATTGGAATGCAAATTCTGTTGGGCATGTGTTGTGTATGTAAAATAAAATACTATAAAATACCAGTATCTAGCAAATATGCACATTAGACAGCTGAGTTATGACGTCGGTATTTTGGAGTGACGTTGAATTAGAGAAAATAAAACTTAAAGTAGTAGTATGTCAAGTTCAAATTGTTTCTGTTCAATCAATTTTTTTCTGGAGGAAGGTATATTACATGATTTCTCTTTTTACACGAGTTTTCAGCCGTCGCGTAGGTGAACCAATTTGTTATTTCTCTAGTCTCGGCAGGATTGAGCTTGGAAACACGCTGTTTTCCTGACTCAGATTTACTTTTTTATATTCACTTACATATTTCTTACAGTGTTTGGCAAACATTACTTACGATTCATCAAGATAGGGTCGTTTTTAATTCCAACTTAATCCTGTTATTGTAAATTGCTTCGAGCTAGACAGGATAATTTAATCGAAACAGTTTTGCCATTAAAAAATTACAAAGAGATACGAGGTAAAACTTTTTTACATTTAACGACATGAGGTGAGCATAATAATTCATCCACTTAGAATCGATATATTTTACAATAACCTTAATTTTCTAGTGCCAATCCGTTTCATTTACAAATAAAGCAACGTATCCACCCTATATACAATATATGCATGAAATCTGGTTACAATATTAATATTATTATTCACCCCTTAAGCCATATTCGCTATCAAAACCTGTTGGTCACGTAATAAATGATATCACACTGGACTTAATGGCTCTGAGGGGCTTAAATGAGAAGCTTTATAGTGGCTGTAATAAAGGATTCCATTTTGGCTGTTATTGGATTATTTAAAAAATAACATGACCTTAACTCGCGACGTGCCACATATAAATCTTTCTCGAAAAACTCTTTTTAATCATTTTAACACCGTAACATGGGCAATGATTGTCAGTTAAATGCACATCTCGTTACAATTTATTTTCAATTGAGATTAATCTTAATACATCTTGAAATAAATCGACAATTAAAATAATAATACAAGTGTAACTAGGAACTAATATATGTATATAGGCGAAACTCGAAGAAACTTTAAGACAACACTAAAAAGAACATAAGAAACCTGTTGTAAAAACTGTTAATTGGCTTGTTTAGTAAAACAATATTTGAATGTTTTTGCTTCACTCTATAGCATACAACTAACAATTTCGATATTCACCCAGTAAAGCTAATAATCTGGCTGCTCGAACTGACATTATGGAATTTGGAGATACGTTTGACAGGATTTGCCCGACATTCCAGCTTTGTCTCGTCCCCTTTATAGTCGATCACAAATTACACCAACACTCATCCACTGTTTTTGCCATCGCATCATCGCCTATACGTGCATAATTACGTTACAATATATGCGGAAACCTGTGTTAGCAATATGAGGCTTAATTAATACAGTTTTAACAGTATACTAATATGAGGATGCCAATGCAACGTGCAACGAATAATTGCATAGATATGAGTTTGGGAATCAATAAGTAGAAAAATGACATAGGGATTAGGAAAAAAAATGAAAGAAAGACGACTTATTACATACATTAAATTTGATTTGATGTTGATTTCAATAAGTAGGTATTGATATTCTGTATTAGATGATTTTGTAAAAATCAGGATAACTACTGTTCGTAAATGAATCCTTAATCAGTGCCTTTTATTATTTAGACCTCCTGGATTGTATTTTATAATAAACTTAATAAATTTCAACTATCAAATTGGCACTTAACTTTATTTCACGTATTTTTGTGTTACTCCATTTTAGAAAATTGCTAAAATTATCTTTTTCAATCGAAACAATACGTTTTCGTAGCTCTGTAGGACAAGATAAACAGCGAACAATCATCAATCTTTTTTTATATAAATTAAACACACAGTGTAATGAAAGAACTGAAGGATGCGAAACATAAAGGCATATATGACGTTGATGTATTGTATTACACATTTATAAATAAAAGATAAAGGTATATATGCACATTCAAAGATAAATAAAAAGAAAAAACTGCCAACAAAACAAAAAAAAATGATTATGGTCCATTTTTATATAAATATATCTCTTAATTGTATATATTACATAAATACAAACCTGGATGTTCAAAACAAAATATTAATGGCGTATCCGCTTCTATTTTATTTAATTATGTTGGAAATGAAATAGAAATGGCACAATCATTCATTTTATAATTGTGCAGAACGAAAAATAATGAACGACCTTTAGATCAGTCAGTATAGCTCCGTCTAATACATCATGTCTACATTTTCAAATTCGAGGAATATGAAAAATATTATTATAATTATACGTCAAAAATAATTATATTATTATAGAGGCTGTAACAAATTCGTTTCTCACAGCGAGGATCTCGGAAATGGTAAGAGATCGGTTAAATTGGGGCAAAGTTGCAAAATTTAGAGATCAGCTATATGCCGTTGGGAAACCAAAATATATATTGCTGTTCTTGAGATTTTTGAAAAGAAGTAAAAATTTTAATTTTCGTTTTTATTTTTTTCCGACGTTAATCGGATAGATATGGAAATACTAAAAACATTTTTTCATTGGCGTTTTTTATCCTTTACAATGTAGCGTAAAAAGTTCTTTTTATAAGACGTTTCGTCTTTTCGCGCCCATCACAAGTACGTTATTTTAAATACAGACCTATATTTTTTTATTGCATTTTTTGTGGCATTTGAAACCCAGGCCTCATTGATGCATTAAATTTGTATGTTGCTAGATGTTTCGTAGCTGTAAACCGTCAAATGCGATTTTTTAGGATGGTTTACAGTCAGACGGACTGACTTTTTATTAATACTATTTATTTAGGGTATTCATTTATTTTCAACATGGGGCAGTGGGCGTAAACGTGATAGACAAGCGACCTCGAAAGCGGATGCGATTTGTCTATCTATGCAGCCGCTTGCTATTGGACTGTCAATGATACCCCTTCAAGATGAAAGTCAGTAAGTAATTGATTTTTGTAGCAGCAAGCCGTCAAATTATTTATTTATTTATTTATAGTGACAACTACCCAACAGACGAATTCAATAACAGGGCAGGAAATTACAAAACATAATCGACACTAATTAACTTAACAAAATAACTTAATAATTAACACAGTCCACAGAAAGAACACAATTTTTTTACAACCATAATTTTACAATTAAAAATATCAATTCTTTCTTGGATCGACCGTGACGTATAGTTACAAAAAGTGAACATTTTAAGAGATTTGTTCTGGGAACTGACAAATAAAATAAACTACTAGAATGAGTTTGAAGAGCTGGAACATGGAGAGAAAAACAACTAAGTAATTTTGAACAGTGAATTTGGTTAATTAAAATTTTAATTACGGTTACTATTGAATAATATTTCCGTGGAGTATTCGAGTTATTCATGTGAAATCATTGTAATAACAAATTGTTAGAAATGCCTTGAGGGGGATAAACACCATCAGACTTATACCGCAGAAACTTTACAAATTTTCTCTGTATTTTCTCAATATGAAATTTATGAATTTCGTATCCCGGATTCCAGACTAGGCAAGCATAATCCAATTTAGATTTAACGAAACTATTACAGAGTAACTCCAGTGTAGCAGTTTCCACAAGCTGCTTGCCCCTTTCTTATTATAAAACTAATATTTCTATAAGCAGTCACTACTGTATAATTGATGTAGTCAATAAAAGTTATCTGCAGTCAAAGATTACTTCCAAATAGCCTCGTTAATTGAATATGTGAATTCAAGTGACTGCAGTTTTTTCGTAAAACTCATGCAATTGCACTTACTAATGTTGAGAGGTTTTTTCACATCAAAGATTCAATTTATTTAAATCTTCCTGCAAAATAATACATCTGCACATAATAAAGCATCACAACTAAGTTCACAGACGATGTCTTTTATGAAAATAATGAAAAAAGAGTCCCTAAAACGGATCCTTGCGGAACTCCTGAAGTTGCTGTCATTTCAATTGACGTGAAATCCTGATACTACATGTACACGCTTCTGTTGTTTAAATAGGAATAAAAAAACTTGAGGAATCCATCACAAAGTGCTATATCGCATAGTTTATGCAAGTCCGTATAAATTACATCACCCTGCCCTCCCCGATTTAAAGTCTCAGCTAAAAACTGTGTGACACTTATTAAATTTGTACTAGTAGATCCAACCTGTTGAAATTCGTGTTGGTTAGAGCAAATTTGAGCTTTTGAATGACTAAATAATATTTCAAAATTACTTCAAACAACTTGCCGAATTTACACAAAGTAGTAATTGGTCTATAATTCTCCATAGAGGATTTATCTTTGTTTTTTGGCACTGTGCGAATAGCCAAGTTGCCACAGCCATACTCTTGATTGTAGATATATATTTTTTTGAATATAGGACATATCTTAGACCTTTTTAAAATTAGAGGAAATGTGTTTGTTTACAGAGACATATTAAAGATAATAGCAAGAGGTTTAGCTAATAAAATGGCACGATCTTTTAGTGGGAATGCTGGAATATCATCTGGCCCTGTTAAATTACCAGATAAAAACCTTTAATGTTTTAAATAAACAAAGAAAATTTGCTTTTAAATGTTTCAAAGTTATATTTTCACTCTACACGTGTTTAAACTGTTTAGGCCCTTTTCAAGAGTACAGATGAGAGGTACTAAATTATAATTTGTGTTCCTTGCTTATATATTGAATGTTACATCTGGCAACTTATACTAATACAAATGGTGTGAAAGATTTGGAATTTTTTAGAAAAGTTAAATTACTTTATCTAAAATGTGGTGACCTGCGAATATTTGTTGTTCATTTGTAACCGTTTTTTTATTTTTGGAAGCTTTCTTAATTTCTAATATTTCTAGTAAGTCTAATTTTTTTTGCTTTTCTTTTCGGAATGAAGTAATTCTACATTATCCATATTTATAAAGTGATTGTTTTCTATACAGTGTGCCGGTGCTATATACGTTGCTTACAATAGACTTTTTATGCTCTTCAAGTCGCTTTTTTATGTTACGTCCAGTCTGGCCAATATATATATCGTCGCAGTCACTACATTTTAGTTCATACACTCCTGTCTTTTGTAGTTTTTCTGTTTTATCCTTATGGTTTAGTAACATTTTCCCTAGGTTATTTTTATTTAGAGATATTGTTTTGCAACCTAATTTACTTATTTTATTGCTGACTTTATTACTAATTCCAGGTCTATAATTAATACATTTATGGATGTTATTGGCGTCTTGTACAGAACCAGCAGAATACTTTATCATTTAATATTCTTTGTGAATGTTTCATTAAGTGTTTATAATATACTATTCTATCTACATAAGTAAAAGTGGTATCTGGAATTTACCGCTGCCGCCCGATCTCTATATAACGGTACAAACAGATTTACTGTGCTGAAAAATAACATTTTTGCACTGAGTTTTCTTTTAAAAAATACAGGCATATTGTATTTTTACATTGCATAGGGGGTGGCCCATGTACTTCCTCACTACATCATACAAATAAGACACTTTTTAGGCAAAAGAAGTTAAAGCCCACCCGCTCTCCAATCTTAACGCTACTGAATTTTTCCTGTGAGGATACATTAAATCAAAAGTATACATAACAAAACCTCAGTCCATTAATAACGTAAGACAAAAAATTTGAGTGCTATGTCATCAATTAAAAATGGTAAATTATTATTACGTGTTCACAGTGTAATTCTAATGATAATAGAAAAAGAAATACACAGATATCAAAATAGTTAGATTTAACTAATTTAACCAGTTTTTATAGACTGTTTGTACACCGCTTCCTTATTTCCGGTGTTCTGCTATCTGTTTTATTTGCAGAGGAATGTCTGACCATTTGAATAGTGCCATTTACTAGGAGGTATCATTTATCTTGTCAGTCGACAACCGTACAAGGAAGTTTTGCTCAAATTCACATCTACTCCAGAGCAATTTAATTCTGACAGCTTAGACCAAGTCAGCCATAGTGTTGCAAAGTAGGGAATTTCCCCATTGATACTTTGTAAATACTGCTTGCCTTTGATTCAAGTTTGCTTCCAAAAGTAGGTCGCAGTTAATCATCCTTGCAATAACTTAATATAATCTGTTAGGGTAAATATTCGAAATAGGGAAAATGAAATATAGGGAGATTTTTTAAATTTATTACGTGGATTAAAGATGAATATCATAATGTGAAAGATTTATCAAAAGTATGCGGATACGCAATGGAATGTAAACAAACTTTGGACGAAAAAATTTCGATGATGAATTTATGAAATATCTTCGACCTATTTGCGAGAATCAGGTAAGGGTAACTGGAAATTCCTGACTTAGGACGGTAATCTGGATGGGAAGGATGACTATTTATTGAGTATGATTAATATCGCCAAAAAATGTTTCAATCCAATTTTATTTAATTTGTTTGACAACGTCAGTTGTTTGATTCGAGGTACAATTATTTATATCCGAAAACACGAATCGTGTCCTGCAACTTGTGGGTATTATAAGTAATTCTAATGCTTTTTCGAAGCTAATATACAGGGTGTCTATGAAAAATACCAATTATTCTTGAGACCAAAATATGCCGGTTGAACCCACAGATGTTTCAAGTCGCTGTTGAGGGTTAAACTTTTTAAGAAAATTGTTACGAACAAATGCTTTTAGCTATTGCAATCTAATTTGGGATGTTTGGCAATAGATTTCTTTGGTATAATTTTTTTGGTTTTTAGTACAGTGCCAAGCGATTAATAGTTAGTCATCCAGGCATAAGGAAGTCCATTTTTTTTAAAGTTTATCCAATACATTTAACAATTTTGTAGTTAGAGTTATTTTGATTTTTTTTTGCTCTTGTTGAATTTTATTATTTGCGATAATTTACCCAAAAGAAGCTATTGAAAGGAAAGCCATTTATACAGGGTGGACTGCAAATATATGCAAATATATGGCAACAATGCGGTAATACAATGGCCCCTTAGATCCCCAGACTTCAATCTTTTAGATTTATTTTTGTTTTTTTTCTCATTGGCGCATATGTTGCGTCGTTGGCACAAATTGTTGAGCTATGCTACTGGTACACCGTATGCGTTTTAACTCAAAAATATATACAATGAGTAAGACAGGCCTTGGAATACTTGAGTTTTAAAAAATAAGTAATAAAACATGTTTTTGTAAGAAAAAACCACTGTAACACTGGGGGTGGTAATACATATTTTAGTAGCAGTGAAAGTGTTAATAGGCGACGAGGTAGATGATAAGATATGTATAGTACGAGAAATCGGTATAGTGAGGGGACGTGTGGGGTAAGACGCCGCATGAGGGTGGAAAATGGCAAACACATGACATCTTCCGTCTTTTACACCACTTACATTAAAGCAAGAAAGATGATTGTTGTTTTTGTTGGTACGCAACCGAGGCGAAGATTCACTTACATTCTGTGATAGTTCAGGTTTGCACTTAATTTTGTTACCGATTTCTTTAGCATAATTATTTTGTATCTGTTTATTTGCTGGTGTGTTTTTGAAAATAATTTAGGAAGGTTATCGTATTTAATGTAAAAATGTTTCGACCGTGAGGGGCTTCTACGTCTACATCTTATTGTGTTTATAAAAATTAAAGTGATAGCGATTACAGTTATAAAGAAAATCAAAGTTCATCACTGTTTTCAGTAAGGAAAAATCGGCTACATTTGAACGAGTAAGAAAAACAAATTTGCTTTTATGTTTACATAATCTTTTGATGCGACAGCATCTCTGACTAACGTTCCCCGGCCCACAATATATAAACTTGTGAAAGAAGGTGCCCTTTTAAGAAAACAACGATTCGACATTGGTCAATCACAAACTCTGGACCCATCGTTAACAAAACTTTTAAAAACTTTAGTTTACGACGCGAATCAGAAAAATGAAATCCCAGCTATTGACGTGGTAGACACAAAACTAAAAGTAATGGATTATCATCTAAAAATACCAAAAGAACTTTAGGAACTTGGCTGAGAAAAATTGAATTTTAGTATTAAACTATTAATAAATGCATGGCGATTATGGAAAGCAGACAAATAGTGAATTGGCGAGATTCATATCTAGAAGAGATAAGAGAACTCAAAAGGGAAAATAGACCGATTTATTATCTAGATGAAATTTCGTATGATACTCATGATATCGAAGTTGAAGTTGGTGAAAATTACGTTGAAAGATTCCGTTATTTTGGCGAATGCGCCGATCACACAACTTTGACATCCGCTTAGAAATTTTTTTTAAGAGAAACGCGTCGATACGCATTCAAATTATTATATTGTCATCGGTCCTTAATACTTGTGCAAATTTTCAATTTAATCAGACGTCTTGAAGTTGGTGAAAATTACGTTGAAAGATTCCGTTATTTTGGCGATGCGCCGATCACACAACTTTGACATCCGCTTAGAAAATTTGTTTTAAGAGAAATGCGTCGATGCGCATTCAAATTATTTTATTGTAATCGGCCCTTAATACGTATGCAAATTTTCAATTTAATCAGACGTCTTGAAGTTGGTGAAAATTACGTTGAAAGATTCCGTTATTTTGGCGATGCGCCGATCACACAACTTTGACATCCGCTTAGAAAAATTTTATTTAAGAGAAATGCGGCGATACGCATTCAAATTATTATATTGTCATCGGTCCTTAATACTTGTGCAAATTTTCAATTTAATCAGAGGTCTTGAAGTTGGTGAAAATTACGTTAAAAGATTCCGTTACATAGATAGATGCATACATAGATACATACAGTTGAAGCTATATAAAGCATGTTAAAAAAATGGACTGATGTATCTAGGAAATCTCATTGTCTCCTAATAAAAGGACTCGATTGATTGTATTATACTGTGGATCAGTTGATGGATGGGTTGATAAAGCATGGAAGATTGTAACGTGGATTACCACAAGCCCATTGAGGGAGAAATATTTGAGGAATGTTTTGAAAATACCCTATTTCCAAAATTAAAACCGAATATATGTCCATTTTGACAAAAATATTACAGTAATAAATTTACTATTAGAATTTAATTTTAGTTCATTTATTGAGAAAAATGTTTGTTTCTGTTTCAATTTTGGGAGTATATTTTTTGTTTTTATTTTGTTTTTAAAGGTTTCTTGTTACATTTTATATAATTTCTTTATTCTATACTAACATTCCATACCCATCCTTTCCTGGCAAGAAATGCTCATACCTCCTCGCGGTTATTGCTGAGTAGTAACAATTTATATTAAACGAACTTGAATATTGCAACTACTGTACGTGTAGTCATTACTTTAAATTCAATACTTTTATTTCAAGTTAATACTGGTGTCTACAATTATTAAATTGTTCCTAGCTAAACTGGGCACAAAAACCTACATTGAAAAAGTAAACGAGCAAGCAATACTAATAAATCTGCGTTCTGTGGCGTCTTACCCCGTACGTCCCATCACTATAGCAATTTCTCCTACTATATTATGGGGAAATAATCTTAAAATGGAATCAAACAATTATCTAATTTATGCATATTGCTGTTTAAAACTAACAAGCAGGAATGGTCGTCTTTCCAGTAGGAAGCCTAATTAATTATTAATTCCCTTTCATTGTTGCTTGCACAACATTTTGTTTCATTTGACCAGAAAGCGTTTACAGACGGTAAAATAGGTAAGACAAAGAAAACCTAATGCCGCAAGGCAATCAGCTTCTTGTGAGTTTAGCCAAAATAAAGGAAAATAATTAATCGTTAAAATTAAGCTGCCAATACCCAGTGACTCTTTGAACTCAGTTTAGAATTTTAGATGAACTAAAGACGTCTTTACTTTTAAATCGCTTTAAATATTTACAGTTTCAATTAATTCAAGACATTTTAAATTTAAAATATATATGTTTTTAAGCATTATAATTTATTGAATTTTAAACATCATTTTAACTCTAATTGCTTCCAAAGGAATCCAAGTTAATGAACATTTCATTTTATTTACAAAAAAAAAATAGTTAAGCTTAAAGCATTTTTAAATTTGTACTGCGGAGCTGTCTACGTCACAGTATAACAGGTAGATTATTTCAGCTACATTTCATTCATAAATCCACTGAGCTCTCTGGGACCACGAATGCAGGTGATTGCGTCACAGGCGTAGTATTTTACAAGGATACCATGGGTGTACGAAGCAAATTTATCGTTGTTGATTAATTAATAAAATAAAAAATTATTAGTTAGGAAAGAGACCACGGGTTTTTATGTTTGTGCAGCCAGTTGTATATGTTTCATTTCTTCAGATATTATCTGATTAAAATAAAAAATCTGTAGATTATCTAGATAATGTCTTAGGTTACAAAATTCAATAGCTAGGTAAAGAAGAAACAAATAAATTGTTGATATTTTCAAATTATTAATTTCGTGTTTTATCTGCCACTTTCAAAAATTTCTGTTAATAAATTTAACACTGTAAAACATGTTCGTATTTTTTTCTTAAATCACTTATTCTCAATAATTTAGAAAAACTGCCGATATACAGCCCATGATGTGGTGTGAAACTCAACTTTCAAAGGAAATAAATAAAACTTTTCATTACTGCAATAACTTTTATTTGTACATCCTTTACATGAGCAAACCATTTTCTCTCTTTTCTTATCGTTCCCCATTTTAAAATAAAACAAAATGCATACAATTGTCACAGTAAAGCGTAAAGCACTTACACCACGAGTTATTTTTTGTTTCGCTGATAACAGTGACAACATACACTCCGCTCTGACGGCCACTACTACCCTGATGATTTTCAGAATAAGGGGTCAGAATGACGGCTCTCTGATGTTCCCGGCGGCGAGGCCTAGCAACAAGGAGAAATAAGCTACTGGTTATACTGTGTCAACGCCTTGTTCAAGCATATATTTTGTGCCGAAATATATCAAAATGACCATGTACATGCAAGATCATGACATTTTGTATCGAATATACTAAACATTCCATTCTATACTCGCTTTTCGGTAACCAAGTCGGCATCATCTAAGATAATTAAAAATAACCTTAAACTAAGTACATAACATACTTCACCAAATTATTACAATTGTTGTTACAGACCGTTTTACAACCACAAATTGGATGCACAACAAAAAATCTTTACGGCAACTACATGTAAATGGACTGATAATAATTTTATTTGGAATTCATTCTTATTGTCCCGTATGATGCTTAGCACAATGCTAGAGTATGGGTAATGGCATACAGAACCGAATAGTATTTTTTTTTCAGTGATAAATCCCGCTTTTTTTGTCTATAGGTGGAAGATGGTAGAAGACTGGCAAGAAAGCATAGGGGTGAAAGAAGGAATTTAGAGTTAGCTACACGCCACACAGCAGAAACCCCATGGTTCATAGTATGGGGTGCGATCTGGAATGGAGATAGGCCACTCTTATTATTCATTGAAGGCTTATTATTTAAACGTCGAAGGATATATCGACCAAATACTAGTCAATCGTAAATTTAATAATAGAAGAAAACGGCATTTCCCAACAAGATACCGCGCGACCATTACAGCAGCCACTATTAGAAAATATCTGATAGAAATGCAAATGTTGAGGTTCTTCTATGGCCCGCCAAATATCCTGATTTATCACCAATGGAATATGACCTCTAAAGGGCATAACTTGAGCTCTGATGTGAAGATCAGATAGACTGGAATGAGTTACCTCAAGAATCAATAGATCGTCTCATTCGTAGCATGTATAGACGAGTAGAAACATGTAGAAGAGCGCATGGCGGAGCAATACATTATTGAAAAAAAAACTACCTAAATTTTTTGCCCCACTGTATATCACGTGACAAAATCAATCCACTCACTCCATTATATCTTGGGTCATTATTTTTTCACAACTCTGTATACAGTGCGTCCATAAAGTAACAAATAAATTCATTATTAGGTAAGTAAACAATATTTTTGAAAATTCCCGAAACACATCGATTTTTTGATTTTAATTTACTGTTTTTTCAAATAATAATTTAATATACAGGGTGACCTATCTTCGAGTAATGACGTCATCACCGGTTTTTTAAATGAAATACCCCACTTTTTTTCCAAATTTCCGGATGTCCCTTGCTGAGCTGATTCCAAGAATTTATCACAAGTTGCTTCAAATTGGTACAGGGTGGGCAACAATACAAAAGGTGTTTATATTATATATTTAATTAGAAAGTTATACGTTACTGTATTTTTACAAAAGACAATTTACAATAAATGTTAAAATTGTTCTCCATTGACCAATTGACAATGACCTAACCGGGCAATACATTCGTCTCTGACATTTTGTAACACAGCGGGTGTTATGTTCAACATTTCTTGCCTGACTCGGTCTTTTAGCTCACGGATATTGCCAGGTCTCTTGGTATAGACTGTAGATTTGAAATAACCCCATAAAAAGAAGTCTAGTGGACTAAGATCAGGTGATCTAGTGGGCCATTCCACTGTTCCCCTTCTTCCTATCCGCCGATCTGGAAAGGTTCTGTGTAAAAACTCGCGCACAGCTGCAGCGAAATGTGGCAGTGTGCCATCCTATTGAAACCAGATTCTGCTGTCTAAAGTATTGGCTATTTGAATATCAGGAAAAAGCCGGGTTAAATCAGGAATTAATGTATTTTGTAAGAAATTCAGATACAATGCTCCTGTCAAATTTTCAACAAAAAAAATATGGACCAACAATTGTATTTCTCACAATACCAGCCCACACATTGACCTTTTGTGGTCGTTGCGTATGGTATTCTTGCATCCAGTGTGGATTTTCCTGAGACCAATAACGGGTGTTTTGCCGATTAACATGCCCGTTCAAGTAAAATGTTGCCTCGTCGGAAAATAAAACGTTAGCAATGAAATTGTTATCTCGATTATTTTGGTCCATATAAGGATAGTATTTTGCCTTTTTAAAAATGTTCGACACTGAAAACTTTCCAATATTTAAATCCCTAGATACTTCCCGCACTGTACAATGCGGATTTTCTATTGCCGACAAAATTACATCTTGTTGAATATTTTCATTAACTTTAGGTCTATCTTGCTTTCGTGCATCCCTCACATGTCCTAATTCTCTGTATTTTCGCTCTATTCTGCTTACCGCAGATTGTGAAATAAGTTCACGATCTGGGTGCATTTCATGGAATAATCTGCATACCTCTTGTTGAGTCCGCATCCTATCGCCAACACCAATCATCATTAAAATTTCAATCCTCTCCCTTTCAGTTAAAGGCATTTTCAAAAAACAGTTTTAATATTTTAAATTAGATTTAGATTTCACGTAAACGTACCTACTTTGAAGCGTTAACAATACAGTAGTGAACTTTTTATGACAGTTCTTAACTTCAATTAAAAAAACAAGTGGCAAAAAATACCTACAAACAATAAAAATAGTACAGTATAATCGAGGGGCAAAGATCACTAATAAACGTGGTTGAGATGTTTTCTAATAGTTTATCAAAGTAGTTGTATCACAATACGTTAATTTCATTTAATTTTTTAGTACGTTTATTCATTTGTAAATAACTTGTAATTTTGGTATTGTTGCCCACTCTGTACCAATTTGAAACAACTTGTGATACATTTTTGGAACCAGCTCAGCAAGGGACATCCGGAAATTGGGAAAATATGGGTGTTTCATTTAAAAAAACCGGTGATGACGTCATTACTCGAAGGTAGGTCACCCTGTATATTAAATTATTATTTAAAAAAAACAGTAAATTAAAATCAAAAATCTACGTGTTTCTGGAATTTTCAATAATATTGTTTATTTACCTAATAATGAATTTATGCGTTACTTTACGGACGCACTGTATATACAAACAATTTGAGCATTTAAAACAGCTTAGGAATGTTAATCGGCTAAGTGATTCTGAAAGGGTTGTATAATTGACGTTGGGAAAAGGGGTATATCACCAAGAGAAATCTGTCGCTCAACTGGCAGCATTGTGACGGAAGTTTGATGTAGGTAGTTTGGAGGCGAGGGATGTCAAAAGGGTTGAGATATACTTGATTGCGGAATCAAGAAGCTGAGGAACTGTAGTCTTAGCAGGGCAACGACCTTGAAATGTCGATTTACTGCCGTCCTATTGGAGGATTATGATATGAATATCAACGATAATATTATCAATTATTATAAAAATTTAAAACTTTTGGCTAAAGTTTTAAATTTGCCACAATCCATTTATAGTGAAGTCCGTTACACTTACAACAATTTAAAGCATAAATTATGACGATTTCTATAGGGAAGGAAAAAATAGGGGTTACCGTTTGAAAAAAAAATTAGTAATTGTTGCCCTAAAGTTAAGAAAAAATTATTTTGAATTTTTTCAAATAATTTCATAATAATGAAAAATATTTGCTTCATACTGCACTCGAATATCAAAAATGAACCATATTATGATAATTTTCATTATACAAAGAGTTTCAATTATTAATTTTGAATTTCACAAAAAAATTTAAATGTGCCCGCCAAATTTGAGGGTAATATCAAAAATTTTGATTTATTATATAGAAAATTCCGTGCATAATTTGTAACAGTAAATTTTCAATTTCTGTCACAACTAAGTTTATTACCTATTTTCGATTTGGAACACCCTCTCGAGGTTCCGTCTCCAGAATATTACGGTGGCACGAGGCTAGTCAACTGACAAATTGTTAACCACCTGTTAATTCACGTAATGCGCCCAGGTTCAACAATTGCGTGGTACCCTTTGCGCGGTCGCGGTGGGGAATTTAGATTAACTCGCTTCCGACTCAGGCATTTTCCAACGAGGCAACCACAAGCAGCGGTCGGCTTTTGCACTTTCTTGAAACACCTCGTGGCTTGAATAATTCAATCGCTTTATTGGATGTTAGTTGCAGACTTTCCTGATTGATTTATTATTACTGTGATTTTTTGATTTTTTCTATCAATCTTTTGAGGCATTTTTTTAATGCATTCCTTTTTGATGCACCGTTTTTGGTGTATTGGAGTTTTACGTTTTTTAGGTAATACAACCCGTAATTACTACCCTCTAACTGAGATAGCGATATTTTCCTAACTTGATGTTGGCCAAGGAGTTTTTTTTGAGCACTAACTGGATTACCTGGAAAACTACGCACGTGGCTAACTGTGCCTTGGACGTATTACTGAATTCTTAAGCTTGTGAGATCACTTTAAGGCTCCTCTACACGTTAGCCAATGCGTTGGCCAACACGCTGGCGCACGTATTGGGCGTTATTTGCAAGGAAGTTGGTAATCTGTCCACACGTTGGAAGGACATTCAGTTTGTTTCGACGCAGGCCAATATCAACATCAACAATGAATGTCATGAAGGTAGCTGCTGCTGCGATTTATTTATTTAGTGCTTATTATATTTTTACTTACTATATTTTTGTTTTTGTGATATTTGTTTTGAGGATTCCAAATACAATTTTCGGCTTGGTAAAGTTCTATGAATTTAAAAGTTTCTTCGTTACTCATCGCTGCCATTATGTACCATAAAATACAAATTTATATGCACAGCACAGCACAAAATCTTAACCCACAATTCCTGCGAGAGCACTTCACATACTAGGCCAGTGCAGCCAACGTGTGGACGTGGCTACCAGCGTCCGCCAGCGCCAAGCGGCCTTTAATGTGTCTTGAAAAACCGACAACACGACGGATCGGTCGCCAACGCTTGGACCAGCTCTGCCAATGCCGCCAATACTACCAATAGTCCCCTCTACACGATGGCCATATGCATTGGCCAGCGATATTGGCACACGCATTGGCCAACGTGTAGAGGAGCCTTTATTAACTATGGGATGGTACTAACGGCCTGATGCCGATCTAGCCAACGCATGCGGAATTCCGAGGGAGCTGTTGTTCAGCCCGATTGCTTAAGATAAGTACTTTTTACATTTTACTGCCAGTCAGGATATAGATTGCTTACCGTTAGGGCCTATAGCCGGTCTTAGTTTGCCTTTTTTTAATTACGTGGTTCGCTTGAAGCCGTTGATGTTATTTTAAGATGTGTTGTTTTGTGCCCGTTTGCATTTAAGCGGACACGCCATTACCTTTTATTTTTTTGTATTTTTATGACCATCAGTTCAGTGTTAGTGTCTGTTTAAATGCGTAAGGCGTAGGACCTTATGTAGTTTGTAATTTACTGCTTGCAGGATATGTTGTTGCTTGCAAATTATATATTTGGTACTTACTAGGTTATGTCAACCACGGTTACCTGATTTTAGTTGTCTTTAGCCTAAAATCGCTAGCACAGCCGTTGTAATTGCCTTTTGCTTACAATTTGGTGCGCGTGTGCTTGTACTTTTTGCTTCCTATGGTTGATTTTGGTGGCCCTTTGCCAAGAATCCGTAGTACAGTCGTAGTACCTTTTCTTTACCTCACGTAGGGGTAAGTAACTTTGTAGATTAGTTACCTACTTTTATCGGGCTTTAGATGTTTGTTTTTTTGTGCAATTTTAGCTTGTGCTTACCGGTTTGTAGAGAGTAGAGTAAGTTATTAAATATATATATTCTTGAATATTTTTAACCTATTTTGTACCTTGTACATATTTCTTGTTTTATTTTAACGCTGTCAGCGCTTGAGCTGCTGCTCTAGTTAAGATTTTAATGTTATGCTTAACTTTTTCCATATCTCATTAGTATAGTTGCTGCTACTAAGCCTATCTTTTGGGCTAGTAGTGTTGTGATATTTTGTAAATTTTACTACACATAGATTTAATTAAACTAGTTTCAATTTTATTCTGTTTTTTTCTTGAGTTTCTTTAATTCATGGCGTCCACAGCCCTTTGAAATCGTTCCCATTCTCAAATAATATTTTGCTATAACAACACCGAATTTTAACAACTAATTCTCAAAAAAATTTAGCAGTGCTAGAACTCTTACCCACGACTCTTGCCTCCTAGAATAGCTGACTAGCCGTGGTGGGTTATAATTGGGGTTGTCTACATTTTGCCTTCACAGACAATACGATTTAACTCTTATTTCTTAACGATTGTAATTAAAAACCCAATTAATTATAAATTAGAATATGTGAAAATATACAGGGTGTACCATTAAAAAATTCAAAATTGATGATACTTTCGGTGAACGTTGATAATATATGAGTTTTAAATTTTATAATTTTATTCCAATTTTTTAAAAAATGGCGGGCTCGTTGACATCCGGTATGTTGAGTGTTGAGTTTTCTACATCATTTGAAATGTTTGTCATGCAAGGAAACTCCTTGACAAGGGAGAACGGAGAAGGGGGGCAATTAACCTTCTGTTCCATGTTCGTTGCGCTACATTGAGGTATCAGTTATTACTAGGGATACGGATTGAATAATTTTGGCAGGGAAAAGTTGCACCCCTATGGACTCAAATTAGTCTATGAACTTGTGGAGGATGATATTTATAGACGTTTGGAACTTTATGAGCAAGCAGAATAAATGAAATATTCATGCAGAAAATTGTATTTTCTGATAAAGCAACTTTTTGTTTTAGACAACATTTTAGTATTAGTCAACACAGGAGCGTGCGGTGAGTTTTGATACAGGGGAAGCAGTTTGTGATATAGGGTGATGGGTAGTGCGAAGCCCCGAGCGAAGCGAGGCCAAATTTTTTTTTAGAAAAGGGGCGTGACTTCGGTATACTCATTTTAAAGCAAATGATTTAGTTTGCAAAATATTGAATAAATTGTCAGTAAATGGGAATATTTCGGAGAAAATATTTAACAAAAAATTAAAATCAAAGTCTCTTTTCAATGAATCTAAGTAACCTCTGGATCCATTCAAAGTCTCAGTGTCCCAATCATCTTTGCTTTGTAAAATATTTTCAAATAAATCAATTAGAGGCTGTCTATATTCAGATACAGTTTGTACTAGCCTCCCACTGTAATTCCATCGTGTTGGAGCAACTCTGGGTAGTCTCTTCTGTACTTCCAAATCTAAAGCTCGTGTCCATTTTAATGATTTTGAAAAAATAGGCAGCCATTCCACTAATACTTGAAAAAAAAATACTATGCACTCTTTAAGATACGCTGCATATTGAGCAAGAACTAAATTTAATCGATGCGCAAAACAATGTACATTGCATTCTGAAAAGTCTCTTTTACTTTGGCCTGCAGGCCCCCCAATTCACCAGCCATTACAGCGGCCCCATCACAACTTTGGTCGATAAGTTTAGCACCACACTGTAAGTAGATCATCGACTATCTGACAAACTATAGCATATAAAGCTGCAGCCGTTCTCTGCGTTGTTACTTCTAAAAATCCTAAAAAGCGCTCTTGGACTTTCCCATTTGGATTTATGTATCGTACTACGATTGACAATTCTGACTAATATTCGTAATATCGGTTGTTTCATCTAACATAATTGCAACAAAGGGAGCTTTTTTATTTCTTGCTTGATCTTTTTTAAAACAATATTGCTTATCGACTGAATGAAATCATTTTGAATATGATTTGATGTACCGCGAAATACCGTGGAGTGTTCCAGATGGTTACTTAAAATTGTATCGTATTTTGCTAATAAATCTACTAAATTGATGAAATTGCCCCTATTAGCAACGCTCCGAGATTTAGTATGACCTCTAAAACTAAGTTCATTTTCGCCGAGAAAACAAACAATGTCAATAAGTCTTTTTAACACTTCTCGATTTTTTTTTACAAGTTCATGATGCTTACGGTCATTTTCTTTCAACTGCTGATCTAATTAATGCTCAGTTCGTGATTTTCCAAATGTTTTTTTTTTAGAACCGCTCGCAAATGAGTTTCACACTTACCATGCCTCTTTGTCACTTTGTGAATGTTGCTTAAATCTGAAAAGCTATTTTTATTCCAAACACCTTTATCATTTGTGAAAAGTACACATGGCCAACAAAACAATTTACACAAATTTTCACAACCCGTTAACCACTGATTAGCACTTTAGATTTCAATATTTAAGTACCTATAGCATGATTTAACTTTCGTTTTTAAAAGTTTTAAATCAGGTGTTGGTCTCCCGTTTCTAATAATATCCAATTTATCTTGAAACGAATATGTTGAAAATCCCTTTTTCAACAAATTGCACACCATACAAACGCAAATAATATTTTCCACAGTGCTAGGACCAGCTTCCATTTGAATAAGCAATTCTACAACTGCTTATACGCGCACTAATGTTCAACGTTTTAAAAATCACTTGTCGCCACACCACAGGTTTAGAAACATCAAAAAAGTTTTTACAAATATAGCACAAAAGCTGAGAATAATACTAGGAAGATTAATATTAAGTATAATATTAAAATCGATATTAAAATCTATAAAACAAGACGCATTACTATGCTATACTGCTCAGATATCAAGATTATGAAGTGGGGATGGGATGCATTTCAAGAAATTGCTTATCAGTTATATCGAAGTCGCGCGAGTTCGTGTTGGCTCGATTAATCGAGTGCGTCATCGTTACGGTTTTAGCGTGGAACATTATCTCAGCTGTTGAAATGCAGGGCCGTGTCTATTGAAATTGGATAAAAGTAAATTTTAATGATTAATATATGTGATAAATAATAATTAGGTTCTAATTATGTGTTTGTTTTTTAATAATCCCAAGGGAAGCACTGCTTCCCTTGCTTCCATGGACCCACCGCCCCTGAGTCAACATAATATTCATACAAAGAGTGGATACGTAGAAGATAACCTAAAGAATGATCTGCCACCTCTTCAGATTTGATATGATTAGACTATAGCTTTTACGGAACGGTGCAGAGAGAATCTGTTTTAGGTCTGGAACATTATCAATGGTCTGGCGAACAATTTGAAAATTTAATGTTTAATATTTGCTCCTGCTGCCTGTCTTTATTCACGTACATTTTCACTTTGCATCTTTCCTTTCATTAAAACCCAATAAAGCTACTTTTCTCAGAGGGACCTGTCTTAAAACTTTAACAGCCTCTGTTTAATGAAAAATTTTAAACACCAACCCTATAACACCCACCATAAATTACCTTGTATATGCTTATAAAAAAATACATTAATTTATCCAAGATTTAATTAAATCACAAAACACCAGTATTTCTATTTAAACTAAAACCTTAGCAATGAAAGCAAGATTAAAAATTCAAGTGTCTCATGATGGCATTTAAAATGACAATAAAACTAATAATACTAAAATTTTTCCGTTTAAACTATTGTAAGTCTAAATTTTAAGAGGTTCAGTTCAGTTTAATTGTTTGATATTTTTAATTCATACAAAATTCTATTTCGGCTTATTAGTTAACTTTATTCTAAACTTTCGGCAGAGAACCAATTATTATTCATCGCGAAAACGGTAAATTATGAAGCCTTGTCGCCTACTTTGAGACGTAATAATAGGATATAATTTATTTCGACGATGCACTGTTAATTTTTTATTCTTGAAAATGTCTCTCAATTTCTTTAAATTGAATCAATTATTCTGAATTCTGTCAAAGGCCTTGGATGAAAGGTATGAATAAATCAGTTTGTGAAATTAATCGGGAGCGAATAACTATACAGGGTGAGTCTTAAGTGTGTAGTTATATTTAAACCACCCATTCTTGACATCTGTAGAAACCCTCTGACACATTTTTTTTTAATTCCCACGTGTAACTGAGTTATCGACTTTCAAAAAAATATGATGAAATTGTTTTGGAACTGCTGGTTACTGAAAACATTCTATATCTTAGCTAAAATGATGTAATGGACTGAAGCAACGTTGCCGCATATTTTATGCAATTCTCTCACCTAGGTGCGATTTTACAATCGTGAGTTAACATAAGTTGAAGGTTACCTAGCGTTATATTTACATAAAAATCGATGAGATTCTAATACAAACCACTTCAACAAAAAGTTACTTTAGCATAAAATATTTGTTGCTATAACCACTTTCAAAACAAATGTAAAATTGAAAAAATTCGAATTCTAAAAGTGTAAGTTTGGCTAACCCATGATTGAAAAACCAAGCCCTAACATTAAGTTCATTCCCGAATTTATAATAACTTTGGATGAAATAATTACCTACTTAAAAGATTAATTGCTCCATTTGAAATAATTTTTAAACATTTTGAAATACCTTTCAATGTGAGAAATGTACAATTTTGACTTTTTTCTTGCACCAATCAACATTTATTTATACGCATTTCATATGGAATGTACAACTAAAACTAAATTTTCCGATGAACAGTAAACATTTTAGGGAATCTCTAGAGGAATTTAATGTTCCCATCTAATTTTTTCAAAGTTTATAAAAGGACTATTATTTTTAAGAAGTAGGTACTTACCCGCTGCTATTACAATAATTTGAAATGTGTAGGGGTTCAAGGAATAAATCAGCTCTCTACTATTTTAATTGGCCTCTAATAGTAAAACACTGAAGGTGCAACACAATTACAATCAGGTGATGGAAAATAGTTTGCAGTATTTTCACACACTTCTGTCATTTTTTACACTGGTCATACCTAACTTTTTTTTTCCTCCGTAATATTCTGGATGGTTAGGAGGATAGTATACTTCATTTTTAATAAAAAAGATCAATTTTTTCTTGAGAAAACAGCATTTTACTCGGGATAGGCCATTACATGATAAAAATTCAACCACGCCATAATGTGAACTGCGATATTAGCGTGGCGAATGTAACCTATGATCTTCACACATCTAACCACGCACCTAATCAGTGTTGCCAGACATACCATTTTCATGGTATTTGTACCATTATTTTCCCTTGTATACCTGCACTTTTTTTAAGTAATAAAACTATTATTTAAAAATTTCTACAATTTTACACCAATATTAGCAAAAGTTAATAAAAAAAGTCAAATTTAGGTCGTCAGCCCCGACCTCGGTCAGTTCTTCCATTAAAAAAGAGTAAACTGAATTAAATTTTATACCGTGTACGTAGATATTTATAAATCGGAACCTCGCGTAAACAGCGCTAGTTGTGCAAGCCCAAATAAATAATAGACTCTTACTGTTTTCTGTTGTTTGTGTTGCGATAGTAAGACCCGTTTTTTTCAATGCTCAGTTAGCTAAATTAACCGTCAGTTAGGTCAATAAAATTTTTTTGAAAAGCATCATGATTTATTTATAATGAAATTTAAAACCTATGTGAAAATCTCACACATCTGGCAACAATACACCCCATGTAAAAATCAGTGTTATTGATAGTTCGGGAGTGTTCGCGAACCTATCTGCATAAGCATTTACAAACATGTGTTTAATACCGTTATTTACAGTTTTTTCTGATTAAATTTGTTATTCGAAGTTTTCAGTTACTATGTTACCGAAATTTATTATTTATAATTTGTTCCTTTGGTGGTTAATTTTGTGAAAAATAGTGATTAACCATAGCGACTAATTTTATTATTCTAATGCTGGATATGTTAAAGGCATATTTTCAAGTAGATGAAAATGCTAGACAAGCAAAACGGCTATGGAATGCTATCCAAACGTCAAGCCCATATGATATATTCATGTAGTAACTGTTGTATTAGGTAAGTAAATAAATCTGCATTTCGTTCTTTTAAAGTAAATGCGTCTTTTTAAAATGATTGTCTCCGAGAGTAATGTTCGACGTAGTGAAAAAATATGCTTATATTTTGAGAACGACTGTTCGACATCTGTCTATTGATGTAATATAAGCATACTTAAAATAGTCTTTGAACTCACTTAACGGATCTGCAGATGCACCATCAGTACCATCACAAATTTGTTTTAATCTGGTAAAATCGATGTCGTGCTTAACACACGTGCGAACTTCTCTCCAACGGGCTTATTTTTTGCGTCACCTATAGAGTGTAGCAGTCGATTTACTTCGTCCACTATTTTCAGTGACTCCGCTAACGACAACGCACTGTTTTGTAAGTTTTGTATGGCGTCATGTAATCCTTTATAGTTTTTGTGAATAGTTTTTAAAGCTGTTTCAACGGAAACATCTTCGAATTTTGTCTGGCTTTCCTTAATAGCTGCAGCCTCGTCTGGATTGAATTGTAGTATCACAGCTTTTATTTGTTGTAAATATTCAGCATAATAAAATGCTGCCTCCAACCATGTTCCTCAACGTCTAAGAAACGGCTGTGGTGGTTCGAGAATACCAGTACTCTTGCTATGAAATGCGCGAAGACGTTTAGGAGAATTAAAAAACACTTTTTTAGTACTTGCTGTTAATACATCTACCTCTGGAAAACCTTGTCGAATAGTTTCTGCCACAAGGTGTAAAGCATGCACTTTACACGTAACATGTACTAACCTACAACCGTGTTCTTGAAGAGAACGGTCTACTAAACGCATTGTTGCGCACCATCGGTCACAAACATCAATACTTGACTTTTTGACAGGTTAAATTTTTCTAACATGTCCAACACCACCTGCGTAATTGTTTGGCGAGTACACTCAGTTAGTCTTTTGCTAGCTAGTAACAGTGGAAATGTTGATTTAAGAGGGTTCAGTACACGTACTATAACATTTACAATAGAATTTTTTTTACAAGCTGCTGTCTCGTCAATACATAACCACAGCCGTGTATTTTTTAGTACACATTTGATAAATTTATTCACTTTGTCAGCGTGTGGCCGTTCTTTACCCTTGAGCAGGTCTGACATACTTTATTATTAAATTAATATCAAGAATAAAATACAAAAAATTAAATTATCAACAATACAACGGAGAGAAGTAAATTACGTTATTGACACCTCGACGCATAACAGTAGACTACTTACGTACTTGGGTATTTCTCTACTTGGCACCGCCCATGATTTGCGGATCGAAATGCCAACTCTATTTATCATTATTAATCATAAGTTCTGTAAGTTTTCTTTAGGGAAATGGACTCGTTATTTTCAAGTCACAGTGTGTAATTAAAATATTTAAAGAACGCTCCCAAATCAAACGCCAGAAATGGTTTAATTACAATTCGTATTACCGTAACCAAGGGGGGACTACAAAAGCATTTTATATTTTTTATTGCAAAGACATTTTCATTTTTACAAAGGCACGTCTTTCTTTGTAACTCGGAACGAAATTCTTATTTGCGATTAATTGCTGTCTGAATCAAACACCCTGATGAAATATTTTATGAACCGATTGTCGATTTGTATTGACAATGTAACGCTCGACAAGTATATAACTGAATTTCTCGTGAAAGAGAACCTATCAGTTTTACGCATGGATGAAAATACTTTAAAAATTTCTATTCGTCATTTTTACTAAAACAGATACTTTTCTCAATAAAATTGCATATAAATACATTTCATCCATTGTATGTATATAAACTAGCATGTGTGTTGCTGATTGATAGATTGTTTAGTGGTTTTATGCCAATTATTTCATGTTTATTAAGGTGAAACGTATCGAGAATTCGTCGATCAAGTTTTTATTTAGTGATATTCTCCGCGGCTGTCATTTCGCCGTTATGGATTTTTCCCAGTGTGTTCAATCGATTTAAAAAAAAATTAATTAGACACGTTTTAGAAAGACAAAGATAGAAAGTTGAAGAAAAGGGGGGAGACAAGAATTATTGTAGAGAGTGGAATGAAAAATAATATTAACTGAAAATTTTTTGTTAATTATTATTTACTAACTTTTACAAATCTTATCACAGATAAGTATAACATATATCTTTTTAAACAATTATTTTCCCGGCTATTTGCCAAAACGCTGATACTTGGATTACAAAAAAAGATAATATGCACATTATGTTCAGTACTACTGACTCAATAATGTTATTTTTAATTTCAACTATTCTGTCTAGTAAAACCAAAAACCAATAAAACACAAGGTACTCACCAGTTGACACTCACTTTAAAAAACTTTAAAATATCTACCGACACGTGTTTCTGCTTGCCATAGCGTCATCAGGGTAGCCAGCACATTTAAAGAATCCAAAGTAAGGAAACTTGTAAACCTTAATGTAATAAACATTAATGGCTTCCTTACTTTGGATTCTTTAAATGTGCTGGCTATGACGCTATGGCAAGCAGAAACACGTGTCGGTAGATATTTTAAAGTTTTTTAAAGTGAGTGTCAACTGGTGAGTACCTTGTGTTTTATTTGTTTTTTGGTTTTACTAGACAGAATAGTTGAAATTAAAAATAACATTATTGAGTCAGTAGTACTGAACATAATGTGTATATTATCCTTTTTTGTAATCCAAGTTTCAGCGTTTTGGCAAATAGCCGGGAAAATAATTGTTTAAAAAGATATATGTTATACTTATCTGTGATAAGATTTGTAAAAGTTAGTAAATAATAATTAACAAAAAATTTTCAGTTAATATTATTTTTCATTCCACTCTATATTTTAACTTTTATCAAGAAGAGGAACTTAATTTGTTTTTAAGTTATTATAGATGTACAGCCGTGTCGGCAGACCTTCTCTAGTCCTGGCTAATGGACCTTGCTGATTGAGTCGCCTCTTCTGGCACTATTTCTTCTTTGTGTTCATTTTGTGCCGACAAGGAGAATCTTCTGTCACAGAAGTAGTACGGCGTCTGCCGTATTGGGTGGTTTTAGTATTGAGAGGTTCGATTGCAGAATTGTGTGGCAAGGGAAAGTACATAAACTAGAGCGAAATGTGGTAGATCAGAGGCTAAGGTTTTATTACTGAGTGACTAGGAACTGTGCGACTCCATGGCCTGGCTTTACAATCGTAAGTTAACTATAAGTTGGAATCTTAGGCATCGAAAGATTGTAGTAAATGTACTTATTAATAAACCTTTAATTTCAGAGGCTTTACGCCACGTAGTATATTAACGCTGAGCTTTTCTTGATAAAATTTGTTACGCAAAACTTGCTGAATCCATCATTTTGTTAAAAGTTAAATCCTAAATTAAACTGATAGCATTGATCTGTTTGATTCCATCGTATAATTTAATTATTGGATAATTGATGGTAATTTAATGACTGTAGAATTCTGTGGTAAATAAGCTTGCCAATTATGCAGCTTAATTGACGTTACAACTTTTCTTTGACGAATTAACTTTTTGCATTTTAGTTTCAACCGTGGTTTTCTAAGGGAGAGACGGAGTTGAAGGAAATAACAAAACTAAAATAATTAGTCGATTGGAGCACAGGAGTTGAGGTTGAGAGGGTATTTTTTTATTACAGGGATCGGCAGAATAGACTTTACAATTTAAAATTGCTCTAAAATCAATATACATTTTTTAAACGTAAGACGTTTCTATCCATGAAGTAAAGCATGCTTTGGAGTATTTTTAAGAAATATTGTGTGGGTTAAAGGGCCCCCTTCCATCTCCATACAATCTTCTAACCAATGAACAAAATTATTCATTACAGCTCGTAACACCGCGCCAGGAATTCCATGAATTTCGTCGCGAATCGCTTCTTTTAATTGGTTAATGTTTCGTGGCTTTCGTCGAAATACTTTTGAGAAAACCCCACAAAAAATAATCGAGTGTAATCAAATCGTGTGATCTGGCGGGCCAGTTTATGTCACCACGACGTGAGATTAGACGTGTAGCAAAAAGTTCTCTACAGGCAGTTAAACTTACATCTGCGGTAAGACTGGTAGCACCGTTCTGTTGAAACCAATACTGACGTTCGTCGTCATAAAGTTCAGGCTCAAAAAATATTCTTATCATATCTACATATCTCCTAGACGCAACAGTCATGGCACGTTCGTCTTCCTCAAAAAAATATGGTCCAATTATTCTCGTTGAAGATAAAACACACCAAACAGTAACCCTTTGCGAATGTAGAGGTCGTTGATGGAGTTCAAGTGGATTTTCTGTGGCCCAGTGTCGACAATTTTGTTTGTTAACAAATCCGTCCAAATAAAAATGAGCTTCATCGGACATATATAGACGGTGTTCAATGTCTGGATGCTGTTGTCGTAATTCTTGGAATCTTACACAGAACTCTATTCGACTTAGTTTGTCTCGATTACTTAGTTTTTGCACAATTTTGTAAGGGTGAAATTTCATGTTATGAAGCATTCTCCGAATAATTCCATCGGATATACCCAGGACTTGGGCATGTTGCTTAATTGGTCTTGTTGGACTTGCTGTAATTGCATCACAAACTCGCCTTTGATTTTCTTGCGTGTTTAGTGATCGCGGACGACCTGAATGTTTAGTGTTGACAACGGATCCTCCAGTTCCCCATTTTCTGACCCAACACATAATTGTTGGACGCGACGGAACATTTCTCACGCCAAAAGTTCTTCTAAAATCACGTTGCACTTGAATATTACTATTATTTTTGATAAAATCTTTAACACAAAGAATTCGTTGGTCTATACGCTAGTCATTCATTTTGACAACTGTCAAAGAAACTCCAAAGCATGCTTTAATTAATGGATAGAAACGTCTTATGTTTAAAAAATATGTATTGATTTTAGAGCAATTTTAAATTCTGCGGATCCCTGTATAACGTAGGAAATTGGAAAATATACATATGTATATGCAGAGTAGGTATTTGGATATTTATGAGAGCTGTAAATAGTAACAACAATAAAAAGCTTCTATCTCACAATAAAACTGTTTCTGGTCCATACTAAACTTAACATATACCGTAATTGTGAATTACTAATTGAATTCTACACTTCTTAAAGCTATTACAGGTTTGGGATAGCTGAAGCATGTGCATCTCTTCTTTCTTCTAAATTTTGTGGCTTCGTTCGATACACAATTGTTTTTAGAAATCCCCACAGTTGAAAATCTAGTGGAGCTATGCCTGGTGAATTTGGTGACCATGCGCACTGTTTTAACTTCAAGGACACGATGCCAATAGAATTAAGGTTTCGTTCCAGATTTGTCATTGGTCCGCTGTGTATTCCGAGAACATGTAACTGGAACCACATTCGAAGAATATACATATTTGTAGTTGTCAAGTGAAGTAACAAAGGCTCTGTGCTGTCACCCCATCTGTTCGCTGTCTTCACCTCTGATCACCCAAGGACCGAAGGCACCGCAATGACACTCTACGCGGACGACACGGCTGTCACCGCCAGATCCTGGAGAGCGAGAACAGCCACCAGAAGACTCCAAGAGGCAGCCTCTCTTCTGGAAGAATGGTGTATCAAGTGGAAAGTCGCAGTTAACACGGAGAAAAGCCAGACGATTCTCTTCAGGAAAGGACGCAAGGAAACCCCCACAGAACACGTCTCCATGTTCGGCGAGGACATCCAATGGCACGATTCCGTCAAGTACCTTGGCGTAATCATGGATAAAGGCCTGACATGGAGATAGAACACCGAAGCCATCGTGGTAAAGGCCAAGCGAACGATAGCTCTCATCTACCCGATGGTAAGGAACCAGAGCAGATTCAGTCTGAGGAACAAGCTTCTGCTAGTCAAAGCACTCATCAGACCACAGCTGACCTACGCCTCCGTAGCATGGGGATACCAAGCGAAGACCTATCTGAAGAAGATTCAGGCCGTGGAAAACGTGGCCATCAGGACAGCGGTGGGCGCACCATGATACGTTAGAAACGCTGACATCTTTAGGGACCTGGAGTACACACCAGTCACCGAAATCATCCGGGATAGGGCGAAGAAACTGTACACCTTAGCTGAGGAGCACAGAAACCCGCTGATCAGGGAGGCCACCTCCTATGATCCGGCCGACGCACCGAGGCACAAGAGGCTGAGGGTACAGTTACTTGATAACGGGTAAGTATACCTAATCCTTTTCTTACAGATGGACCAAACCCACGGAAAAGACATGATACCACCAACCACCCTCCCACAAACCTTGCGGGCGCCGGTCAGTAAACCGACCAGTGCCCGTTGTCCCCCTGGCTCCGTGAAGGACGAAAGTGCTAAGAAAGCACTTAGGCCTTCACCTCCTAGAGCTACACAGTTCATCCTCACCTTGTCCGATGATCCAGATGACAATGTGTCAATAGACATTTTGTGTACTGGCAGTCAATCCCAAGTCACAGAATATCCACACAGTCCCTGACAGACAGATGACTACCCCCGGGGGTGACAAGCTGGCGAAGAAAGAAGACGAAGACAGAAGAGCGCCAGAAGAGGCCCTAGCCAGGAGGGTTCATCAGCCAGGACCCAGGGAGGTTGGCCGAAATCTTCGACACCGCTCACATTTGTGAGTGGGGCCGTTCGTAAAGTAAGCTAACCCGCCCTGCATGAGGCCGGTCCAGGTCTACAGCGATGACTAGGGTAAACAGGCAATAGTCCTGCCTGGCCCTAGCATCCGAGACAGTCATCATGCCAAATGGATATTGGCGCGAAGTAACAAGTGAAATGGCTAGTTTCAAAGGGCTAAATAATTTTGACAAACACTTACCGACCAACACATCTAAGATGTCCGAAGCTCTCGCCCCATATCTCTCGGTTACCGAGCACATTAATTGTATTTCTCCTACGAATTGTTATGTCAGAACAAGCTGTTTAATTAATGCATATCTTCAAAAAACAGTCTCTGTTTTTTCTAAATATTAATCACAGACGTACAAAACAAATGAATTAATTAAATACATATATATATCAAAGCTTGATTAAGAATCCAATTAGAAAATAAATCTAAAAACTAATTTAGGGATACGAACAAATTGGATTATTAAACCCTTCTCATTTATTTCTCTGGATGTTCTTGACCTACTTTTATCCTGATTTAAATTCATTTATTACGAAGGTATTATTAGGTAGTATTAACTTTTAGGTTTTATTTCGTTTACAAGCATTCTGATAAATTGCTGGGGCGAGAGATAATCCATGATAACCGTAGTACTACGTCCACCAATGCAGCGGTGGAAAATCTGCCGCCACCACTCTCACCTCATTCATGAAATAAAATTTGTGGCAGCTTACACCAGCTTAAAACGACATTAGTACATTAAACCACATTCCCGTTCTAATTAAGTTATTTCTGCAAATGATATATTATCGTGGAAAGGTAAATGAACATTTAACTTGTTATGCTGCTTTAATGGATACAGAAAATCGACAAAAAGCAAGAGAAGTACATATACGGCGAACGAATCAAACCTTATATAAATGTTACGTTATCGTATTTTTAATTATAACTAGGCATAGGGAAAACTTATGACATGCCAGAGGCGGAGTTAACCCTCCTGTTTTGTTCCGTATTACGCGTGATATAATAGCAACAAAAAGAAACTATAATATCTGACAGTGACCTTACACAAAACTTTTCAAGTAAAATCGGCACCGATGTGGGCTCCACCGCCGTAGAATATAAACTGAAAGATGAATAATTTTTGCGTCTATTAACATGTCATACTTTACATTTGTAGTAAAAATAATGCAAGTAAATGAAACTTTCATACAGATTTACGGAACAGTGATCTGATTATCTGTTAGAAATATGTTAATTTTAGTAATAAAAAAAGTGTACACATTTCATGTTTCATCTGAACGTCATATGAGTAATATTGGATGCATTAGGGTGAGAACAGATGCGTCTTTATAAATAGCAGGTGGGCAATAGTTTATCCGACGGTCGGATTCGCGAGGAGCTGTGACACTTCCATGCCGACGAAATCAGTTTAACAATGTATTTAGTTGTAGTATTATACGTCTAGGGAATGAGATAGTTGTTATTTACGATGTAGAAGAGATTTTCTGGTTACTGTCTTTATTTACGATAACTTGCCTTGCACACGCCTTACATCATGTGGCAGAGGCAGTTAGGAAGTGCTTTCTCAAAGTGGACGTACTAATTTTAAATGTAAAAAGTGTTAAAAAAAGCCCCCGATCACGTATGTTTGTTTTGTGAATTGCATTCACGCATACAACTGCTTCCAGAACCAATTGTGTCACGCTGGAGTACCTAGATTGAGGCTTGGGCTTATTACTTTATCAATCTGGAGAATGTAAAACAGGTCCTACAACAGTTGGAGTCAAGTCACGCAGTAGCAATTACCAATGCTCACGAGATTGCCATGGATCCAATGGTTCAGTAGAATTTGTGAGAAATCCACAACCTCTTTTCGCGAATTCCTCTAGTCATATGGCAGCTAGAACATAATCTTCAGACCGATAATTTTCCCTTATCGAGGAAATGAATGTAGTTTACGATTTGCGACAATATATTTTATTGCTAGCAGGGGTATCTGCTAGATGAATGAAATGAAAAATAGACCATGTGTTACAGGCAAATCCAAATTTTCGTACCCTTTCCTGCATAGGCAAACTTTTACGGAACAAGAAGTCGGTTTTGCTGTCCCCGGAATTCACGGATCGTCCATCTATAAATATACGATCATTTTCTTTGTACAAATGGATATTTTCCGACAAAAGGAGCCGTTTAACCTCAGCCCATATGGAGAAAATCTTATTAATTATTGGCACTGTGCCCCAGGCTATAAAGCATCTTGTGCACTGCCTCCGCCCCAACGCGCAGCTCTTGAAAGAGTTCACGAATGAATAGTTTTAGCAGTGTATGTATTGGTATCGCTTCTTATAAATTCAGCTGCCTTGAAAAAAAAGTAAGACTGCTAGCGTTATTGTTACACACACCACACCAGCCCTCTTCAAACAGCATCGAATTATTTTACATGTTTCACCTTTCTGCGGCCTCCAACCATCCTCAATGACATTTACAAGGTAAGATACTGTTTCATTAAAACTGGAAAATTTTGTGAAGGAAAATTTGTATATCCCAGTGCGACCCTGGTAATTACGTCATGCCATAAGTTTTTCCAATGTTTAGTTACAACAGAAATGAAACTATCTTTCATCAGATGCCGGTAATATTATTTTATTTCCCATAAGGATATTTCTAGAAATGATAAACTATCGTTACCCGCTACATCTATAAAATTTCCATTAAATTTTACTTTCAGAATTGATTTACGACACGCATTAATACACCTAATATAAAGCACTTAAACCACATGGTAAAGTGCAAAATATTCAACATAAAGATTATTCATATATCGGCTTATAGAAATTGCATTGGACTTTATTTCGTAATATTTTATTGAAACTGGATTCGTATCTAATTGAACGTAACTTGACAAACATATGAGAAATTCTGCATCTGTGTTTAGTCTACAAATACAGGCAGATTTAATTATATCGACAACTAGTAGTATCGAAACTAATACAGAATTTTATGAGGCGAAACACAGATAAAACTTTTATGGAATAATATCGCTCGAACAAACACACATTTACGTAGTTAAAGAAATGAATCTTACAGTCAGACGTTGCTTGGTAGAGTACAATTCACTAACTCAGTTACAATAATTTCGACATTAGTAAACAATACGATATTGAAGTATTTGATACTATTTTAGGCAATGAAATATTTTCTTGGAAGATTGTTATAAAACCTTTACATCGTACTAGATAGCATTCTTCAAACAATACTGCGCAGATGAGAAACAATAGCTTCGAAACATCTATGTAATAATTTCGCCCGATTTCATTCAATAGGGAGAATTCTGTGTACATGGTATGTCATGTATTTATCAAATGCTTTCAAATTTATTTCAATTTATCATAATTCAATATCAACAGCAATGGGATACCAGAAGTGCACTGCAAAAGTAGCACGAATGAAATGTAATCTACCGTAAAGATATTGTAGTTATTCGACGCCTAAGTCGTTTACGAATAGCAGACTTAAGTCCGGTCCAAAGATAGATCCCTGTGGAATTCCCATATTTCCTTGATTTTTCGTATTTTAAAAAATCGGTCTTTATATGTATCTTCATTTGTTCTGTACATATATTCATTAGAGATACAATCTTATATAGTTTTCTGTATAAAATTAAATATTGACTATTTTTCAAGACAGTGGCCACAAGCTATGTCTTAATACCGCATTTTTTCAGTTTATAGTCACCCTGTGTAACGAACATTTCCGTTATTTAGGTTACAATTTTTTTATATAGTTTTCTTTGGGAAATAAATTTTAAATGAATAAATTTATTATATATGATCCGACATCGTTTTGAGTTCAATTTATATCTATTATTACTTGAAAATGCATATGTCCAGTTTCTCAACGTCATTCATTTTGAATAGAGAACAAAGTCTGTTGTACACTGTCGTCGTAACATATTTCATGGTAATGATAATGAGCTGAATTTCTTCTGGAGTTACCGCCCTTGAAGAACTGTTATTTTCGGCAAATTGATGTAATAAAGGAGACGATTATCGTGAACAATAATTTTTAGGGCTAAATAATGAGGCGGAATATTACTTTTTCTTTCGTTCGTAAACACATTGCTTTGTTGTAATTATAGAAAAACTGGGAGAGTTTCAGGCTTTAACAACCGACCACGTTTTATGGTCGATTTGTTATTTTTAGATTCAAACGATTCCGTTTTATCCCTTAAATTTCCTTCTTTCGATTTTTCATTAGTCCCATTAAATTGACAGTTTAGGGATGCTAATAAAAGTAGACCATCTCACAGTGATTCGACGATACAAGTAAGTTTGCGTATGTTATCAAGGCATATAGAAGCTATTTTTTTTTTTTTTGAAGAAAAACTAGAATACGATATCTGCTATCAGTATTTTGTTGAGTATGGAAAAAATGGGAAATTTATAACCTAACTAGAAGATCAACTGGTAATAAATTTTGAACCGGTGTAAAATAGTACGGAATACAGCTTCTTGTGGTAACAGATTCTAAGAATTGATGATTTTATAATTCCAATACCTGCAGATATACACTTTGAACTAGTTTCTGGGTTTTCTGCTCCACGCACCAGAATCTCTTCTTTTTGGTCTAGTGTGATAATTTTTGAAGGGTCCATTTGGGACGAAATGAACAAATTTCGCCTAATAGGTCATAAAGATTTCTAACTAAATTATTGTGAATACTTTGTTGCATCTAAAACTTTAATAGCGAACATCTCGAAAACAGTTATCTTTAGAGACATTTCCAGAGTACACATTTTTTAAATTAAAGATGCCATACACTTAGGCACAGAAAATTTGCGGTTCTTTTATGAAATTGAGGGTAGCGTAGGAATTACACCAGAATTGGGAACAGATTTGAATTCCTTATTCCAAAAAAAACATTACCCACCAATTTTCATATCAATATTTAAAAAAATTCAACTGTTATGCGAGAAAATTGAAAATGCAGTATTGGACTAAAGTAAGTTTAGCTAAATCGCAAAATTATAATTAGGGCTGTCAAAAATGTTCCGTGGGACAGTGACGTACGCTAAATTAACTAATACGAGAAACAATAAACTGTTACAATTTATAACAATGTATGTAAAACTTACCCTCTTAACTAGCTTGATGAACTAGCTTGTTTATTACAAACTGGAGAAGATGTGTAACCATTTTGTAGCATCAGGTATGTTTCTTTGGTTGTCTCCATGAGTGATGTTCGCTTTGGTGAAAATATATTCTTATATTTTGAAAACGACCGTTCGACATCTACTGATGTAATACACGCATACGTAAAATAGTCTTTGAACGAACTTAACGGATCTGGGGCTGCGCCATCACATATTTGTCTTAATTTGTTAAAACCGGTGTTTTTATTTAACACACTTTTCTTTAACGCGCTTATTTGTTGCGTCACCTATAGCGTGTAGCAGTAGATTTACTTCGTCCACTATTTGCAATGACTCCGCTAATGACAACGCACTGTTTTCTAATTTTTTTAATGCTTTCATGTAATGGTTTATAGTTCTTCGCAATATTTTTTAAAGCTGTTTCAATGGAAATATCTTCGAATATTGTCTGGCTTTCCTTAATAGCTGCAGCCTCATCTGGATTGAATTGTAGTATCACAGCTTTTATTTGTTGGAAATATTCAGCATAATAAAAAGCTGTCTGCAACCATATTCCCCAACGTGTAAGAATCGGCTGTGGTGGTTTAGGAATATCGGGACACTTGCTATGAAATGCACGGAGACGTTCAGGAGATTTAAGAAACATTTTTTTGTACTTGCTATTAATGCATCCACCTCTGGAAAACCTTTTCGAACAGTTTCTGCCACAAGATGTAAAGCATGCACTTTACACATAACATGTATAAATGTACAATCTTGTTCTTGCAAAGAACGGCCTACCGAACGCATTTTCACGGCGTCATCAGTCATAAACATCAACACTTGACTTTTTGAGAGTTCAAATTTTTCTAACGTCTCCAGCACCACCCTGGTAATTGTTTCGCTAGTACACTGACTTAGTCTTTTGCTAGCTAGTAACAGTGGAACAGTCGGTTTAAGAGGGTCCAGTACGCGTACTATAACATTTAAAATAGATTTTTTTTACAATATGTTATCTCATCAACAGATAACCACAGCCGTGTATTTTTTTATTCACATTTCATCTTATTTACCATGTCTACGTGTACAGTTGGTAGATAGTTACATAACGTTATGCGACTTGGTAACTTCACCTGGGCATTGTATTTATTTCAGAACTCTCGAAATGGTTGTTTATCGAGTATGTGCAGCGGAACATCACAGGCAATCAGCATTAATAGTAAATCAAACATAAACTGTGTTGTCGAAGGCACGCCATTTTTTATTTTTATGGTGTACACTATTTACGTGAAGTCCACAATCACGCTTATCCCAGCACATCAAATATTTCTCGCACACTTTACAAATTATTTTAGCACCATCATAGAATAAATCCGGGAATTCACCTATGAATTTATTCACTTCGTCAGCAAATGGCCGTTTTCTACCCCTGCGTACGTCTGCCATGCTTTATTATTAAATTAATATCAACAATACAATACAACAAATAAAACAAAAACACAAAAACAATATGCAATACGCCTAAGTGACTTAACGTGTACACAACTCGAAAGCTAATAATAGACTGGACTGGAGAAAGAGTTTTGCGGTCAAGGTGAATGCCGGCGACAGGAAGTACATCTGTACTCTACGACCATGATACACAGAAACTATTTGCAGCTTTAATTATAATGTTAAGAATCCACTGTTGCCCTATGTATGGCATTTCTAATTTACCGAAGCTGTAACTGCAGAATTTGTGACCTAATAATATTAAATACATTTTCTTCAGAGGCTGGTTATATAAAAAGCATGATGTAACTCAATTTTTTTTTCACTTAATGTTAAACAAGGAGAAAGTCAGCAAAGTGTTAAATAATTTTATTTACTTTTTACGCAATTTTATAAGAAAACATGACCATTTCGATACTTTTGTTGGATTGGTTCTAAAATGAAACTAAGAATAGTTCTCTCGTGACGAAATGTTTGTTTAGAACTGGTGCTACAAAAATAATTAAAAACATAATTTTGGAAATTAAGCAGAGTAACTCTGGGTGCATAAAAAATCCCTCGCCTTATTTTCTGTCCTCCCGTCACGAACCGAAAATTACTTTGTCTAGAAAACAAGGCCGGCACAACTTTTCAGGAAAGTTTCTTGATTCACTCTTCCGTAATTGGCACACATTTTAGGCAAATGGCTTTTCTGTGAACAAAATTTCAGTTTAAAGAGTAACCCTTGTCATTTTTAATTAACCAATTTTATGACGACCCTCATGAAATATGCGTCGGGTAGAATTTAAACCTAAACAATTTAATTAAAATGTGTTTTTATTCCCATCCGGAAATTAGGAGCGGTTTAATTTAATCTAAATCGCATGGAAATTCAGTAAATTAATTTTATGTGTTTCAATAGAATTATGCCACGTCAGCTGATTCCTCTTTTCATATACAGGGTGTCCCATAATTAAGTACATTTCCTGAAGGCGGTGATGGAACTATAAAAAATAAGTTGAGTTTGCATGTAAGCATTTGCTCTAAATCAGTTCACCTTAAAGGGGGTAAGCACAACATAGTTATTTGCCAATAAATTCGAAACGTCATAAGTTGCAAAAAAATATTAATTATTCATTAATTTAATAATGTTATATATTTTAAAAAAATTCTTATCTAAATATCATGATTTGCTGGGTAGGGGTGACTTTTCTCCATAACTTTCTCTAATTTTTTTTTAGATATTTAAAACGGAAAAAAGTACGAGTGTTAAATACTGCATGAAAAAGGTGCTCTTACAATATTGCGACAGGAGCCATTTTGGAGTTATTTGTATTATAATATTACAATACTCACCTAACAAGTTTTATTACATTTGTGGAGAATTCCTTGTGAAATCACTGAAAATGTGAAATAAGCGTATTTTCTATATTTTGGAGTTTTAATCGGAGATCAAGACAAGCAATGGCGAGAACCCACCAATCATTTTGATGATTACTATTTTTGCCTGCCCTTATTATCGATTTTAAAATAATCACCGGTAATCAAAAAAATTTTGTATATTGTAACACAAATATGAGATATAACTTTCGACGAGCTAACTTTCCGTTATTGTATAACATGTTGCTACATACCGATTGGTCTTTTTTTAAAGGATTTTACAAATGTTGATGATGCCGTCAATAGCTTTTATAACACCTTAAATAGTGTATTTGATGAATGTGTACCAGTGAGCAACGATATGAAACGGAATTATCCACCGTGGTTTAACCGGGAGATTAAAAATAACATCAGCAAAAAAGAACTGGCACGCAAAAATTATAAAAAATTCAAAACTATAAACTACTTAAACGAATTTAGGTCACTTAGATCCCTAATAAAAACTCAAATTAACGTTGCATATAAAGATTATGTCCATAGCATTGAGGACGCATTTGGAGAAGATCCATCAAAGTTTTGGTCATTTCTTAATATCAAAAGGGGTAAGTCAAGAATACCTGGAATTCTCCACTACAATGACAAACCTTACGAAACTCCTCAATCCATCGTTGACGGTTTTTCAAACTATTTTTCGGACGTTTATATCAATTCAAACCCCAACAATAATAAAGAGAATATATTGCTAAACAACAATCTTATTAATTTGCAATATATAACGGAGGACGATATACTTAAAGGCATAAAAAAACTAAAAAAACAAAATGACAGCCGGCGTTGATAAAGATCCTAGTTTTTTAATCAAAGATTGTGCTACAGCGTTTGTTCAACCCCTGCTTTTGTTATTTAATCTATCGTTAACTACGTGTAAATATTCAGATATATGGAAAATTGCAAAAATATGTCCCATACTCAAATCCGGTGATTCTTCTTATTTAAATAATTATAGACCAATAGCAATATTATGTAACTTTGGCAAATTATTAGAGATTATTCTATATGAATACATTTACTGGTCTGTTAAAAATACAATATCGCCTTCTCAACATGGTTTCATGGAGAAGAGATCTACAATTACCAATCTAGCCTCGATATCTCAGTATATATCAGAATCCTTAGATTCACAAGGTCAAGTTGATGTTATATACACAGACATACAGAAGGCATTTGATCAAATAGATCACTTTTTATTACTATCAAAGCTGAGAGGAATTGGTTTCTCTGACTCTTTAATTTGTTTATTTGAGTCCTATTTAATTGGGAGACATCAATTTGTTGAATATGGAGGCTATCGTTCTCAATCGTATACAGCAGTATCGGGAGTTCCGCAAGGATCAAATTTAGGACCCCTTTTATTTCTTATTTTTATTAACGACCTAACAACTAATATTAATTCTAACCACCTACTATTTGCTGATAATCTCAAAATTTTCCTAGAGATAAATTCTATAGAAGATTGTATCTTACTGCAAAATGAAGTTAATAAAATTTCTAGCTGGTGCTCGGTCAATTCTCTAAAGTTAAATATTGGCAAATGTAAGGTTGTGTCATATACAAGGAAGGACACTATAGTTACCTTTCAATATAAAATAGATAACATTTTAGATCGTTGTGTGAATTATAAGGATCTGAGAATTATTTTTGACCCAAAACTTACTTTCAACAATCATATCGATGAAATGTTCAAATCGGCATCTAGAGCCTTAGGTTTTTTAGTAAGAAATTGGGGCGGTATTGCGAATATTGACACCCTGAAACTGTTATATATATATATATATATATATATATATATATATATATATATATATATATATATATATATATATATATATATATATATATATATATATATATATACATTTATAAGAAGTAAATTGGAGTATGGCTGTATTATTTGGTTTCCCATATATCAAAATTCATTGTCACGCATTGAATCAGTTCAACGCAAATGTGTGAAATTTATGTTTTTCAAATATAATGGATCTTATCCTCCCCGAGGTACAGACAACAATATACTGCTTAATATGTTTGACCTTAAATCTCTCAGATTCAGAAGAGATGTTGTCGTTTTATCCTTTCTTTATAAATTAATTAGTCACAATGTTGATTGTTCATTTCTTTTAAGTAAACTAAACCTATCAGTCCCCAGATTAGAATCCCGTCAAAACAACCTCTGCGATGCTCCTCGTACAAACCTTATGATAAAGTCACCAATCTTTAATATGTGTAGAACTTTTAACACCATTTCATCTTTATGCGATGTCAACTACGATAGTTTAGTTAAAATAATTCATATATATGAAGAAAACTGTGCTTATTAAATTAGATTATTTCATAACACTATAATATATTTTACTTTTATGTATGAGTTTTCTTGTAAACTCTTAATGTAATGTTAATGACTATGTGTATTGCAAATTTGTGCATTTTATATCACAGTATACTTAGTTTTAAGCTTTTCCTGTAATTGGGTGCTTTAACCTGTAGGAAATAAATTACTTATTATTATTATTATTATTATTATTGTAACAAGAACTGAGGGATATTCCAAAAAAAAAAACAAAATATGAAATATCTGAATTTGCCATCAGCCCCAAGACGTGTTCCTCACGTTCCAACTTTAGATTGACAAAATATTGTTTTGGGAGGTAATGAAAATAGTAAACTCTAGAGACAGCCCAGACCAGTATGTCGACCCTTTGTATATTCCAGAAAGTTTTGATGACCAACACTTAATTGCTCAAAATTAATTGAATGATTTGGTAAGTGACATGGTGCTGTCAAAACAACAAGCAGAACTTACTGATTCCCGACTTATATGGTGAAACTTACTTGCTAAAGAAACAAAGATTACGACTTTTAGGAAAAGAAATGCAACATTTTCCCCATTTTATAATATGGAAAATCAATATGAGCGTGCGTTGATATTGATGAGTAATGATGAAAATATTGAACAAATTTTATGAGTAATTTGCATATTCGGTATCATTTCCCCTTCGTTTAAGTACAGAAACACCGTGAGTTGTCGTAACTTCCGTCAGACAGTTCCTGATTAATAGATCTCTTGAGAAATGAGAGAAACTTTCCTTCCTTTAAAATGTCACAAAACTTTTCAATAGGTGGACTCCCCTGCTATTCAGTTTATGTCTGCGGTGAAGTTCTTGCCTGGCATATTTTCAACTTCTTCGCCCTTGTTTTGGTTTTAAGCGGTGATCGATGATAAATAACTAATCCTTGCATATTTTGTCAAAAGAGAACGGGAAGTAGAAAGGCAAAGGCTAATAAATAACTAATTTCATCAGATTTGGATAACGGTTAAAGGATATTTTCTAATCAATATTTGACTAGTTTGACGTTGTATGCCACCAAATCATAATTTAGGAAACATGTACTTTCGAAGTATGGGTTTATCATAAAGTAAGGGGTCTATTTTAAATTCTTATACAGTTTTAAGAAATTATACTAGTAGCAGAAAGTAAACAGAATCTAGTTGCCTCAATAATTGGATTTTAGTGTATCTATGGACAACAAAAGAATTGTCGTGACAACTATTGATACAAGTGTCAAACGAAATAATCGTAATTTAGAGAATTGTTCTCAAAATAAAACTCGTGTAACGTAAACTGTAACAATTTCAATATGGATCTGCAAACAAGAATTGGTTTAGTGCAATGTTATTATGAAAGTGGTAAAAATTACACTACTGGATTACGAAGATTTCATACGAAAATGGGTTTGAGAGCAGGGCCGTGCTAAATGAGGGCGTATCGTAATTTGATTAGCAAATTTGAAAGAACATGGTCTGTAAAAGACCTTCCGAGGTCAAGAAGACCTAGGATTAGTGATGTCCAAGTTGCAGAAGTTCTTCAGGAAAATCAAAACGTTGCCAATACTAACCCGCTAGCAATCAGTAGTGTAAATGCGATATCAAAACGATTACAAATGCCAGACACCACGGTTTGGAAAATTTTACGGAAAATCCTAAAAATGTATCCCTATAAACTGCAACTGCTGTTTGAATTAAAGAACGCAAATTTTGCTCTCAGGTACGCTTTTTCAATACACGTATTGGTTCAGATGGAAATTGAACCCGAATGGTTATGCCGTATTTTATGGACAGATGAGGCCCATTTATCTCTTAATGGTGGAATTAATACTCAAAACTGTCGAATATGGTCAACAGAAAATCCACATGAAATCGATCAGCAAGGCCTTCATGACAAAAAGTCACCGTTTGGTGCGATGTCACAGCTAATTTCATCATTGGTCCATACTTTTTCGAGGAAATACAGAATGGGGAGGCCGTATCTGTAACTGTTACTGGTGAACGATACCTGCAAATGTTAAGAGATTATGCAATTCCACAGTTGCAAAACGAGCACGAAGGAATTGAAAACATGATTTTTATGCAGGATGGAGCACCTCCGCACATTTACCGACCAGTTAAAGAATTGTTAACTGCGGTTTTTCAAGATCGTGTTATAAGCAGACATTTTGCAAATTCATGGTCACCAAGGTCGCCTGATGTTACACCAGCAGATTACTGGCTGTGGGGTTATTTAAAAAAATTTGGTGTTTAGAACACGGCCAACAACGCTGGAGGAATTAAAGGACAGTATTAGAGAGCAAATTCGTGCAATTCAACCAGTAATGTTGAATAGTGCTTTATACAATTTGGAGGAACGGTTGGTAATTTTACAACAACAAAATGGAGATCATATCGAGCATTTGCGGTAATTAGTGTTTGACATCAGAAATCCCATTATATAAGCAACTAGATTCCATTTACTTTTTGTTATTAATTTGATTTGTTAAGAATATATAATAAGTTGAAATATATCCCTTACTTTATAATCACCCGTTACATGTGCGAAAAGGAAAAAAAACTTATATTTGATTTAATTATTTAATTTATGTTATTTCATAGCAAAGAGACAAGTCCCGGTTTTTAATTCCGATTACTTGACATTTTGATCCATTCCCAATCAATCAGAACTGGGACATCAATCTAATATTTGTCAGGACGTTAAAAATATAACAATCATCAATCACTACGTATTTAGCTTTAGAATACGCAGATATTCCAGCTGTTAAATTGAACAGTAATTAATAAATACAAGTCCAGCTCGCTTCTGAAAGTTAGTAAATGTGTGAAAAGAAATTACATAGAATATTTTTAAATAAATAATAATGTCCATTTGCAAGAGGATGATATTTTCATTTCCTTTGATGTTTGCGGAACGAGATGATCATTTTAAACTAGACTTAAAGAGCATACGACAAAAGGTATATCACGAATAGTCTGCCTTATTGGTTGATGGGTATAGAGGCCATAGATGTGGTAAAAATAGGTTACATTCTTAATTTAAATCTGTTTTTAATCAACGTCCAGATTGTGCTAACTTAGTTGGAGAAAAGCACATCACATGTGCCTATTTCAGAAATGCAGTTTTTTCTGTAGTGTCTCGAAGTTCTTTATAAAGCGTTCTGAAGGTATACCTACTTTTCTTTCAATACATATCGCATCAAATAAAATTGTTAAGATTTGAAAATGTCGTTACGGAATTGCATTAATATTCTTATGACATGACAAATAACAATGTGAGATGCATCTTCTATTTTATTCTCTTTGATTACTAGGACGTGAAGTTTATAATCTTGTAAATGTGACCTCGAATTACGTTAGAATTTTACGTTCTTTGGGACACGTAAAATATTACGACCCTACATTAGAAAATCTTTTAAGCGCTACAGCTCAATATTTCTTAGAAGAAAACGAGAATACATACAGAATAGAAGGTACGATTATCTCGGGTATCAATTGGTCGACTTTTTTTAGGATACTCAAACTATAAATTTGACCCTTATAAAATACAACTACATCGAGAGCTCGATGGATATAACCTTGATCACGTACTGAGATTTGTGAAATTATGTGAAATCTTTACTTTCTTAAGTTCAATCAACCAAGTGCACAACATTTATTTTTCCGAGTAGTCTGCAGTTTTTGAGGTTCAAAAAATGTACATGTCATTCGTAAACTTATGGTTTGAAAAGTATTCTGAACAACTCTAATAAATAGAAATTTAATTGGTCGTTTATACACCAAAATCGATCCTGTAATTACACAATTTTTTAACAACAATGACAGTTTAATTGAGAATATATTGATGTTCCAGTCAGTTGGTGCCTCTCCCACTATACCGACCGGTGTGTGAATATCTCAAACAACAATATCTTGGAAGAAGATCTGTTATTGAATTGCCTCCTCGATTGCCAGATTTAATCACAATAGATTTTTTCCTATGGCCATTTGAAAACAGAGGTTTATGTTACTCAACTTGCCACTTGCGATTCTCAATCAATGAATCTCGGTGAATCTCGTCTGAGATGATGTGAGATGCTGACCAAGAATTTAAAAATATATTGTATGGAACAAGAAGGTACACAATTCTAATTTTTAAAATGGCGGAATAATTGTGTAAAATATCTCCAAAATAGCTATTTTCTCTGAATTCTTACAGTTTCGTGTTTGCTTCAATTCTAAAAATAAAAAATGTGTTGCCATATGAAACTTGCCATTTGAGAATTGGAAAGAGTGAGGGAGTAGTACCAAAAAATAAGACCATAGCAAAAAAATACTTCTTCGCATAGTTTAAACACAGGTTTTCATTTAAAAAAATGGTCAGTTGAAACCCAGTATAGCGCATCCGAAGTTGGCAATGAGAAACCCTTTATACGTTGTTAAGATAAACGAAGGAAGATGAATTAATTAATGTTTCATTTTAAAGAGAAATATTTTCCGCACACAGTTGAAACGTTACCTATGGATTCCGACCATAGACTGGCATACCAAATAGTTCATTTGCATTATTTTCTTTGAATGCTTACCCTTGAGAAATCAACACAGATAGCAGAATATACAATATCGTTTAATTTAAATATCCGTATCGCTTTCATCAAAAGTTCTGGTCTAGGACCAATAGTCCAAGAAAGAGACACAATTTCTCTGTATTAAGTTGACAATAATTAGGTAGTGATTGAAAGTGTTTGGGAAGTTCATCAGAATTAAAAACCGAGTATAATGATTCAATGTTTCAGATTCAAAATTTATAGGACCAAAGTTTTAGAGGACAAAATTCTCCACGGACGATATATATTTATTTTTTAAAGTTTAGCCCTGAAACCGTGCTCAACCGTGATGCGCGGGAGCGGCTGTATTAAGGTTGAAAAACAATTTGACAACGAAAAATAAAAAGTATAGTTTTTTAGTTTTTTTTTTTTGATATCATAGTAAAAATTTCAATATTATTTGGAAATCAAGTGAAACCAGAATTGCCCCGATTATCTAAACGAATTTTACCATTAGCTATAAAAATGTGTAATCCCCTATTTGGAGACGCCCGTGCCAGAGACTCTTCACTTCAAGCTAATAATATTACAGAATAGATTACTCTGTAAAATAAAATACCAGACCTCGTATAACTTTGAATATAATTTTGCTTTTATGCACTCTGTTGACTTGAATTCTGCCAGGATTTATTACATTATATTATTTTAAAATTGCAGTTAAATTACCCTACAGTAGAAGGATGGATTTTAATTAAATACGTAACTGCAAAAATATTGCTTTAATCTAAGAAAGTGCTAGAGTGCAACATGATAGTGCTCTATGATAAATGTTTTACTATTACATAAATGAATTGCAAACTGTTTATTTTAACAGGTATTAACTATTTTTGAGACTATACATCAGAATTTTTCAAATTGTATTTCGCTTTTAATTTACTTGTGGTGGGAAAGGTTATTCATATTAAACTCTAAATCTAAAATGAAATATCTGATGTGGCCAGCACATAACTTTCTTATACCAGTATATATCATCCTGATGTAAAAAATCATTCTATTTAATTCTTCACTTACCTCAATTAAATTTTAATAGAAATGTTTCATTAAAATTTTTAAATAATTAATTATCAGCGTCAATCGATACTGTCAATAATAATAGGGAACTTGCACATTTTTTTTACTTCATAAAAATGTTCTACAATACTAAAAAATAAGATATGCAAAATATGACGCCTTAATTCCCAATAATAAATTTGTTATAAATTATTAAAGTTTCGCGCGCGAGCGAACCGTTTCAAACAGGTTCAAAAGTGCGGGAGTAGTCGTGACGTCACACCATACAATTTACAAGCGACGACGGAGATCCCAGCACTCGACCGCTTGATTTCAGCCGTAAAAATACCAGCATCGCCATAAATTTCAAGTGTACTTAAAATGGAAACAAAAACTCCTTATTTTAAATATTGCATTGTACCGTTGTATAAGAATACTACAGTGAAAGTGCCAGATAAAATATTTATAATATTGCCAGAAGATAAGATTCGTCGATCAAAATGGCTAAAAGCGTGTAGAAGAAATGAAAAAGACATTTCACAGAGCAGTAGGTCTCTACATGTGTGTGAAGATCATTTTAATGTAAGTATTATTAAATACTATATGTCTATCTACTAGTTTTTCGCAGGCGGGCAATAAAATATTTCGAATTCCGAATTATTGAATTTTAATTAGGGTAGGATTAAGTAAAGAAAGAATGTGTATACAATGTTAGAAAATAAGATTAGTAGATAGAATGTAATTTAGTGATACTAAGTAAAGGTAATTTCCTGGTGCGAAAGTAAACAGCTATTTATTATTATACTCTTCGCAAATACGATTACGAAGAGTATATTGCATTTGATCGGGACATTTCTAAAATCGTTAATATCGCTCGCAGAGAAAAAATCATTTCGCCCGTCTGTTCATCTGTCCGTCCGTCCGTCCGTCCGTCCGTCCGTCCGTCCGTCCGTCTGTCCGTCCGTCACGTTTCTTGTAAGCACGATAACTAAAGAAAGAAAAGTCCGATCGAATTGAAATTTGGGCTATGAGTTAGTGTTAGCTAGAGGAAGAAATCCATTGTTTTTGAAAAAAATCAAATAGTAAATAAAAAAGTTGTAGGACATTTTATTTAAAAATATGAATCTACAGAGGGTTGCAATTTTCAATGTGCTACTAAAATTGAAGTAATTTTCTATGGACACCAAAATGCTGTAAAATATACTACCACAAATTTCGCCTACGCAATCGGCATCATCGGGAGATGAAAAAAAATTGAAAATTAAATATGTGATCAATATATTAGGTATTGTAAGAATGAATCTTAGTTTATACTATAAAATATACTGCCACGCGTTTCGCCAATACAGTCAGCACCATCGGGAAAGAAAATTAAATATGTAGTCAATACATTAGGTATTGTAAGAATGAAGTTTATAAGACAAACACAAGATTCTTTTCAAAAAACTGCGAAGAGTATCCTACAGAATGTGCAACAATTATATAAAAGTTAAATAACACTACTGTCTGCGAAGAGTAAAATGTTTACCTCTAGTATATATAGTATATTGCAAATACCTTTCCCTTGCCCTTTAATTTATTCTATTCAAATCTTACATTTATCTATTATGTGAATAATAACACCACACAATCACTCATTTCCCTTGCCCCAAAACATAGTACGAAAATACCTATAATAGTTAATTATACATTTGAGCAACATTTCCTTTGCAGCAAATGTCTTCTATAGAGACACTTTACGCGTGTGTACAAAAAAACCACGAAAAATATAGAAGTGGCTGTTGTAAAGAATTACCCTAAATTATTTCAAACGTAAGACTAAGTCTGCTAAAAATGCTTAGTTGCGACTAAGCATTTTGTAGTTATTTCTTTTTATTCCGTGATCAAGTCATAACTATTTTATGTTTATAAATTATTACTAAAAGCTAAAAAAATACGTACTTCTCTGCCTTGACTCCGCGGACCTCTCCAAGGAAAAAAACTTTCACTATTTTGTATAAAAGATACCACCATAAACATATCCACTTTAGGCAAATTATCAGATTGGCCTTTTGAAAAACCTTGATCAATCATTTTAAAATATCTGTCCAACTACAATAAGCGGTACTATAAAACACAATTATATATTTATATCAGAACAGTCACTAACAAATCAACCACAGTCTAATAACACCATATTGTACATATGTTTATATAGAATGTCAGACTTTGTTAATTTGTTTGTATTATTATTTTTAAGTGTTTTATGAATGAATTGATTTTTAGTTTTCTTTTTTCTGTATATATGTATATATTAATATAAATCTTATTCTGTACCCCATACAAGTTGTAAATAATCTACTTAATTGTGAAGAAAGATTTTAAATTGGAATTGGAATTGGTAAACATCTGATTGTGTTGCTTCCCGGCGCGACGACTACCGAATATTGTATGGTGTGACGTCACAGTCAATATTAGCTCGTTTCGGGCCACTTCAATTTTATCGCTGTTTAGATCCTTCATACTGATCGCGTGGAATTAGAAATCTTATTTTTTTGTGAAGTACACGTTTTATTACAACGTTACGCTATGTTTTTTTAGTATTATTTTTATTTTTAAAATTATAGGCAAGTTCCCTATTCATGTCATATATTTTAATAATTTTTTTGTTATTGACATTGACATTTTTGTAACTAAATTAGACCTCTTAAACGTCAAACTGTTAAATTTATCCTAACGCCATTTTATAATGCCAAATGTGTAAAATATTTCAGTTTACATCAGCTTTAAGTAAAAGTTTTTTTCATAAAGTTATGTTTTTTCATTATAATTCGTCGAGATTCGTCCAGAAATGCAATAAATTTTTTTTAAATTTTCCCCCCGAAATTGTAACTTTTTTCTTTCATTCATTATCTCTTCTTGTGGTACCACATTCACCAAATTTAATGTGTCACCTAAAACGTTGTTGACAATCTTAACTGCCAAATTTGGAAAGTCTCCCATTAGTATTTTTTGAGCTATCGCTGACAAACACACACACACACACACGCACTCACGCACGCACGCACGAAATTTTCTGGTGCGTACTTTTCCCTATATCGATCGACACAATTCCTGGTGAGACACCCTGTATATTAGTACACATTCAGTCTACTTACTGCAGTATATCTATATGTAGCACATTTTTTTGCAACTTTATATATTTACCAATAGTGTTAAATGATTGTGTTTCTAAAATCATTAATATCATATGCCATCTTACCAGAGATTAGCATCCTTATGGTAGCGAATTGTCAGATTACAACGTAGAGCTGTCTGAATTAGATGGCATTGATTATAGATAGACATTCTTGTAATAAGTATTTCTTTGTTCAACGAAATACTTAACTTCTCCTATATGTTTATCGCATGAATATAAAAAATATTGACAAGTTTATTTAAAATATTCGAAAATCATTGTTTTGAAATTCAGAATATAAAATGTTGCCTTTTGATCAATTTAAAAATAATATCTGTTAAATCTGAACTGATGATTAGGTATTTGATTTTTTCTATTTGATTGCAATGATTGCCTCTTTCTATACTTCATAAATAATTGATATTCCTACCAAGAAACAATAAAAAGCACTTCTATGAGCAACCCATAAATAACAACTATAGAACAAACTATAAGTTTATTTCTTAGATTAATATCCATTTATGATGTAATATGCTATCAACCAATAAAGTTGATTTATATGAACACTTTTAAACTAAAATGAAGTGTTCTGTTTTGCAGAACCCCACGGTCGCAAATATCAAAAGTAATAACTCCGAGCTTTATCCGACTAACTCTGCAGTTTAAATCTAATTCAATAATCGTGAGAATTATAGTGAGCGCTTGTACATTATTACATTCAGAGGTAGAATGAAGCCACTAATATTATTACACTGAGAGTTTATTATCTTCACGTACCTCATCGTTTTTCTCGCTTCCTCGCGACCCCGGAAAATTCCTTGTATCTGTTTTTTGCAAGTACCCGAATCCTGGAGTATAGTCGGGTCTCTGTAAGAGTGCAATTCTCGTCTTAAAAAATCAAAGGTATAAATAATGTTTTTTGTTTCAATTGTCAGCGGTACTCAAAAAGTATATCATACAATTTGAGTCTGAGATCATTTAAGGTTATAATAGGTGAAGCACTTGTGCATTTTTAATTTGAGGATTAACAGAAAACACAAAATAATAAAAGAATTTCAAAATAAAAGCACAAATCACAAATATATTCATTTATTGTTTGAGATTCACTGTTAACCATTCTTACGCTATAACCATCCAACAAAGTAGTTGTAAATAAGTCGCTTATACGTGTCCTGTGCACAACTGGTCTGCTGACAATTGAAACGAACAAAATTATTTATGGCTTTGACTCTTTAAAAAGAAAGTTGCAGTCTGACAGCGACCTGACTATAGTAATACCCGTATGCTTTTATAATCATACCGAAAGTAATTTTAAGATACTTTCAATTCGCTCCATATTGTAATGCAATATATGCAATCGACATTAACTTCGCGAAAGTAATTCTATATTTTTATTAATTTAGAAATTAAACTAAACTTCTTGTGAGAAATAATGTGCTTGAGCTTTTTATATCGATGATAACCAACCAAAAGCAATTGTTTCCTCGTAAATATCATGCATAGTTTGTATGTGAAATTTTTGAATAGAAAGTACCTGGCCAGATAGATTGGCAGAGAAGATGCCACCACGTTTGCTCTTCTGATTTCTTTCTTTGGAATCTGTCAAAGAGAAAGTATATGTGATCAAAATTGACACTGAAGAGCAACTCTGGATAATAATATGAAACCTCTCGTTATAAAATTCTATCACCATACCAAATATTATCTAAATCGCTTAAGCCTACCACCCAGGGATAAACAGCATTAGGTGGGGTGGTTCTCATCCCCCTCTCTTACTACCGCTGAGATTTCTATGACATCTCGTACCTTCTCCGGGTCCCTCCCACCTACCGATAGTGGTGAAAAGGGGGTGGGATTTCCCCTGGGTAGGGGGATGGGCGGGGCTTGCTTAAAAGAATTATAGCGGGAGGAGTGGGGGTAACAAGTTAACATGTCTTACCTACTCCGAGTAATTTTAGAAAAACATTTTTAACAACTTAAGAAGACGGCCAAACGAGGCATTTTGGCATATAAGTAAGTTTAGTTACATCAAATCATTTTGGCTTCAAAAATCTGTGGGGTATATCCATTAAGTTGTTGGACACCCTATATATTTTGTATCTAACCTGATACCCGTATAATTTTATGATCTTAACAAAAGTAATTTTGAGAAATTTTCAATTCGCTCCGAAACTAAACTAAACTTCTTATGAGAAATAATGTGCTTGAGCTTTTTATATTGATGATAACCAAACAAAAGCAATTATTTCTTCGTAAATATCATGCATAGTTTGTACGTGAAATTTTTGAATAGGAAGTACCTGGCCAGATGGATTGGCTGAGAAGATGCCACCACGTTTACGCTTTTGATTTCTTTCTTTGGGAAGTTGTCAAAGAGAAAGTATATGTGTTCAAAATGGACACTGAAGAGCTACTCTAGATAAAAATACGAAACCTCTCGTTGTAAAGTTCTATCACCACACCAAATATTATCTAAATCGCTTAAGCCTACCCAGGGATAAACAGCATTAAGTGGGGCGGTTCTCATCCCCTCTCTACTACCGCTGAGAGTTCTATGACATCTCGCGTCTCTTCCGGATCCCTCCCACCTACCAATGGTGGTGAAAAGGGAGTGGGACTTTCACTGGGTAGGGGGATGGGCGGGGCTTGCTTTCTTATCTACTCCGAGTAATTTTAGAAAAACATTTTTTAGCAACTTAAGAAGACGGCCAAACGAGGCATTTTGGCATGTAAGTAAGTTTAGTTAAATCGAATCATTTTGGCTCAATAATCTGTGGGGTTTTATGTCCATGAAGTTATTGGACACCCTGTATATTTTGTATCTAACCTGATACAATCCTTTAACTAGGTTGAATTGGACAATGTCCCTACTGACATTTAAGTAATAGTAATTTATTGTAAATTATTGATTTCTGTATTACATATATAATTATTTTTATAAAATAAAAAATACGTTGCATTTTTACCAACCACACTTTAACAGCTGATCTTATTCCATCTTATAAAATATTAGAACTCACTATCTATAACACTGAAATCCTGTAACCCTGTAACCAGTCAAGCTATATACGACAGGCATCCAATTCGATATTCTTGACATATAGAGTCGTAACCGGATATAACTGTGTAGAAATCCGTGAGGATCTCATTTAGTGATTTCCCGTCTTGGATAAAAATGTATATTCCGATAAAACCATGAGATAGAACTGAGTGTATTTTAAGTATGTAAAATATAGCTAGCGATTGGCTGAAAATACGTTTACAAATATTGTAGGCGATATGATTATGTAAGGGTTTTAGAAAAAAGAGACGTATGCACACAGAAAAAACCGTGTTGGTAGATTTTGCACAACATAGTTGCATTTTTTAAACAATTGTAAAATTTCAAAACAAAACGTTATAAAGTTATATACATTTTAATTGTGCGTAATACCTGTCTCATATGTACAAAGATTTTGTTGGGAGTGTGTTCTAACAAATTGGGGAAATTCAGAGGCAAATTTATTTATTTTTACTCAACAAATAATACCAACTTAAGCTTAATTTGTTATTTGTTATTATTCATGCCCTCAAATTATATATTTTATTACCATTCTATTTGCAATTACTTTTGAGCAAGAGTTTAAAGAGTTTGCACACATTTTGTAGCATCAAAATTGTGATTTTATAAACGTTTGCTAACAAATTTATGAAATTTTGAGCCAACTTATTTATTTTCGTCGAACAATAACGATAATTTAGGTCTATAATCCATCACTTCATTTGATTTTGAACTACTATATCGGATATTTAGACATCGGACGTTTTTCACTAAATTTTCATTAATTTCTTCTCTTGTAAATACTTGAAATTTTTTGGCTCTATAACCAACAACTTTGGGCTTTTGAAAATTATTATACCTACAACTGCATTTTGTGTTAAATGGTAATATGGTAGGTACCAATTTGATAATTTGAAAGTGGTGATTTTTAAAAATAATACCAGGGGCAACCACGGAATGAAACAAAACCAAGAATTCAAAATCATTTGTATAGGAAATTGGAAATTATTCTGTCAAATAATAGCGCAGAATTTATAAATTATTGACGAATCATTTTTAAATATTCTTTATTACTTCCTCACTGTGTGATTCGCGATAGCAGTTACAGTTTTTGAAATACAACTTTCAAATTTGGTACCTACACATATTCTAGAGGTCAAGGAAGAGATTGAGTTCGCTGATCAGCAAAATCGGTCTAAAAAAAATATTAGTGCCATTCCACCAACGTAACTTTTTTTGAAACGTCAAAACGTGACTTTTTGAAACGTCAAAAATTGTGACTTTTTTGAAAAATCAAAGTGACTGATTTGAAACGTCAAAAAATTTAACTTTTTTTGAAACGTCAAAAATTACTTTTATTATAAACTCCACCACATGTCGTGTTTTACTACGGTGAGGAAGTTCTGATCCCCAAGTAAGTGGCAGCGGTTTTTTACATCATCTAAAATTATCATTTTTTTGTTAAGTATAACAGTTATTTATGTGACATAAGGGATTAGTAAAGACTTTACCAATCTCTTATGTCACGTTACCGGTCTAGACAAGTAAAGATGTACTTTCCACTTAAAAAATATACCCAAAATAGTGAACTTTCTATATGGTTGCAGAAAAAAGTACATTAATTTCAAATAAATTGACTCTTACACACGTACACGCCAACTGACAGAACTTTTCCATTTACACACACAGCCTAGTTTAAAATTTTAGTTGAATATTATGTTTTCTCTGATAAAAATGTCAGACTGATGTCTGTTTGTTTCTAAATGAATAAATAAATTAGTTTTTAATTTTAGTGTGAAATTTTCTTACCGAATCCCCCACGTGCTTGAATTATTATCCGAAAATTGTATGAAAATTATCACAACATTCGAGAAAAAAATTTCGGATATAATTCAAGCACTTGGGAGATTACTAGTGTAAATTTTGAAAAAATCACTGCATATGAAACGAACATATTGTCACCTTCCTGTATAATCGTATTTAAAAGTAAGTAATGAATGGTTTTCGAGAAATGGCCAATAAAATGAAAATATACCATGGTGAGAGGATCATTAAAAAAGGTACTTTTTTTGCTTCGTTTTCTTGTATAAATTACCCAATCTTTGTAACAATATAACATAAATCATGCAAATTTTAATTTATATTTGTAGATGATAAAGGTTCCTATTTTTTTAAATGTTTGTCCTATAATAGTTTGTTTTTTAAAGCCTTTATTTGTTTGTTTTGAGTCTGAACAATTTAATTTGTTACAGAGAAAACTATAAAAGCACATGATACCTCTCTCATTTTGTTAAAATTCATCAAATTCACGATAACATATTGGCACTCATTTCCCTGCGCCCTACATATTAAAAATGAACCTGTCGCGTCGGCGATTTACATGTTTTAAATTAAATAACACGATGGTGATTCAAAAATTACAAACAATGCTTAAAATCACTGTTCGGTAGATTTGGACAGGGTTTCACGTACGTAAATGTAATCAAATGTTTAGTACTTACATTGAATATTGAATGCAAAGGTTTAATTAGAGATATCCACAAATTTCTTCACAACTACACAAAACATTATACGAAATAACACAAACTGTTATTTACTGCACAAATACGTTGAATACGAATTATACGAATACGTATTGTAAGAACTAATACAATGCACTTCCGAAATATTAATTATATAAAAGCACTGATAGTGATAGCCAAGCCGATTGTTTTTTGTTCTGATTTTAAGCAGCGAGCGTTAGTGCCCTGCCTACTACATTTTTGTTTATCTCACTACTTATTTCTGTTCATCATAGCATGATTTAATAATATTCTTTGTTTGGGAGAGTACCTATCAATTTATTTAAATGATATAACATTCTCTGTTACGGTTATGTTATGACTGATTTAATACTTTCCAATATGTTGCTGTGTTTTTTTTGCAATAATTGTGTTATATCCCTATACGGTGTGGATGATAATATATGGAACAAATTCAATAAAAGTTTCCAGGAAAGTTTTCGTAATAAATCCTCGGACCAGTCAATTTTGTTTTTCATTTCGGATAAATAGCATTCTTTGATTACATTTTGTTTTCTAGCCATGACGTCATCGCCATTTTTTTAATAGCAACCTATATATTTTCTTATGGATTCGACTCTTCTGTATACGCTGGTTTTAAAAAAAGTGGCATGTTGAAGAGGAATGTTTTCGAGATATTTGTTTTAGTCGTGGTCAACATTTTTTTACATTTAGCAAGTTTTTCAGGGCCAATTTTTCAATCTCCCATTAAATTAATTTGGTGCATAACTTCCTTGAATACGATTGTATCAAAAATTGTATCCATGGAACTTATGTGCCACGTAAATTTAATGGGCCTTAAATCTATTTTATGTTCATCTTCGGTGTATCTACTCATCTCAACATTCCAATAGATTATTTAGTAACTCTTTACTTTCATGACAATTTTGTGTTATATCAGACTTAATTAAAAATTTTGTTTCTTTAAACGAAATTTTTTTATTTAAATTTTTTTTTCAAGTTGCAAAATCGCTGCCATTTTCTTAACTGTCAGCTGATATTTTTTTAACGAATTTGGTTAGAGGTATAAATTCTAGATACGGCGATTTGGACATCGTTCTGCAAGCTTATTTTTCCAATTCGTAAAACAACTGAAACTTCCATTATCTCGAAATCTTATAACGTCTGTCACCATATCATGAAGAATAGTTTAATTAAATCAAGTGAAACAAAACTTAGTACAAAATACATTTATTCATAATTAACAATGTTTACGACTCTACGTTCGGGTCGGGGAAGCAAAGCAATTAACCAGATAAATCAAATCAAACTTATAATTAAATAAAGTAAGATCCAAATGATACAAAAAAATATAACATCAACTAATTTATTTATTATTGCGTGCCACCATCTTTTATGTTTAAAATATAATGATTTTCTTTAACTTAAAACAACATGTTACCATTATAGGATGGAAAAATGGGTAGCTATTTAAACAGTCAATAATCAAGCACAAATAAAAGTTGTAACGAAATTGCAAGCCATTTCATTCCAGTTTGTTGTTTTCCGCGAAAAATTGTTTCTGCCAGTCTAGTCTAGATGGCGCTACTGATTTCTACTAGAATAATTGGTTTGGTAGATTTTTTGCACTTATAAAAAATATCTAAATATCTATTTGTCTTTATTGCTCATATTATACTTTCAAATGTTTGTCTCCTTCCAAACTATAATCGAGTTTAGGTAGCAGAACACTACGATACTACTTCCTGCTTACTAATGTAGCATTCTGAACACAACATCTCTAGTTCAGCGGTCAGGTAAAATTGATATGTTTTCTGGTATTATCGTGTAATTTTAAGATTATCATTATTTAAAAAGTTGCTATATTGATTTAACGTACCTTTGAGGTAATTTTCATAATAATGTTGTACCGTATTTATCTTAATTTATGCCTTGGGCGAATTTGCTTTTTTGGTGATCAGTTCACCTTGGTTGTTATTTGGAACAGCCATCATTAATATTGAACAGCCATCATTAATATTGATTAGTATCGATTTATCGTGCCTTGTTGGCAATTTATCTAATATCCCTCTGATATTGTAATAATTTCTTGTGCTAATTTAAACTAACTTTCAGTTATTGTAAATTTTAGATTTACCCGGCAACGGATGTCGCCATATTTGTATCGTAGTTAGTTGTTTTCTGTCTTTGTCTGTTGATGTTTTAGGTCACTTGGCTACGTTGGTAGCTGTGTGAATAGTGGTGACTAGTGATATTTGGAGATTGGTACCCCATTTTGGACTAAACCTATTTGTTTATAACCTTTATGAGAGTTTCCTAATGTGGTGCATTTGTTTTGTGGTGGATTATTTTATATCAGTGCATATATTTACCAACCAGACCTCAGTAACGTAAGTTTTTTCTAAATTTAAAATATCGAGTGCTTACTTGAACGTTTACTTAGTATTTAGTCAGGAACGCTGCTCTAGTGGAGCCTTGCCTAGTTCTCTGGCAAAGATACCTGGCTAGTTATCTGACAATTGATTAATTTTGATTATCTGCAGTAAACATATAGTCAAGCTATATATCTTTATTTAACTTTATCTGGAATTCATTATTACCTCTCTACGAGGAACTAATAAATAATTTAATTTAACGTGACCGTTAATTTGAGAATTATCATATTGTTTTATATTTAGCAAATATTTATTTGCGTTATCTTTTTAGTTGTCTGTTTGTATACAGACATTCTAAATTCTATTTTCTCCAAGATTACCTTCTTTTTAGTAAAAAATATCTCAAAATATAGTGAATACCTATTTCACTTTGTTTATTATCATAGCTACACCTAGTTTATTTGTTGGACTAGTATTTTTTCTATTTAACGTAACTTTTATTGATATTTAAGTTAGTTGAGGTCTTCAACTTCCTAAAATATTGTGTGATATCAATCCTAGTTTGTTTAGTTTGCAATTTACTCTGTAAATTTGTGTTAACTCTCATATTTTGTCTACGTAGCTAGACAATTCAAACGTCACAGCTTTTTACTTTGTTTTGCCTATAATACTAATCTCATAAAACTCTCCCCTTTTTGTGTAAATACCTGGACCAAGGGAAGAAGTTAACTGGTGGATCAAACTGATCATTCTATACTGGGGGAGCAGGAAAATGATATTTTATACAACTGGCATTTCGTCTTAAGGGTAACTGCAGTACTGACAGTGGTGATTCAAACTGACATCGAACCCACCAACGGCCAAGCCGTTGGTGGATTCTTCGCTGGACTAACCCATTTGAAGTTACGTAAGATTTTCGTCCCCAGTGAACGTTTATATTTGGTCAGAAGAATTTTTTGTAAGAGATCAGTCACCTTTTTTTTTTTATTTATTTCTTGGTCCTCAACCAAAACTAGGTTTTTTAACTAAAAGAGGCTATCTTAGCCTATGTAAATTTTTGTATATATTCCTACAAGTTTATTATACTTTTTATTAAATAATATCTTTCTATTCGACTACCTTCCCAACAGAATTCAAGTATCAACGTTATCTTGACCTTTTAAAGTAAACTTTTAATTATTTGGTACTTGCAAAAGTCCTGGCGCCCAGCCTAGATTTTGGTGAGAAGTCAAATCAATCTAATCCCTTATTTTCGACCTGCTAACTGACCGATCAATAAGTACAACCCCCAGCTAATTGTGTTATGCCAGCAATTGGATGGGGGTGTTGCACATGAATCGAATTTAGTTCAAAAACACAGGACAGATTTTCAAATCCAGCTATTTCCATAAGTCAATATCACCTTTCGTGCACCTTACTAACTCACAAAGTTATCTCATGCTTAACAACGACTTTCCACTGCCGTGGCTCTAGACTCTCTGTCCAATGTTCGCTTTTTCATGCTAAAAAACCACACTTGTGTCTTAGCGCGCGCGATTGAGCTTCTTCGTAAACAATTTTTTTCTTCTGCACAGTAGCGGCTCACTAAATAGCTAGTACAATAAGGTTTAGTAAAATTATTTTATTTGAGTTTGAAATCTAACTTATAATTCAAACAATTTCCATATAATTTATTAGGAACAACATATCATTTTCTTTATCAGTGCATGCAGAAAAACGTCCTCTATACGAATCCATAAAAAATATACAGGTTGCCATTAGAAAAAAGTTGTATATATCATAGCTCAAAAACAAAAGGCACTTTACCAGAAAAGATGCATTTTTGAAAACAAAATTGATCTGTCCGAGGAATAAAGGTTTCTAATAATCGTGACGTTCGAAAATATTCCTGAAATTTCTTGGAATATTCACGGAATCGATTACATTATACAAATTTTAATGAACTACACCTAGCAATCCATATCTGGATTATTTTAATGAAAATTCATCTGTATCGATAAGCAGAACAGACTAATTTACACAAAAGAATATACGTTTACAGGACAAGATTAGCGATGTTTATTCTGTAATCAAAACTATATTTGCATGTCATAAAGAGTCATTTTAATTTTAATTTCCCGATTGAACCACGAGTACAGATGGCGGCTGTATGTACACAACCAGTATTGCTGTACTTGGGACAGATTTATCGTCTAGTTAACATTAACTTTGTTTGGTTTCCATTGGAATACTTACAAGTTGCTTGAGGGCAATTTTTCCAATTTCATTTCGTAGCAAATTTTTCATTATTTCCGACTTGTCGCAATCCAGTAAGGTTTGTATTTGTCAGTAAATTATTTAATGAACTTATTGAGGAAAACAGTTTGCTCTAAACTGAATTTTGATATTATTGTCAATATTTAGGTTGCATCAGTGAAGTTTAAATAGTTATAAACAGCAATTCCAAGTTTTTTTTATATAATATACCACGATATCCTTCAAACCATTGTCCTGAATTTATTGTGGCCGACCAAACCCAATTTTGTGTATTATTTACATATTCCCCTATAATAGCACACATAGTGATAAATTGTTTATCTCGTTTGTGGTTTATTAATGTGTTCTCGGGGCTTCGTCCTGTAAAATAGTTATTATTGCGGTCATAATGTGGCAGTCGAGTGGCTACATATACATATATTTTAATAACAGCATTGTCAATAATGTAGATAACAACTAGTACTGTAACTTGCCTAAAGCGCGACAACGCTGATGTTGATGCGTTTTCCGTTTGAGCGTCATATATTTCCCTTAATATATTTTGCCGATGAAATTCAAACGAAATTTTATCACTTTTCGCTCTAATAATAATATATGAAGAAAACTCTAAATATTTGTGTTATTAATAATAAGCGCGTCCAATTAAACTCTGGAAGTGGCTGATTTTTAAATGAGTTTTCATTTCAGTCAGTGGGCTCACCAGAAATTTTCAGTAATGGAGACTTCTTTAAATTTATATTTTTCACGGATGAGGCAACATTTCACAGAAACGGATTTGTTAATCCAGTAAATTAAGTCGTGTGCTGCGGAGAGTATAATACAAATTAACTTACCGAAGTTGGTTGGTCTCGTCCGCTCGTCTTTCTACAGTTGTCGATAGCTCTGAAACAATATTATATTTTTTTTTATTAACTAACAGTAAATATGGAACCTGAACGTCAATTACTAAGCGAGAAAGTTGATTTAAATATACAGATTGATATAATACAAGAAATGTTATATATTTTGTCAAATTTTCGCTTAATAGTAACTAAAAAAACCAATATATGTGTAATAAAAAAAGTTTTCATTATTAGAACACATTTTTGTTGTCAACTCAGGAAATCTACAAAATGTATATAGTGCTCATTCAGGAATAGACTATGCACCAGAAAAATAAATTGCTATAGTCGGGCCGTTGTAAGGTTAGGTTAGGTTAGGTTTGTGTGAGTGGGTCTCAGTAGACTCTCCACTGCAGTCATCAGCAGGCCTATTGTGGCTCGCGCCTAATTATATTTCACCCAACAAGTTCAGTCTCTTAATGAAACTGACAACCTTATTGGGTGAGAATGTGTCCAGATCCTCTGGCAGCAGTTGCCCTTTGCCAAATATTGAGAATCGGATCCTCTCCACAGCGGGACAGGTGCATAAGATATGGTCTGCCTTCTCATCATTCTCCAGGCATAGACGGCACTCGGCGTTTTCCGCTAGGCCGAGTTTATGCAGATGATAGTTTAGTCGGCAGTGCCCGGTATATAGGTCTGTTAGAGTTTCTAGGTTTACCCTGTTTAACTTTAAAAGTTTCTTAGCTCATGATTTCAAAGGGTATTTTATAAACGCCTTCGAATGAATTAATCCTGGTAACTCTTGCCAATACTGGAGAGTTTTCCGTTCAGCCCAGGTTGAGATAGCCATCTTGGCAGTACTTGAGGATATGCCAAGTATTGGTTCTGGTCCGATGAATCGTGATTCCGCTCCTTCTCCGGCTAAGGAGTCCGCTATTTCGTTACCTTCCATACCAGAGTGGTCGGGTATCCAGACCAGAGTCACTTTTTGTTTTTGCTCAAACGATTTAGAGCTTTCTGACAATTCTATACCGTGTTGGAGTTACACCGGTAGCAGCCAAGAGCTGTTATAGCTGCTTGGCTATCTGAGAAAATTTTTATTGATCTGCGTGTAAGATGCATATATTCCAGCCTTCGTACACACAGTTCAATGGCATGACCTCAGCCTGCAAAAACAGTTGCATGAGTACCTAGGCTTGAGAATATCCTCACCCTTGAACCGTAGCTATGTACTCCTGCTTCTGTTCTGTCGGAAGTTTTGGAGCCGTCTGTAAACCAACAACTGTCTGCCTTCAGTAGGTCGGTTTTATTCTCATCCCACTCATCTCTTTCTGGAGAAAGGATGTTGAAGGTCAGCTCGTAGTTGGTCATGGTAGGCATAGTATCCGAGGGCATTCCCAGGATGCTGTGATTCTCTATGTCATCCAGCAACCTGTTCCGCTCCATGATACTAGTCTGCGGCATATTAATGGCCGCTTGTTGCAGTCTGTAGGTTGCCCACCTGGCCTCTCTCTCCAGATATATATGAAGAAGGGGTAAATCCAGGAGGATTTCCATTGCAGCTGACGGTGTGGTGCTAATTGCTCCCGTTACGGTCATGAATGCTAATCTCTGCAGTCCAGAGAGTCCGTTGTAAGACTGCAATTTTCTTCTTAGATAATTTTATTAAATTTCTTCGTTTTAATCCTACTCTATATTCGTAATTATCCAGCAAAGTGGTTGTAAATAAGTCATCACAACTGGTCTGCTGGCAATTAAAATTAATACAGTTATTTATGGCTTTGATTCTTTAAGAAGAAAGTTGTAATCTTACAGCAGCCCAACTATATTAACTGCTTCGTTTTCATGAGATAGGATGTTAAAGACTATTCTAAAAAAGACGTTTTTAGGTTTTTATGTGTTTATTTTAAAAATGAATATAAGGAAACGACATATGGTACAAATTTAGACAAACCAATAAATGTACAGAGTGGGCAAATTTTAACTCGGTAATTGTAGGAGTTACAAAAAAAATGGAAGACACAATCTGGATCTCTTCTTTTGAGACAAATTCACTGCCGAAGACAAAAATTTGCTATAGCCTTTTTTCTTTTTGAGTTATAAACAAAAGTCAATGTCAATATCTTGGTTTTTTTTAAAGTTATGAAAACACAACTTTTGCATTCTTCAGACACTTTCTTCTATATAATACAGTGGTGTCGGGAAAATTAAAGAAAAGTTGCAATTCCGAGTTATGGCATAAAGTTTTATTTTTTAAATGGGAATCATAGTTGGCTTTTTCTCTTTCAAACTGTATATCATATGTGTAGTCGCTTTTAATGTGTGAGTATTTAATATCGAAAATAATCATTTAGTAGATTACATTTTGCGATTTTTTATATTTATTCCAAGTAGACGTGTGTTATCTATAACAGTGTTTATCCATTTGTCAGTAAATTGCATATTAATGATTTTGTTTCCGTCATAATTACATCCCATTTAATCGTAAAAGTGAAGATGTTTTACGAAAATTATGAGAAATATGATATGCTAGAATGCTTAATTCAGTAATTTATTATAAATTTATAAGTGATAACTATTGTGATATTGCATCCCAAATATATTTCAATCGTTATCCAGAAAGAAGACAACCTAATAAAACTATTTTTAAGAGGTTAAAAGAAAATCTCATTAATTGTGGGTCCCTCAACAAGCCAAGATAAAAAAATTACAACATTGAAGATGCTGAAGAATTTTCTATAACTGTAATTGGAATGGCGGTTGCAAATCATTCAATTTCAAGTCGTCAAATTGAAGCTGATTTTGGGATTTCAAGATGTCGAGCTTTGGGTATTTTGAAGACACACATACAATAAGGAAACAACATTACTTGCAACCAACTGATCTTCAGCGACGATTGGAGTTTTGCATATGGTATCGTCAAAAAAGTCAACAAAATCCATTCTTCTCTAGAAATGTAGTTGATGATGCCTACAGGAATTTTCAACAAACATAATGAGCACTATTGGTCTGATATGAACCCTCACCGTACCGTTGACGTGCGATCTCAGGGACGCTTTGGTTTTAGTGTTTGGGGTGCTCTACGTGGCAATCGGGGTTTTAAGATATCACATATATCAAGAAAATCTTAATGGCCAACGGTACTACGAAATCTTAAACCAGAAAATTATTGTGGAATTTATGGACAATCTACCTATAATTGAGGCAAGAAATCAGTTCTTCCAACAAGATGATGCACCACCTCATAATGTCAGGACCGTCTCAGAATTATTAAATACCAATTTTAGAAATAACTGGATGGGAAGTAACGGACCAGTGAGGTGGCCACCACGATCACCTGCCTTAACGCCACTGGATTTTTTCTTTTGGGGCCACATTAAAGACATATTATACAAGAAAACCAATACCGACATAAATAAACTCAGACAACATTTTACAGACTGTGAATTCCATTTCAATTCTTTATATTTATAATGTAGTTTAGAGTGTTGTGAAGAGGTGTAATTTATATATGGAACATAACGGACATCAGTTTGAACATTTACTTTAATTTGAATTATTTTTTTAATGTATTATAAAATTAGACATAAATATCTGATTTTTTTATCTTGGCTTGTTGAAGGACCCACAATGAAATTTTTTCTTAACCTCTTAAAAATAACTCTATTAGGTTGTCTTCTTTCTGGATAGCGATTGAAATATATTTCGGATGCAATTGAATAAAGCATTCTAGAATACCATATTTTTCGTAATTTTCGTAATACATCTTCACTTACGATTAAATGGGGTGTAATTATGACGGAAACAACATTATTAATATGCAATTTACTAATAAACGGATAAACATTGTCATAGATGACACACGCCTACTTGGAATAAATATAAAAAAAAACGCAAAAAGTAATCTACTAAAAGATTATTTCGCTATTAAATACTTACACATCAAAAGCGAAAAAAAATTCCTTTTTTATGTAAATCATAGCCAACTATGATTCCCATTTAAAAAAATACAACTTTATGCCATAACTCGAAATTGCACCTTTGTTATAAAATTTTCTCGACGCCAATATATTATACAGAAAAAAATGCCTGAATGTTAAAGTTGTTACTTCATAACTTTAGAAACAACCAAGGTATTGACATGTGTCTAAAAGTCGAACCGAACTTTTGTTTATAACTCGAAAACAAAAGACGATAGCAAACTTTTGTTTTCGGCAGTGAATTTGTCTCAAAAAAAGATATTCAGAATGTGTCTTCCATTTTTTTTGTATCTCTTATAGTTACTGAGTTACCCTACGCAAACATCGAAATTTGTCCACAATATTTTTTTGAACAGCTAATCATTATTTAGGTAATATATTACTCCACAAAAGTTAGAAAAGTCAGTCAAATTTCGTTTTCATATTATCAACTACCTATAATATAACTTTTCTACGTGGTTTGGTGAGTAGCCTTGAATTTGTGCGGTGTGTTTTTGAATTTTGGCTACCCTTCCGTTATGCCCATAGGCTTTAAATTTAAACTGATATCACCCTCCATAGGTTACAAAATAACTGCCTATCATAAAGTTTCTTAATGCTGTAACTTAGTGCACGATTTTAATACACATTAAAGGTACTTGTATACATCCAGGGCATTGTTGAGTGTACATCAAAGTCGATGTCAAAATTTGTGTTAGTTTAATTAACTTTATACTAATGCCTAACCTAATCGGAACTTTCTTAACAGATTAGAAGCTGTACCCATTTAAACTGTAGTATTATGTTGTAAATTCAACTTCCTTAACATATAAACAACAAGCGCGGAAATTTATTGTTAATTAATTGGACCTACACTCAAACAACAAATTAGAGTATTTTTCTTGTACCTTCAGGCAGCAAATCTAATATTTGGTATAATAATGTTTCCAACAGTTAAAAAAAAATGAATTAAATTTACCATTTTTCAATATACCTATTGATAAGAAGGCAAACTTTTGTCATTTTGACCAACGAAAGTTTGGGTTTAAAAATAAAGCTCCGACTCCCGCTTGTCCGTTTTTTATTTGGGATTTACATTCTAAAAACGTTCATTTTGATTTAAATATGATTTTAGATTATACGAAAAAGGAACTGGATAACACGTGTGAGCGAACTACATTATGCAAAATTTTGTATTCAAACAAAAATATAAACCGAAAAATTTCGTGCCAAATGTTTCGTAAGAAAAAATGTGATTTTTTTGCTTGATGATGGTTTACAGCTACGAGACGTTTAGCGACATAAACGATTAATCTATCAATGGAGTTTGAGGTTCAAATCCTACGAAAAAATGCAATAAAAAATACAGGGACGTATTTAAAATGACGTATTTGATGATGGTCGTGAAAAGACGAAACGTCGTATAAAAAAAAACTTTTTTTCGCTAAATTCTAAAGGACAGAAAACACTAGTGAAAAAATGTTATTAGTTTTTCCATATCTCTTCACATAATGCCAGGAAAAAATAGAAACGAAAATTCATAACTTTACTTTTTTTCAAAACTTTCAAGAACAGCAAGATATATTTTCGATTTGTCAACGGCATATTCCTATTTGTCAAATTCTGCAACTTTGTCCCAATTTAACTGATTCTGTATTTCTTACCGTTTCCGAGGTCCCTGCAAATTTGTTACAACCTGTGTACTCGTATACATAAGTACATTATTATTATTATTATTTTCGGTTTCCCGATGCCGGTCAGTCCTCCCGTGGCCTCCGACGCCTCACGGGAGTCGCGCCGACGCATCAACTACAGTCACTCCCCACATCCCGCAGGGTTAGTGACTGTAGATACCAGAATCATGTGCCCTAAATAGACAGAATGACCGCCTTCTGCATTTGGACTGCCAGCCACTCGGCTGATTTTTGGCAGGCCGGTATGATCTTCAGTTCAGAGAGCAGCGTAGGCTTTATCCTTCCGACTACACCGATTATAAGGACGACCATTTTTACCGAGTAGCCTGGGTACAGCACTTGGAGCTCGTACCGGAGATCGCGGTATTTGGTCCGTTTCTCCTCCTCCTTCAAGGTGATGGTTTTCTCCGCAGGTGCCGAGAACTCGATGACATACATCACCTTGAGTTGATGGTCGAGGAGGACTATGTCAGGTTTGTTGGCTTGGATTAGCCTGACAGTCGGGAACGAGTAGTTCCAGTAAATCCAGCATTTCTCGTTCTCGACAGCGGACTCAATATCTCCGGGGACGTAAGGCAGCACTGGTATCTGGTCTACCCCGTACGAGTGCCTTAGATGGTAATATGACACTCGTAAAGCCGCGTTATGTCGGTGGATGTAGGCCGAAATCGCGTATATGGGGCATGCAGATAGTATTATTATTATTATTAACAGTTTCTATAGTGCACCGTATTTTATATATTCTAGATATCCACAAAGAAAATTAAGAATATATAATTATATATAATAATTAAAAAGTGAATTTTGTGTCCTTGAAAAATCTTCTACAGGTTGAAATTGTCGGAACCAGGACAATAGGTTAAAATAAAAACGCTCCCTTGCCTACGTTTCGTTTAATATGCTTAAACTTCTTCAGGGCTCAATAGCCAAATAAATATGTAAAGTTCCACAACAGAAAAACTTTTTTAAAACCAAGTCTGTTATGCCTACAGACTTGGTTTTAAAAAAGTTTTTCTGTTGTGGAACTTTACATAATTATTTGGTTATTGAGCCCTGAAGAAGTTTAAGCATATTAAACGAAACGTAGGCAAGGTAGCGTTTTTATTTTAACCTATTGTCCTGGTTCCGACAATTTCAACCTGTAGTATATATAATAATGTTTTGACCTCTTTAAATATTGAATTTATGTAAAGTTTCCTTTATAAAATTATTGATTTTTTTTATCGTCATGAAATTACACACAGTTAAAAAATATTTTTTCGTTCTGAATTCTTGTTTACAAAAAACTTCTGTTCAGTTTCTAGACAGCGAATATTTTAAGGATATGAGAGAAAAGTCAGGAGCGGCTTTAGCATTTGGGTAAGCGTAAATAATTTCATGTAAACACGAGGTATAATGTACAATGATTCTAATTCTCTAGTTGCTGACTGCTGTTATGATCGTGTATGTTCCATAGAGCTCACTGCTTCATGATAATGGCCACGGACATTATAAGACATCGTTGAACATACCTGCTACGTGAGTTTTGGCAGCCACGGAGGTGTACGTCAGCTGTGGCCAAAGGATTGTCCCGATAAGCGTGAGCTTATTTCTCAAGTTGGACAGGCTGTGTCTACTTACAATCAGGTAGATCTTTGCTCGTGTCAACACAGCTTTCTTGAAACGTCTCTGCTGTTCGCTTCCTATGTCATGGCTCGATCAATAGCGAGCTCCAGGTATCTGACGGTGTTGTACCATTGAAATGGTACAACACCGTTCATGGTGACATGTCCTGTCGGGATATTAGATCAATATATTTTCCGAGAAAACCACAGTATACGTTCAGGATCGAATGATTGAATCTTAATCGAGCGGCAGGAGCTAGTACTAGACAGCTAAGCAGGCATATTCTCGTTTTACATAAATGAATCGATTTGGGTCAGTATGCAAAATATTTACTCGATTTCGGCATCGCTCTAGTGCTACTGATTTACACATTAATTGAAGCCTCTACCTCGACATGGTGTAAAAATTCATAAATTTGTACTTCGACTAAAAGTACAACCACCTTGTGATGCAAATATTAATTAATCCTCGTCCTTGCTTATTTATACAGCTAAAGCAGAGTATGTAGTCTGCATGTGTGAGGTATGAATATTAATATGGCAAACAGAATTTTACTTGATAAACATTTAAGCTAAACATTCCAATTTAGAAAGTTCTAAATTAATGTAACAATGAACTTCTGTTTTAAATGAACTTGGTGGAAAATAAAATATTGGCGAAGTTTTTAAGTGAGACATATTTTAGAAACTTGTGGATATTTAACGGCTTAGTTTATCGAACAAGTTAATAACTAGGAAACGTATTTGCAGTCAATAGTTCTTCGTGAGTTGCTTCCACGTTAAATGGCGTATTCAATACTGCCGGAATATTATAGATAAATAGAAAGATAGATATGTATATAGATAGATAAATAAAAAGATATATTGACAGATATATAGCTAAATAATCGAAGTCGGACGAACTATTGCCGCACCCTGTATCCAGATTGAACAATGTCGAATGTAGCTGTACAAGTCGAATGTCGAGACTTGAAACTGTGTTGGTTTATGCTTAGCATATTATTGAAAGTATTTAAATAATCATATTATTCTATAATGCATTATTTTTTTAAGTATTTTTGTTGATTTCGAATAATACTTACGAAGCGAAATATTAATATATTAATCCCTAAAAAAAACTTAGAAACGATTTAAAATACTGATGACTAAAGCTGCAAATCCTTTCTGTGTATCATGGTCGTAGAGTACAGATGTACTTACTGTCGCCGGCATTCATCTTGACCGCGAAACTCTTTCTCCAGTCCAGTTTATTATTAGCTTTCGAGTTGTGTACACGTTAAGTCACTTGGGCGTATTATATATATTAATTTAATAATAAAGCATGGCAGACGTACGCAGGGGTAGAAAACGGCCATTTGCTGACAAAGTGAAAAAATTTATAGGAGAATTCCCGGATTTATTCTATGATGGTTCTAAAATAATTTGTAAAGTGTGCGAGAGAGATATGATGTGCTGGGATAAGTGTGATTGTGGACTTCACGCAAATAGTGTACACCATAAAAATAAAAAAAATTTCGTGCCTTCGACAACACAGTTTGTTTGATTCACTATTAATGCTGATTGCCTGTGATGTTCCGCTGCACATACTCGATAAACAACCATTTCGAGAGTTCTGGAATAAATACAATGCTAGGTGAAGTTACCAAGTCGCAAAACGTTATGTATCTAACTACCAACTGTACACGTAGACACGGTAAATAAGATGAAAAGTGAATTAAAAAATACACGGCTGTGATTATCTGTTGATGAGACAATAGATTGTAAAAAAAATTCTATTTTAAATGTTATAGTACGAGTACTGGACCTTCTTAAACCGACAGTTCCACTGTTACTAGCTAGCAAAAGACTAAGTCAGTGTACTAGCGAAACAATTACCAGGGTGGTGCTGGAGACGTTAGAAAAATTTGAACTCTCAAAAAGTCAAGTGTTGATATGACTGATGGCGCCGTGACAATGCGTTCGGTAGGCCGTTCTTTGCAAGAACAAGGTGTACGTTTATACATGTTACGTGTAAAGTGCATGCTTTACATCGTGTGGCAGAAACTATTCGAAAAGGTTTTCCAGAGGTGGATGCATTAATAGCAAGTACAAAAAAAGTGTTTCTTAAATCTCCTAAACGTCTCCGTGCATTTCATAGCATAGCGATATTCCTGAACCACCACAGCCGATTCTTACACGTTGGGGAACATGGTTGCAGGCAGCTTTTTATTGTGCTGAATATTTCCAGCAAATAAAAGCTGTGATACTACAATTCAATCCAGATGAGACTGCAGCTATTAAGGAAAGCCAGACAAAGTTCGAAGATATTTCTGTTGAAACAGCTTTAAAAAATATTGCGAAGAACTATAAACCATTTCATGAAAGCATAGAAGAATTAGACAACAGTGCGTTATCATTAGCGGAGTCACTGCAAATAGTGGACGAAGTAAATCTACTACTACACGCTATAGATGACGCAACGAATGAGCGCGTTAAAGAAAAGTTCGCAAGTGTGTTAAATAAAGACACCGGTTTTACCAAATTAAGATAAATATGTGATGGTGCAGCCCCAGATCCGTTAAGTGCGTTCAAAGACTATTTTACGTATGCTTGTATTACATCAGTAGATGTCGAACGGTCGTTTCCAAAATACATATAAGAATATATTTTCACCAAAGCGAACATCACTCATGGAGACAACCATAGAAATACACCTGATGCTGCAAAATGACTACACATCTTCTCCAGTTTGTAATAAGCAAGCTAGTTCATCAAGCTATTTAAGAGGTTAAGTTTTACATACATTGTTATAAATTGTAACAGTTTATTGTTTGTCGTATTAGATAATTTCGCGTACGCCACTGTCCTACGGAACATTTTTGACAGCCCTACTGATGACAGTCCAGATCTCGACTGTTACTTACCGTTTAATTATATCACCGCTGCAAGATTTCAAGTTACATTTATTAAGAATTCAATACTACGGAAGGTCGAAATTGATCCTGTAAATAGTGTTGGGAGGTAGAAAATTCCACCGTTAAATTTAATTTTCACTTTAAATGAAAAGGCAACAGGTCGAAAATTATCAAGCAAACTTTCCCGTTTCTAGCGCCTCGCTTTTAATATTTTTCAATACGTCGGAATGTGAACGATCAGTTGAAAATTAATTAAACTAGAATTAACTACAAACACTCCCGTTTTATATTGCTTATGAAAATACTGAATTTATCTGCGAGATAAAATATGAAAATTTCATTTACACGGTAGAAGAAGTATTATACAATATGAAGTTGTGTTTGAAAACAAGTGAAAAATGAACCTGCAAAGATCATTTTACTGGAAATTGAATGGGAGAATCTGCCTTTTTATTGCTTCATATCTCAATGACCATTAGTCTCTAAGGATTCTCTGTACCTGATTTTCAATCATATCCTGATGATGGAAACTTGGTTGACGAAACGAGCGTATATTGTATATCTATACTTTATTAAGGAGAACACAACACTGGAAAATGGCGGGAAGATGGGAATATTTAGTCTGTTTATGTAACAAGTGGGAAAATAGACATCATTTCCTTATGTGTGTTCGCCTCGTTCTGTAAGCACACAGATAAGGAAATGAAGTATTTTCGCACACGTTACCTACATGATTTTATCTATTTTCGTTTCAAAAACTAAAAAGAACAAAGAAAGAACTGGATTAATAAATGTCAAAATTTTTTTTGGTACTTATTCTGCTAAATGTGAAATTTTAAATTAAATGAGGAAGAATAAGAAATATTTAAAAAATACAGAAAGATAGCAACCTTTATGACATTTAACAAATTAGGACTGATCCTTTGTCGAATTAATATTAAACAATCCAAATGTATTTTCGTTGTGGATAATTTAAATTTTCTTGGACATAATATCCCATCAAAAGGTATTCTTCCAACAGAAGAACGAGTAGAAATAATTAAAAAATTTCCTCGTCCTTCTACACTAAAACAGCTACAACGTTTTCTTGGAATGGTTAATTTTTATCATCGTTTTATTAAGAATTTTAGCACTGAATTACAACATAATAAGATTAACAATATTGAGGTCTGGGCAGATGAATATTCTGAAAGTTTTGCAAAAGCAAGGGAAGCACTTGCCAATTCAATCGCTCTTTCACATCTTAAAAGTGATGGTGATATAACATTACTTTTTTCTGTAGATTGCTCTAATATTGCTATGGGTGCAGTGTTAGAACAACACATCGAAGATGATGCCTTTAGCTTTCTTTTCACGAAAACTTAATAATGCACAACAAAAATATTCAACTTTTGATAAAGAACTTTTAGCTTTATATGCTGCGATTAAACATGTTCGATATATATTAGAAGGCAGAAAATTTATTTTACTGACCATAGGCCGTTGACAACAGCTTTGTTCTCCAAGACAATGAGGAGCCCTGAATAAATTCGATATATGGAATTTATTGCACAGTTCACAAATGCCATACGATATACTGAAGGTAAGCAAAACATAGTTGCTGATACCCTGTCACATATAGATGACATATCTTTAAAAAATTTGTCAATTTTCAATGTCAAAACACTAAGCAATGAACAACAGATATTTTTTTATTATAAATAATATTGCTTCAGTCAATTCTTCAGATTTTAATTTAAAGATAAATACAAGATGAATAAAAAGGAGATTTGGAATTAGAAATAAAAATGTTGCAGAAATTTAAAATTCCAAATTCAAAGGATGAAATTTGGTGTGATGTTTCTACTTCTTATATTCGATCTTATATACCTAAATCAATTTAACGAACAATTTTTTAAATTTTTCATAATTTAACACACTCCGGTGCACGGGCAACGAAAAAATTAATCACTAACAAGTATTTCTGGCCTAAGATGAATATTGATTGTAACTTATGGACCAGACTAAAAATTATATTATAACAAATTTTGACATTTAAAATATCAGTTATTTGGTATCGTTGGATTCAGAAAATTAGGCAGAGTTCAAGAATTTAATAATATACAGAGTGTTCTATTTAAAAATCGAAAGTTGGTGTCACTTCCAGCGAAACCTGAAGTGAAAAAACAATCACTTGTATGTCAAAAAGTGCTGCTTATTATGTATATAAGATATCCCAAATTTCAATCAACTTCAAAACTAAAGGAGAAAAGGGGGTGTCCATGATCCTGTTACACTCCAGTATATGCTATAATATTAATTTGTCAACATAAAAGTCTCTAAAATGTCCCGTAGTTTAATTCAAATACAGTGGTAAACCTTTGTCTTCGTGTAGCCAGGAAATTTGTCTTTCATTAATAAAATGATTTATATCCAAATGCTTTTTACAATGCACGACAGTATCTGATACACATATGCAAATTGCAAATGCTGGCTGGCGCTTTGTTAAAAATAGATTCAAAAGCTATAAATAAATGTCGGTATAAATATGGCCAACGAATTAAAGAGTCGTGCTATATTTTATTGGGAAAGATAAGAAGGAAATTTGTAGCGTAATACGCGAGCCTCATAAATTAGAACCGAAAGCATAAGGTGTACGGGCAAAAACATAAAACAAATTCTATTTTAATTTGTTTGTTACGCCAAATGCTTTCAGATAGGGGCTTCTAATTTATTATCACTAGCTAATATATCAATTCAAAGTAGTCCGTCTTCTGGTAGGTACGTTGGAAATATTTTCTGAAACGCAAGATCAATTCCAAGTTGGGGCGAAATACATGAGTTGATGAATTTGAAAATTTAATTTCACTACTACGTGAATAATTTACACGTACCCAATTAGCAACTACACATGGTACAAATTTAGAAATTAACAGATTATAGACACTGCGGTCGTACAAACAAATAGATGAATTAAAATTATGGCCAATTTGCTGATAAGACATTTAATAGCATAGTCAAGGTGCATAGTGATGTTCATTTATTTCGGAACTGAAAATGAAAAAATAAGGTAAAAACTTTTGCGAAAGATAACATCATCCAACTGTTTGCCCTCGCGTTCGTCAACTTCGATCAGTCGAAATCTGAAATTTTCCATAACTTTCGAACAAAAATCTTGACCGATGTTGGATATTTCTTCAATTTTCACTTTCAACTCATTAATGTTAATAAGAGCTCCTTCGTAAACTTTGGATATGAGATAACTAAATAAGAAAAGTCCATGGGGGTTAAGTCTGGGCTTCCCAGCGGCCAATTAATACACCGTCGGATTGCTTTTTCCGGCAACATTGCTCTCATGACTTCCATAGAAATATTGGCAGTGTGTACTGTTGGCCTACTTTGTTGGTATTAGATTCCGTTATAGAAATTGTAGTTAAGATCTTAAAAAATTGTCTAGCATTTCTATATATTTGGCAGAAGTTACGGATACTATTCTTTTATGCCCGTAGCTGAAATTGCTGCTCATACTGTGACTTTTGTACTTTGGTGGGATTTCTGATGTGATTTCTAATATTCTACAGCAGGGTGGCTGAGGGTGAGGGTGTTGCTTTTTTATCTTCATACCTCATTTAACATGGTTAAAATAGGTCTTCAATATCTCTCTCGCTCGCTCTCTCTCTCTCTCTCTGTTTTTGAGACAAGTGGGGTAGAAACTTTTTAAATTGACATCCGGTATAGATTCTGTGTTAGTTAAGAAGGTGATCAAACTCAGCAACAAGCTAGACAGTGACTATTCGTGCTTGCCACATACGCATAAATCCATTTCAGTAACAATTTATTTATTCATTAAAATTACGAACATTTCTCTTTTGAATTCTCTCGTCCGGAACCAGCCAAACATCCACGTTCCTCAAGCATCAGCCAGCTATGCGCTTTAACCAAATGAGTTACCGTTCACCATAGGTAGATTCTTAAATTCAACAAGTCTTCCTTCATAATGGTATGGTTTTTGACTAAAAAAGAAAAATTTCAAATATACAATTTAATTTTTTTTCGCAAAAATTGTCCTTGTATTAGAACTCCAAAAATACCCTTTCTATAGTTTTCTGTACAGAATAACATTATATAATCAGGATCAGTAACTTTAGAAACACCCTGTGTAAATAATAAAAGACAAAAATATTGTGTACTTAGAATTACATATACAGGGTGATTTTGTGAGAATTCCCACCTTCCTTCTAATTTTATTATTTCTGTTGTTACGAAAAAATAGTAAATATAAAAGTCGCAGGACTTTTGTACTACTCAAACATATAAAAATATACAGGGTGTTCAATTTAAAACAATAAAATTAATAACTGTAGCCATTTTGTGTGACGTTCCATTGGTTTTCTGACATGATTTTCAAGATCTACATAAAAAGTTCTATGACTTTTGTATTTACCATTTTTTCGCAATAATAAAAATAACGAATGTGATAATTCTCACAAAATCACCCTGTATATAGACTTATTATAAATTTCGACAGAAGTTTACTATATTTACGCATAATGACATTAATTGCAATAATATACATAGAGATAACCATCTCATTATCTTTGTATGAGTAGGAATTATATTGATTGGGAATTACAAACATACATTTGTAACTTGATAACACAAGTAGTTAAATTCACTAGTACCTATATGAAATATGTTTGTAATAGATTATTAATAGAGTTTTTCATTGTGTGCTATCAGTGATTTATTATTTATTTAATTTGTTTATTAACATTTCGACAGAAACCGGTAGCAAAGCTTTGTTATTTATCAAGATAAATGCTGCTTTTTGTATGAATACAACAATATTTCTATATTAGAGAACAAGTTATGTGAGTTGCGATAATGCCCCCAACAAGAAAAGCATATTTAAGGAAATTTACTAATATATCATGAAGTTTAGTTTCAAACATCTATTTTTATTTTATAAAGGCATGCCCGTAATTCATATTGTATTTCTGTCATTTTACATTACGTTGCAACTGATATTAATAAAATAAAACACTTGAGTCAATAAATTAATTTTCTTCTATATCCGTTTCCGAATCACCGCAATCGCTATCCTTTTCAGTTGTATCGTAGATATAATTTCCGTTTCTTGAAAGACAATTTTTTCCTCGGCATATGATACATCATCTGAAAGCTCTTTTTTAAGCGCAATCTGAAAAAGGAAAAATTCAATATGGTTGCCATAAGAAAAACAAAAGTTACTCGGATATTTCGAAAACAAAAGACTATCGAGTAGGTATTCGTTTCTAGACCAAAACATTAGTCTCCAAAAAGTGTCTTAATAATATAAAAGTTTAAAATCTGTCTGACCAAGGATGACTTGGGTACAGCCAAAAAGAGAAATCACAAAATTTTCGTTTTTTTGGAAAATTTCAAAAACGGTTTCAGTTAGCCGTGATTTCTTAACGGATTTGGAATTAGAATAAAATTTGCTAAAACTTATCCCATTTAATCGACCTTGTAGTTCTTACCGTTTCCAAGATCCCAATGGTGAGCATCGAATTTGGGGCACACTGTGTCCCAGCTTGGCTAAAGACACACCCCGAAGAAAGCATTATTATTGTAAGCATTGAAGGGCATGGTAAAGGTTATACGAAGTCAATTGAAATTGATCATTGTTAAAGCACAGGACTGTGCGCACTTACCTTGGTATTTTGTCCTATGTATTTAGCAATGGTATCGAGAATCGAATGGTAGTTGAAATTGTGCAGGCGAGTCCGAGACTGGCAATGTAATCAGCCTGAATGAACCATCTACGACTGCACGTGTTTAAAGATAATAAAACGGACATGCCCACTAGTATAAAAAAAACCATTAAATCGTTTCTCCGCAATTACGTAGACTTGTGAGATGTGCCGGCATTGGCTATGGTTTGAGGACGATGGGCGACGATTGGCTGGGATTAGGATATTCTGCAGTCCGGTTGGTCGGTGGATGTTTGAGTTTATATCAGTCAGTAGTCAACGTGGAGTCGATTACCTAGTTATTTATTACATTTGTCCAGTGCAGTGCAGAAATATCTATTATAATATCAAGTTTGGTTCAGTTTATACTTAGTGTTGATATTGGTAAATATTTATTACTACATAAAAGGTATTTAAGATATTGTATTATTTACTAATTTACCATGGCTTTCTGGAGACCATTTGAAAGAGAAGATAATATAATAACGCTCGAAAATCCCGAAATAGTTGAGCCTGTTATTGTTGAGGAAGACGAAATAAATTTAGAGTTTCAAAATAAAGAATTACACGTACAAAGTCAACGCATTATTTTAAATATATATGAACGTTTAAAAAGCGAAAATGGTGAAAAATGTGAGAAAGAAATAATAGAACGTTACCGAATATCCATGGTTCGAATCAATCCCGGAGCAACAAATTTTAATTGTAATTGGCTTCGCATTAATATGGGAACGAAGTATCGATGCTCTAGATGTGAGACGTACTCCACAATAAACTGTAGGCCTCGTCTCTTTTTACTCAACACAAAATCCTAGGATATTCCCCAGAATATCCATGGGAGTTACTTCTATGACTGGAGAGGCGGTTAACAAAACATTTGAAGAAAACATGTAAAATAAATTAAAGTGATAAAATAATAATACAAAATAATTCGTACATTGAGACGTTTCAAACAAAAATCTGGCTAACACGTCTCCCGGTATTTCTTTCTTCCCAAAGAATTTCTCCTGTGCACATCACCGTCAACCATAGCGACTAACTGTATTATTCTGCACTGCAGTGTGCATCCTAGTTAACACGCAGAAGTTTAATTCAATGCAAGAAACAACGTAATTAAACTTTCTTGAATAAGCGGCAACCTCAGTTGAGAATCTGTCGTATGTTAGTTCGAAGATTTTCTCGAGTAAAATGTAGCGTGAATTGCAGCCATCGCCACAGAACCGTTTCCTTGTGTTTGCCAATCTTATACAAGCTGTTTTCAAATGCCTGCATCAGATTCAGATTAAGCGATTCTACTTCTTTACGTTTCGGGTTGTTTTGTTTTACGAACTAGGAATTCTCTCATTGAGTGACGCAGAAAGACAGTAAGGGCTAATTTTCGTATTTTTGAAAGAGACAAAATATACGACATTCGATCTTACGTGATTATTCTTATTACATGCAAGGCGTTTATCTCTCAATGTTTGTCAGTATATTGTGTTTTTCTTCAACATTCGATAGTACTCGAAAATTAGTGTTATTAGTATTACGCCAATGTCCATCGTTAAGTATTTATTAATATATTTGATGCTGAATCAAGAAGCTTGCAATTCGTTGACAATCGGTATTAATCGGATAACATAGATAGATAGATAGATAGACATCTTTATTTGTCCACTTTACATAAAGTGTTACATTTGTGCCAACTCATATTACAAATAACACTATAAAATTTTGTTTGTAAACAATGATAAAAACAGTATTAAAATAATATGAGTTCATGAAAGTAGGTAAAATAAAATATACTTATATAAGGTTTATTTCAAACTTATTTCCAACATAAAAGATATTGGCATCTTTGGTGGTAAAGGGATCATAGACGTCACCCTTTCTTAAGTTGCAAATAAGTTTGAATTAAACTGTACATATTGACACACATACTACCCATACATATACACGAAGGTAGTCACACAATATAAGTGCACAATACTATACAAGTACAAGAACATTTCATGCACAACAGTGCAATTACAGAAATATGAACATGTAAAACAATAAATGTATATAAAACGTATAAAATGTAAATAATAACAATTAAATATCATAGTACAGGGTTATTCATTATAAATTACCCACCCCTTATCACTGTTATTATTGCCTATAGAAAAAAAAGTTTTAAATAAAAGTTGTGTGGTTGTGACTGAATGTTGTTAGAATGCTATCAAAAGTACAGTAGCGTGCAGATTTCAGGGTGTACAAAAAAATAATATTTTTTAAATGGGATACCCTGTATATTATTAAAATTTTGGAATAATCCTTTGTTCCTGATTTCAAAAATATACTATTTGTTACCCCTACCACATACGGTATGCAATATTACTTATTTCATCTCTGACATAATTATCTGGAACATAGGTATCCACATGGAAGGCTACTTAAAGTCTGTTCACTTTGCATTGGTGGGTTGGACTTAGTGAGCCCGATTTACAATGGGCAAAGTAGCGCGTGTATTGTAAATTGCTTATTTCCAGGCGTATAAATATATCATTGTGGGTTACTTATTTATTACCAGGCGTAAAAAATATTTCAAGGCATTGAAATTAAGATAAATGCCTTTTAGATTTATTAAATCAGTGGAAAAATTTTTCAACAGAGTGTACATATGTAATTTATTCCCAATAACAAGAAATGCCTTTTATTGGTTAGCAGTGCAAAGAAACAAATTAACAAAAATAAAATTGACATACCTATTTTCTTTAAAATTTTGCATAAGAAACTAAAATGACTGGTTACGCCGAAATAAGAACATTCTAATTTAAGAGAAATTTCAATTTATCTATAAGAAAGCCAGACGTCTTAAAAATTTCCGTTACTTTTTATTTTGTGTACCCATAAGAAATAATGTCAGAAAATAAAACAATTTTAAATTCTACCTGCTTTAGAGCGGACCAACTTTTTGCTGCACAATTTTCATATTTCTGCTTTAAACAATGTTATGTTTCTCTCTATCTTAAGCAATATGCTGCATTTTGAGCATTTAGCACTAATGACCTGTGTAAAAAAGTGATTAAAATATACACCATATTATATTCCGTTCATTCATATGAGCACATAAAAAACTGTTTACCTGGGCTCGCAGAGCGACCCTTTGTCGACCGTCAGTCTTGCGTAGTTTTCTCTAGCATAGGCACGTGGTGCATTATAAATGCACAAAATGTATTTATATAATACCACGCTCCTGTGCTACAATTTTTTATGTACTAAGTTAAGATAAAATAAGTTTATATCTACAACAAAAAATCCTCATTTCGTCTAGATGTATCGATTGTTAACATTTTCGTTATTTTCGTATAATAAAAAACAATTTAAAAAACAGTAAATCATTAAAACATCAAATACCTTACCGATTATTATTATAAAATCAGCAAATAAGCAATATCAATAATGGTAAATAATTGAATATTAACATTACACAACACATAAGTTAAATTATTGTAAAAGTAAAATTATATAACATAAAAACGTCCAACTACTACCGATGCCTATGAAATAAAATAAACAATGAAAATTGAATTACCCGATATCGGAACTTTGCACTTGTGTATATCTGCCTGCCATCTGCACCAATCGTCAATGCGCATTTTGTTCCCTATCCTGGCTAACGCTGCAAAGCTTATGTGAAGAGACTTTAGAGCCGGTCTAATTTGCTACGATATATATTCATTGCTAGTGTATTTACGTAGCTGTAATGATGTTGCAGACATTATTGATGCATAGTGATTTATGACCGGGACGTTTAACCGTGGACAAAACTTAATGGTAGTTATGTGAATCTTGCATACTACATCAATATTTCTGTTTCAGAGTACCATGATCGTAGAGTCCATTGTGCACTGATAATACGACAGGAAATGTATAATGAGGCAGAGCAGAACCCTTAGGAGGGGATTATTCTTGAGAACTCCCCGTATCGACTGAGCGATCTGCTTTCTCCATTTCCTCAATATTACTACTGTGAAATACTTGCTGCAGCTGTACAAAATTCTAAGTAGCTGTGATCCAAGTATATTGCAAGTATATTGTCCTGACCTGATGTGCTGGGACAAACGTGATTGTAAACGTCAAGTAAATTCTTTGCAACATCAAACTAAAAAAAGTGGCGTGCCTTCGACAACACAGTTTATGTTCGATTTACTCTTAATGGCGATTGCCTGTGATGTTCCGCTGTACATACTCGATAAACAACCATTTCAGGAGTTCTGGAATAAATACAATTCCAAGGTGACGTTACCAAGTCGCACAACGTTGCGTCACTAGGTACCAACTGTAAGCGATGACATTGTAAATAAGATCAAATGTGTACTAAAAAATACACGGCTGTGGTTGTGTTGACGAGACGACAGATTGTAAAAAAGATTCTATTGTAAATGTTATAGTACGTGTACTGGATCCTCTTTGTTTATTTTTGTCATTGCTTTATATGTTTGTGTAATATAATAATTTAGTAATATTAGTATTTAATATTAAATTTAGGTCCCATCTTTGCTTTAAAATTAATTCAAAACTCATTCACACAGTTTTCTCGCGAATGATTTGGAGGCAGATTTATTACCACGCAGTCGCAAGAAAAGGAAGGGAGAGACTTGAATTTGATTAACCCGTGGGTGGACATCTCGTATCTCGGATATAAAATTGTATTAATTTCAAATATAAATAAACTCAATCGTAGTATTTAATCTATGTTGTTGTGTATTGTGTACCAACACATGGAAACGGCATCTATAAACAAAAGGCTAGCCTAGGAACATACAGGTGCAGAAAGTGGTGAGTGGAATTTTCTTTCTCCAAGTTTCTATTTAATCTCGGTCCTTCGAAGATTATTTACCGCACTAGTACACTCTTAAACCAACATTTTCACTGTTACTAGCTAGCAAAAGACTAACTGAGTGTACTGACCAAACAATTACGCGAGTAGTGCTGGAGACGTTGGAAAAATTTTACCGGTCAAAAAGTCAAGTGTTGATGTTTGTGACCGATGGTGCCGCAACAATACGTTTAGTAGGCCGTTCTCTTCAAGAACACGGTTGTAGGTTAGTACATGTTACGTGTAAATTGCATGCTTTACACCTTGTGGCAGAAACTAATCGAGAAGGTTTTCCAGAGGTAGATGCATTAATAGCAGGTACTAAAAAAAGTGTTTCTTAAATCTCCTAAACGTCTTCGCGCATTTCACAGCAGTGTCCCGGTATTCCTGAACCACCACAGCTGATTCTTACACGTTGGAGAACATGGTTGGAGGCAGCATTTTATTATGCTGAATATGACTCCGTGGTCTAGAGGTAACGTACTTGCCTCGAAACCTCGGGGTCCCGGGTTCGATTCCCGGTCGAGGAACTGGGATATTTCTGTGAGAGAGATTAATTATAGTATACTCGGATATTGGGTGTGTGTCCATTGTCTCTAAATGTGTAGCCCTCTCCCGCACAAGGTTATTCCAGACCTTCAGGGATAAAGGGGGTTGTAATTTCATGTGGTGTTATTATTATTATTTACAACAAATAAAAGTTGTGATATTACAATTCAATCCAGATGAGGCTGCAGCTATTAAGGAAATCCAGACAAAATTGGAAGATGTTTCTGTTGAAACAGCTTTAGAAACTATTCACAAGAACTATATAGGATTACATGACGCCATACAAAATTTACAAAACAGTGCGTTGTCGTTAGCGGAGTCACTGCAAATAGTGGACCAAGTAAATCTACTGCTACACTCTATAGGTGACGCAATAAATGAGCCCGTTGGAGAAAAGTTCGCAAGTGTGTTAAAGCAAGACGCTGCTTTTACCAGATTAAGACAAATTTGTGATGGTACTGATGGTGCATCTGCAGATCCGTTAAGTGAAATCAAAGACTATATTAAGTAAGCTTGTATTACGAACGATCGTTCTCAAAATATAAGCATATTCTTTCACCACGTCGAACATTACTCTCGGAGACAACCATAGAAACATACATGATGCTGCAAAGTTTTTACACATCTTTTCCAGTTTGAGATAACCAAGCTAGTTAAGAGGGTAAGTTGTACATACATTGTTGTAAATTGTAACAGTTTATTACTTTTATTACTAGTTAATTTCTTTTCTTACACTTATTATGGTGCGTACGACTATGTCATACGGCGCATTTTTGCCAACTCTAGTTATTACTAGATCGTCTTGTAATGTTATATAATAAATTATACGTTTAAGAAAGAAGAAAGTGGTATTTTCTATGCTACACACACGCTATTTACTTTATAATCAAATTGAAGATATCTTATTTAAACATTTTCATTAAGTAATACCAATACTTACGGCCTTTTGGACTGTAGAAGTGTTTTACAATTAAGACGGTGCTAGTCGTGAAAGACGCATTTATATGATCGACACTATAATTTTAATACATGTAGGTGTATTATTGATTTTTAATTAGTGTAAACTTCGAGCACTTTATTGCACGCAAAAGGTCAATAATGAACATAGGCTGCTCTATTATCAAATCATTAAACACACAAATGTTTTTATGACAATGTGAGCTGTGTTGATAAAATAATTTAATTTTAAAACTAATTTACAGTAAATTATAATCGTTTAATTTACTGAAAAATAATTATTATTTTTAACACGTATATCTAGATTTATGTCCACCGGATATTTGTGTTTTGTGCTAGGCAACAACGGTACCATATTTTAAAAAAAATCAATAGAACGAGTGGCTCTTGTAATAACATATAAATAAATATAAATAAAAATGTCTTTATTTAACCTGGCGGGGTGTCAGCTCATTGAGCTGCTGTGAATGCCAACCAGGGCTCTACATTATATTAAACAATGTGTGCATAATTGTATCATTTCAGTAGTGGTAAAAAATATCCATGACTTACAAAATATGTGAGAAGAGAAAAAAATACAAAAAAAAATTGTAAGGCAAAAAAAACATTTAAAAGAAACTATTACAAGTACATAAATATTTAAAACTGATTCAGAAGAAAAAGCGTTTTTAATTTTTTCTTAAATAAAGAGTAGGATAATGACATAAAAGACTGGGGAACTTTATTAAACAAATCTGACGCTAAATATGAAAAAGAAGATTTAAAGAGAGTTGTTACATGCCTAGGAATATGCAAGGTACTTGCTACAAATCGGAGATTAGCATTGTGGTATTGGTTTCGAAAAATAAGTTTATTTTTGAGGTATATGGGTGATTCATTTTTTAACACTGAGTAAACCAGACAGATAAGGCGGAGTTCCCATCTTTGATGCATATTAAGCCAATTATTTAATTTCAAATGAGGAGTGATATGCTCACGTTTGGGTACATTAGCCGAGAAACGAACACATGAGTTTTGGACCTATTGCAATCTATAAGCCTCCATTTCTGTTAAACAAGGGCCATAAACAACATTTCTGTATTCAATCTTGGACAGGATTAACGAGTTTGAGAGCCTTAGCTTTGTTTCTGTTGATAGTACATGTTTAAACTGATAAATTGTTTTGAGTTTAGCATATGAGAATTGCACAACCTTAGTTACATGTTCTTTAAAAGTTAAATGATAATCGAAAATAACTCCAAGATTTCTCACCGCACTTTTAGTACAAATTTGCTCTCCGGCTATTGATAGTTTTACAAGGTTATCTTCAAAATCGCTCCTAGCAGATCTGAATTTTATAGAAACGGTTTTAATGCAGTTAAGTTTTAACCCCTGTTTATCTAACCATACGGATATATTAGACAGATCTTCGTTAATTTTTGCCACGGATTCATCAACGGCTGTAGGCCGATAAGATAAATATATTTGCGTGTCATCCGCATACGAATGTATTTTACAATATTTTATAACTTTCGGTAAATCTGCCAAATATAAAGAAAACAAAATTGGACCAAGTATTGAGCCCTGGGGTACCCCCGATTTGACCACTAAACTATCAGATATTTGCAAATAACCTCTGTTATATATTTTAACGGTTTACATTCTGTGTGACAAGTAGCTACGAAACCATGCTGTAGTATTTGATGTTAAGCCGAAGTAGTGCAATTTTGCTAAAAGTATTTTATGATTTATACAATCAAACGCCTTTGTAAGTTCAAGCAAAACGGCTGTAGTTATCATAGAATTATCTATAGCTGCTAAGTAGTCATCATTTATATCCAAGGGAGTTGTAACAGAACTATGGCCGGTGCGAAAACCAGATTGGACATGAGGGAGCAAGTCATTAATTTGTACATGTTTTAGCTGATCGTGAATTACTCTCTCTAATATTTTCGAGAAAATTGACAGAATACTAATAGGTCTGAAGTCACTTAAAATTTCTGGTTCACTTTTTTTAGGTAGAGGTATAACGCTCGCGGTTTTCCATTGAGAGGGAACTGTATTAGTCTGAAGCGAGAAATTTATTATATGTGTGACTGGATCCATACAAATGGGTAATATCATTTTGATCATGTTTAAAGAAAAACCATCTACCCCAGCTGCATTCGATTTAATTCTATTAACAGCGATTAAAACACTTTCTGAGGTAACAAATGTTAAAGACATTTTGCCTATAATAGTTTGAAGTGTATTGTTATTATAAAAATCCACATCCTCGTTACTAACTAATGTATTCGGAACAGAATTAATAAAATTGTTATTAAACATATTTGGATTACCAAAGTTACTTTGACCATCATTGTTTAAACTTGAATTATGAACGCCTAACTGATTTATTGTTTTCCACCACTCATGTGAACTAGCATTCGCTCTTAGTTTAAATTCAATATATGCCTTTTTTCGCGTCTTATTGATGTCGTTATTAAATTCCTTAGCTGCTTGTAATATGTATATCCATTTATTATTTGCAACATCAACGTCATAACCCTTATGTCGAATATATTTTTTGTATTTAGAAAATGCTCGATTACGAAGTCTCATCATGAATTTAATGTTGTGAGTTATACACGGACAGGGTTTTTTTACTAATCTTAATTTTTCGGTATGGTGCACAAACATAGAAAACATAGGTTATTAATCCATTTAAACACTCAACTTTTAAGTCGATATTATCAAAATTTTCTATCATTGACCAATCCAATGACGAGACAATGGTATTAAATAAGTTGTGATCAATATTATTGATATTTCTACACCATATGTATTGTGCTGCCTTCTTGATGGGCAAGCATTCAATGGAAAAATAAACCAGCAAATGGTCAGACGCGGAAGGGAGAGTAACAACACCAGTTTTACATATGTGAATTTGGTCACTTACTGCAGCTATATCAATATGTATTTTTTAACCCAGCGCTGGATGGACTATCCAGCGCTGTGGTATCCGAACCTCAAAGGAGTCACTCCAGCAAATTAATTAGAGCCACTCTCCATATCGTACAGTTAGTGGCTGTAGTTTCCAAAATCTAGTGCTCTAAGCAACGCAACGGAGAGAAACCAGAATGACGTCCTTTTGCATTTAACCTACTAGCCACTCGGCTGATTTTTGACAGGCTGGTAAGGTCTATAATTCCGAGGGCAGCGTATGCCTTATCCCTTCGAGTACACCGATTACTAGAACGACCATCTTGACCGACTAGCCTGGGCATAGCATTTGAGGCTCGTACTGGAGATTGCGATATTTGGTCCGCTTTTCCTACCCCTTCAAGGTGATGTGTTTCTCGATGGCATACATCACCCTAGTTTGATGGTTTGATGCCAGGCTTACTGTCTTGGATTAGCCTGACAGTCGAGTCGGGAATGAGTAATTTCAATAAATGCGAGATTTCGACATCGGACCCAATATATCCGGGGAAGGAAGGCAGCACTGGTGTCTGGTGTACGATCTACCCCGTAGGTGACAATATAGCACTTGTAACGCCATGTTATGTCGGTGGATGTATGCCGACATCGCGGACATGGGGCATGCAGAGAGTAAGTGCATGAGGGATTCCGGCGCCTGGCGGCAGATCAAGCAGTTTATATCTGGAACCTCGATTTGACTGAAGCTTAGTGACTGACTCTACATCAACACCTCGCAGCCTCCTCGCCTAGTGTCAAATGCGAGACCCGGTTAGTTCATCTGTGGCTCTTTTTACTGCCTTGAACAATCCTGTTTCCATTCCTACAGTTTTATGATGTTTATGTTAATTTTAGATTGTGATTAATAGGTAATCTGGCTCTTTGCAGAAAATAAGTTTAAGCGAGTTCTAAAGCGGTATAATGTTAAAAAAATAAATGAGGAAAAGAAACAAAACGAATGTTCGCCTACCTTTCAAATCCTTGGTGATGTGTAAAGTTGTAAGGTGTTGAAAGGGACGTCCCTTGAATTGAGTTGCAGTTTGCACTTGTAATTAGGTATGAAGAAAAAAGCAATAATTAGCACAGCACTTGACAACAACGTCTCCAGAATACTCTCTCTCAACTCACTGCTATTTGCGCAATTGCAGACAGGAGAACATGAATATCGCTGTAAAAAAAGTTATAAAAACGAAATAGAAAGAAACCCGATACTAAAGTCTTACCATCAGATTTCTCTTATTTTGCAACATAATAAAAACTAAAAAATAAATTAAATTGCATAGATTCTGCTATACCGATAAATACCCGAAGTTATATCTTAACACATGATGTTTCACAAACGGCAAGAGGGGATATGAGCTCCTGAGAATGTTACATGCAATATCCAGTACTACTCTGATATGCGCTGCTAGGCTCAAGAGTCCTCGGTGACGTGAGAGGTACACACAAGGAACGGACGATCTAAGATGAATATTTTTTCTGAATATTAATCTTCTGTCTTTATCTCTGTCTAAAAATTATTGTTATTAGTGTTTCTTTTCAGGGATACATGGTACTAGCCTTTGCTTTGTTTTATTTTTGAAACCCACCGAGAAGAAATCAAAAAACCGCTGCCAATTACTTGGGGATCAGAACTTCCTCACCGTAGTAAAACTCGACGTGTGGTGGAGTTTATAATAGAAGTAATTTTTGACGTTTCGAAAAAGTCACATTTTGACGTTTCAAAAAAGTCACATTTTGACGTTTCAAAAATTGGAACCGATTTTGTTCATCAACGAACTCAATCTCTTCCTTCACCTTTAGGATGTGTGTACCAAATTTGAAAGCTTTATCTCAAAAACTGTAGCTGCTATCGCGAACCAGACAGACAGACACACAGACCGAACATTTTTTCTGTCTGAAATTTTGTGTATCGTCATAATTCGTCAAGATTCGTCCAGAAATACAATAAAAATGTTCAAAATTTTTTTCAGGAATACATAACTTACTCACTTTGAGGGGTGAGGAAGTAATATAAACTGCAATAAATTCATTAAAATTTCCTCGAAACCTTATTCACGCGGCGACTTCGTCAAAACTTACGTTTTTAACTTTCGTGTGGCAACTAATAGCTTAAAAAGAGGCTTTGAAAGTAGATATGCTCGGCTGCTTTAGTAAAATGATTTACTCCCTCCGTTTCCGAGATGTAGGTATGCTCCTAAAAGTAAGTTAGGTTAGAATTTACCCATTATTTCAGATAATAATTCCTATTCACTTGTGTTTGATGAACCAATAAATATTTAATGCAGCCAGACTACTTATTTAAATAAATGTTTGGCAAAAAAATTGTATACACCACGGGCGATGAAGAGTTAGTTAAATAAATATGCGTATTTATTCAATCTGTGTTAAAAATCATTAAGTACTTCATCGATTTTAAAAATAACATTCGTGCCAGAGTTATTTCAGATCTTTTTAGATTTCAAATAAAGTTGAATGTTTTCTCCAACATAGTAAATTTGATTATAAATAAACAATGTTGCTGTTAATTTGATTTGTGTTATTTTTTACTTTACTTTCACTTTTTACTAGTTTACGGATGATATTAAACTGTAAAAATATGCGTTTGTAGGTGTTCGTGAAAACACATTTTTAGTGTTACACCTAGAATAAAACATCGAAATTCAGTAAAATTTTCATGAAAGCAAATCTGTGATACAAAATTTGTTTCAATGATGAATAAAGCTGCAAATCGTTTCTGTGTATCATGGTCGTAGAGTACAGATGGATGTACTTACTGTCGTCGGCATTCACTTTGACCGCGAAACTCTTTCTCCAGTCCAGTCTATTATTAGCTTTCGAGTTGTGTACACGTTGTCACTTGGGCGTATTGCATATTGTTTTTGTGTTTTTGTTTTATTTGTTGTACTGTAGTGTTGATATTAATTTAATAATAAAGCATGGCAGACGTACGCAGAGGTAGAAAACGGCCATTTGCAGACAAAGTGAATAAATTCATAGGTGAATTCCCGGATTTATTATATGATGGTGCTAAAATAATATGTAAAGTGTGCGAGAAAGATTTGATGTGCTGGGATAAGCGTGATTGAGGACTTCACGTAAATAGTGTACACCATAAAAATAAAAAACACAGTTTATGTTTGATTTGCTATTAATGATGATTGCCTGTGATGTTCCACTGCACATACTCGATAAACAACTATTTCGAGAGTTCTGGAATAAATACAATGCCCAGGTGAAGTTACTAGGTCGCACAACGTTATGTAACTATCTACCAATTGTATACGTAGACATGGTAAATAAGATGAAATTTGAATTAAAAAATACACGGCTGTGGTTATCTGTTGGTGAGACAACAGATTGTAAAAAAAATTCTATTTCAAATGTTATAGTACGAGTACTGAACCCTCTTAAACCGACAATTTCACTGTTACTAGCTTGCAAAAGACTAAGTCAGTGTACTAGCGAAACAATTACCAGGGTGGTGCTGGAGACGTTAGAAAAATTTGAACTGTCAAAAAGTCAAGTGTTGATGCTTGTGACTGATGGCCGCCGTGACAATGCGTTCGGTAGGCCGTTCTTTGCAAGAACAAGGTTGTACGTTTATACATGTTATGTGTAAAGTGCATGCTTTACATCTTGTGGCAGAAACTATTCGAAAAGGTGGATGCGGAGAGGTGGATGCATTAATAGCAAGTACAAAAAAAGTGTTTCTTAAATCTCATAAACGTCTCCGTACATATCATAGCAGGTGTCCCGGTATTCCCGAACCACCACAGCCGATTCTTATACGTTGGGGAGCATACTTGCAGGCAGCTTTTTATTATGCTGAATATTTTCAACAAATAAAAGCTGTGATACTACAATTCAATCCAGATGAGGCTGCAGCTATTAAGGAAAGCCAGACAAAATTCGAAGATATTTCCCTTGAAACAGCTTTGAAAAAATATTGCGAAGAACTATAAACCATTACATGAAAGCATAAAAAAATTAGAGAACAGTGCGTTGTCGTTAGCGGAGCAGTGCAAATAGTGGACGAAGTAAATCTACTGCTTCACGCTATAAGTGATGCAACAAATGAGCGCGTCAAAGAATAGTTCGCAAGTGTGTTAAATAAAGACACCGGTTTTACCAAATTAAGACAAATATGTGATGGTGCAGTCCCAGATCCATTAAGTGCGTTCAAGGACTATTTTACGTATGCGTGTATTACATCAGTAGATGTCGAATGGTCGTTTTCAAAATATAAGAATACATTTTTTTCACCAAAGCGAACATCACTCATGGAGACAACCATAGAAACATACCTGATGCTGCAAAATTGCTACACATCTTCTCCAGTTTGTGATAAGCAAGCTAGTTAAGCGGGTAAGTTTTACATAAATTGTTATAAATTGTAACAGTTTATTGTTTCACGTATTAGTTAATTTCGCGTACGCCTCTGTCCCTCGGAACATTTTTAACAGCTCTAATGATGAAGTTTTATGATTTTGTTAGGAAATAATATGACTCGAAAATGTTATTAGTTTATTATGATTGTTGTGAATACTAGGAATGCTTAGATTGCATCGTCGAGAAAATGTTCAACAACTGACTGTCGAATTATCAGTTGCTGGAAGCAATGTTACCATTTAGAGAAATTGTTGTTTAAACTGTCCACCAGTGATTATAATACGGTATTGGGAGGCATAGTCTGAGAAGCGCATACCATATCGCCGGTGTAACAGTGACCGCCTCAGAACAACCACAAATTGGGAAGACTGCGTCTCGAGGGTTACTGCTGTTAGAAACTATTTTGCAATCGCAAAACTAGTGGAAAATCTTTGGATACCTAATTTAAAACGAAGATGATAATTTGAAATCAATTTTTATCGCCCTGTAGGTGTTTATCTCACACCAAAAGGCACCAGGCTAGACTTTTGGAGTCTAAGGCAATGTGATGCAGAACGGAATACGTAATAATAGATTAATAGAAGTGTAATCAACAAAACAGATGAACAGACCACATTTCATGATACTTGATACTAAATCGATTTTGTGTGAATAATTTAGGCACTACCTACCATACCATGAGGGATCCTGTCATATAAACTAAAATTAGCACAAGTAATAAAATTACAATAAATATTTAATTTTCCGGCTCAAACTGTATCGATAACAGAGTTCAATGAAAATTTATCAGTTTCTATAAAGGAAAACACTATATCGCTCTCCGAAGATTAACAACGTATCTCAAGAGACCTGCAGACAGACTGTAGATCTAACAGATTGGATAAATATGACGGTCCGGAGTTTTGTGTTCTCTATCGATAAATCTATTCTGATGAGAATTTCATCTAACTTGCAACAAGACGGGAGTGAGTGCAAATATTTTTTATATTTACTTAAGAGGGCTGGATAAACGGCAAATGTGTTTTTTGATCCATTCTTATTTTACCTAAACCTTGTGGATCTACAATGTGATTGTTACAAGCAACAAATTTGTTTTGATAATAGGATGTTTTTACATGTAAATCACCAGAAATTATAGTATGTTACATAACAATTTTTTTTTTTTTGAGAAAAGAATTATTTTAGATGTTTTAAATACAATACAACTAATTCGATGAAAATGAGAAATATTATCTAACAAACAGCTGAGATGGAGGAATATACTAATGAAATAATGAAGGGGGAAGATGAAAATTTGGATTATTTTAATAACGGTGAGAGTTCAGATAAAAATAACGAGGATGAAATGGAAATTGATAGTGTTTTACCCGATTTTGTGGACGATATTCCTCAATAATTTGCTGATAATGAGCTTCCGTCGGACCTGCCGAATATAATTGGACTTTTCCACGTGAATAGGTTCCCCAAATTCATGTGTATGAGAACTCTGCGTCCCTTCTAAAATTGACAAAAATTCTTCAGCAGTAGAAGTTTTTGAGCTATTTTTACGGAAGATTTAGTAAATAAATCAGTAGAGGAAAGTAACCGACGGAAATCGAGAGAACTAAATGAGGTGAATGGAACATTCGATTGGCGTAATTGGACGGTAAGGTGGTGCCATTAGAACGGTTGCCTATTCATACTGCCATTTAAACAGAGAGTGGCCTTATTTATGTGTCAGTTTGTAGCCTGATGCGTAAATAAAAAAAAAACAGAAGATAAGTAACGAAAAAGTAGAGTTTACGAAAACTGTCTTTAGAGCCAGAGCAGGACTATAATTAAATTAACAATTGAAACTAATGAATGTTATGGTGTTTATTGATGATTTTCTCCAAAACATTTGTATGTAACACACTACAATTTTTAGTGCTTCATTTGTAAAATATATGCTCTTTCGAATGATCTTTTATAAAAAATGTTAACATAAAAATTATTATACATAAAAAATCATAGAAATATATTTAAAAATCGACCTATCGAAGCTTCGCCTCGTAACGATTTTATCGAACTTACGAGCTTATTCCAACCGTTTCGCGCTCACTGTATACTGACAAGGCGGAATTTGTATAATCCACATGGAATAAAACAATTGCCTGCGCATGGAAGGTTCTAACTGAATTAAAACTACATCAAGTAGATACGTTTAAAAGTTTCCTACCTAAATTATCTTTGAAATTCAGTTAAATTCGCCTAGTTTCAAATTTAACGAGGTTATCATCAAAATTCAAAACTACCCGCAAGTTGAATGAATTATAATAATTACGTGCATAATCGAAATTAAATAATCTATGCTAATGGGCGACGGATATAAACTTGTTATTTAATTTATAAAACGGATTATCTTAGTAGTAATTAGTAAAGCTGGCCGAGGTGGCTGGAGTACAGCCACGGTCTTGCGCTGGCGTCAGACGTGCCGATTTAGAAGTGATTTACGCTGCAGTCTTATTTGAAAGGTTAATGCGTGAGGTTGTACCTATAAATTATACATAATGTCAAACGCGCCAAAGGGTAAAAAACGACCGTACGCGGACACAGTGAATTAATTTATCGGTAAATTTCCGGATTTATTCTATGACGGATGCAAAATAATTTGTAAAGTTTGCAATGAAGACTTAATGTGCTGGCACAAAACAGATTGTCGTCGTCATATCAATACTGTGCAACATCAAATTAAAAAAAATGGCATGCCTTTGACAACTCAGTTTATGTTTGATTTATTGTTAATGTTAATAGCCTGTAATATTCCGCTACACATACTGGATAAACAACCATTTCGAGAGTTTTGGAATAAATACAATCCCCAGGTGAACTTACCAAGTCGTACATCGTTACGTAGATATATTCCAGCTGTTCGTGAAAATATTATAAATAGGTTTAAATTTGAATTAAAATATACACGGCTCTGGTTATGTATTGACGAGACGATAGATTGTAAAAAAAATTCTGTTTTAAATATTATAGTACGTGTACTGGACCCTCTTAAACCAACATTTCCACTTTTACTAGCTAGTAAAAGACTAACTGCGAGTACTGGCGAAATAATTACGCGTGTGGTGTTGGAGACGTTCGAAAAATTTGAACTTTCAACAAGTCAAGTATTGATGTTTGTGAATGATGGTGTCGCGACAATGCGCGTGGTAGGCCGTTCTCTTCAAAGAGACAATTGTAGGTTTTTACATGTTACGTGTAAAGTGCATGCGTTACATCTTGTGGCAGGTAGATGCATTAATAGCAAATACAAAGAAAGTATTTCTCAAATCTCCTAAACGGCTTCGAGCATTTCACAGACAGTGTCCTGGTATCCCTGAACCACCAGAGCCCATTCTTACACGTTGGGAAACGTGGTTGAAAGCGGCTTTTTATTATGCTGAATATTTTCAACAAATAAAAGCTGTGATACTACAGTTCAACCCTAACGAGGCTGCAGGTATTAGGGAAAGCCAGACAAGATTTCAAGACGTTTCCCTTGAAACAGATTTAAAAACTATTAATAACAATTATAGAGAACTACACGACGCAATAGAAAAATTGCAAAATAGTTCGTTGTCGTTAGTGGAATCGCTGCAAATAGTGGGCGATGTAAATACACAGCTACAGGCTGTAAATGACGCAAAAAATAATCGCGTTAGTGAAAAATTCGAGAGTGTATTACAAAAAGATCCTGATTTTAGCAAATTAAGACAAACTTGTGATGGTGCAACTACAACTTCGGTAAGTGAGTTCATAGATTGTTTTACTTATGCCTGTATTACATCCGTAGATGTCGAACGGTCATTTTCAAAATACAAACATATTTTTTCACCAAAGCGAACATCGCTGACGGAGACAGCTGTAGAAACATACCTGATGCTATTATACTATAGATCTTTCCCACTTTGTGATGACGACAACCAAACTACTTCATAAATCTGCTTAAAAGGGTGAGTTTTATACAAATTTTTATAAAATGTAACATTATTGTTAAAATTTATTTTGTATTATGATATGATGTAAACATATGAGTCATGTGACGGCTCTGTCGGCCAGGTGACCTCGGCCAGCTTTAGTAATTAGTAGATAGACTCCACTTGAACGTTGTCAACTGGTTGATTTCTTGATACAATAGAATTTCAACGTGCTATTGCTTATAGTCAGTAAAAAACCTAACACACACAATAGTTTTTATGTCCTAATTCTGTTATACCACTTTTCTTTGCACAGAAGAACATGTGCAGTTTTGACTAACATTGCAGTTGGTCATATTAACCGCAAAACACTACTTTCCAGACTGCATAATAAATAAATGTTATTTGATTACTGTTTCCCTTTAATTGATTATTTAAAAACCCATCACGAATTCTAGGTTCAGCATGGAGTGTTAATTTGTTGGTTATTGTAAATTAATGTTTTGCCGTCAGCGAACACAGTAAATTTGGGGTACATGCACAGTCTAGTAATTCATTAATGCTAGTAAGGAACAGTATCGGACCGAATACTGAACCTTGGGATACGCTAAATTCGGTAAATATTAACATTTCCCTTATCCAAGCAAGTCAAATATTGAGTAAAAATTAATTCATTCCATACTTTTGGTACACACTGTATCCGCCGCTATCAAATGCCACCTATGAATGTGTGTAAGACATGTTGCCATAAAGGTACGGAGCTCGTAAAAACTGTTTTGAAATTCCTCTCATGAAAAGTACATTCTACATTTGATAACATAAATAAAAAGATAAATTTCAATATTATGCAAATTCTTAGACGGTTTATGCTCTTTTTTCGCATTTATTTTATGAACAGTTTTATTATAGCTATACCAATAAAATACAAATACTCTCGAGAAACCATTGCCGGAATCTCGAATGTGGATTGAACCATAAGAAAAGTGGGAAGACGTGTTCGCTGTTTAACAGTTAACTATATTTAGTTCTAAAGCTACAAAAAACGTAAGTGTAGGGAAGGAACTAGAAATGGGATCAAGTAAAATGTGATACTCATTGTGATTTGTAAATAATAACATATTGGCATATTTAATTGGTTTGGATTATTCTGGATAAGAAAATTGTGGGTAACAATTATTTAGATATGGGAGACATATTTTTAGTTGAGGGTGAAAGGGATTGTAAAGGAGATTTAGTTATTTCGCAGAAAATGTTATGAAATCAAGAACCCTATTAACTCTTTTATAAAATCTTATAGGCCTATTTATTTTCTACAACTTTTGATGTCCTATACGCATTTTGAGGGGCTTAGGCAATAATCGCAGATATGTAGCATTTTACGATTATTTTATACAGTGGCGGTTCGTGGGTCAAGAGATAGGGAGGTCAATTAGAAAAGTTTACTGTATTACCTACCTTTTAAAGTGATTTAAATTCCAAGTCGATTCTCCGGTCTTTTTGAGATGCAAAGTGGTCAATTACTTTTTCATTAAAGTCTTTTATCTTCTTTATTAATGCCCTTTCTATGGTAAGCATAGCTAAAGAAGATCTCCTGACCCATGGTATTTCTTAAAAATGTCTTTATTCTTTTTAAGGTGGAAAAACAATGTTCACTTTCGATGGTAGTCATAGGGAGAGTACACAAAATTTTTAACAGTTTGACACTCTCAGAAAAAGTATTGCACAAATTATTGTTAATAAATTGCTGTAACAAAGCAGCTGCACCTTCACTATTGGAAAAATCTTCTCGGCTATATAATACTTTTAATTCAGTTTTAAGTTTCAAATGATTTATGACTGGATACTCCGTTTTATCTAATTTAAACATATCTTGAGGAAAGCTTTTTTTATATTCTTTAAATCGATCTGCGACTGAGACACTGCTAAATTATTACTGAAGCCAAACCTGTTTTTGATCTCAGATGTAATTATATCACAAACTTCTAATGAAATTCTCCTTTTTGATTCTTCCGTTTTACATCTCTGGGCAGACTGCATGGATGTCTCCTCCAAATAGTTATCAAAATTTTATTTCTGATGTCTTCAATTTTACTATTAAAAACGCCAATACACTTATTTACTGTTATGACATCGATATTACATTTTTGTAATTGATTGAACAATATATCACAATGAGGCATAACTAAATGAAGAAAATTTAACCAGTAAAGATAATGTTCATTTTGTAAGTAGCTTTTTAAATCAATAGCTTGGTTTAGAGTGTTGTTTTCTGATTCATTATCAATGATTTTTTCTAAACAATCTAATAATTCTGTTCGATAGGTATAAACAGTCTCTATGCACTTTGTATTCCAAATTCCATGTTGGAGCCGCTTTAGATAATCTCACCTTAAGGACATTATCTAACACGGCTGCTCTTTTTTGGCGATTTTCCAAAGAATGAAGAAAAGCTATCTAAATTAGCAAAAAAAAATTTTATGCTTTTATCCTGACTTGATGCTTTTTGTAAAATTAAATTTAGTTGATGAGCGTAACAATGAATAAAATTTGCTGAAGGATAACTTTCTTTAATTAAAAATACCTGTTAACTTCTTTTTTCTTATCAAGAGATGTTTGCTTTATCGTCATATTAGGTTTTGGACGGCCACCACCTTTGAATTTCACTCGGTCTTCATAACCCAACTTGTGTCCATTTTTCAGTTTTAATATATTTTGTACAACACTCATATTTAATAGTAAACACCAAAAACACTATTTTACTTAATTTCACGACAAGTAAAGATTTACTAATAAAACATTCACAAATAAAAACATTAAAAACAACGCGACAGAATTTACCGACCAACGCGTACCTAGTCAGCATTAAGACTGCTCTACTGAACTTCGTGCGATCGTGCATTACCGTTTCCGTAAAATGTGTCAAGGATATTGTCCCCGCTAGTGTTTTCTGTCTCTTTTGCTTTCTGACGATTCGCGCATAAGTCTATTTCACTTTAATTCGTTGTAAATTCGGTCCGTAGCTAGCATTGAGGACAAGTTGTGGATTGACCCAAGATTTTTAAATTCTTTAAATGTATAATATAATGAATATGAATGTAGTAGATATTTGAATAGTATTGTGCATTGAATGAACTAGAAACTTTAATATATTTTTTAAGAATATTAAAAATATATATATATTATATGTTTTCAAACTTCAGAAAATGAATAGCTCTATTTTTTTATTTGTATGTGGGAGATCATTGACCAAATGACCCTATAGAAGAACCGCCAGTGATTTTATATCTTTTTAATTGAAATGGACCAAACAAATCATAGTCTCTCCTGAATGTTGTCCTGGGCCCTGTTAAGAGTTTCTTGAGGAACTAATTCGTATTCATGCCCGAATTATCATGTCTTCAATTGTTGTGGGTGGATCATGATACACCTTCACTTTAAAATAATCCCTCACAAAAAAAATGAGTGATGTGAGGTCGGGTAATCTCGCAGGCTATGGGATAAATTCGCCACGACCAAATCAATCTATTTTTCGAGGTAAATTTCGTCAAGGTCAGTACGAACTTCGTTGAGGTAATGCGCTGGTACACAAGCTGGATAGTTATGTCAATGTCTCTTAAAAGCCGATGTCACTCTTTTTGTGAAAACTGTAAATATACCATATCTGCCAAACTCCAATAACAAAAAATAGAGTAAAATATTTTAGGATTTTCGACAGAACAGTAAGTAATGCATATTATGTCGATTTACTCAGCCATCGGATTTTAGTGACTCACCAGTGAATAAAATTCTTGACAAAAGTTATATTTAGTACGAATTAGTTGCAACAAATTATTACAAAACTCCTCTCTGTTCTGGAAATCGTTTCCATGTAATTCCTGATGTAAATTAGAATGATACGGATGATATTTATACTTTCTCGTGGTTCTGTTGACCGTGGATTGAGAAGTTTTCACTGGAGTGCTCAGCTACCTGCGACTAATGTAAAGATTTTCTTGACCTTGAGGCAAAATTTCAAATTTTTTTCTTCCGTAGTTTAATTTCTGTTAATTACTTTATGTTTTGGATAATCGACATGGCCTACTGCATCAAATCTTTTCATTAATTTTTAAAATACTCTTTTATTTGATATACGTTGTTCAGGGAACTTCGTATGATAGAATCAAGATGCTAATAAAGATGTTTTTTTTAATCTCGACTAAGACATACAGCATGTCAATTAATTCTTTTTCCCATGACTAATGAAATTAAAATGCATAATACCATTTCAAAAAATATAAAAGCCTAAATATTTGCGAATATCTTCTAAATGCTTCAGAATAGGTAAACACAATTCTTACAGTTGTTGTAGGGAATAAATAGGCCTATAAGATTTTGTGAAAAATATGGGATATTCCATTCACAATAAGCGATATACTCGACTCTGAGGTATTCTCTAAATGTCAACATTTTCTGAACATCCTTAATAAAAAATATAGTTTAAAAAAACTAAAAAACACGCTTTTAAAGCACATCAAACTAAAAAGTGAAAAATAATTATTAATATAAACTGAAAACAATACTGAACGAAAAATACTAGTATTATTGTGAAAAAAGCGTGGGTTGCTCGATATACGAAAAATATGGCACAAAGCGCCCCACGCTTTTTTCACAATAATACTAGTATTTTTCGTTCATTATTGTTTTCAGTTTATATTAATAATTATTTTTCACTTTTTAGTTTGATGTGCTTTAAAAGCGTGTTTTTTAGTTTTTTTAAACTATATTTATTTTTCACTTTTTAGTTTGATGTGCTATGAAAGCGTGTTTTGTAGTTTTTTTAAACTATATTTATATTGCTTATTGATGCTGATATTATAACATATTACGATCCAACAGATATTTCTGAAAAAAAAAATATTTTTTTATTTCAGCCAAGGGATTTGAACTCACGCCCGAGGAGTCCGTCGTTTCGCGTCGACTAAGACTTGCCCGCTCTGCCAACGACCGAACTGACAATCATGGAATATACTTACAATATTAAGCCTCTTGCTCTCACGCAGAGGATACGTGAGGAAAGGACTGGCGATCCTGATCAGGATAATGATATAAACTTATCAAATTATTGTATTGTTACCGGTTCTTCGTAAGTGTACAAAGTTTCAATTAAATCTGTCCGTTTAAAGTGGGTCAAAATCGGAGTCCAAAGAGTCGGTTACAAACAAACAAACAAACAAACATACAAGTGAAGCTAATATAAAAGCGTGTTAATAAATGAATTCTGTCTTAACTAGAATTAAAATGGATCTTCTTTCAATCCGAAATGAAAGACTTTTTTAAATATTGAAACGGTAACGAAATAACAGTGGTAAAATGAATGCTGACAATATCTTTTTTTTTTAATCTTAAATATCTCCAAAACCATAAGCTTGAGACTTATGGCAGCAGAGTAACTAAGATAAAGATCGTGATTGGTTGGTACGTTGCTCCCAGAACTATTGCGGGTTTTTCATTGAAATTAGCTATCCACATTTGTATTATAATATTGCAAACTGGCATGTTAATTATACTAATAAGACTGAGTTGAAAATAAACAAAAACGAACAAATTCGTTGAGATGTAATAACATTTTCCTTCCACTTCAAAGCCAGAAAGGCACATTTGGTTAATTGTTTACGTCAACGTAAATTTATGGAAGGATTTACGTGGTAGAAAACTCCGAAAGTGGGATATTTAATTTAATTTCAGCAGGAAAAGTGAAAAAAAGTCTCTTTCACGGGAAAATTTATTTGAGTAATTGCTAATTACTTTACCTCATTCTCGAATCAGGTTTTTTAATTAAATTTTATGACATTCTAAACAATGCTCCTAAAAAAATTTCCAATTATGTTATTATAACATTTAACGATTTCTAAATAAAAATGTACTGTATGTATAATTACAGTGACTGCATAACGAGACGGTAAACACAGTGGCAACAACAGCGCCATTTTAGTCCAATGATGACTGTATGCCGTTTATATACATAATTCCTTAGCCCTTGAATTTGAAAACAAATACTTACAAAAAAAAATGGTGTATTGATTGTATTATAGTACACACAGTGTCCTTAAAGTATGGAATAAATTTTCCAGGGCAGTGTGGCCATTCCACAACACAACAACGGTCCAAAAGAAGACATACCAATGAGAAGGGCGTCAAAGGAGGACTGGAAACTCGCCAAAGAAGTTATAAATATAACAAGGCTTGAATGGGCGATTAACACTTTCGAACCATACAAGTCACCAGGAGTGGATGGAATATTTCCAGCACTACTTAAACAAGGAATGAAAAACAGCCTTATGCACACTATTCAGGGCTAGCCTAGCACTCGGATATGTGCTAACTGGTTGGCGGAAGGTGAACGTGGTATTCATACCAAAGCCAGGGCGTGATACCTATGCCCAGGCGAAATCCTTCCGGCCAATCAGCCTTACATCATTTCTCCTCAAAACCTTGGAGAAACTGGTTGATAGACATATAAGGGACGATGTGATGGGCCAAAAACCCTTACATCGAAACCAATATGCCTACCAAGCAGGGAAATCGTGTGAGCTAGCGATAAACGAGCTTACTCACAGAAAGAAAAGGCACCAGACAGCAAAGAAACTGCCATAGGAGCCTTCTTAGATATAGAGGGAGCATTTGACAATACCTCATTCAACTCAATAAGTGAGGCAGTGAAGAGGCGCGGAGTCGGTCTTTCAATAACAAGATGGAACGACTCAGCACTCAGAACAAGAAAAATCTAATCCACGCTGGGAAACATGTCGGAGGAGGTCTCTGTAACCAGAGGTTGCCCGCAAGGAGGGGTTCTATTACCTCTCCTGTGGTGCCTGGTTATGGATGAGCTCCTAGCACAACTGGAACAGCGAGGAATATATGCGCAAGGATATGCAGACGACGTCACAATCCTGGCAGTGGGAAAATTTGAGAGCGCTGCATCAGAAATAATGCAAAGAGCTCTCAATATGGTAGATCGATGGTGCACACAGGAAGGGCTCTCTGTTAATCCAGGAAAGACCACGGTGGTGACTTTCACAAAGAAAAGAAAACTCCAAAACCTGAGGAAACTATATCTTCAGGGAAAAGAACTACAGGTGAGCAATGAAGTCAAATATTAGGGACTAACCTTAGATACCAAGCTTAACTTCAAAGCTCACATAGACAAAGTGACAATTAAAGCCACGCGGGCCTTATGGACCTGCAGAAGCATGGTGGGCAAGAGCTGGGGACTTCAACCAAAAATGGTGCACTGGTTGTACCAAAGGGTCGTCGTACCAATAATAACCTACGCCTCCCTGATCTGGTGGCACAAGGCCGGAAAAGGAGAGGCGATGAGAAAACTAGGCAAGTTGCAAAGACTTGCATGTTTAGGGATCACGGGAGCAATGTCAACAACGCCGACCGCCGCTTTGGAAATACTGCTAGGCCTACCTCCACTACACCTAGTGGTGGAGAATGACGCACTAATGGCAGCATACAGGCTGAAAACAACTGGGTATGGGACCATCTCAAGGAGAGGATACCATACTGAAGTATTCCAATATGTAGGAAAAAAATCGGCTACTCGATATGCAGTTAGACAGAATCACCACAACCTACAACTTCACAAAAACTTTCTGGGTAAAAATACCTGAAAGGGATGGAGAAGGAGGTAGGATGCAGAGACAACAAAATGACACCATCTGGTATACTGACGGATCAAAAACGTCAAGCAGTACCGGAGCAGGAGTTGCGGGAGAACAACCAGGGACAGACATCAGCCTGAACCTCGGAAGTATCGCAACAGTGTTCCAAGCCGAAATCACAGCAATAGACGTCTGTGCACAAGAAATGATACGGAGGGCATACAAAAATAAGAGAATCCGCATCATCACTGACAGCCAAGCAGCCCTCAGAGCTCTGGAAGCAGTAGAAATACGATCTAAAACAGTAAAAGACTGCCTGGAGTCCCTGGAGAAACTTACAGAACACAACAGTGTACAACTGGAGTGGACACGAGGACACCAGGGAAATACGGGAAACAAAAAAGCAGACATGCTAGCCAGAAAATGCGCTAAATCAATTCTAACAGGTCCCGAACCGACCTGCGGAGTATCTTACAGCACCGCAAAAGGATCGGTAAAGGAACTATTAAGACAGAAACACTACTCGCATTGGATAGAGATACCGGGAATGAGGCAGTCACGCTTGTTCATCGGAGAAATATCTAGAGCAAGGACCAACGAAATGCTAAAGCTGAGAAGAAAACAGCTGAGGTGTGCAGTGGGAATATTAACAGGACACTGCACACTAAACAAACACCTAACCAATATAAGGGTGAAAGACAATCCAGATTGCAGGATGTGTGGTGAAGAGGAAGAAACTCCCCACCACATTTTATGCGAATGCCCAGCCCTAACGGCAATGAGACTAACACACTTCGAGGGACCACTTTTAACCCCGGAAGAGATAGCCAGAGCTCCCATAAACTGTATACTCGCCTTCTGGAATAGAACGGGTCTTATGGAGTAATGAGACTATGGGGTACAATAAGCTTAAGCTTCAGTACAGCGGGTAGTTTAAACCGCAACCCGTAAGGAAAAAAAATGGAATAAATTCATTATTTCTTAAACCAAAAATATTTATATAAATTCTTTAATTTCAATTGTGCATCTTAACCTTTATTTTTTGGTTATGAAGTCATGACTGTTACCATTATGACGTCATAGAATTTTTTTAATGGAACATCCTGTATATTTCTCCATTCTTAGATTCTGAATCAACAACTGTTTACAAAAATGCATCACACTTAGGGTCTAAAATTGCTAAGTTAAAAGATACGGCCATTTTGAATATAAGAATTTACTAATTTTTCATGTTTTGTTTGAACAAATAATAGTCACTACAACTAACAGTTAGTTAATAATAAAAATAATTTATAGAAAATGTTCAAACTGTATTCTTTGTTGGAGCTCACAGTACCCTAAAAGATGAATAAGGTGTTACTAAAACTTGTTTATAGTCTCCTGAGAAATGTTGTTCATTTCTGTTCTAATTCTCTCTTTTAATTTAACAATGTTTTCCGGATTGGTTTTATAAACTAAGTTTTTTTAGATAGCCTCACAGAAAATAATCTAATGGATTGAGATCCGGTGACTTTGGTGACTATTCGATGGGTCCACGTCTACCAATCCATCTGTTCAGAAATATTTGGTCAAGATACTTTCGAACGTCTACTGCATAATGGGGAGGCGCACCATCCTGTTGATATCACAGGCTTTCGTTAATATTTCCAAGATTAATTTTACTAGGGAATAAATTTAATAACTTTAGGATGTGATAGCCTATTAAAAATAGGAGATATCCCGGTGCGTTTACAGTTCCATCGAAAAACGTCAACACCTGGGCGACCAGTTTTGGGTAAATCTTCCACCAGTCTCTCTAAATTTTGTTTTCAATTTTACTCACTGTCGATTAAGTTATGGGTCGTTCTGGATATTTAGTATTAAATAAATTACATACTTCTTGTTGAGTTCTCATCCTATCACCATACCCAATCATACACTACCGTAAGAATTTCAATTCTCTGCCTTACAGATACACTCATGTTATAAATTAAAACAAATCGACAACAATTATTGGGAAACCACTATTGGGGTAAAGCATTAATAAGTGACTCACTGTCAGAGACGTTAATGATAAAACAAAAAACAAACATAAACTAGCCTACTTAAAAAATTAATAAAGAACATGTTTATTTTACTTTTTTACTTGTTTTTTTTTAATGGCCGTATCTTCCAACTTATCAATTTTAAACCCTTAGTGTGATATATATTTGTAATCAACTGTTGACGCAGAAATCAGAAATGGAAAAATATATAGGATGTTCCATTTAAAAAATATATCGATGACGTCATGATGGAAACAGTGATGAGGTCATAACGAAAAAATAAAAGAAATTAAAAATAGACATGTCCGAGGATTTTTTTCTAAATATTCTTGATTAAAGAAATAATGAATTTATTCCATACTTTAAGAAAGCACTGTATGTAGTATTACTCCCGGTATTACTAGCAATCTAAAATGTTTAATATTTCTTTTTACTACTATACGACTATATAGTAGGTATGAGGTCGGTTTGGCCTGAGAAAATTTTAAGGACCGTGGGAAAATTGTCCCGATTGTTATAGGGTTTATTGTAATAAACCCGTATTTGATATTTGCCGACAATTCCTTTGATGTGTGTCACCGCTAGAGATTCAGAAGTTTTCCCACGCTCACCCCGTCTAGATAGACCTACTCGTATTTAATTTTCCATCGTCCCAATCATCGCCCCCACTGTCCCTCATCCCGATTCATGTGATGAAGCAGACTTGAGCAATTATGAGCTGGCCTTTTGAACTTTTTTTTTACAACGCCATCTCGAACACTAAGTCATGTGAGGTCCAGTCGCCATTTTGATTCGATTAAGTGAAATTCGCCTTTTTTATTATTATATTTACCTAACACTTTAAGTGGCACCATCTATTTTCTAAGGGTAATATTATAGATTATTTTATTTAGTTTATAGTTGATGTCATCTAATGAAATTTTAGTAAATTGTTCGACAAACTTGATCATGGTATTCTTTAGCTTAAACTTTAAACAGTTTGGCACTTCAGATAAAATGTCTGAACTTTTTTCTTCATACTTACGGTGCAGACGCCAATACGTGGAATTCTGTAGTTTAAGTATGACGAATTTATAGCTTCATCTGGTGTACCACAGTGCTCCATACTTGGACCGCTTCTTTTCGTTATTTTTTTCAACATTGCACATATGATCGACACCAATTGTCTGCTATATGCAGACGATTTAAAAATTTGTAGTCACATTAATACTATCGGCGGTTCCATTGAATTGCAAATGAATTTCAACAGAATGACTAACTTGCCATTAAATTTGCGAAAGATAACGGTCTGTCTTTGACAACAAATAAAAACCGTATATTGACAATCATACATTTAATAATATTTCTCTAAACAGAGGAATCTAATTTAAAGAATTAGGAGTTATTTTTGTTTCGAAACTGAGTTCATATTAATGACACTAACGTTTTGTTTTTACCATTTAATTCTTTTGTTCCGTTTCAGTTCGAATATGCTAGTATAATTTGGAATCCTGGGTATCAAACATATGGTAGTAATTTAGAAAATATTCAACGCAAATTTTTAAAGTTCGTATTCTTTAAAGTTGATTGCGTTTGCCCAGTTATCGGAGCACCACATCAAGAGCCATTAACTTGGCACAAAATTTCATGATTCCCAGAGTCAAGGAGATTACTGATCATAATTTGAAAAACAGTAGAGGGAAGAAGCGAATCAGTACAATCAAAAGTACCCGTGAAATCATCATTACTTATATTTAGATGTGGTTGCCACGAAAGAAAGGAGCTCTGATTTAACTGATAGACAGTCAATATGATTTTCGTTTGACATTGACATAACGAAGATTTTCATAAAATGTGTGTGTAATATCCTTCATTGAAGTGTCAATAAATTTGATTAATAATGATATTGATGGTAATAGATATGATGCTATTTTTAATGATAGCGACGATGATGTTCATAATGGTAGTGATAACAGTGATGCTAACGTTAATACTCTCAATATTGTTATTGATTTAAATGCTGTGTAAACCTGGATATGAAATTGCTGTTCCACAGATAATGACATTAGTGGATGAAGTTAGTTGCGAAACTTTTTAGAAAATAATTTAAACCAATCTGGTGACCAGTTGATGCTTACAAGCTTATAACTCTTTTGGTGTAGCTTTGCCGCTGACGAAGAGGTCTTCGAGAAAAGGACAAGGTAATTATAAAAATGCAAAACTTTTTTGCTGGCATATCGTTGTTAAAATTAAATTGGAGGATTTTCTGCAGCACAGCAGCGTCGATTTTACTTATTCCAGTCTCCACCTTAATATAGATGAGCTTTATCCGTTAAATTATTGAGCACATTAGAATTCAGCTGATGATATAGCTAGTAGACGAAACGTCCAACACAAATTCCGTTAACAACCAATAAATTAACAAGGATTTTCCGTTTCTTGATATATTTTAAAATAATGCTGGGAAAAAGTAAGTTAAACACGGAAAACTTGGATACTCTGGACATTTGGCTGGTTAAGTGCCTTGTTCCCGAAAACGGTTTATTTCATCGAAATCAAACAGTAGTAAATTTTTTTACTTGGGTGCTTTGAAAATGAACTACAAAATTTAAAAGATCTACCCTCCTCAAACCTATTGCGGACCGGAAGGTCAGGGAGGTTGTGTCATAGGAGAAAATTTTATATATGAACTTATGGGATTGTTCACACGTATTCTAAACACCGCTATGAGATGGTCCACCCTCACCGGGACACCCTATCTCTGATTTAAGAAACCTAAATTAATTCTACTTAATTTTCGCATTAAAAACTACTGGATAAATTCAGATTCATTTTTTCAATTCATTTAAATGATGTAGATCCTAGATATCTATGATTTAATTATCATTACCTTTCGCAACAAAACTGCATTTATGATTTGTTTTTTCGAAATAAGAATTTAGCAATACATGTTTCTTCATTCTTTAGATAAATAATATGATCGTATATCCCCTTTTTCTGAAAACCGCTTACGAGTTTCATTATGAGTAAGTCATAAAACAATTGTTATCTACAGATGTCCATAAAGTTTACGTATTATTAGTAAAACATTCCTATAAAAGAGAAAACTCAACTTTGGTATTACCCACTTACGACAAAATCGTTTAACAGCAAACCAAATAGGGTAATAAAATGGGTTATCCAATTCCGGTGCTACTTGGTGTAACAATGTTAGTAGTTATTGTGCAGGTAATGTTTTTTAATTATTTAATATATGACAAGTACCAAAGGAAAATGTATACGAAATATCCAATTCTCGTTAGATATACATAACCAGAAGAATAATTATTTCAGATTAATTTAATTTTGGCTTCATCATATGGTTTTTCTCTAGACATGTTAGAGGTAGATGTAGCAACCATTTGTACTTAAGAAAATTGTCAATGTGTTAAATTTGATACGAAGGTTTTATTGCTAAGTAACATTTTTAATAATTTTCAAATATCTCCAAAATTATGTTGTTTTCCTTAACTGTGGAAATCTGCGTTTATTTTTCCGTTACATAAATCAGGTAACAAATCTGATATTTATAATTACAGACCTATTTGCTATTTTTGTTGTATAGGTAAAGTCTTTGAATCCATAACAGCTGATTGCCTTCTTCTAAATTTCAAAAATAATATTTCCCAGGTACAACATAGTTTTATCCTGGTTGTGGTACTGAAACAAATTTGTTCACAAATTTCATTGTTAATTATATTGAGGGATACTGTTTACACGGACTTTCATAAATCCTTCGATTGGATTGACCATAAGTTATTGATCTAAAGCTTCAGTATTTATTTATTTATTTATTTACGTACATCATCCAACAGCCGAAGTCAATTACTAGATGGGAAAATACAATAATTTAATTATTAACACATTGATTAGGTATATGTATAATTACAATCACCAAAATACACTATACATAACTGACAGAAGTATGTAATAGTTTAAAAGCTAAACCTATAATTTGTGAAGAAAAATAATGTATAAAAGTAGAAAATTCATTTTGTAGTAAGCAGATTTTTTTAAATCTCTTTTTAGTACAATTAAATATATCAATTTTGTCTTGTACACTATTATAATTGTTACACATAACATGAAGCGGCGAGAATTTAAGCTTATTCTTCTGTGGCTTGGCAAGGTCATATTATTCCGAACCTCAATTCTGGTCACATGAAAGGGCAACTACTCTTTCATGTCTCTAATATCATAAGACAATCTATGTTATTATTTATAATTTTATACAGAAATATAAATGATTGTGAGATCCTGTGATCTTGTAAGCTTGACACTGCAAATCTGTTAAGTAATAATACTTGAGGTGCTCCAATAGGTGGATACAATCCATCTTCTTTAAATACCAAATACTTAAGAAAACGTCTTTGAATAGTCTCCAAGTTTTCAATATACGGCAGATATCCAGAACTCCAGATTAAAGACGCATATTCAAGCTTAGACCTGACAAAAGTATTGAATAACAATACTAAGACATTTACATCAGTGAAAGCTGCAGAATTTCTTATCACAAAACTTAAGCTTGTACTACGTTATTTGTATGTGAATTAAAACTTAATTCACTGTCAAAGGTGACCCCCAAGATCTTTTATATAATTAGGACGACTTAAAATGCTGCTGTTCAATTCATAGTCATATAATATGGGATTTTGTTTTTTACAATATGACATTACATTACATTTCTCAGCATTTAGTGGAAGATTATTTAATGTACACCAATTACTCACTTTCATTAAGTCACTCTGTAACTGTTTACAATCTGATTCAGAGTCTACACAATAATACAGTTTCATGTCATCTGCATACAGTAAGTAGCATGCTTCTAAGTTAACTACAATATCATTTATAAATACTATAAAAAAGAAAAGGTCCCAGAATGGATCCCTGGGGTACGCCAGGCTTTACTGGTACTGCAAATGATTTAACACCACGACATTCAACATATTGTGTTCTCTTAGTTAAGTAAGATTTAAATAGATTCAACAACTAGATGGAATGTCCAGCAAGTTTAAGTTTACTCAAAAAGTAAGGCATGGTCTATCCGATCAAATGCTTTTGATATATTTTGATATATAGGACATTTACTTGACCATTTAAATCCATGTAACGAGCAATATATTGCGAAATACAAAATAAATTAGAGACAGTTGAAATATTTTTTTATGAATCCACGCTGATGAATTATTAGTATTATTATTAGAATTATTAGTATGAAATATTATAGAATAATCAACAATCTGTTGTTATGGCCCCAAAGTATATTTGTATAATAGGTCTAAAGTGGTTAAAATTGACAAGGTTTCATCATAATGTCATATCTGATGTTCCGCAAGGAAGTCACTTGGGGCCTATCTTGTTTTTCTTATTTATTGATGATACCTTTTCTTATATATTAATGATACCTTTACAAGTATTAAATTCATTATTTGTAGACGATTTAAAAATATTCTTAATTATAAATATGGATCTAGGCTATCAAAAAGTGTAACAAGATCTAAATTTACAAACTGAAGCTCATCTCTAAATACGAAGTTAAATTATAATAAATCATTACAAAACACTGTCTTTTTTTACTTGCCTAATTTTCACTTTTACAAAAGTGAAAATTAAACAAGTAAAGAAGCAGTGTTTTGTAATTATTTCATTTCAAAATGAATTTTCACAAAGTAACATCATCTTCAATCAACTTTTTTTAAATTAAAGTGTAAAATTATCACATTCACTCGTAAAAAAGAATATTAATGTATCTAATTAATCTCAAACTCATTAAACTCAAACCATTTAATTCTAGTTGTTATGATAACATATCTAATAAATTATTGTTAAAAAACAGTAAGCATTTAATTTGTAAATCTTTATCGCACCGTATAGATTTGTCTTTTGAAAAAGGAATTTTTCCAGGAAAATAAAAACTCTCAGTGGTTAGCCCGCTATATAAAAAGGGTGACTCAAATGCTTACGGTAATTACAGAGCTATCACATTATTATCTAGCTTTTCGAAGCTTTTCGAATTAGCATTAAATGATCAACTAGCAATATTTTGTTTGCGTAATAATATAATTTCACCAGTACAACATGGTTTTGTAAAAAATAGAGGGGGTAGATAGAGCATTAAGTAATTTTCATATACAAATTGTAAATGCACTTGATAAAAAAATTTGCCCCTTGGGCTAGTCATTGATTTTTTCTCGTGCGTTTCAATGCGTGGATCATCAACTACTTCTAGAAAAACTCAATAGGTATGGAATCAGAGTACCACCATTAAACTTCAGTACCTCATATTTAAGTAATCGAGTTCAAATTGTTCTAGACAATGATGCCAAAAGTGAGCCTAGAAGGCGTCCCGCAGGGTTCTATTTTAGGTCCTCTTTTATATATTATTTTTTCCAATGACTTGATCTCATTTTTGAAAAATTTTAATAACTTGTATACTGTTTGTTATGCAGATGATACAAATTTTTTAATTATTGACTCCAACACGACGGTAGCAATAAATTCTGCAGAAGAGATTTACAAGAAATGCATATTCTGGTCAGAAAAAAATTTTCTAAATATAAATGAGGACAATCAGTTTAATATAGAAAGCTCAAGTAAAATATTAGGAGTCACTTTTTACAGCACCTTAAAATGGGATATCCACATTGTCAAAAGTTGCGGACCAGTTGCTTGGCATTACGGTCAGTGGTAAACCACTGTAGCCAAAATATTGTTATCAGCCTGTATTGTGCTAATTTTCATTCTCAAATGTGATATCTTATCATTCACTGGGGAGTCACTGTCAACGAGTTTTTATTCTACAAAATTATGCTTTAAGAATAATAGCTCGACTACCAAAAAGAGAATCATGCAGACAGGTATTCAAAAAGTGAAAAATTTTGACATTAACTGGTACATATATTTATGAACTGTTTTGTTTTCAAAAACCTGATCATTTTTCAACAAAATCAAATTGACCATGATCACGAAACCAGATTTAAACATAACCTTTATCCAGACCGACATCATTCCACTACGCGATATCAAAAAAGTCTTTATTTTAATAGGTGTGAAATGTTTAATGATGTCCGTAAACACCTCTATTTTTAAAAAAAGACTTAAACAACTGCTTGTTGATAAGAACTGTTATTCCTTTGATGAATTTTTTTCTACAAGCTAACTAATCAATTTTAACTTTCCTCTTTCCTCAATTTATTGTCTTCATAGTCAACTATATATTATTTTTTAGAGTGGAATGAAAAATAATATTAACTGAAAATTTTTTGTTAATTATTATTTACTAACTTTTACAAATCTTATCACAGATAAGTATAACATATATCTTTTTAAACAGTTATTTTCCCGGCTATTTGCCCAAACGCTGAAACTTGGATTACAAAAAAAATAATATGCAACTTTATGTTCAGTACAACTTACTCAATAATGTTATTTTTAATTTCAACTATTCTGTCTAGTAAAACCAAAAATAAATAAAACACAAGGTACTCACCAGTTGACATTCACTTTAAAAAACTTCAAAATATCTCCCGACACGTGTTTCTGCTTGCCATAGCGTCATCAGGGTAGCAGGCACATTTAAGGAATCCAAAGCAAGGAAACTTGTAAAACTTAATGTAATAAACATTAATGGCTTCAAAGAACAGAATAATTGAAATTATATAGTGGAAATACCCCTTAGGGTCAATGAAATAATTTAAAAACAAATTAAGTTCCCCTTCTTGATAAAAGTTAAAATATAGAGTGGAATGAAAAATAATATTAACTGAAAATTTTTTGTTAATTATTATTTACTAACTTTTACAAATCTTATCACAGATAAGTATAACATATATCTTTTTAAACAATTATTTTCCCGGCTATTTGCCCAAACGCTGAAACTTAGATTACAAAAAAGATAATATGCAACATTATGTTCAGTACAACTGACTCAATAATGTTATTTTTAATTTCAACTATTCTGTCTAGTAAAACCAAAAATAAATAAAACACAAGGTACTCACCAGTTGACACTCACTTTACTAGACAGAATAGTTGAAATTAAAAATAACATTATTGAGTCAGTTGTACTGAACATAATGTTGCATATTATCTTTTTTGTAATCCAAGTTTCAGCGTTTGGGCAAATAGCCGGGAAAATAATTGTTTAAAAAGATATATGTTATACTTATCTGTGAAGATTTGTAAAAGTTAGTAAATAATAATTAACAAAAAATTTTCAGTTAATATTATTTTTCATTCCACTCTATATTTTAACTTTTATCAAGAAGGGGAACTTAATTTGTTTTTAAATTATTATTTTTTATTGACTTTTTACATTTTTGTACAATGTATTTTGTATTTGTATGTATATTATTTTAATTTGTGCTTTATTTAGTGTATGTATAAATATATTTTCTTTTTTTTTATATTTGACGCTCTCTACAGTTATTTGCATTTATTGTACATTTTGACTGAGAAATAAAGAATTATTATTACTATTATTAATGAAATCATTGGAATTAATCACAGAGAAACTAGATGATGCAATAGGTAAATTTTCCACTTCTGTTAACCACTTTGATAGGTGGTAAGTCGGCGATCAAATTGTTGAAACAATATGATGCACCGACTACCCTGGTTCAAAAATTTCTTAAATATATCCAACTAATTCAAAGGTTATTTTTTCATTTTGTAAATTTTTTAATTAGATCTACAAACTAATCTTTGAGAAACCCCGTATAATTTTTAAACAACATAAAACTAATATAATCTCAATCAATTTGTGTCAATATGTGTTACAAAAGTAAGATGTCAACATTAGATTTGTTTATATTATTGTGGAAAAATAATGTAAATATATATCTATTGTATCATATCTGGATTCTGATATTTTTATTATTTATTTAAACTAAATGTATACATATCTTATTAATTGATCTAAGGGCTTACAAAAGAAGGTATTTTTTTATTTGATAATCTTAAATTAACATCCATATTTGTTGTTTTCGTCACAACAACTCTAAAGCAGTAATTAATATGATTGAGCTGTTAATTCCGATTCACAACACTCTAAAGACAAAGAATGAACTTTCAGTTAGTTACATCATGGAATATTAATTTTAGGTTCACGCAGTGGAACCACAAGATGACATCGAACGTTTGTTACTAGAGCCTCGAAACAAAGCTGATGACTTATTAAAGAAACTTAGAGCTGTTGTTGATAAAGCTTTGGTTGATGCTCAAAAAGCTTTGGACGATGCAAAAAATAAAGTAAACGAAGTCGCAGATAAAGTTCAAAATGCAGCTAAAGAGAAAATGCAGGGCCTTCAAAATGAATTCAGAGCTGAACTGGACAAACTGAAGGACAAAGCAAAGAAAGCAGGTGTAAACATTGATGATTGTCTTAAAGAAAATGAAGATCGTTTGGTTAATTTGCCCAACCAACTATCCAACGATATGGTACATTGTGTCTCGGACAAAATAAACGAAGGAATTTCCTATGCTCAAGATGCATTAAATCAGGTGTGTGTGTGTGTGTGTAACAGTAAGGTAACTGCCCTAATTTATTTATGATTCAAATTGTTTTCAGGTCAAAAAAGTTGTCGAAGAGATCGAGAACATCAAATCTAGTATCAAAAAGTGCGGCCACGGGATCAAATCAATAAAATGTTTGGCTAAGCTGGCACTTAGAATTGAAAAAGACATCACCACGTTACCAACTAAAATCCAAGCTGATGTCGCTGCTACAGTATTGTTGATCAGTAAATTGAAAGAACAGGTTCAGAAATGTGCTTCAAGCAAGGTCGACAAGTGCGAGAAGGATGGGAAGGAAATTTTGGAAACCATCGGTCTGTGTGTCGGGAAGAAAATTATTGGTAAAAAATGAAAAATATGTTAATCGAGCCTATACTGCATAATTTATGTTTCTTTAATAAAGTTATTTTAAAACTATAATGTATTTTCTATAATATTGTGATTTTCTTCAAGATTTACAGTGGAATGCAATTTATAACGTATAATTTTATTTTATTGTCGATTTTTTAAGAACCTCGGGAAGCATATAAGCATTCCTTACAGTCATACGGAAATGGCAGTATTTCTAGCAATTCCATTGGCCTTTTGCAGGTAGCCGCAGGGCATGCGCAGTTATATGTCAAAGTGTATTAAATCCTTTTGGAATGATTTGTGAGCAAGGAACTCGTTAGACGATAGAGAAGATACTCGCCTAGCACGCGGTAGGTCCAGGGTTCGAATCACAAACTTATTATTATTATTTTTTTTTTTTAAATAAGAATTTTTTAGTTCCTTAGTAAGATTTTCCTTGCCCTTTATTATAGTTTGTTTATTTTCCTTGCCCTTTATTATAGTTTGTTTATTTTCACGGTGCCGAATTCCCCTTCAAAAAAGATATCTGATGAGCACTCCATGCCGTGGCCTTGAAACGGCTAATGAAATTGCTAGAAATACTGCCATTTCCTTATGACTGTAAGAAATGCTTATATGCCCTCGGGAAATATTAAACTTGATTCAGTTCGAACTTAACAAAACTTAATAGTACGAAGAATGAAGTTATAATAGCCCAATCAGCAGGTCATTTAAGGTAGACAGTTGCGAGGTTGATACCGACCCACACTCAATAAGAAGCAACCACTTATGTGTTTAAAAAACCCATTTCTTGTAAATGCGCCAAAGGTGCGATGCAGGTTGTAGTTGTCTTAAAATAGGTTTACGTTGTTCAATAATTTGTGAATTCTGCCAAATCTTGTTCGATGACTGTGGACGTGTAGTAATTGGACGAAGTCGACGAGAACTGAACAGATAATGAAATAGAAAACGCTTTGGAGTATTCCGACCATTCTCAGTTAACTTGGGAAAATGAGACAGATAGACAGACAAAAATCAAATGAATGGTTAGGTTAGGTTAGGTTATTGTGAGTGGGTCCTTATGGACCCTCCACTGCGGCCATTACCAGGCCTATTGTAGCTCACTCCTAATTATATTTCACCCAATAAGTTCAGTCTCTTAATGAAACTGATAACTTTATTAGATGAGATGTGTCCAGATCCTCTGGCAGCAGTTGCCCTTTGTCAAATATTGAGAATCGGATCCTCTCCATAGTGGGACAGATGCATAAGATGTGGTCTGCCTTCTCATCATCCTCCAAGCATAGACGGCACTCGGCGGTTTTCGCTAGGCCGAGTTTATGCAGATGATCGTTTAGTCGGCAGTGCCCGGTATGCAAGCCTGTTAGAGTTTTCAGGTTTATCCTGTTTAACTCTAAAAGTTTCTTAGTTCTTGATTTCAAAGGGTATTTTATAAACGCCTTCGAATGAACTAATCCTGGTAACTCTTGCCAATACTAGAGAGTTTTCCTTTCAGCCCAGGTTGACATAGCCATCTTAGCAGTACTTGAAGATATGCAAAGTATCGGTTCTGGTCCGAGATTCATGATCCTGCTCCTTCTTTGGCCAAGGAGTCGGCTATTTCGTTACCTTCCATATCAGAGTGGTCGGATATCCAGACCAGAGTCAGAGTCTGTAAACCAGCAACTGTCTGCCCTCAGTATGTCGGTTTTATTCCGATCCCACTTATCTCTTTCCGGAAAAAGGATGTTGAAGGTCAGCTCGTAGTTGTTCATAGTTGGCATAGTATCTGAGTACATTCCCAGGATGCTGTGACTTTCTATGTCATCCAGCAACCTGTTCCGCTCTATGATACTAGTATGTGGCATATTAATGGCCGCTTGTTGCAGTCTATATGTTGCCCACCTGACCTATCTCTCCAAATATATATGAGGATGGGGGTAAGTCCAGGAGGATTTCCATTGCCAAATGATTGGACTATCGACTTCAAAACAAATGTGAAATAGCTTAGTGGACTAGAGCTCCTGGGTATACGACATAAAAAAATTTCAAACTGGTCGCGGAAATTGGGCGAGAGGGATAGAGAAGTAAGTAGTACGTTCAACTTTACGTAAATATTTACTGGTACGTATTTCGACGTCTATATTTCCGACCAGCCCTAGAACAAAAATGTATAGAACATTTTTTTGTAAAGAATTTCTGTTGACACTAACCGAGATTTTAAAAAAAAAAAAAAATTTTTTTTTTCCAGGCAATTTTTTCAAGATGGCGGCAAAAGCTTAATCTTCCAGGGGATACAAAACTAGTATGTGACTTTTGAGACCCAAATAAATCTTTTAGAATTGATTCTAGCTTGTTTGGAATTACTCCCGCTCGTAATGCCCCCAACTACTGGCCTATAATACAATCTTATTTTGCTATTTATTTTCTCGATGAATGCAGCTGAAATGTAGATCTAGATCTTTACGGTTTATTAATAAAATGGATTGTTTACTTATTTTTTCTTTCGAAACAAAAATTGGAGCAATGCACATTCACTATTGACATACGATTGTAATTCCCTTTTTTCTGAATACCGCTTACAGATTACATTACGATAAGCCACAATTGTAATACAATTGTTATCTACTACTGTAGTTTACTTATTAGTAAAACATGCCTATAAAAGACAAAACTTGCCTCTGATTGCTATTTATTTACGACAGTAAACCCACTAGAGTAATAAAATGGGTTACATAGTTCCAGTGATACTTAGTGTAACAATTTTAGTAGTTGTTGTGCAGGTAATATGTTTACTTGTTTATTTTGTACTTATAAGTCCATCATCGTCATTTTCTAGGGGTGCTAATAATTAAAAAAATTTTCAACTGGTGATCAAATATAGATCGATTAAAAAATATACAGGATGTCCTCTCGGTAACGCCGTGGACCAAAGCGTTAAGTGACAAATGTAACTGGTTTACTCCCTTATCGACTCCCGGGTTCAAATCCCGGTTTCGATTCTGGCAAAGTCGAGGGGTTTGGTCGTGTGTGTCCGCGTATTTTTCAACTATGTAACCCCTGTCCGTGCAGCCTCGGCTTTGTTTTGGGGGTTGTCTAATTTATGTGGTGTGTCTAATTTATGTAGTGTGTCTAATTTATGTGGTGTGTCTAACGGGGAGCTTTCACGATTCAGATATCAGAAACTACCAATAGAAACATTGTGCACAGTACAGGGTGGATCAAATTAGATCGTATTTGGGGTTTTCTCTAAAACTATGGCAGATAGACAAAAAAACAATATACGTGCCCCGGGCTCAATTTTCGAGAAACAAAAAAATGGCTAAAACCGCAATTGTCTATCTTTTTCAACTACCGAGCTGCAGAGCGTTGGCATTTTTGGATGACCTGATCTCAATTACCACGTGTCAAATCGAAAATCGAGTAACACATTCTTAAGGCACATTTTTAGTAGAATCTGTTGCTGATAAGAAGAAAATTATGCATGCCTCAATTTTCGAGATAAAGACAACTTGTTTCTCTAAACGGAACAGCCTGTAAATATTTCATTTTTCGATCACAACTTAAATTAGCTTTCCAACGATATATCATATGTCATATTTATCTCTAGAAAAAGTGGATAATTGTCGAAAAATTAAATATATTTGTGAGGAGGCCATGGAAAACTATTAACAACAACACTTATAATATAAAATAATTTTGCCAAAAATAGGAAAAACTAAAGTACAACAATTGACATCTATGCAATTTTGACACCTTCTCCTTACAGCATTTGTTGCCTCTCTAAACATGACAGGAGTTATTGTCCGAAACGCAGCTAATGTCTTGTTCTCCAATTCTTCTATGTTATAAGAACGTTCTCTATATATAATATTTTGTAAATAACCCCAAAGCCAAAAGTCAGCAGGGGTTATATCGGGAGATCTAGCTGGCCACAAAATAGGACCATTATTTCCTAAAAATTTAACAATATCTAAACTGCTTTGTTGTTTATTAATGTCCAGTTAGCTAAATTAATTCTTAGTTATCAATTTAGTTAACTTAGTTAACTAGACATTGATAAACTAGCCCTGAGTGATATACAGGGTGGGGCAATAGTGCGTCGAACACCTATTATAAATTTTTCTAACGAGTTATTTGAGGGAACCTCTTTTTTAAGTTTATTCTTGAATTTGACACTTATTTATTTATAAAACGAAAATGGTTGCAATTAGCCATAGGGAAGTACTTACAAAAAAATGTTCGTTTTTCATTTCTACATCACATCGTCGAAAAATATACAGAGTGTTCCATTTGAAAAAATTGAAGAAATTCAATTTAAAAAGTTCTTAATTGAATACTAATTTTTGCCACCCTGTCTATTTTTAGGAAATGAAAATGATTCAAAAATATTAATTAGATGTCTTTTGACTGGTATTCACCTAAGTTTTTCTTAAAACCCATAATTGTGACTGTGATGATTTTTTTTAATATCCATCTGCAGATGGTATTATTTCAACAAAAAAATTCATTACATCAAAGTGGTTGGGAGATAGCCAAAAATAATACAGGAATGAATAGAGCCTAGAAAGAGGCTTCAAAATATGTACTGATATACATAGCATTCCATTAAAAGAAAAGGCACTTGGTCCTGTAATTTCGTCTTGGCTCGCCCTGTATGTTCGAAAATAATTTCCAGTTATAGACTTTTTTATCTAGTTTATTTGCAATTTTTTAAAAAATTTCTAGCTATCGTAGAACTCGAGATATCGAGGTCCGACGCACTATTGCCCCACCCTGTATAAATACCTATCCAATCCTCCCCTAATTGAGTATTTAAATAATTTCGTGTTTCATTTGACGTATGACCTGCAGCGCCATCTTGAATGTTAATATAACTTTCGGTATTCGAATTACCATGAAAAAAATGAGGACCTATTATTTGGTATCCAATAAAACCACACTATATACCAAATCCAAATCGTCCTTGATGATTAACTGTGAAGATTACGTGCGGATTTTCATGAGCCCAATGGTGGTTATTATGCCGATTAAAAATTCCAGCACTGCTTATATGGGCCTCGTCTGTCCATATAATTGTTCCTTCAAATCCTAGTACTCATTGCATTGGCGCAAAAAAAACTGGAAATATCGAGACGCCTTTGAAAGTCGTGGGTGTAGATGGTGACATTCTAATTTTGTAGGGTTTGAGTTTATTTTTCTTTTAAGTAATGTAAAATATCCTGTATTTTACGAGACGATATATTAGGATTTTATCTTACAGTTTCTAAAACAATATTTTCTACAGCTTCTCTACCTGCTTTATTATACATTTTTGCTCGAGGTTTTACAAATGATCCAAACTCTTTTAAATTTTGTTGTAGCCTTTTGAATATTTTTATGTCTAGCTGTCTCTTTTCTGGATATTTAAAAATATTATTTAGGCGACACTGTCGGCACAAAGTTTTGCTTCGTTACTAAAACTACCATCGTTAGCCGATTGTGTTGATAATAAATTTATTTCATCAGTTTCACCGCTTTGATAATAACAAAACATGAATTTGTCAACCTGAATAAGTCTATTAGGTATTTGTAACAAACAAATATAGTATAGTTTAGTACAAACTAATTTGCAACATAAAAAACGACAGCTTGTTTGATGACAGTAAAGGTATCAAAGAAGCAAACGTTTTTTATGCTGCAAATAAACTGTACTCAAATATTGCTGAGAACTTTCTGTGCATGGTATTGTACTATTTTTTTAATGGAATACGGTTGAGTGTTGAGTATACAAAATGTAGTATGAGGCAAAAAAGTTTTAAAATATATCATAATGAAGGCTATTTACGTGTATAATCGATCAAAAGTTCTGCCAAAAAAAAAAACCGTAAGTGGTAGTTTGTTGTATCTCCCTAAGGGAAGACGGGATGGTTGATAATATCTTCAGAAAATGAGTAAAATATATACATCAAAAATTACCTCTTTAAACCACTTTGCAAAAGAGAATATAAAATTAGCCCTTGGTGTACCCCTTTGATAGGGTGTAACTCGCCAAGGGAGGCTAAATTTTAAGAAGTTTATATAAAATACCTCTAAATTTTTGTCAAAGAATCTACCTGACAAAAATTTCCACCTATTTTCTGGACACCCTGTATAATAGATCTGATTTGTAACCATTCATTAAAAATTTTCTCTTTGTAAAATTAAAAATAAAGAATTTGGGGTTCCGGAGACCCCTTTTCAGGATGCCTATCTTGTTTGTTAACAAACTCATCCTTTTCTTTGGTCTGGACAAAGATTATAATCTTTGGCCTCGAGAATGTCTATACCCAACTTGACAGCTTTGTCTGAAAAACCGTGGCTACTATCGCGATACAAACAGAGACAGACAGACAGAATTATAGTTTTGCTGAAATGATATTTTTTCGTCATAAGTCACATAGAAATGCTACAAAAATGTTTATATTTTTCGCTAATAGTATTACTAAAAACATTAAACATTAGTAATTTCTGAATAATTATTTTTGGCTTGTGGACTCACACAAAGCGATAAACAGTCGGACAGGTATTCAGACATTAGTGATAAAATAGTAATACATAACTTTTAATTATTTATATGTTGTTTTATTTATTTATTTATTTATTGATCTATTTGCCCAACAGATTACAGAATCCAATTACAGGACAACAGTGTAGTTAAAAAAACTTCAAATTAAAAATATACTTAAAAACTATAACTTAATATAATATAATATAATATAAAATATTCATAAAACTATAAATAACTAAATAAAAGTAGTAAGCAGTGAGTAGCAAACAATACCGTATTAAATTGAAAAGTACAAAATTACAAAATTAAACTATATATCTATCTAACTATCTAACTATCATCATTTTTCATCGAATGCAAGATATAAAATATGAAATATAAAATGAAAAAGTATGAAAGAATTAATAGAGATGTTATAGATATGAAAGAGCGTATTTCTAACTAAATTACATTTCCAAGATGCTGCGTTGCTGTTCTAATAAAATTATCAAGAGACATATTATTTACATCACTATGACTAGCTATTTGGTTTAAGTTAGTGCTCATCGTATGCAATGGTGACTTTAAAAGTATGTTAGTTGTAGCAATTGGCAAGTGAAGTAACTCAGTTTGCCTAGAGGCTGGTCTCGGTAATCGAAATTGTAGCATTGTGATTATAGGAATACAGTATATCTTGTTATGCATTAATTTGAAAACAAAAGCTAAAGTAGATAATATCCTTCTTAAATATAAAGCTGGCATTTCGAGTTCTTCATATAACATATACTGATTATACCCTATTTCAGGATATACTCCGTTAACTTTGTAGTATAAGAGCTTGCAAAATTTCCTCTGTACTCTCTCGATTGCTGATTTCTGAAGATCATAATATGAATACCAAATAATAGATCCATATTCTAACTTAGATCTTACAAACGAAAAATAAAGTGTCTTTAATGCTAGAACATCATTAAAATTACGGCAGTTCCTGGTTATGAAACTCAGCATTTTTAAGGCTCATAATGTTATCGTATTGATGTGTTCATTGAATGAAAATTTATTATCAAATAAAATACCTAAGTCTTTGGTAATTTCACAACGTTTTAACTCGGCTGAATCTAGTACATATGTAAAAGATATAGATTGTTTTTTTAAGTATAGCTGATCACCTTTGTCAATATTCATATATAATTTGTTTGATGTACACCATAACTCAATTTTAGATAGCTGCCTCTGAATAAATCGACAATCCTCAATATTATTGACGGCATGGAAGATTTTAAGGTCGTCTGCAAATAAAAGTTTTTCGCAATCGATAACATCAGTCAGGTCATTAATAAATAGAAAAAACAAGAGGGGGCCCAAATTTGAACCCAGTGGTACTCCCGAGCTAGCTATGAACTGTTTAGATTCAAAGCCATTATATGTAATGCATTGAGCTCTATCGGAGAGATATGACGTGAAAAGTGTTAATAGTGTGTTACTGAATCCAAAGTTAGTAAGCTTATTAAGAATTATGTTGTGATCTATGCGGTCAAATGCTTTGGAAGAATCCGTGTAGATCACATCCACCTGACCTTGACTATCAATTATATTACACACATATTGAGTAAAGTACACTAGGTTTCTGACAGTACAGCGATTTCCCATGAACCCATGCTGAGCAGGTGATATTAGATTTTTTACGTTTGGATAGTTGTTAGTACTTAAAGGAAATAAATCAGGTATTTAGCAACAATCTGAGAAATGAGACCTTCCATTCTTCTTCATTTCAATTTAAAGAATTATCTATGTAATTTTTGTGGTGTTTATGTTATGTTGGTGATGTTATGTATGTAAATTATTATATTAATGAATATTAATTTAATTTTCTAAAATGTATGTTATTAGCATATCTACACTCTGATAATATATGCATAAAATCTTGATATATTTTTTTAAAATCGTATGAAGAACAAAGCAGTTTTTGAATTGTCAGATTTTTGGTAAATACCTAAATCAAAATATAAATACTTATTTATATTTTGATTTAGTTATTCACCAATTGAAATACCTTGAACATATAAAATCCTACCAATTGAAACTAACATTATATATTACAATGTAAAAGTTATAAGTCCATTGAGCATTTTTGTGACTTGATGAATACTTATTGTCTTGATTCACGGGATATTTGAAAACGTTAATAATGAGCAAATATATGATGGTTTCATAATTTAAATATAGAAAAATAAATAGTTAACTATAATTTCCATAACCTACTATTTTGTTTTGTGAAGCAATGGATAACTTTTCTTAAATTAGTCCCTTGAAAAACAATTTTTCCTCGGCATGTGATACTTTATCTGAAAGTTCTTTTTAAGCGCAATCTGAGAAACGAATAATCCAATATGGCTGCCATAAGAAAAACAAAAGTTACCTCGGATATCTCGAAAACATAAGACTATCGAGCATTCATTTCTAGAACATAATATTGGTCTCCAAAAAGTGTCCTAATAATGTAAAACTCTAAAACCTGTATGAACAAGGTTACAGCCAAAAAGACATATCACAAAATTTTCGTTTTTTTTTGGAATATCCCAAAAACGGTTTCAGTTGGCCGTGATTTCTTAACGGATTTGGAATCAGCATAAAATTTGCTAAAACTTATCCTATTCAACCGACCTTGCCGTTTCCGAGATCCATCGAATTAGAAAAACACGGTATATGGGTATATACAATTTTATTTTATTTTCACGAATGACATTTAATGACGTTCCATCAAATGTTATTCATTTCAGATTCAAGGACTGGAATATGAAAATGACATCCAACGTTTGTCGCCTGAACCAAGAAACAAAGTTGATGATTTGTTAAAGAAACTTAGACGTTGACAGGGCAGTAGCTGATGCTCAAAAAGCTTTAGACGATGCAAAAAATAAAGTAAACGAAGTGGCAGATAAGGTCCAGGCTGAAGCCAAAGAAAAAATGCAAGGCTTTGAAAATGATTTTAAAGCTGAATTGGACAAACTAAAGGAGAAAGCAAAAAAAGCAGGTGTGAACATTGACGATTGTCTTAAAGGAAATGAGGATCGTTTGGTTAATTTGCCCAACCAACTATCCAATGATATGGTACATTGTGTCTCAGATAAAATAAACCAAGGGATTTCTTATGCTCAAGATGCATTAAATCATGTATGTGCATGGCATTGAGGTAACTGGACCAACTTACTAATACAATTAATTTTCCAGGTTAAAACAATTGTCGACGAGATTGAAAACATCAAAGGTGAAATCAAAGCCTGCGGCCACGGCATCCACGCAGCCAAATGTTTGGCTAAACTGACAATCAAGATTGAAGAGGACATTACCACGCTGCCAACTACAATCGAGAAAGATGTTGCCGCTACTGTGTTGTTGATTACAAAATTAAAGGAAGAGGTTGAGAAGTGTGCCTCAAGTAAAGTAGACCAGTGCGAGAATGATGGGAAGAAAATTTTGGAAAGCATCAGCTTGTGTGTCGCGCAAAAAATTATTACATGACCGTAAAAACTTAACTAAGTTAAAGCAGGATTTCGATTTTCATACCATAGGTGCGTTCTAGCAGCAGTCTCGACAAGTTTGAAACCGGTCAGAAATATTCTTAGCTTAGCTTAGCGTAGAAGAGGCAGCTGAGTGAATATTTCAAGCTGGTCCGAGACTGCAGCTAGAACAAAGTTTACGTTCTGCTTTTTCTTTCATCCATGGTCGACATTCATTGAAAATATATTAACTCGTCATCTTAAGAAAATCAGTATTTATTTTATCATGTTTGATGATTTGATACCCTCATATATGTACATGTATACTGTATTTATGTATATGTATACTATGTATATGTATATTATGGATATGTATTTATGTATATGTATTATGTATACTGCATGTATTTATGTATTATGTATATGTATTTATGTATTTATGAATTATGTATATGCATACTGTATTTATTATATGTATACTGTAAATAAAAAACAATTCAAAATATTTTAAATTATTCATCGAATTTCTTTCTTTGATATAATTTTTACTTTCTTATACCTAATATAAGGAAGTATAGTAATCGTGATTTTTTTCTACCTCGAGATTTGATTGATATATACGTTTTAAACTCTTCTAAATCCATTCTGACTATTTTCCCAATGATGTCTGTCGGTGCGTGTGTGTGGATGTGTGTGTGTATGTGTGTATCCGCGATACTCAAAAAATATTAATGGGAGATTTTCCAAATTTGGCAGTTAAGATTTTCAACAATATTTTAGGTGACGCATTAAAAATGGTGAATGTTGTAGCACCAGAAGAGACATAATGAATGAAAGAAGAAAAAAGTTACAATTACATTTCTGGACGAATCTCGACAAATTATAATGAAAAAAGATAGCTTTACGAAAAAAAATCTGTCCGCATATCTGTAGTACCGCGATAGGTGCCACAGATTTTGAGATAAAGCTTTCAAATTTGGTACACTTGTTCTAAAGGTGATGTACAAAATTGGCCAGCTAAAAGGGTGTCCACAGGACCCAAACTTTTTTGTATTTGACTTTACAAAGAAATATATTCTTGATGAAAGATTATAAATCATGTCTACTATATTAAGCGAATAAAATATATTTTCCAAGTACTTAAATAAAACTGATGTAACCTAAATTATTTTACACATTTGGCCTCATAAAATGGGGTTAGGATAACTTTAACAGTTTAACGTTTGAAAGGTCTAATTTAGTTACAAAAATGTCAATGTCAACAACAAAAAATTATTAAAATATATAACATGAATTATTATTGACAGTGTCAAATGACGCTGGTAATTAATTATTTAAAAATTTTATTGAAATTTTTCAAGGTACGCTATTAAAATTTAATTGAGGTAAGTGGAGAATTAAATAGAATGATTTTTTTATATCAGAATGATATATACTGGTATAAGAAAGTTATGTGCAGGCCACATCAGATATTTTTTAACGCTATTGTTCGCCTGCTGTATTTTTCCTTTGAGGCTTCTACACTGCCAATTAAACTGTGACTTACAACCAATTATAAAATTGCCACGATGTTTAATAACCTTTGTTTACACTTCATTGGAAAACTGATTTTGGAGCTCATTATTTCAAGAATCGGAGAATAATTTGTACATGATAAAAAGTTAATGCAACTGTATATAGCAAAAAATATCGGGTATTTTAAAATGGCTTTGAAGAGAAATTTAACTCAATGCCAATCGTTATTAGAATTTGTTTATTTATGGAAAGGGTTAAAATAATAGGCAATGGATTTTATCAGTTGTCATATCACGATTTACGCAACCAACATCATATAAAATCATGACAAAATCGTTATATGTGTTCATGTTCAAATATAATTCTTACAAATTGTGTTAACGAACGTTTGCTACTCTCGGGAGTGCCCCAAGGTTCGATCTTGGGGCCCTTGCTTTTTAACATCTACACTGCAGACTTGTCACAAGTCACAAAGTACTGTTCCTTGCACATGTACGCTGACGATATACAACTTTACCTTGCTTTTGATGCGACGAAGCCTGAGGAAGCCCAAACCAAAATTAATCATGATTTAAATGAAATAAAAAATTGGACTCTTCAGAATTCACTTTTATTAAATCCAAATAAAAGTAAAAATATAATCTTTGGCACTGCAAATAAATTAAGAGTTCTTACTCACTTTCAATTATCAATTGACAATATAATTATAGAACAAGTTGACAAGGTGAGGAACTTGGGGCTAACCTTTGATAAAAATTTAAACTTTATTCCTCATATATCAGAAGTCCTTAGAAAATGTTTCTGCTCTTTTAAACAGATTTCAAGTTTTAGAAATATCCTTGATAGGGCCACTAAACTACTGTTATGTGAGTCCTTAGTCTTATCACACGTCAACTACTGTGATTATGTTTATGGGCCTTGTCTAAATTTATCAGAAGCAAACAAACTTCAAAAAATCCAGAATATCTGTATTAGATCTGTAACAAATAGTTCTATCTACGAGCATATAACACAACATATCAGGGAGTTACAACTACTAAAAATAAATGAGAGGCGCTTCCTACATTTCACCTCACTATTAAATAATGTCATCCTAACGCAAAAACCTATTTATCTCTATGATAAACTAATTGCGAGAAATGTTATGCATAACCGAAACTTGTGATATACAAACGACCAATTGCATACAATAAGGCCTAAATATGAAACATTTCGATCATCCTTTACCTACCTCTCGACTTATGTCTATAACAATCTACCTCCACAGCTACACAATAAATCAACAAATGTACTAAAACGTCAACTAAAGTCTCTGATTTTGAACGGCGAATTAAACATAAATTTAAAATTGTTTTAGACGGTGATAAAATAGTGATAAAATCTAGACATCATATAGATAAATACTGTTTTTGATATATATTATATGTTCATATACTGTAGATATATGTACTTAATTAGATATACGTTAGATATGCACATATTGTAATATTGGATATTATATACTGTACTATCATATGCTGGATAAAATCATAAGTTAGATATTATATACTGTACTAATACTACACCAATGGTATCCTAGGTTAGTAGTTTTAATATCAGTGTATACTGTACCACTAACCTTTTGTGTTAAATTCCTTCTATTTTACACAATAAAGACATTTATTTATTATTTATTTATTTATTTAATAAGAGTCAAAATAAAAAAAGTTAAACATAAGGTGCTATTTTACTTTTTTCAGAGGTAGCATGAAATTTCCTAGAGCACGATTCTTGAGTCAATGTACATCACTTCATATCTGAAATATTGAAGCTGTGGTCAGACATTAACAGTGAATGTTGGTTATCTAGATAGTGGCGTCAGACCTCAAACAACAAATAAAATCCCGAAGTCGGTTGCAACCGTTGACATGAAGACATTATCTATATCAGGTTATGCAAATGCCAAAACACTGGGTACTACACTCGATGGGGGTTTCGTCAACCAACTTAGCATCATCTAGGGGGGGTGTTAAAACTGTTTTAATCATCGTCCATTAAAACAGTTTTATTCAGCTGATGATGATGCCAACTTGGTTGGCGAAACGCACGTCGAGTATAATACCTAGTTCTGGCGTTTGTGATAACTAGATACCGGACAATTTCCGTGAGTTCGGAGCTCCCATAGAAAAGCAGTTTGTAAATTCCAATAAAAATAAATATATTGCGTCTATGAAAAATTTTCAGATATAAACTGTATTAGCTTAGAAAAGGGACATTTACGACATAACTTCATGGGTGACTCTGTACTTCAGATTGCTGTCATTGGCCTTCCTTCAAGTTTAAATATGAACCGATCGTAGAGAAACTAAAATTCAAAGCATGAAATATCATAATCAAATTATGGCTGAATACGAATTTACGAATTCAGTGACTTTTCAAAATTCGACGCAGTTGAATGGAAACAATTTTTTTTAAAGACGTCTACCTATTCAGAACACCGTAATTTATTTGGCCTCAAAGAGTTTCTGATTAATGGTTGTCAATGTCAAGTTGACTATAATCAAATTTTTACCAAATATGAAGGATGAATTATTATCAATTTGTTTCTTAATGGCATGCTTAATAATTAATCATTCAGATAGTGCTGATAGCTCTGGGTCTCATCTAATTAAAATATATTAAATTAGTATTGATTATATCGTAATAATAAGGAACCCAATATATAAAAAGGCGGAGAGTTTAACTAGACGAATATTCTGAATATTTTATAAAGGATATTAAATATGAAAACTATCATTAAAAACCACATTATTGTAAATGACAACTTTTCTGTGAAATGTTTGTAAAATCAAACACAGCGGTTTATATACACTTGATTTCAATAAAAACAGGTACACTTTCTTTTAGTTATGTAAATCATTCGTTCTTTGATTGATATTAATAATCTTACAAATGTCACTTTGACGTTAATCAGTGGCGTCATTATTAAAAATGGTTCGACATCTAACAGATATTCAAAAATTTCGAATTGTTTCTAAAATTGAAGATGGTTGGTCCATAAGAAGACTTGCTGCTGAATACAATGTGAGTAAAACCACGATAATGAGTGTTAAAAAACAATGGGAAACCAACCAAACGGTATCCTGTAAAGTTGGTTCCGGTAGGCCCAGAAAGAGCAATAATCAAGAAGATGAAAATCTTATAAATTACCTAATAGAAAACCCTTTTCAGACTGCAGTAAATGCAATTTCAGATACAAATTTCCCTGCTTCGGTATCTACTGCTTGCAGAAGAATAAAACTACAAAGCGACTTGAAGAGTTGTTCAGCGGCTAAAAAATACAAACTTTCAGAAGAAAAGAAGCAGGGTAGGATTATTTTTGCACTCAACTATATAATCAATGATGAAAACTTCTGGGGACAAGTTGTCTTTTCTGACGAAAAGGTTTTTAAATCCTGTAACGATGGACATGTTCGCGTATATAGGCCTCCTTCCACTAGATACGACGAAAAGTATACTTTCGATCCACAAATATCAGGAAGGTTTTCAGTCAATGTCTAGGCTTGGATCAGAAATGTATAGGGACTAATGATGAAACATATAAGAAAATTAAATAACCATCCAAATAATGCCCAAGAATTGGAAGGGATAATTGAAGACGCTTGGGAGAACTTGTCGCAAGAAGTTGACCTTGCAAGAAATCTGATTTTGTCCATGCCTGCAACACAGGCAGTTTTAGACGCTAATGGAGCAATGACAAAATATTAGTTAATTCTGTATTACGTAATTGAAGTTCATTTATTTTATTTTTTTATTGTATTTTTATGTTCAGTTTGCATTGTTTACATTTTCTTTAATCTCAAGTGGTATTTTTGTGTTCTTATTTTAAAAATTGAATTATCATTATTTAGTTAGTATTTTAAATACAACCATTAGAAGAATTATCCGTAACAAATATTATTTTTTTAAACAATAATATGGCAGGCTTGAAAATGTTATGAAAAAGTTATTTTCTAATTATTTTTTTAAAATTCTATTTGAATAAAATAAAACAGAAAGGTTTAATAAGTTTAAAAACACAACGAAAACCGATTTCCTCCAAAAAAAACCCAGGTCGGGGGTAAATCACCTCTTCTCCACCCCCCTCTCGACATGCCTGGCCAGCCCTATTTACAGACATATGCACACAACTAAACTATTGAGATTTTCGATTACAAGAGTTGTACCAGTTTTTTTTGAAATCAAGTGTACCTATAGGCTTGTGAGGCCGAGGCATAGTGGTGCTAAACTTAAAGGGGCGCCACTGAAATGCAATAAAAGAACAAATACGGAAAATTTCGTTTTTTCAACAAATAAAATTATCGCACTCTAATAATATTAGACTACCGCTGTTTTGGTTTAAATTTATTCTCTTAAGTAATGACAATGCTTGTAATTTTTAAAAATTTTCAAGTTTAACTACGATGTCAAAAGAGAAATACAGAAAAAGGGAAATATTTATAGAAACTATCTTACCAAATTTGCAAATTCTAAAGGAAGAAGGACTGTTTTAATTAATTTCAGTTTTATTTAAATGATTGTCTAAGATGCTTGGTAATGAGTTTGTAATAATATAATATCACTAAAAAAGTAGTAACAAAGAGTATCAAAAATAAACACGCAATAAATATGTTTAAATGTATGTATGTTGTACATATAAATGACCTAAAAGAATTATTTACTAATTAGTGCACCGTAAAACGGGGAAAAAGTAGCTTCCTTCTTGAAAAAAATTTTTTTTAAGGTACAACCACTTGGGACCTTCACAGCATGATAGCCTAGGTCCTTGGCCATCTGTAATGGCCAATTACAACATTTTTTTGAAGGTCAAACTTTTTTTATTACGAAGAATGTCATAAATTTGTCAAAATTAATTTTTCTTACTTTTTCACACATCCCTCATGATATCTCCGGAACCAATCGAGATAATTAAAGGTATTTTTTTTTAATTGATAAAGGAAATGTGAGCGAAAGTCACTGCTTTAATTTCGTTTTTATGGAAAATTTAATTTTTTTGTAAAACTAGGTAAAACTGGAACGTTTACTTTCCTTGCTGCATTTTTTTCGATAAGCGAAAAACTTTTTTTATTTTAAGGAATTTTGTCATACCATAAGTGTATGAAATAAAGCTTACACTTCAAGGAAGTTTTTAAAAAAAAAGTCAGTTCTCTACGACTTATAGTTTTCGAGATTCCGTTTTTTAAAGTTACGAGTTTTTCGATCCTAGATGCGCCTCACCGCGGCGCCACTCAAGTGTGTGTAGAGTGTAGACTATTGAATACAAGTAATCTTATATTATACATAATATATTGTCAGTTAGAAACAAACTTTTCTTTGTGTAATGTGAATGCGAATGAGTATTATTTTTATTGAGTTTTTATATATTATTTAATGCTTAACAATGGAATGTTTATTTTATGTTATCAGAATTAAAATCAGGTAATACAATTCTGGTAAAATCTGTTGATACTGATGTCCTGATTTTGCTTTTACATTATTACTGTGAAACACCAGATATGTATGTCCCAAAGGAATATATTTATACAATTAGGACATAGTAAGAATATACATTTTTTGTCAATTAACAATATTGTGGCAAATTTAGGAGAGGAAATATGAAAGTATTAACGATTCATTGCCTAACTGGTTGTGACAGAACTAATGCCATGTATAAAATAGGGAAGAAAACGGCATTCGATGTTTTATATAAAAATTTAAATTTCCCAATTTAATGAATTTTTGTTATTGGAACTTTAAGACTGTTTTTCTCGATTTTTTCAAATAATAACATATTGAAAATTTTATACGGTCGGAACCAGAATAAAAACTACTACCAAAATCAATAATAAAAAAGGTTGTCATTTAAAAAAAAAAGAGTCGATGACGTCATAACTTAAAAAATAAATGACATAAGAAACTGAAATTAGACTGAAAATATTTGCCGAAGTAAAGATCGCTATACCCCTTCGAGATTTTTTCCAAAAAAATTAATATCAATGGAATTACTGACTTTATGCGTTACTTAATTTCCACACTGTATAAGAATAAAAACAAAAATATAAAATCCCTAAATGAACTGCGATGGGACTTAACAAGTACAAATCGGCCAGCTTCCGAGCTGCCTCCTACTGACCATGCTTTTAGACAACATTTAAAAAGGTAATAATTATTTTTCTAGATCGCCCATACCTATTAAAAAAGAAACAAAACACCTACATGTAATTATTTTCTTTTTAGGTATAAATAATATAATAATAATAACACCACATGAAATTACAACCCTCTTTATCCCTGAAGGTCTGGAATGACCTTGTGTGGGAGAGGGCTACACATTTAGAGACAATGTACACACACCCAATGTCCGAGTATACTACGATTAATCTCTCTCACAGAAAAATCCCAGTTCCTCGACCGGGAATCGAACCCGGGACCCCGAAGTTTTGAGGCAAGTACATTACCTCTAGACCACGGAGCCAGGTGTCTGTATCAATTAAAAATTTAGTACAATAGCCATATACAATACATGCAGATGGAAGATCCAACTCGATACGGTTGGACATTTGAAGAAAATGTTTGGAAGGCAACTTTTTTCTAGTCAAGAATCTGTGCCCGATATTGTAAGGCAAAGTTTGTCAATAAGATGTTCCGACAGGGTCTGTAACAACAGTTGTACCTGTTTTGCTTAAGGTGTCTAGATATCTTTAGATTCCGACGTCGACGATTTTTTAAAATATTTTTATAACAAGTTTTAAATTTATATTTTAAAATAAATAATTATTTCGTATTTTTTTTAATTCAATTTTAGGTTTTAATATATAAACATAATGGATTTTAAATAATGTGCAATGTAAATAATGATAAGTAAAACCTAAGTGCTTAGGAAAATAAAATTTATATTAAAGATATGTCAAAAATAATACTTAATAGTATGCACCCACAACACGCATAGCACACTGATTAAAGCACAGTAGAACCTGGGGAAATATCCTGCCCGCAGATACTTAATTTCAAATAACAATAACTTGAAACGTATAAGTCGTAGAGTATTGCGTTTTTTTTTAAAAACTTCCTTGATGTGTTAATTTTATTCCGTATGCATATACTGTGGCAAAATTCCTTAAAACAAAAAAGTTTTTCGCTTACTGAAAAAAATACTGCAAGAAAAATAAATGTTAAAGTATTACCTAATTTTATAAAAAAACTAGGTTTTCCATAAAGACTAAATTAATTCAGTCACCTCCGCTCACGTTTCCTTTATCGACTAAAAAAAAAAACACTTGATTATCTCAATTGGTTCCGGAGATATCGTGAGGGATGTGTGAAAAAGTACGAAAAATTAATTTTGACAGATTTATGACATTTTTCATAATAAAAAAAGTTGGACCTCCCAAAAAATGTTGTAATTGGCCAATTTAGATGGCCAAGGGCCTAATCTATTATTCTGTGAAGGTCCCATGTGGTTGTACCTTCAAAAATTTTTTTGAAACGTTTTTGTCGGTTTTTTCAGTGTACTAAATGGGGCACCGTAGATGAATGTGCCAAATTATTTTATACTTCTCATGAACATTATACCTTAGACGGATATCAGCAAATTTTGATATTAATGTCCAGTGTTTAGAATCAAAATTATTCATAAAAATTAGACCAGCCGGCAGAAATTTTTAGAACGCATTAATAAATTGTAAAAAAGCTAAATTTTTGTACACGTAGATCTTAATGTCGTAACTATTATAGAGATTTGGAGGCAGCGAAAAATAACATCAATTCCAGGGTTGTCCCCAGGTGGTGTTACCGAGTAAAATAAAATGCTCATGCATATGACACAATTATTTTACCTTGTGGTTATTTTTACGAGTTCGGTGACATCCATTGTTAATACGAAGAGGACTACTGTAAGTATTGGTGAATGTATTTTTTTTACTAACGATCACAAGTGGAAAAATGTATTACTAAAGCTGGCAGAAGTGTGCGGCAGGACATAGGCTTACGCATCATAATAGGTGTAATAAAAGAAATTACTAGTAAAGAAAACAATAAAATGTTACAATTTATAACAATGTATGCACAACTTACGCTATTAGCTAGCTCGATGAACTAGCTTGGTTATCACAAACTGGAGAAAATCTGTAAAAACTTTGCAGCATCAGGTAGTTTCTATGGTTATCTCCGTATGTGATGTTCGCTGTGGTAAAGAAATTTGCTTATATTTTGAGAACGACCATTCGGCATCTATTGATGTAATACAGGCATACTTAAAATAGTCTTTGAACGCACTTAACGAATCTGGGGGTTGTACCATCAGTATCATCACAAATTTGTCTTAATCTGGTAAAACCGGTATCTTACTTTAACATACGTGCGAAGAACTTTTCTCTAACTTTACACGAGAACGGCCTACCAAACTTATTGTCGCGACACCATCAGTCACAAATATCAACACTTGATTTGTTGACAGATCAAACTTTCTAACGTCTCCAGCACCATCCACGTAATTGTTTTGCCAGTACACTCAGTTAGCCTTTTGCTAGCTAGTAATAGTGGAAATGTTGATTTAAGAGGGTCCAGTACACGTACTACAACATTTGCAATGGAATTTTTTTTACCATCTGTCGTCTCGTCAACAAATAACTACAGCCGTGTATTTTTTAATACACATTTGAACTTATTTACAATGTCTTCGCGTACAGTTGGTATATAGTTAGGCAACGTTACGCGACTTGGTAACGTCACCTTACATTTATTCCAGAACTCCCGAAATGGTTGTTTATCGAGTATATGCAGCAGAATATCACAGGTAATCAGTATTAACAGTAAATCGAACATAAACTGTGTTTTCGAAGGCACGCCATTTTTTTAGTTTTATGCTGCACAGTATTTATGTGACGTTTACAATCATATTTATCCCAGCACATCAGGTCTGTCTCGCATACTTTACAAATTATTGTAGCACCATTATAAAATAAATCCGGATATTTACCGATAATTTTATTCACTTTGTCAGTGTATGATCGTTTTTTACCCTTGCGCACGTCTGACATATTTTATTATTAAATTAATATTAACAATAAAATACAACAAATAAAATTAACAACAATACAAAAATATACAATACAACGGAGAGGAATAAATTGGCGTGTAAACACTACGACCCACAACAACTCGCTTCGATTTGTCCACCAGCTGGTCGTTACCCCACCAGGTGTCTACCTGCTGTTGCACCACTGCATAGCCGCACGACTTGCCAGCTTTATATATAACTAATATTTGTTGTAAATGTTCTGGAGTTAATTTCCGGCGCCTCTAATTAAAAATCCATTTGTATTGTAAGAAGGGTCGTTCAACGTCAACAGATGTAATTGGCGCATATTTGAAATATCTGAACTTTACTCTCTGAGGGAATTGAACAAGAAATTTTAAGAAACTTAACCCTCGTTGTCTTTAATTTCGCACTGTTTACGTATCTATGTACGTATTATCCACATAGGCATTTTATAAACACTATTTATTTAGAGGTATTTATGAGCAGTGCGCGTAAACGCGATAGACAAGCGACCTCGCAAGCAGGCACCTGCTATTGGACTCTCGGTGATACCAAGCCTTTCCCCCTCAAGATGGCGGTCAGTAAGTAATTGTTTTTTACAGCAGCAAGCCGTCCAATCACCTGATAAAAACGTTAATTAAAGAAAATTAAAGAAAACAGATATATTGCATAATACCTACATATGTGAGAATATTGTCATTTAATATTGTTTAGGAATGTTCCATTAGGTGTTTACAATATAATATTCTACCTACAAACATACTGTCCAATCGGCGAAAGAAGGTCCGCGCGGCAAGAGAGAGTATTGCCGATAAGTTGCCAGCATTCTGTGAAACCATATACTAGGAATACTATATCTCTCCTAATGACTAAGTCCGGATGCAAAGGATCGCAGAAATTTGCCATGCACTAATTTATTTATTTTATTTGCTTTTAATTGTGAATGGAATGCCGAAATCACATTCTTACCGCGGGTCTTCTTCCCCCCGACCATATAGCACGTAAGTAAAAGTCGTCTCTGGAATTTATCGCTACTTCCCGATCTCAAGACTAATCAACATCCAATATTTTTCTGACAAAAATTATTAAAATAGGTACTGAAAATTGTTTATGAATGTACTTAGTTTAATATCGATATCTCAATCTGTTTGAGAAATAATTAAAAAAGAATCAAAAAAATAATAGATTTCAACGCCATGTATCTCTGACACGGACGATGTATCTAGTTTGACTATTTTTCTTAAAATGAGGTCCTCCTCTCTCGATTGTCGAAGTCTTGGTACTTAAAAATGGGACACCTTGTATAATAAGTATGTTCTCACGAAATTTGAAACATCAACATACCTTTGGCGGTATACATTGCCTTTATAATCCTAACGAGTTTTGTAAAATACTAGGAGTTTCATTATCGTTCTCCAATTAATTAGAAACACATGAAAGCAGGCTTCATCGCATAGTTTATAAACACAAGCATGCATAAAATAACTAAGAGTGTAATCGAAAAGGATAAAACCTTTTAACACATCACATATATCTGACTGCAGCGATGTACGGATAGTACCTATATTTTTAAGAAAATTCTTATCGAACAGAATCTTTTCTCAAATACAAAGCACCATTTGCAAGAAATGAAACTAGCTTACAGGGGTGAGTTTGCTGATATTTTAAATACCATTTGATCTGTAATATCGCTTAATTTATGTTGACAGCGCCATTTTTTAGCACTGACAATTTTTTAAACGGCAATCAACATTCTTTTTGTACAGGGTGATTTAGTGAGAGTTCCCACCTCCCTAATTTTTATGATTATGCAAAAATGATAAATAAAAAGTTATAGAACTTGGAAGCTCACACAAAATGGCTACAATTATAAACTTTACTTTTTTTAAATTGTCTATACCCTAATAGTACAGAACATTTTTTAAATATTTCATAATGATTTTCAATATTGATGAAATATTTTGATTGTTATGAAAACATTTTGAAAATATTCAATGAAAATTTTCATATTCATCTTCGTAGAAATATTTTCAAAACATTTTAAAATGTTTACAAAATATTATTAAAATATGTTTAATTTAACCTTTTATGCATAATTAAAAAAATAATGTTTTAAAAATATTTCATCAACTACTGGCATGCCACTTTGTTATTTTTTAGAAAATATAGTTGCAATGCAAAAGGAAATATTTGTGTCAAATGTCCTTGTAAATTTCCATCCAATTTGTTCCATGATAATAATAATAATATAATAATAATAAATGTCTTTATTGTGTAAAATAGAAGGAATTTAACACAAAAGGTTAATGGTACAGTATACACTGATATCAAAACTACTAACCTAGGATACCATTGGTATACTATTAGTACGGTATATAATATTTAATTTATGATTTTATCCAGCATATGATAGTACAGTATATAATATCCAATATTACAATATGTGTATATCTAACGTATATCTAGTTAAGTACATATATCTACAGTATATGAACATATAATATATATCAAAAACAGTATTTATCTATATGATGTCTAGATTTTATCACTATTTTATCACCGTCTAAAACAATTTTAAATTTATGTTTAATTCGCCGTTCAAAATCAGAGACTTTAGTTGACGTTTTAGTACATTTGTTGATTTATTGTGTAGCTGTGGAGGTAGATTGTTATAGACATAAGTCGAGAGGTAGGTAAAGGATGATCGAAATGTTTCATATTTAGGCCTTATTGTATGTAATTAGTCGTTTGTATATCTCAAGTTTCGGTTATGCATAACATTTCTCGCAATTAGTTTATCATAGAGATAAATAGGTTTTTGCGTTAGGATGACATTATTTAATAGTGTGGTGAACGGTAGGAAGCGCCTCTCATTTATTTTTAGTAGTTGTAACTCCCTGATATGTGGTGTTATATGCTCGTAGATAGAACTATTTGTTACAAATCTAATACAGATATTCTGGATTTTTTTGAAGTTTGTTTGCTTCTGATAAATTTAGGCAAGGCCCATAAACATAATCACAGTAGTTGACGTGTGATAAGACTAAGGACTCACATAACAGTAGTTTAGTGGCCCTATCAAGGATATTTCTAAAACTTGAAATCTGTTTAAAAGAGCAGAAACATTTTCTAAGGACTTCTGATATATGAGGAATAAAGTTTAAATTTTTATCAAAGGTTAGTCCCAAGTTCTTCACCTTGTCAACTTGTTCTATAATTATATTGTCAATTGATAATTGAAAGTGAGTAAGAACTCTTAATTTATTTGCAGTGCCAAAGATTATATTTTTACTTTTATTTGGATTTAATAGGAGTGAATTCTGAAGAGTCCAATTTTTTATTTCATTTAAATCATGATTAATTTTGGTTTGGGCTTCCTCAGGCTTCGTCACATCAAAAGCAAGGTAAAGTTGTATACCGTCAGCGTACATATGCAGGGAACAGTACTTCGTGACTTGTGGCAAGTCTGCGGTGTAGATGTTAAAAAGCAAGGGCCCCAAGATCGAGCCTTGGGGCACTCCCGAGTGTAGCAATCGTTCGTTAGAGAGTCTTCTTCCACTTGTTGTGTCAAGACATGTATATTGAAAACGATTTAGTAGGTAAGACGTGAGCCACATTAGGATATTATCCTCTATTCCGTAGAATTTTAACTTTTTTTAGCAGTTCAGTATTTAAGGAATCGAAAGCTTTTGACATATCTAATAAGGTCAAGGAAGTTACTTTATCAGAATTAATTGACGTCAAGGCATCATCGAGAATAGCGATCAAGGCCGAGGATGTTCCGTGATTCTTTCGAAAGCCGGACTGTATTTTGGGAATAACATGATACTGATTATTATATCAAATATATTTCAGGTTACCACATTAATTTAGTGTTTTTAGTTTTTCCTTTTTATTTTAGGAATGACTTTTAAGATAGCGATAATTGTTAGCGAATTAGTGAATTTTTCGATTACAAAGCAACTATTTGATTTGTCGATTTCTTTTACCAACAAATTGCTAAATTTAACAGCAAAAATTTTTTTTTAGCAAATTCCGGGATTCACCAGCAAAAATTATAAATTGATCAGCAGTCATGATTTGCTGTTCACATTTTGCCGATCAGAAAATTATTTTGCATATCAAATCAATTTTCGATACTTATTCACTGCATAGAAATTTATGTATTGAATTTATTTATAAATTGTTAATAATAAATAATATTACAAGAAAATAATAAATTTAAAAAAATTAAAAAAAAAAACAAAAAATAGTACGCTGGGAGTTGGACGCGAACTCAGATCGACCGCGTACATAATACGGACCAGAAGCGCTACGTTATGCTAGCTGTAACAGAGGTAGCTTGACCTATTGTATAAGTTGGACGTAATACTTTCAGATCAATTATGTTAAGAATTACTTATAAAGCCCATTATGTAAAATACATTTATATATTATGTAAATTACATTATTATTTATTTGGGCTTGCACAATTAGCGCTGTTTACGCGACGTTCCGATTTATAAGGATCTACGTACACGGTATAAAATTTAATTCAGTTTACTCTTTTTTTAATGGAAGAACTGAACGATGTCGGAGCCGACGACCTAAATTTGACTTTTTTTATTAACTATTACAAATATTGGTGTATAAATGGTAGAAATTTTTAAATAATAGTTCCATTGCCTAAGAAAAATGCAGGTACACATAAATATAATAAAAATGGTATATCTGGCATCACTGATTAGGTGCGTGGTTAGATGTGTGAAGATCATAGGTTACATATGCCACGCTAACATCGCAGTTCACATTATAACGTGGTTGAATTTTTTATCATGTAATGGCCTATCCCGAATAAAGTGCTGTTTTCTCAAGAAAAAATTGTTGTTTCAAAACAATTTCATCGTATATTCTTGAAAGTCTATAACTCAGTTACACGTGGGAATTAAAAAAAAAAAGTGTCAGAGGGTTTCTACAGATGTCAAGAATCGGTGGTTTAAATATAACTGCACACTTAAGACTCATCCTGTAGAGCGAATATCCTGGGTATTTATTTACATTTATCTAGAAAAAAGTGTATCCGTTTCGTAATCATTCCTTGCGGGCAGAACTTAATTTGCTTAAACTGTGTATATCCAATTGAATATAAATATAACACAGGCCATGATGAAAAATATATACTTGAAATTCAATGTACAACCCACTTTATAAATTTTAGTCGCAGCATCGAACATCCTTGCAAATTTCGCTTTATCATTACACAGAGTAGTTTATTAAATTTGTTCTCCCGATGCCAATATAAAGGAAATTGGCAATATTTTGAAGTTTGTACCTACCTTATAACTAAAATGAGACAGTAACAGCCATAGATTGCCCTTCTATTCCACGTTATTGAATTCATATTTTGTTGACATGTACGCAAATCTCCACAATATATTTTTCTTGATTGTTTCTCCAACCCTTATCATCTTGTCTGTATTTGTTGAATGTGACAGTATTAAACCAGATCGGCTTTTTCCACTCTAGAACAACGTAAACACTTGGCTGAAAAAATCCGAGTAGGTTTCATCCAAGCAATTTATTTTTGAAGTAATAAATCCCAAGGAGAAACACAAAATATTGAACCGCGCACTTTAACGGATACAAATGCCTCCCTGTAGTAATACCATGTCAGAGAATATGGGAAAAGTACTCATATGGATGTAACCTAGACCCTGATATTTTAATACACTACTAGAAATGAATGATGTTTATAAAGTCCGTATTTGGCTCTAAAATAGTGCTGGAGATTTTTCAATATTGTAAGAGAGTTCAAGTAGCTGGCCATGTAAGGCATTAAATGTCATACTTAATGTCTTAATTTTATTACGAATATGGATATTTTTGCTATTTAAAACAGAAAATGTTTATGTAATTGTAAATGGGTGTAACAACTGGTTTATTAATCCGAATCACCAACATGTGAGAGATATATTTAAGTGTAGGTATTACATTTTCTCGTACGAAACAAATTTATTTGGTATAAAGTTAACTGGTTCATTGATATAAATTATTTATTATTATTTTATAACTCACCCTTGCTCCCAAATACAAAAAATATACACTCCAAGTCCAGAATAATTCTTAATATTGTTTATATTAATTAAATTTATAAAATATACAAATATTAATAGTCGTTTTAACTGTTGCACTACAGTTATATTATGGGTTGCAGCAACAATACACCATACACCTGTTGCCAGCCTGAGTTCAATCAGTTGCAGCATCCTTGATTTTGTTTTGTTTGTTGTTAGTTCCAAGTTCCGTCACTGCTTTTTCGAATTAAACACACACAATGTTTGCTTGTATCGGCAAGCATCTTGACTGTCTTGTCACAAAATAAATAACAACATAAACAATGGTAGAAAAATGTCTCCTCTAGTTAGTCATGGAATTTCTTGTCTTAGCTTTTGATTTACAGTTTTAAAATTAAATCTAATTAGTGACAGTGCAATCAACCGCCTCCTGAATCAATACAAGACACAAGTTTATTTCCATGGCTATCCAAGATGATAATTATTTTTCTCGATCGCACATTATTAAGTCTACGAGTACACGGTTGCTCCTGAGGGAACAGGAACCGGAATACATAGCTACAGACCAAGGGTGAGGATATCCTAGGTACTAATGCAACTATGGTTCATGCCAGTGAACTGTGTGTACGAAGGCTGGAATATATGCACCTTACACGCATTTCAATTAAAATTTTTTCAGATAGCCAAGCAGCTATAAAAGCTCTTGGCTCTTACCACTGTAACTCCAAAACGGTACGGAACTGTCAGAAGGCTCTAAATCATTTGAGCAAAAACAACAAAGTGACTGGTCTGGATACCCAGCCACTCTGGTATGGAAGGTAACGAAATAGCTGACTCCTTGACCAGAGAAGGAGCAGGATCACGAATCATTGGACCAGAACCAATACTTGGCATATCTTCAAGTACTGCTAAGATGGCTATCTCAACCTGGGCTCAGAGGAAAACTCTCCAGTATTGACAAGAGTTACCAGGATTAGTTCATTCTAAGGCGTTTATAAGATACCCTTTAAAATTAAGAACTAAGAAACTTTTAGAGTTAAACAGGGTAAACCTGAAAACTCTAACAGGCCTATATACCGGGCACTGCCGACTAAACTACCATCTGCATAAACTCGACCTAGCGGAAAACGCCGAGTGCCGTCTATGCCTGGAAGATGATGAGAAGGCAGACCACATCCTATGTACCTGTCCCGCTGTGGAGAGGATCCGATTATCAATATTTGGCAAAGGGCAACTGCTGCCAGAGGATCTGGACACATTCTCACCCAATAAAGTTATCAGTTTCATTAAGAGACTGAGCTTATTGGGTGAAATATAATTAGGAGTGAGCCACAATAAGCCTGCTAATAGCCGCAGTGGAGAGTCCACAAGGACCCACTCATAATAACCTAACCTAAACTAACACGATTGTGTTTAGTTTTGTTGTTGAGTGTTAAAACATGCCTACATAAACTAACCTATGCGTGAGAGCAGATTGCAGAGAAATTTTTATTTTGGGGTTCTGGAAGTGAATAAAATTGGATTCATCCGGTATTAAGAGCCTGAAGGTGTCCACAAAATCTGATATCCTTACAATAATGGTAATTATGAAAGTGTCACGTAAAAATATGTACACGATTTTCCCGGTTAAATGTCCAACGGAAATTTTAATTTATTTTTAATATTCTTTCTCTCTACAATAAGATATTCTCAATAAATCCTCTATAGAATTATTCTCTCTGTGGTAACTGACATTTTGGATTTTTTCAATTGTAATTATCAATATTACCGGAACATTTTTTGGTGTATTTTTGATTCGTCCTGTATAGACTATTCCTACTCTAACAGCCTAGCAGCTAACAGATATACTGAATCAATAAAATGTAGGTTCCTTCCAATATTTTTCAGTGGCCATCTATTTAAAGTTAAAGTTTAGTTTTGCATAATTCTTGGCAGAACTTCCAGCAAAAAAGCAAGAAACCTCTCCGTTCCGTTTTGAATTCCTTATCATAGCATTTTTCGAAATGTGTCTGTAGGAATTTGAATGCAAAGTAAATTCGCGGTAGTAAATTCAATCAAAATGTGCTGAAACTGCTAGTTGAATTTAAAAAGGGCCGTCGCATCGCTTCAAACGTCTCTTCAAATGGACAGAATCTAACAAAAACACTCCTTTGCGTTGTGCACGAATGCAGTTCCCATGTAGGTATACCTGGATGGCATTTAAAAAACTAGTTTTTACTTGGGAATAAATTGGTTCCAGATTGTGGCAATATTCCATTGTTGTTTTATCATTTTTGCGGATTTGAACGGTTTCCTGTCTGCTTTTGCTTTGTTAATATAAATATTTACATTTTGAATCAAGTTAGGATAAGGATGAAATGTAAATAAAGATTCTATATCCCAAAATTATGTATAGTGGATTCATAGAAACTGTAGTGGCGATTTGCTTGCTATTAGCTCTGGCCATATACCCAGCGGATGGGTGAAACAGGCCCGTATTGAATAAATAAAATTGTATCATTTATTTACAATTATAATGAATTAAGTATACAAAATAAAATATGTGTTCTAATTCCGTTCAGTTAAGTCAGATCCACTACCTCTATCGTCACTTAAATTAATAATAAATCTTTCTGTAATGTTGTCAATATGAGATGATTAAAACTGTTATATAACAGTTTTAATCATCTCCAGGTGCTGCCAAATCATCTCTAGATGATGCCAACTTGGTTGGCGAAACACGCATCGAACGCAGTATATGGTGTTTTGGTATTATCTTCACATCAACGGTTCCAACCCACCCAGGTGAAATTTGTGTACATTTTAATAACAACAATCGGGAATAGAGGAAATTTGAAAGTATTTCATATCTTCAAGCATAATCGAGATATCTTAGACCTACACACTAGGTGGACACCCTGTATAATGTAATGGATTGAACCGCGTACATATTACACAATTTTCAGACAATATAGTCGATTTCGAATTTGGGTAAAATGTCTGGTTGATCCATTTCAACTGTCCAGTAGTTGTTTACACTTACTTTTCCATGTTTTTTGTAGTTGTAAATAAAATACTTGCGTGATAATCAGATTTTATTTGGATTACATGCGTTGCAAGCTCTCTGTAATAAATGAATTTTCTGTTTACCCAAATCTTGCAACTTGATCAATCATTGAGTAAATAAATTTTCCCCGCGCTGCATTAAATTCTTTGTATCCAATTTAAACGAACTAAGCATCGAAATCCACTAGCAAATAGCAGAGATTTTTTAATTAATTCAGCTAACTTTTCGTTCATATCGATCAGCTCGAGTTTCAGCGAATGGAAATGTAAACCAACCGTCCTTTAGTATTTCCGCCTAACCGAAAACCGTAAAATCAAACACCAAAACAATTCAGGTCACTTTAGGAAATAATTGTTCGCGAAGTGTGGAGTTTAAGCCACAGTTTAGTCATTACATTCCCTTCCAGTACATAATTTGCATTTTTATATGGATTTAAAATTCCCCTAAATAGGGGTTTTATGTAACAAAACCGGCATTTCACTTCGTTTCTCATTGGCCTCATTACTCTGCATGCAAAATTGACAAACCTAAGCCGATGTATACAGCCCGTACTCTTTTCTTCAAATATGTTTTAAATGATATGATATTTTAAACTTAAATATTACAAAACTATAAATATATGTGTATGTGGTGTTCTCTTAATTTTTCAATTCCACGTTACTTTGAAGATAATTTGACATCAGATCGTACAAAGTTTAAAAAGTAAGAAACGATCCTTCGTAATAATGAAGATCCATTCAAAACACGAAAACAAGCCGTATAAAGGAAATCTATGCGTACTAATAATGATAAATAGGGCTGTCAAAAATGTTCCGTGGGACAGTGGCGTACGCGAAATTAACTAATACGAGAAACAATAAACTGTTACAATTTATAACAATGTATGTAAAACTTAAACTCTTAACTAGCTTGATGAACTAGCTTGCTTATCACAAACTGAAGAAGATATGTAGCCATTTTGCAGCATCAGGTATGTTTCTATGGTTGGCTCCATGAGTGATGTTCGCTTTGGTGAAAATATATTCTTATATTTTAAAAACGACCGTTCGACATCTACTGATGTAATACACGCATACGTAAAATAGTCTTTGTACACACTTAAAGGATCTGGGGCTGCACCATCACATATTTGTATTAATTTGGTAAACCCGGTGTCTTTATTTAACACCCTTGCGAACTTTTCTTTAACGCGCTCATTTGTTTCGTCACCTATATCGTGTAACAGTAGATTTACTTTGTCCACTATTTGCAGTGACTCCGCTAACGACAACGCACTGTTTTCTAACTTTTTTATGCTTTCATGTAATGGTTTATAGTTCTTCGCAATATTTTTTAAAGCTGTTTCGAATTTTGTCTGGCTTTCCTTAATAGCTGCAGTCTTATCTGGATTGAATTGTAGTATCACAGCTTTTATTTGTTGGAAATATCCAGCATAATAAAAAGCTGCCTGCAACCATGTTCCCCAAAGTGTAAGAATCGGCTGTGGTGGTCCAGGAATACCGGAACACTTGCTATGAAATGCACGGAGACGTTTAGGAGATTTAAGAAACCCTTTTTTTGTACTTGCTATTAATGCATCCACTTCTGGAAAACCTTTTCGAATAGTTTCTGCCACAAGATTTAAAACATGCACTTTACACGTAACATGTATAAACGTACAACCTTGTTCTTGCAAAGAACGGCCTACCGAACGCATTATCACGGCGCCATCAGTCACAAACATCAGCACTTGACTTTTTGACAGTTCAAATTTGTCTAACGTCTCCAGCACCACCCTGATAATTGTTTCGCTATTACACTGACTTAGTCTTTGATAGCTAGTAACAGTGGAACTGTCGGTTCAAGAGGGTCCAGTACTCGTACTATAACATTTAAAATAGAATTTTTTTTACAATTTGTTGTCTAATCAAGAGAAAACCACAGCCGTGTATTTTTTTAATTCACATTTCATCTCATTTACCATGTCTACGTGTACAGTTGGTAGATAGTTACATAACGTTGTGCGACTTGGTAACTTCACCTGGGCATTGTATTTATTCCAGAATTCTCTAAATGGTTGTTTATCCAGTATGTGCAGCGAAACATCACAGGCAATCAGCATTAATAGTAAATCAAACATAAACTGTGTTGTCGAAGGCACGCCATTTATTATTTTTATGGTGTACACTATTTACGTGAAGTCCACAATCACGCTTATCCCAGCACATCAAATCTTTCTCGCACACTTTACAAATTATTTTAGCACCATCATAGAATAAATCCGGGAATTCACCTATGAATTTATTCACTTTGTCTGCAAATGGCCCTTCTCTACCCCTGCGTACGTCTGACATGCTTTATTATTAAATTAATATCAACAATACAGTGCAACAAATAAAATAAAAACAAAAACAATATGCAATACGCCCAAGTGACTTAACGTGTACACAACTCGAAAGCTAATAATAGACTGGACTGGCGAAAAGAGTTTCGCGGTCAAGGTGAATGCCGGCGACAGTAAGTACATCTGTACTCTACGACCATGATACACAGAAACGATTTGCAGCCTTAATGATAAATTGCAAAAGTGGTAAATTTGTTTCAACAAAATCCTGCTAATTTCATCAGAAACCGAATGTTCAAATAGACCTCTAATATGGCTCAATACAAAAAAATTACTAAATTCACCACTTATAGAGGTTGTCTCCTGCTGATTTCCAAAGACTGATTTTGTGGGTCAATTTTTAGTAAAATTTAACATATCTACATCCTATGAACGGATGAAAGCAGATTCGTAAGTAATGGAGTTCCTAATCGTAGAAATACTCATTATTGGGCTGTTACCCAGCAAAAGTTTGCGATAAATTTACCCATAACTTGACTTAAAAGACGAATTTACTTATTGAGGTAGTTATGACGTAAAATTGACTGGGAAAATACACTTCCCATACAAATTTACCTTTTGGTTTTACTCTATATGTAAATTTACCTAAATAATACCAATAAATCTACCTCATATACTATTTTGCTTTAAAGTACTTTTAACTAAAGCATCAAGGGAAACACAACTAAAAAAGTCTAGAAGAAATAGGTAGCATAATTAGGTAATATTTACCTTTTTGGTGACTGGAAATAATCATAATGGTAGAATATTCTAACTAGGTAGATTTTGTTGGAAATTCTACGTAATTTGTATCTACATAGCAACCTATTTGGTCGTCTTTATTATGCTCCTTTAAAGTAATATTACGTCGACAATGTGGATAAATTCTACCTAGCTTATCTACCTGTCTTCAACCATTTAGTGAAATATCCTTTGTAGTTGCATTTTCAAAGGCAATTAATCTTAAGGTTAAATTAGCGCAAGACGCCATATTTTTTTACCAGTTGTAGTCCGATTTGAAATTGAAAATTTCAAAATGAGTTTGTATAGAAACGAACTGATGGAGAGGTTAAAAAAATACATAATTATACTTGCTAAGTCATATTCAACAAGTATAACATACTATTGACTCAAACAATAATTATAATTTTTTTAGTCATTTGCCATTTGCACATAAATTCGTAGATTTTACCTAAAACTAGTCAGCTCGATGTCGAATTGACGTCGAAATCAAGTCAAATGTACCTAAATACGTATTAGTAACCAAGCTTACTGTGCAACTACAAGGAAGACATATGTAATTTTACCTATCTCAGTCAATGTAACTAAATTTCGATGTCGCACAGTGCAGCGACCTGTGGAGAAAAATGTAAAAACCGACCCTTTATTTTGGGTTTAGTTACCTACCCTATAAGTAGGTAAGTAACCAAACAAGCTATTCCAAGAAACGTTTCTTGGAATTTCCCGTTATCGGGGGGGGGGAGGGAGGTTGGATAGAATCGAAGGTAATTTCAACATAGTGTATTACCTACTTGGTCAGTTGAAATTTTGCTTCATTTATGAATTGTTGTGTGCTGAACAGTATTTAATTTGTGCTATTTTGGTCGTGGAGAATATAAATCCAGGTATGTTAACTATTTAAATAATACATAATGACCTCGATATTTGGCATTCTTCAACCTGTTAATTTGAATTTTATAAACGAGTGTAAAATTTGATTCTTATTGATTTTTTTAACAACTTCTGTAAGCTTTAAAAAAAAAGCATATAAAAGTATATATGCAACTTTCTGCTATTTTGTAGCAATTTACTATAGATTAAAGCTATAATATAAATTAAAACTATAATATGATTTTGTGCAAATATTTGCAAATTTGTATAAAAAGCTTTTTTTCCTTTATAGGTCACCATCTTAAGTATGGTGAATGTTTTGAAGTTTGGGTGTCAACATTAGATAAAGACAAATTTACTGCAATAAAGCAATGTATTACGAACTCGCATAACATTACACGCTGACGCTCCAGAACTACTAAATGTTGCAAAATTAATATGTGCTAACTTAAAATCAAGGTGGACAAAGTGCTCACGTTCAAGATCCTATTTATTAAAAAAAGAAAGTGGTTTTCTCGCCTCGAAAATTTCAATTCCTGAGAGCTTAATAAAATCTACCAATATCAGTTCGACTACCTCAATTAGTGGTCGAGGCCGTCCACAAAAGCAGTTCGAAGAGTGTTCCGTCAAAACAAAAAAACGTAAAGTGGAAACATTGGTAAAAAGCTTCGGTAGTGCGGAATTACAGTTCGCTTCTAGTATCGCTGGTCCATCAACTTCAACAGGACTTTTAGAAGTAAAGAAAGAATTGAGTTTGCAGTAAGCATTTGCTCTTTACTTAGATCTAGACTTATCTGAACGCAAGTACAATTTATTAAGGACTGTGGTAAATAGCGTACATGGAGATACTTTTCCTAGTTTATATAGACATAATCTGTTCAAACAACACTCATACATTGAGATATCATCTGCTTCTGAGACAGCTGTTGAAGTTAATATTCAAAATATGTTATATAAAACTCTTAATAGTATTTGCAATCTTATTAATGTTGTAGATATACATAGTATTACTTCATTCAATTTAACTCTTGTCTGTAAATGGGGCATGGATGGAAGTTCCAGTCACAGTATATACAAGCAAAAATTTTCAAAAGAATCTGAAACTGACGAATTTATGTTTTTTTATAGGTTTTGTCCCTATTATGCTAATGGACAAATCCTCTAAAACGGTGGTTTGAAAAAATCCCCGTTCGTCATCGTCGCTATATTGTCGACCACTTAAATTTATGTTTTCTAAGGAAAACGAGGAAATAATTAAACAAGAATACAATAAATTTGAAAATTGTTTTAAAGATATTAAAAACATTAGCATGAGAATTGGCGAAAGAGAATTTAACGTAGATTTTGAATTTCACTTTACAATGATTGACGGAAGTGTATACAATATTGTGACTGTAACAAAATCTACTGCTACTTGTTATCTATGCGGAGCAAGACCGACTCAGATGAATAAAACAGACTTGACTCAGTTTGTAGCGGATTCTGAAAAATATAAATATGGATTGTCAACTTTGCATTGTTGGATTCGTTTTTTTGGAATGTTTAAAAATAGCATATCGCCTTCCTTTTAAAAAGTGGCGAGCTTCAAGGGAATTTAAGGATTTGAAAGAACAAACCAAAAAACGAATTCAAAATGAGTTTAAAAAACAGTTAGGGCTCAATATAGACAAACCAAAACAAGGTTATGGTAGTTCCAATGACGGAAATACAGAATTTTTCGAGTAATATAAAATAAGTGCCAAAATTACCGGCCTTAACGAGATGCTACTTCATAAATTCTATCTAATTTTGAGAATTTTGAACTGTAAGGAAAAAATTAATGTAAATAAATTTAACAATCTTGCCATGAACACTAGGGAATTGTATCTGCAAGAGTACTCGTGGTATAATATGCCTGTGACTATCCATGAAATATTGGTTCACGGTTATGAAGTCATCTCTCAATTCAATATACCAATTGGTGAAATGTCAGAAGAGTGCCTAGAGGCTCGATATAAAGAAATTAGAAAAGAAAGATTGGCACACACTCGAAAAAATCGCGAACGGAATCAAACATTGATTTGATGAATCGTTTGATCATAACATCAGATCCTTTACTAGCTTTCCACAGAAAAATAGTCTCCAAAAAAGAAAAAAATATGGCTGATGACAGTAGCATTAAAGAGTATTTCGTGTTAACTGACGAAGTAGAGCCTTTGACAGCATGTAATATCACAACTCCTCTTGAAGTTAGTGATGACAGTGAAAGTGATTCAGGGGCAGAATAGACATGGGACATTTTTTTGTTTATATTATGTAAATATTTCTGGATCCTAAGTATACTTTTACATCTCTTTCTCTGTCCACATTTCTAATATAAAGTATAATTTATAATATTTTATGGTATTATATGCACGTTTACATGTACTATTTATTTACTAAACTTACATTGTAAAATAAATATTTGTGGATGTAAATGACAATTTTATGGTAAATAAATCATATGATACTATTGATTTTTTTTGGAGTTCTGATTTTTGTCCATTTGCCTCATAAGATCGCACGTCGTCTTATCCTCCACTAAATATTCCAGTTTTGTGACTAAATTTATTATACATAATTTAGGTAGTTTCGACGTCAAATTAAACCAAAATGTTTGCTTGGTATGAATCCTCATATTATAAAACCAATACAAAGTCAGGGGCATTTTGGAGTAAATGTTGTGTGAAATCTCAGGCATCTCATAGAACCATAATATTTTTTTAATCATTAGAAATACATCTACTAGTGATGTGCGTAAAAATTTGTGCATAACCTATACAATTTTCGAGAAATTAGGCGTGGTAATCGAATCACCCTATACATAGTATAGTTTAAAGTTTAGTTTAAACTAAAAAAGACTGAAATAACAGAAGCTAACATTGCAAAAGTTTTTATTTTACGAACCTAAACGATTAAAAAAAATAAAAACATGAGCCCTGCTACATTGTATATGATTTATTAGATCTTGTAAACATCAGGAAAAGTAATATTAGTAAAATTTAACTGATTCCGCACGAAAGGTCACAGAAAATTATAGATCTAGGGCAGTAGAAACTCTTAGTAATAAAATATCATTATTTGATTAAATCGATAATTGTAAGTTTCGCATGGTTTCGACAGACTTTGATATCATTTACATAAAAGTGGCTTAAATTGGAGTTAACAAAAGTTAAAGAATATCTAATTATAATATTTAGAGTTTCTTAACATGTAAACGAAATGAAGGAACGTCAAATTACATGACCATTTATTATTTTTTTAGAGCTGAGTTCTGTTCAGAATGCTCGAATTTTTCTTATAGGCAACTCGACAAAATTGACATTTCCCATAACATCTGCTATTTTAAAATCTCTTTGGTGTCATTTATAAAGTTGAGCGATTTGTATGCTTTGCCGGAATGTTAAACAACTTTATGTGACACATCATTTTGTAGCACCAAATCATAATTTTTGTTTAGTATTACCGATTACCAATCTTGTAAAAATAATACAGTTGTTTTTGAGAAATGGCTTTGTAACTCAAGCTCTTCGATATTTTCGTGGATAATTACAGCTTAATGTTGCTCCTGCGCACAGAATTCGAGAATGGACAAAGCAGTTTCATTCTGTAGAAAATGCTGGACAGAGACCAAGGATCACCCGACTAGTAAGAACTCCTATTAGAATCCTTCAGGTTAGAAATATGATAGGCGATAACAAAATCAGTGTATATCGAAAGTACTCGATGTCCAAGGACGAGTAGATGTAATATACAATGATTTTTCGAAGGCTTTCAATCGCATAGGTGAAACCCTTTTAGGAAAATTGAATTTGTTCGGGCCGACATTAAGAATTTCTTTAGGTCATATTTAAACATCAGAAAACAGTATGTAATTTATTATGGTTATGAGTCTAAACAATTTACAGTAACATCAGATGTACCTCAAGGTTCCAATCTTGGCCCATTACTTCTTCTGTTGTTTATAAATCACTACATCTGTAAACTATGAAAAATTATTATTTGCTGATGATCTGAAGCTTTTTGCAAAAATAAATAGCGAAGATGCGAGGAACGTCAGATACAGTTACGGTCAATAGAAAACTAGTGCAATGATAAATGCGGCGAAATGTAAAATAGTTACGTACACCAGAAAATCTAACCCAATAGTACACAATTACATTTTGGATGCTCTTTTACTTGATCGTTGCGAATCAGTAAAAGATTTAGGAATAATTTTTGACAGTAAACTTACTTTTTCGCAACACATAGGACAAGTTACATCATCTGCCTTAAAAATGCTAGGTTTTATTATCAGAAATTTGTAGTTCATTCTCTAACGAGGTTGCTCTAAAGACATTGTATTACCCATATATACTTATATGTATTTTGATTTTGACACTTATGGTGTTTTGTTAAGTAAAGTAAGTAAAATATAGGTAACAGGTATGAACCGATTATACACGGTTGTCCAAAACTTATGATCGAGGAATATTTTGGCCAAAATCAGGAAAACGTCCTGTATCTCAGTAACAAAAGATTAATGATGAGTAATTTGAAACTACCAAAGTTCCTTCTATTCACAGTTAACGTATGTACATTTAACTTTGAAACACCTGTATATCGATCAGGCGTCTGGTCGGTGTGTTTTCTCAATTTAAAATATCGCGTACTTTGAAATTTATCTATCATTAAGTTACTAATGTATTTTAAGAAACATTGCACTAGAAAAGCCTTGCCTAGTTCTGTGCCAAAGACACCTGCCTAGTTATCTGGCACCTGATAACTTTTCTCATTACCTGCAACAAACATAGAATCATGCTGTACATTTTAATTTATCTAAGATTTAATTATTATCTCCCTAGAAGGAAGTAAAAATTAATTTAACTTTACTTATCTAGTTCATTTTTAGTAATATCATAGCTTACTTCCAATTAGTTTTATTTGTTGACCTACACTGTGCACAGAAAATTAAATATATTTCATATTTTCATGAAACTTTATTAAACTTTTTGCATAAATTGGTTGTAAAAAAACAATTCTAATTTCAGCAGTGTTTTGCAGTGATGAACAAACAATGCCCTGAACGTATCAACGTCTCATATTCTGGCCCCTCACTAATTACTTCAAGTATACGTCTGGGCATTCTTCCGATGATGTGGCCAATCATATTTTGTGGGATTTGTGCACATAAAATAGAAAGAATATCTGACGGTTGCCTATAAATCCCACACATGATCAATAGGATTCAAATCAGGCGAACGTGCTGGAAGAGGATCGTGATCAATTCCGTGAATTTCAAAGCCGTTAAATACTTGCTGAGTACGATTTACACCTTGTATATGAAACCGGAAATAAACAATTCTTAGGGTTAAATTTTAAAATTTCACCACCTAGGGGAAAAATCCTGAACTAAAATGAAAATGTTTATGACGTTCAAAGCTTTAAAAAATGTTGATTGCAAATTTATAGGTTAAAATTTGAAAGACACAGAGGATGACAATACCAAGACTGAAATGGTCTCCACAGTCCGCATGGAGCAAAATACTCGGTATTATACTCGACGCGAGATTCGCTAACCAAGTTGGCTTTATCTGATGACTAATACTAGTTTGAAAGTGTTTTGGTCTTAATACCCTGGCATTAAAGGTTCCAACCCCATTCAAGACGTTTTATAAAGTGTCTGATTCAATCGGTCTGATGTTATATTCTTTTCTGGACACCTTGTATCGATGGTGTATTCAAGAGATTAAACGAAAAGAAATAACAGTCCAAAGCACTTCTGTAATTTGTAGTAATTTCAATTAGTTACATAAAAAATCTACACGCCACCGTCCCCTTTAATTTATTTAATTTGTTTAATTCATGTATAACTATATTATTAATGTAATTATCTTGTAAGTTATTATACCTACATTACGCATGCAAACTTATTCGTCCCAATACAGCCTCATAAAACATTATTTTGTGTTTTGTTTAACGAGACCAGAGGATAAGCAATTTTATTTCAGATCTAAACCTCCATAAAATCGTACAAGGCAATATTTCAAATTGTCTCGCTATATTGGACATGTTTTGTATGTCGTTGAATATAAATTTATTATTTATCACTATTTACTCTTTATTCAAGAAACAATCAAATAAAAATGCTTCAATCGTTTTGTATTTGATGAATTTTTAAATTTGTTTGCATATAAAATGCACATAAATGAAAACGTAATGGGTTTTTCATTATCAATTTTACTCTTCTATTATTTTACGAAAAGGTTTTTATTCCAGAATTTTAAATGCATATTCTAAACAAAATACACATTATTTTTAAATCACTGTTATGCTCCCACACACAAAAAAAAGAATATTCGAAATGAATAAATGTGTTTGAATCCAAACAAACGGTAAGTTCGTATATGATGAGGAATATCATTATTTCAAATAAAGAGTTTCATTTATTTAATATTATTCTTAAATAAAACTACGTAATATTAACTTGAAACAAACGAAAAGTTGGGGATATTTACGAAATTAGCTGCAAGAACTGTAATCAAATGTATGTTGGCCAAACTAAACGATAAATTCAAACTAGATTCAAGAAGCATATGGCTCATCTCAGTTGTCTAGGTTTGACGTAAAGCTATCGACGGCACATTCGTTTTTATTTTGAAATTATACAAATAGTTGAAAAATCGAACTAATGTGATACACCGGCAACTAGATAAATTTTCCCAATTTAATGAATTTTTGTTATTTGAACTTTAAGACTGTTTTTCTCGATTTTTTTTCAAATAATAACATATTGAAAATTTTATACAGTCAGAACCGGAATAAAAACTACTAGTATACGGTTTCGCGGAAAGCTGGCGACTTGTTGGCAATACCCTCCTTTGCCGCGCGGGCCTTCTTTCGCCGGCTGGGTAGTAAAACTATCTTGGCAGTATTCACTTAAAGATGAATCAAGATGTAGCCCTCTAATAAAGTTAAAAGGCAATTCAATTGAATAAGTAACACGTTTCAGTCTCCTTAGAATTATGTTTGTAAAAAATGTTCAAGTTCTTATTTTATATTAAAAAGGGATTTTTCTATCACTAGTAAAGAAGTTACAAAAACTTTATCATTGCAATTTCGAATCTGTTATAAGATATTGAATTATTTGTTACGGATTTTCTTCGGTAGCTAATAGAGTATTCATAATGCAAAAACAGCCATACATTGTATGTTTGGTTTGAAATATCCAGAATCATATAAACAAACTTTTATTAAAGAACAAATATTAACTTTTCTTTGTATCAATATATTAGATATATTGAAATTTGTGAAACAGAATATTTCTTATTTTAATCTACAAAATGAATACCATAATTATAATACCAGGTATGGCCAAAATTTTTTTTTCTTTTCGGTTTCCCGATGCCGGTCAGTCCTCCCGTGGTCTCCGACGCCTCACGGGAGTCGCGCCGGCGCATCAACTACAGCCACTCCCCACATCCCGCAGGGTTAGTGACTGTAGATACCAGAATCGTGTGCCCTAAGCAGACGGAGAGAACCCAGAATGACCGCCTTCTGCATTTGACCTGCCAGCCACTCGGCTGGTTTTTGGCAGGCCGGTATGATCTTCAGTTCCGAGAGCAGCGTAGGCTTTATCCCTCCGAGTACACCGATAATAAGGACGACCATTTTGACCGAGTAGCCTGGGTACAGCACTTGAAGCTCGTACCGGAGATCGCGATTATTATTATTATTATTATTTTTTTTTGGAATATCCGATGCCGGTCAGTCCTCCCGTGGCCTCCGACGCCTCACGGGAGTCGCGCCGGCGCATCAACTACAGCCACTCCCCACATCCCGCAGGGTTAGTGACTGTAGATACCAGAATCGTGTGCCCTAAGCAGACGGAGAGAACCCAGAATGACCGCCTTCTGCATTTGACCTGCCAGCCACTCGGCTGGTTTTTGGCAGGCCGGTATGATATTCAGTTCCGAGAGCAGCGTAGGCTTTATCCCTCCGAGTACACCGATAATAAGGACGACCATTTTGACCGAGTAGCCTGGGTACAGCACTTGGAGCTCGTACCGGAGATCGCGATTATTATTATTATTTATTTTTTTTTTTTTTGGAATATCCGATGCCGGTCAGTCCTCCCGTGGCCTCCGACGCCTCACGGGAGTCGCGCCGGCGCATCAACTACAGCCACTCCCCACATCCCGCAGGGTTAGTGACTGTAGATACCAGAATCGTGTGCCCTAAGCAGACGGAGAGAACCCAGAATGACCGCCTTCTGCATTTGGCCTGCCAGCCACTCAGCTGATTTTTGGCAGGCTGGTATGATCTTTAGTTCCGAAAGTAGCGTAGGCTTTATCCCTCCGAGTACACCGATTATAAGGACGACCATTTTTACCGAGTAGCCTGGGTACAACACTTGGAGCTCGTACCGGAGATCGCGATATTTGGTCCGTTTCTCCTCCTCCTTCAAGGTGATGTTTTTCTCCGCAGGTGCCGAGAACTCGATGACATACATCACCTTGAGTTGATGGTCGAGGAGGACTATGTCAGGCTTGTTGGCTTGGATTAGCCTGACAGTCGGGAACGAGTAGTTCCAGTAAATTCGGCATTTCTCGTTCTCGACAACGGACTCAATATCTCCGGGGACGTAAGGCAGCACTTGTGTCTGGTCTACCCCGTACGAGTGCCGTAGATGGTAGTATAGCACTCGTAACGCCGCATTATGCCGGTGGATGTAGGCCGAAATCGCATATATAGGGCATGCAGATAGTAAGTGCATGAGCGATTCCGGCGCCTGATGGCAGGTCCTGCAGTTGATATCAGGAACCTCTACACGCCACACGCGGCTACGGTGGACCAAGGTGTTGATAACACCATCTTGGCAGGCCATAATGAATCCCTCGGTCTCCGACTTAAGCCCTGCTGACCTTAGAAAGGCGAAGGTCAGCCTGGTCGATAAACCCAGTGTTTCTATGTTCTTATAGAAGACACCATGCTGGGGTTTATCGACGTGCCGCCGAAACAGATTTTGCTGTTCGGCAGCTCTGATTCGGGCTTTCAGACGATTTGGCTGAAGTTCGGTGACTGACTCAACATCAGCACCTCGCCGGCCTCCTCGCCTGATATCAAATGCGAGACCGAGTTCATCTGCGGCTCTTTTTGCTGCCTTGAACAATCCTGCTACCACTCCTACAGTTTCGTGATGTTTTACGAACTGCAAGAGGGGATCTGAGCTCCTGAGTATGTTACATGACATACTCAGTACTACTCTGCCATGCGTACACTTCAGGCTCAAGAGTCCTCGGCCCCCCCGTTGACGTGGGAGGTACACACGAGGAACGGACGATCTAGGATGAATACTTCTGTGAATATTCATCATCTTGCGGGTATCTCTGTCTAATTGACGCAGCTCATCTACCCTCCACTTTACTACTCCGAAGGAGTAGAGCAGAATCGGAACGGCAAGCATATTAGTTGCAGACACCTTGTTCTTCCCCGAAAGTTCGGAAGACCAAATCTTTCGGAGGCGGTGTCTGTACTTGCCGCGGAGAGAATCTTTTATTTGTGATACATCCTGGATGTGCCTTTATTGCACACCCAGATATGTATAGGTCTCTCCGGCATCCAGATGTCTTAGGATGCTTCCGTCTGCGAGCTGCGCATCTTCAGGAAATTCCCCGCATCGTCCTCTCTTGAGGTGGACGACTGCACATTTGTCCAACCCGAACTCCATACCAATTGCCCGCGTATATTCTTCGACCACCCTAAGAGCGTTTTGTAGTTCACGCTCTCCGGAGGCATAAAGTTTAAGGTCATCCATATAAAATAGATGGGTGACCTTATGCATCCGGTCGCTGGGTGGCCCACATTGATATCCGCGGGTTTGGCGGAGCCCAACAGACAACGGCAGCAGTGAGATGCAGAAGAGGAGAGGACTCAGGGAGTCACCCTGGAAAACTCCTCTCCCTAAATGCCACCTGCTCTGTCGTGACCCGCTGCGCACCTGATGTTATGGTGAAGCGGGTCTTCCAGAGCGGCAGCAGCTGTTCTATGCATCTCACTAGTGGTGCTGGTACCGCAAGACATTCGAGCAAGTACAACAATAGCTCGTGCGATGTTGTATCAAATGCCTTTCGGTAATCAATCCAGGCCATCGATAGATTCCGCTTGTATTGCACAGAATCCTGTGTAATACAGCGGTCTATCAGCAGGCTGTCCTTGCAACCTGCCATGCCCTTCTTGGCACCACGCTGTTCGTGTATCTGCTGGAAGACCGGATCAACAGACCTCAGTGTCCTAGCATACAAGATACGTGTAAATATCTTGTAGCAGGAGTTGAGGCAAATGATCGGCCTATAATTCCTCGGGTCGGAAAGATCCCCCTTTTTGGGGATAAGCACAGTACGTCCCTCGACGAACCAGTCTGGAATCTGCTGCCCCTCGTTCAACCATGAGTTGAAAACTCGCGCCAGACGGCGGTGAGTGGAAGGAAATTTCTTCCACCACCAGTTGTTAATGCCGTCTGGGCCCGGGGCAGCGAAGTTCTTGGTACCAACAAGTGCTTGTTGAACTTCCTCCGTACTGATTGCCGGGCACACTTCTTCTGGCTCTTGACGATGTCTGTGGCACAGAGCCTCGAAGTGTGCAATTGATGGAGTGTCGCTATTGAATGGACGCGTCGTTTCGTAGATTCCCTTCCAGAAGATTTCGACACCTTCCACAGTCGGCGGATTGTCGAAAACACGCTGTGGCTCTTGAAAGAGGCGGGAAGGATTCGTACGGAACAAATTGTTTTGTTCCATACTCCTCACTCGCCTCTTTAATGTTTTCCTTATCGCCATGAGCGCTCGGATCCTATCTAGACAGTGCTGCTTGATGGTAAGCATCACTGTCAGATTTAGAGTATGGTGTTGACGTCTTAATCCGGTTGCTATGCGCCGGATTCTGGGAGTAAAAACTCTACCAGACGTTTTATATTCCACCACACTCTAGATCCGAGAAGCGTGTTGTCTGGCCGACTGTATCTTGCCTTCGATTTTTTGTACACGCCGCTTGGCTTTCTCGACCCCGTGATTGGTTGACCTCTCACGGGGGACGAGTTGCTTCGCGGCGTTGTACACGGCACAGTTGATTTGCCAGATGTCTACATCTTCCGGAATTTCCTCATCGATGACCGCGTCCATTCTAGCCAGGTCTTGTGGCTTTAGGTTAGCCCTGGTGTTAAGGCTAACCCTCGTCCTTAAGTCTACACCGGTGAACTCTAAAGGATGTTATTATTATTATTATTATTATGTTTACCAATATCTTAAGGTATAATTGGCTTGTCAGATTTTCTTCAAGAAATAGCGATCCTGTAATGTGATTTCCTAATATTCCTGTCCATTTCTCAAGTTGTTGGAGAAGTTGAATACGACCTTTACGGAAAATATAAGGATTTTTTCCGCAGCAATACCTTTCATTTCAATTGTTAAAACTACCTTTCAAAAAAAGTGCATGTGTCCATTATTAAATTGGTCTGTCAGGACCATGTTTGGTAAATTGGTGTAACATTTTCAACTTATAATGATTAAAATTTGTTTTTTATTTCAAAGCATTTTCAGTCAATCGATATGACTTTTCCTCTTGTTGGGTGCTGCAACTTCATAGCAGTGCAACTGTTAGATCATCTCTCTGAATCACTCTGTACATTTAAACGTATAACGTCTACTCTCTACTCTATCTCAGTTTAGACTCATGATAATAAATATTAAACAAATTTATCGCTAATTCCCCGGTTTGGTATGTGCGTCCTTACTGCTAAGTTAAAATACCCTCCTCATATTTTAAGATTTTTGACAGTGATCGATAGGGATTGTGTAATATCCTGCTTATATCCTATAAAAATCCTACCAACGTACCAGTAACTCAAAACCGGAAAAATATGTTTGAGACCCCAGCTTGTTTCTAAATTGGTACGAGCTTAACATGATTTTCATCTTTACAGCTTCCAACAAAAAGTGTGTTTCCCTAAAAACTTATAAAACACCATTAGAGTTTTATATGAAATATATGTATAATTTTATTGGAACTGAAATTTAGAAGGAACTTCGGGAAATGCAAAGTTATGCGTTTGAAATTCTAGTTGCATTAAAGTGGATTTAACTGCACAGACGGGTTCATTTCAAAGTTAGCGGAATTTTTCATGTACTTGTACACTCGATCGCTTCTAGTAAGAGTACTTTTTTATGTACAATTAAATTCTACAAAAGATATTAAAATTTCAAGCAAAAGTGACGTAATGGACTGATATATTAGCAATATTTTATTTTTTGTTTATTTACTAAAAATACGTATGTAAAATTTTTTTATCAAATGGATACCTCATTTCATTTTATTTCAATGTTTCTATAATGCAATTAGTTTATACAGTGTGAAAACTCATAACCAGGCGGCGAATATATTTTTCAGAGTTGACAGTTGTATAAAAAAACACATTTTTTCGTTGTATATATTACAAGTCGTGTAACCAGGATCTATGCGGGAAGTTTTGCGAGGGTACAAGGGAATAACGATCAGTCACAATTCATCAGTTTCCAGCAAAATGAATTTTAATGTTTGAAACGTCACAGAAATAAAACACAACCGTATAGAGGAACAATTTTTTCTCATATAACATTATTGAAGAAAACACGAGGCATGCTCTCAATAAACAATTCAAACAGAAAAAGATAAAATTATGAAAAACTGTTCATATAAACAAAAACAAATTTTCCTTTTAAATAACGTTCACAGTCCACATTGATGACTTCCCACAAAAAGAATGTGTGTATTAATATGTTGCCATTTCTAAGTAAAGTATATAATAATGTACTTAACTTTCAAAAACGATCCTCAACATCTATATTCACTACATTAGGTAGTTGTGAGAAATATTCCTGGGCGGCCACTCCACAAAATCTCTTCGGAAATTGCAAGTTTTCATACTTGTCGTTGGAAATTGGAATCCGATTGTTGTACGGCACTTGAGGACCATGTTTGTCTAAAATCTTCTTATTACGAATTACGTAGCTCTCCCACGCCCCATTAAAAGAGGTGCGTATATTTAATGTTTGAGACTGTGTTTGAGATACTGAAACTCAGATATTGATCGTGTAGCAAACGGACACATTGTTTTATGATAGGGTTTTAAGAACTCGGTTTAGTTGTGTACAAGAGTTTGCTGGATTTCCATCACAGAAAACGAAGTGGGCTTTTCTCTTGCGCTCATGAAAACACCATTACAATCACTTGGTAGCTCGCATTTGGCTTTTTGGTTTACTAAAGCCATATTCTTGTCATTTCAAATAGCTGTGCCCTCTAACTGGAAAAGTGATTTTGAAAGATTCAAGCCTCCTCCTTACCTCTGTAATATAGTGCAGATAGAGTAAACCTATATAAATCTTGTTTTGCCCTCCACAGGAGTCACAAACACTTATTTTAACTTTGTCAGGTAAATTGTTCATAATGAAGTGATACCGCTTCATCCAATCCTTTTTTAGCAACCGTTTCATCGTAAGTGTAAAATATTGCCTCCCTTGTTGATAACATATGGATATTAAAGAATAAACCGAGAGCTGTCGCTTATTTGTAGTAGTACATATTGTACAACGGAAGACTTTTTTGATAATCCATAGCAATAGACTCAAATTCCAAATTTTTTTATTGTCTTTTTTTGCTTGTCTTTTCCTTAGCATAAAATATGTTTTCTTTCTTTAGATGTATCTGATTGCGTGTGATAATACTATTCAGTTCTGCTTGTAACTCTTCCTTGTTTAAACCTGAAGCAATTTGTTTTTTAGACTATCAGTTAACTAATTATTTAAAAAACGGGGCAACAATCTGCCCAAAAGTGCATTGCAATATGTTGCACACTTTTGATAATTTGTAATACACTTGGAAAATACCTACATTTAATATTAAAATCCCCGTAATTTAGGAATATGTAGAGTTGTAATAGAAAAAATTATTTACTAGTTATATAAAAACATCTTATTTATTAAAGAACATATTCAAATTCATTAATTTTAAATTTATCAAGACCTTACAATAAACATGTGTTGGCCCACGTGGTACATAATACTGCACCATACTTGGTTGGTAGCAAATACCCAGTTATGCATCTGACCACGGCAAGAATTGCAGAATTTATTTCATCATAAGTTTCTACATTGTATCTGGGAATGTGGGATTCTGGAAGCTGATAGTGTTCAGGTAGAGCTAAAGGTCACGCAACAATTGCTAGACTGGAGGAGAGGAAAATCCACATCTCTGTCCTAAAGGTGAGAGAAGCGAAAGATCAGCTTAGGTTGGAAAGGAAATATACTCTCACTCTTCCCAGTAAGGAGGAGTGGAGTGAAGGGAGAATTGACTTCCTCCGGACTATCTGGTGTGCTACACATACGAATTTCGGGTGGCCACGAGACCATCCTCCGGAGCGGGAATATATCTGGAAGGCAAGGGAGTGCAGGAGAGCTTTACTCTAGGTTACTACACCACTGTCTTCCAGGCGTCAGCCTCCCCCACCATTACCATTACCATTCCACATTGTATAAACTAAAAATGTGAATCATTCCTTCTTGCAGACAAGAAAATTAACCTCAGTTTTTTTCGCACAACTGGGACAAAAAGTCGAGTGTATAGATCGACCCAAACGGGAATGACAATATGTATATTATGGAAGTATGCTAGATGGTAAAACAATTTATATTTTTTTACATGTAAATTATTTGCGAGCCATATGTCAAGTACAGGAGTGATATTAGTGAAATAGACGTATGAAATATTTTGTTAGAAAATACGCCTGAATTTCTTTGTAACTTAACGGCAAAAAAAAAAGAAATTCAATTCCAGGGTAAAGCGTCAGTTCATAGAAGTTATTGTGACTGATGTGCCGCTTTTTTAACTTAATAAAATGTTGTTCGTTGCTTTAAAAGAAACTTTAAGTACTTCATATAATATGGGTTTATAGGACCCTTACATGGTTGATTAAGTTGCCTTTTACTTGATGAAAATCCATGTTAACTTTGAACGGAATAAAACGTTTTATGATTTTTACAATTATTCGTTTGTATGTTTTTTACAAAATATGTAAAAAATATGACAATTGATGTGAGTACAAGACTGACATGATAATTCTAGGCAGAGTGTAAATAGAGGTTTAGTAAAGTTGTAAAAATAATCACAAAAAATGTTTTGATTAAATTATGATTGAACATGTTTGTAGGTATCCAACAAAAAATATACAAACATGTCATTCATTGTTTAGTAAAAAATGTAACTAAATCGAGTAGTAAGTCTATCTATAAAGTAACCTCCCTCCCCCTGTTAACTTTTAAACGACTTGATATTTATTCAGTCGACCTGAATTGAATTAAACAAATTGAAAATTGATTTATAAATGTCACAAAGGAGATATTTTAACCTTTAAAATATTAACAGCTTTAAAAGTTTGCTAAGCTGGTTAGCTGTCTATGAAGCGCTATGTGTAAAAGAAAAATTTCCATCTTGTCTTGCTAATTTCATAAGAATATTTGACACTGCTTTCCCTGTAAAAACAATTCAGCAAAGAGAAACCTAAATCTAACCCCTGGATCACCCCTGAACTTATAGAAGAAGGTCGTTTTATACAACAAATTCATGTTTTGTGTAAAAATTGCAATGATTTTAATTTGTACGTTAGATACAAAATTTTAATGATAATTTTATAAGAGAAGCTTATCAGCTTATTATCATAAAACAAGGGCAGCTTGTAAAATTATTGAAAAAAAAAAACTCAAACATCCATGGCAACCAGTCTCTACTCACAGCTTTTAGACAAGACAAAAAGTAATTAACAGAGATGATGTTGCTGATTCATTTAATGATTATTTTATCGAGTCTATCAAATCTCTTGTCACATCTAATAAGGTCGATATACAACGGACTATTCCTAACATTCTGTTTAATACAGACTCTATTTTCTTAATTCCTGTTACCACTAATGTATACAATTTAAGAGTATCGTGTGAAAATAAGAATGCCTAATACAAAAGCAAAAGTTTCTAGAAAATTCACAATAACAGGATTTTTTTTTTCAAGATTTTTTGGAAGATATGCAGATCTTCATCCACAAAATACTAATGAATCCAATTTTTCTGAACTACTAGAAAGTGAAATGCACTGTTCAGAGAATTGGTATAAAGTTGGATATACTGGAAAACCAATTGCTGTTACTTTGTAGACAGACTATAGATTACAATTAATTAAGTAATTTATTTGCATCAACCTGTAAAAATCATAAAACGGTTGTTAGGTTTTATCCTGTTCAATCCCTAGATGGTTGGTTATATTTGTAAATATCAAGATTAGTCAAGGAGCAGATTACATCACAGCTTTTGGTTAATGTCAGCGACGCGAGGAAGTATTCAGATTTTCCGTAAACCAGTCGCAAAATCATACAAACATATTGAACTTTTGGGCCCAGCCAGCAGTACTCCTAATTATTTCAATTGCCACCCGACTTTATGGGCTAACGAGGTGATAGCATGTCGAGTATTATAATTCAAACATTTAATGGTGTCAGTGTCACTAGCTGCAAGAGTCATCTTAATCCATTTACTTAATCTCTGTGTAGAATCTGGATGAATGGGTTTTTTAACTATTAAATTGAACAGATCTGTATCAGCGGGGCATGCATCTTTGGTGCTAAGCTCATAAAAATCAATAACTGAAGGTAAGCAAAGTTTGTGATGTTCCGGAAAGTAGAGTATTAAGTGATTAAAAATATTTGGATAATGAAGTTTCGTCCATCTGAAATTTTAACATCTAACCAACCTGGGAAATGCATGATGTTTTGTAAACATATATAAACCAACGTCCTGCATTCTATAGCTTGTAATTAGTGCCAGCAATGTGACCAGTTTCATACTCAGTTGTGACATAGAGATATCAGACAAGGGATATAATTTAGATAAATATACTAAAACCGGCTGAGGGTCACAGATTGTTTAAAACTTAGGTATTGATGGTTTTTGGTTATAGATACCTTTTTAAAAACCATTTCAAAATGGCTTTATCTGAATTATGTACTGGAAAAACTAAGACTAAAACCGCATCTTGAGAATTTAGAGTTAAATAGGAATCGCAAGCGTGAAAATGAATACTGAAAAAGGTTATGATCATATCTAAAGAATAATGAAAAGGATTGTGCTCCTTATTATTACAAAATTCCCACCACTTATTTAAATGGGTAGTGTATTGTCTTAAGGGGAGAGCACTAATAATAGACGATTTAATGGCTTGGAGTCCTACTGCTGGAACTCCCTGTCTGAGAAAAGCTCCTCTGATAAAATCCCAATCTCCAGGGAAACTTTCGCCAGACTGGGTGGCGTTTCTTGAAAGGTGAAGAGAGAATGGATTTAGTAGATAATAACAGTGTTGGGTTTTGTTGTTAGTAATTTTCTAAAACAGAATACCACGGTTGGGAGTTTCAGCTACGAACTACTAGTGTTCCCAAATCCTTTTCAACGAAAATTTTTTGTAAACATTTTGTCACAAGGCTGATTGGTGGAAAAGTGTAAAAATAATTCTCCTTTCCAGGGCACTATAAATGCATCTACCATTGAAGAGTTAGGATCCGGTTTCCAGAAGATATATCCAGGACATTTTGCATTTAATTGAGCCCCGAATAAATCGATAGTAGGTGTTCCAAATCTGTGACATATGACGTGAAACGCCGAATCTGCCAAATCATATTCTGCGTCGATTGTTACAGAACGGGATTCCCTGTCTGCATTGATATCTGCTTGGTATTAATGTATGAGTCCACCACAAACATATTTTTGTCTTCGCACCACTGACATATTTGTCTTGTGATGTCATTAAGACTTTTAACCTTGACAGTACCCATACGATTAATACAATCTATAGCTAATACGTTACCTATTCTGAGAGAATAGAACAATTACAAGAACTTGAAGCAAATGATCTAAGTGCGTTGAAGTCTGCTAGTAATTCCAAATAGTTAATATGTTTGTCAATATCTGATAGATGCCAAAAACTATTCGAGGCTTAATTATTACAAAATGCACTCCAAGCTGTTAGAAATGCGTCTGTAAAAGGCAAAAACTGTGTCCATAACAATATTAACACCTCTATTTTGATTCAGAATTTGATACCACCACCTCAACTTAGATATCATTAAGTCTGAAAGTAGGACATATGACTTATAATCCTGATCACTAGAACGTAATGTTAATTACTTCTTGCGTTCCAGAATCTTTAGTTACGTCCAGCCATAAGTAAATGTGGGGCAAGCGGCTATAAGTTTTCCTATAAATCTAGCTAGTGCCAGAATGGAATATCGGTCTTTTGGTAAGAGCTTTAAAATGTAGGCCAATGCGAGGTCTCTTTTTTCTACTGGCAAAGAGGTTTTTAAATTTAAAAAGTTAAATAAGAAACCCAAAAAGGTATAACTTTGCGATACAACTAGAGCGTTATTTTATTTTAATTATTAAGAAACCTAATGATTCTAACAAGGATTTCACAAATTGGCACTGTTCTTTAGTTGTCTCTACATTTTTACAAATAATAAGTATATCGTCCAAATAGACTACACAAACTATACCGTTTGAACATAAAAATTTTAAAACTGATTTTATAATTTTAGTAAATACAAACTGATCTGTACAGATATCAAAAGGTAAGCAATTAAAAAGATAATATGAACCTCGAAAAGAAAAACAGAGGTATTTTCTGGGCTTGGGCTGAGAGCTCCTGGAGTTAAAAGACGCCATATTCCTGCAGAACCAGGTTTAGATTCGCTATACTTCCTGCTGAACAGAGTTTTAGAAGTGAAATATTGCGAAGTTTTATCTTTCGTTTTAATAGTGGACCCCAATCGCTACGCCTCATTGACATTTTTCAGATGTTCAGGGAAAGACTTTCCGAATAACAATTCATCTATTGGACAGGCTTCCAGGATTTTTTTGACTCCCCTGTCCAGAAAAGGGAGAATTAAATATCGGGGATGAATTAAAGGTGCGTGAAAAATGTCTGAAAATGTGTTTGCCGGATAGTTGCTAAGGAAGTTGTCCTGTTTTAGGACATTTATCCAAGCAGGGCTTAATTTCAGGGTTAATTATTGATGGCTGGAGCACCGAACAATTTGCTAAACACGAATAAGACTCAAGTGTAGCGTTACAGGATTCTTTTTCCACTGCGTTAAGAAGAAAACTGGATAAAAGAACTGCCACGTCAGCATGAACTTCAGGGCACTTGATTCCAGAAGTTTGATTACCCAATAGAGACAAAATATTTTAAGCGCCTTGATCGACTGAATAAACAGGATTCGTAGACGGTGTCTGGGCTGTATTTATTAAATAAATAAAATAAATAAATAAAAATTAGGGGTATCCGAATCTCAGTCCGTCCCTGGCTCCTCATTTGAAGGAGCCTCAGATGCACCTGTAATAGATACAACAAATAAGCAGCGCCTTAACTCGATATTATATAACACGTAAGTGTAGTTTGCACTTATTTTAGTAATCTTGCTGCAGTCTATCGCTATAGCGATAATTTGATTAATGATTGATTATGATTATTTTATGTCAATAATTTAGCCTGTTTTATACGTTGTAAAAGTCTAGTTAATTCAATTCTCCCCGACATAATTACAGAAAAAATGTTGTGAGAGTAGGACAAGCCACTCGAGATGTAACTGGCAACCAACTAGGTCAAGAGCTCCCTGTCCATAACATTCAGCTGTTAGAATATTCAGTACAAACTGTGAGGGGTGGTATCAAAGTTTGTTTTATGACTAGTTTTAGCCGTTTGTCCTTTATTGAAACTTGTATATACAGATGACGATATATACATATCTCAGTAATCCTGATTATATAGCGCGTGATGTAAAACATTATATGTACCTATACGAAAGGTTAGTCCAAGTTTGCTTAGGAACTCTAGTTGGAACTTACAAGATAAGAAGCGATTCATTCCTCCACTGTTATCGATACTTTGATGCCATAACTCGTAATTTGTGTTGGAAGGTTTATTTCAGCCCACAGATGAGTTTACTGTACTGATTAGAATAAAGACCACAAGATCTGGTATTAGTTAAACCGTGTATTTGAAACTTTTACAGGAAATAAGATTAAATTTTGAACAAGAAACACTAACGTTATCTTGGTTTTTGCTGTGGTGGTTTTTATGTAAGTGCATATGTGGAGGTTTCTTCGTAAGAATGGTTAAATTCTTGTGAGTTTTGGGTAATTTAACCAGAAAATGTCCGACTTATACTAGGTGCTGCGATTTCTATACAAATAAGTATATTTGCAAAATGGTGGTCGTCATTTTAAATTAATAATTTAATAAGAACAGAAGAAACTCTCTTTTAAATATTGATCTCAACATTTGACAAAGGTGAACGTACACATCAACAACAACATTATACTTCACCATATTGACAAACACAACTGAATTGACTATGTTATCTGATTGTAATTATAACTATTATTCGTATGACAGACATTGTGCCATTACAATTGAGTTTCTAGTGCGTTCAATACCTAATTATATTGTGTATACGTTGTTTAGAGATTCTAATAAATTGCCGTAATAAACACTACGGAGTGTTCGAAAATATCGCGCATACAAAACGTATATCTTTGTCAGAATAAGACAATATGCGATCGAACTGCATTTTCATTTGGGAACTGTACTTGGTAAATTGGTTAATCTTATCTCGATCCATAAGTAAATGTCCCAAAAACTTTTATCCTCAAGTTGTATAACGGGGCTCACCCTGTCATTAAAATAGTTAAATCAAATTTTAGTGAATAAAACAAAACACTAATAGCAAAATGCATTTATTCAAAATAGCAATAGGGCAAATTCAAGGTAACGCACACAACTACAACTTACGCACCGTAGCACGGCCCCTTAGATTTAAATGCGCAATGGATTTTGCATCTACTGTCTCTACCGCATACTGGCCACTTCTTTCTAACTTGTGCGCAACTCGGGGGCCACTCTACGATGCGTGACTTGTACTTACTTCACCATGTCTCTAACTCGTACTCAGCCGTGTCGCCAGCCAATCTCGCTCTGCCGTCCTCCCTGTAATTCGTCCTTTCGCCTCGCGCGCGCGATGAAACTTCTTAGTAAACAATTTTTCACACAGTAGCTGCGCACTACATGGGTAGTACAATGGAGTTTAAATTACTTTAAACAAATTTGGAAGTTAATCTATAACTCAAACCATTCCATCTAATTTATAAAGAATCTGGTCTAAATTGTTTATCTTACAAAAATGGACCGTTATAGTTGTGTTTGACATTTAATATTTTGTAACTACTCTGAGAGCTTTTACATTTATGGAATATTGAGAGGTGATACAATAAACGTTTATAGAAACTAAGTGTATGGTATTGTTATGATGACTTTTTGTCATTAACGAAACAAAGAACAGCAAATTGAATTTGTAATTATATGTACTCATGTTTATAAATGCATTATTTTGTATCTGCTGCATCCATCCATTATAACAAGTTTAAAAGGTATCCAGTATTTGATTCCCTAATTTGCCAATAGTAATTTATTCGGAAGCACTTGAGGAACTCAAATATTTGCGCAACTTGCTGAAAGTTATTTCACAAATAGAGTAAGGAAATAAAATACGAACAGCATATTAAAGCAAAGTTTCCTGATATAATTTCGTTCGCCCGTCAACTCTCATGCATATTTTATTCGTCAATAATTTTATAGCGTTTGCTGGAGATAAATATTTTCAACATATAAGGGAAGAGTATTAAATTTTCTGTGGGAGGCAGAAAGCCATAATCCATGAAAGTTATTTGTGTACAAGAATAAGTAGCCCCTTTCTCAAGTACGTCGTTAACTTAATATACAGGGTGTCCGGAAATAACATCAGAATTTTAGTGTAGCCGCCATTTAGATAATATCTTCCCTGAAAGGTGGATTGGTCGAAATGGATCGGTAGTCTGGCCAGTTCGCTCACTCAATTTAAATCTCTTGGATTATTTTGTTTAGAGTTATTTGAAATCCCTCGTTTATGCAGCATTCGTAAACGCTGGCTGTTGAGAACTTAGAACAACGGGTAATTAATGGTTGTCAAACTCTTCGAAATCAACAGGGAGTATTCCGAAAAGTTCGGCGTTCATTGCAAAAAAATTGGAAGGAATCAACATGAACTTTCAACATTTTCTTTTTAATGCTTTTTCTATCTTTATAACATAATTAATTTTTTAACTGAATATATAACATGAAAATAGAATACTACACTCGTTTTTCGCGAATCAAATTAAGTGCCTACTTTGGTTTATTTGAAAAATGGAAATGATGAGTGTAGAATCCACCCTCAAAAATGCTGATATTATTTCCGCACACCCTGTATAGTAGTAAGGAATGATCATAAATTATCTACTTATGTGGGTATTTTCTCATATGTTACGTTTTTAATTGCCTTATAAAAAGTTTAGGGAAATAAGATCTGGACGTATTGGTGGCCAAAATATCTTTCCACTACATTCGGTCCTTATTTTGAAATGTGACTACACTATTTTTATCTACGATTCTTGTAAAGCCAGAAGCTTTACAAAACCTCTTTTAAAAACTAAAATCGGTTAACAAATGGTGAAGCTACATGCAATTGTTTGTTGACGAATGATTTCATGGAATAATTTGTTAAAGGAAAAATTGGTAACAAATTGTTGATATTACTGCGCTGTATACTGAGACAATAATTTTGTTGACACTATTACTATACAATAAAAAATTGATTTTATAAACGATGAAATGAATTTGTTACTTTATAAAAATATTTGTCCGACAAACGATTTTTTATAAAATGTGTAAGAAGATCATTATAAACTTTCTAGAGTCCTCAGGAACAAAAAACTATGATATACCCTCCTTGAAATAGAGAGAGATTTCAGAAAAACTACCGGATGCTTTTATGGATAATATATCCGTAAAAGGCGAGTACATAGATGACCATCTATCTATCTATTCAAGTGAGCTCTCAAAAGACCGGTTGTTAGACAAACAACGTATATTCCGGCATATATTATAAAGGATCCAGAGATTTTTATGCAGAAAAAGTATTCGCCCATTTATCATTTTCTATTTTCCTCACACTCGAGACGAGTCTGCAGGCTTGATTTTATTTGTGATTGACTCTGGCGTCGGCCTGTAGTTAATACAGTTATTTTATTGGATTTACAAGGTATAGAACTGAACTTTTTATGGGAAAGTCCGTACATAAACTCCCCATGTAGCAGCAGTTTATTTAACCCGCTTTCTACAAAGTGCACATCCCTAGAAAATATCCAAATATACCTATTTAAGGATAACCGTATCCACATATATATTCACCCTAAGCTGATAAGAAGCTCGTAAATATTTTTTCTACACATTTTTTGTGTGAATATTTCCTTTTCAGTTATTGATATATCAATATAATATCTTTGCTCACATCTTTGCCATAACACTGACAAAGTTTTCCACGAAACACCAAAACACCATATACTGTACTCGACGCGCGCGTTGCGCCAACCAAGTTGGCATCATCTGGAGATGACTAAAACTGAGTTTTAATATTAAAATTTAACTTACCGTGTTTTAAGTTTGTCGTTAGCTGATTTAGGCGCTTATTTGATATGGTAAAGATAGTCCTGAAGTGGGTTGGAACCTTTGATGTGAAGATAGCACTGACGTAGTTTTCAACGATGATTAAAACTCAGCCAGTTTTAATCATCTCAAACAATGCCAACTTGGTTGGCCAAACGAGCGTCGAGTGCAGTATATGGTGTTTTGGTGTTTCTTGGAAAATAACGGATGCCTCCATTCGTCCTCCCACTACTTTGTTGTTGGTCTTGTCTCTGCTGGGAGTTCGATTTTGTCAGTAGTTGGGTCAACATCTTGTGTAGATCAGATATCAGGTTTTGTGTTGTGTTGTCTGGCTTGTCTTCCACACTCACGAGTACTCTCTGATTTGATTATGTGGTGTCCTTATAGGCAACCTTAATCTCCAGTGCATGCACTAAAACCTCACTACTTCGCTTATTCCTGGCCAACTTAAGAATTCGCCTAACGTCCTGGGTCTCTTACTCCATCAATAAATATACGAACTGCTAACTGTTGCTGAAATTCCATTGGTGCATCAGGATAGGCTAGATGGGCAAATATTTCTACCGCAGCCTCGAACTCCTGGAGGCTTTCTCCGCCTCGTTGTCTGCGTGATTTGAGCGGAGCCTGATTAATATATTTGGGCGAGATGTTGGTCGCCATATCTAAGTTCTAACGCTGCCTCCAGAATGCTAAAGTTTTGTTGCTGGGCGACAGAAATTGTTTGGAGCAGGTCTAGCTCTTGGCCCCTTAGTGTTAATACCAATGCTGTTACTTTTTCCTCATCGTCCATCGTTCCATCGACCTTGACCGTCAAAGGTAGGCGGTTGTAACCTAGTACCAGACAACAGTACCAATTGGCCACTCCTCTCCCTTAATTGCTGCTTGAGCCGGGCTGCTTCTCCTTCAACAATACTGACTTTTCCCTCAACTTGACCGACTTTTTCTTTAACTTCACTGACTTGATCTTTCACTTCACCGACTTTTTCAATAACATCGACTTTAAATTTTTCAGTGTGAGAGAAAATGGCTGCATGCTGTTCCTCTAGGCTTCTTTTCATATCTTCGGTTTCTTCCAATCGTCTTATTTCCAGGCCCTCCATCATTTTTCTAAAGTCTTCTTTTTCTTCCTGGCGTTTTCTCTCTTGAGCTTCCATAATTTTTCGCTGTTCGTCTTTCTCTTGTCGTATTCTCTCTTGTTCTTCTTTTTCTTCCTGTAGCCTTCTCTCTTGATCTTCCATAATCTTCCATTGTTCATTTTTCTCTTCCTGTCGCTTTCTTTCTTGATCTTTCATAATTTTTCTCTGGTCGTCTATAAATTCGTCCAATGCTGCAAACATGTCCTGTGTTTGCTTCTCCGACATACCTATTGTTGTTGGTATAACTCACGACACGTAAATCAATTTCAGAATAAAGTTTATTACAGTATAAAGTCCGCAAAATGTTGATATCACGTCTATTTTAATAAAGGAATGTTCCAGAAAAATCTCGAAGCAGCACTAGAAAGTCTTATTTAGAGTTTATACTTTTTTTGTGTTGACAAAATTCACTTATCTCCACTAATTGTGCAATGGAATGTTCGAGAATTTTCACAAAATATCACTAATAAGTCTTATTTTGAGTCCATAACACGTTTCCGTTAACACAGTTTACGTATCTTCTGTGGTTTCCAAATCGAATGTTCTAGATTTGTCACCAAAAGTCACTTTAGTCTTGTTTTTAAGTCTACAACACATTCCCGTCGACACAATTCACGTATCTCCTGTAGTTTCCAAATAGAATGTTCTAGAATTTTCCCGAAATTTCACTAGTAGTCCTTTTCTCAGTCTACAACACGTTATTACTAGCGGGACTCGCGTATTTTTAAATCGAATGTTCTAGAAACTTCTCGAAAATCCACTTTAAAGTCACTATTCAGTCCAAAAATAGTCCTCCAAACACTGTCCAGTAGCTTAATTCTCCGTGTTACCACATTTCTGAGAAGAACACTGTAGAACCTTTTCGAATATTCCAGAAATTTCTCTTCCAATCCACTTCCGACACCAAATTGTTACGTGTTTGCTATCCACACAAACACATATACTGGTAGATTCGTTGACTGAAAGTCCAGGTAACACTTACTCACTACTTTATTTACTAATTAACAATTAACAATAATGGATTAATTACTGTCTTAACTATAATCACACTTGAACACTTATAAGTCTCCTTCTTATTTCTTCTTTACTCGTTCACGTTCAACTTAAAACTGAGTTTCGGCCCACCGTGCGTCTTATGCATCCATTCATACGGTCTAGAGCATTCCAGAATATTCCCAGCCGTTCGCGTACAATTCCAGTCTCATCTAACCTGTCTACACAGTCCAGTGGCGTAACAATACTGTACTCATTTTCAACTTTCTTGGCGCTTTTATACACCAATATACATATACATTACGTTTGTTGTTTTCACTCATATCTCAACAGCATCAGCACTTAACATATCGATCAATATCGATCGTGACTATGGCCCGTGATTTTTCTGTTAATGTCACTCGCGAAATTGCCAAGCAAACTCTCTTAACAATCATATCACTTATGATATTATATGTGAGTATATTTGCATACTGTTCCATACATAAATAACGAAAATAATACACAATCAAAAAATGTGTGGTTTCAGCTAAAAATTAGAGCAAGAATCGTCCATCAAGTTTTTAAATGAGCGCCGTAAAACTGTTGGGATTTGTACAGAGTGAGCAAATTTCGATGTTTGTTTAGGGTAACTCGGTAACTGTAAGAGATACAAAAAAAATGGAAGACACATTCTCGATCTCTTTTTTTAAGACCAATTCACTGGCGATAACAAAAATTTACTATCGGCTTTTGTTATCGAGTTATAAACAAAAATTCGATTTTTCGACTTTTAGACGTGTTAATACAACTTTATGCCCTCACTCGAAATTGCACCTTTCTTTTAATTTTCTCGACACCACTGTATTATACAGAAAAAAGAGCCTCAAGAATATAAAAGTTGTTTTTTCATAACTTTACAAACAACCAAGATATTGACATTGAAAAATCGAACTTTTGCTTATAACTGGAAAACCAAAGACGATAGCAAATTTTTGTTTTTGCCATTGAATTTGTCTCAAAAAAGGAGATCGAGAATGTGTCTTCAATTTTTTTGTATCTCTTACAGTTACCGAGTTACCCTTTATAAACATCGAAATTTGCCCACTCTGTACATTCTGAGGAGTAGAAGCATGTACTAGATTTTGTTTATTATTCTGCTTTCTGCTATCCACGCTCTCGTGGAATAATTAATTTAAGGAAGGGTAAATGGAATAAAGAAAACGGGATACAGAAAGAGTAAAGTCAATTGATACCTGGGGGAAACCCCCATAGCAAATTCTAACAAAGGAATTTAAAAAATTGCCTTCAAGAGTATGTGACTTGGAAAAGTGAATTGAAAATTCGGCATCAGTCAATATATTATATAGCACGTTTCACGTTTCATTTGTTGACCCATTCAGGCAGTCAAGAGTTGAGTCAAAAAAGTCACATTCAAATAAGGGAGAAATTTCTTTAGGTTATAATACTTATTTCAAGTCGTGCATAAATTAATGTAAAAACGTATAAGTCCCCTTCAGTAATATACAAGTCGATATTAAAGTTTTAGGCTCTGACTTCTAAAACTTTACGTTTGAATACTGTTCAAAGCAAAAAACCGCCCTCTGTTTGGAGACTTAAATTTTTACTTGTAGAGAGATATCGAGTTTGAAGCATCCCTAGGGAAGAACTGAAAATGTTGTTGTTGACTAAGTTTCAAGTATTTATTTTAAAACGCACATAAAAAATAATTTTTTATAGTTCTTAACACGTATACGGGGTCTGTAAATAGTGTGGATTATTGCATATATCTTTTAAGGAGAGTGAAATATTGCGTATAACTTTTTAAGTAGGTATTTTCAAAAAAATAACTATAAAAGAGATGTTTGAACTAATTCAACACACTTGGATGCTCTCTTTTTTTTTGTTAAAACTTACGTTACTATGACAACCATTTTTTTTTAATGGCCACCCTACATTTTTGTGACAAATCTGGAAAGAGGACATTTTCTCCATATGGTACAATGTATTTTTGATAGGAGCAAGTTTTTTTGAAAAAAAATTGATAAAACTTTACAATTTTTATTCTAAACATAACAGTCATGTTTTTAAGGAAAAACAAAAAAGCAAGAGTAAGTTCAACCTTAATCGGTAATACTAACCTAATAATTAAAAATAAGAAAAAAGAGGTGTTCAAATTGTACCCCATTTACGATCAAGCAGTGACCCAGGAAGCCCCGAAAACTTCTGATGGTATTTTCGAGGAAGTTGTGAGGTGTACAAATAATTTTGGTCCACATTCTTTCATTTAAGTCCTCCAGGTTATGCGATCTATTCTGGTATACTATATTTTTTAGATAGTCTTGCAAGAAAAGTCCAGAGGCATTGGATCTGGGAATCTAGCCGGCCATTCCATTGCCCCTTTTCTTCCTGAAGGTGAAGACACCACCTACACTTGATGGTTTGGTGAGGAACTCATGCAAATGAGGAACAAATTGTCTTGTTTAAAAACAATTTCAAGCAACAGTAATTGTATTGAGGACAAAAATAACTATAATAGATACAGGTGAGACTATAAAAAAAGCCATTGAAACCAGTAAAAAAATTCATATAGTGAATACATAGCTACCTCTGAGAATAAAATAAAGGCTAGCTGGAAAATAACTATTGAGGAAAGAAATGTCACAAAAAAATGAACTTAACACAGATATAACAAATAATGATATTAATGATTTTTTTTGCTACTATTGCTGACCCTATTGTAAATAATATAAGAGACACCGGCTATGTAGCTACTGATCTGTTAAAGGAAACACAAAAACTTCCTCATTCGTTTTCTTGCAGCCCATTACGCCCCAAGAATTCCCTACTGCTGTAATGTCACTTAAAAATACCAATTCAATTATATTTACGGTATCAATACATTCATGCTAAAGGAAACCATCGACACCAACCATTCAATTCCTTTTTTGCTATTGGAGTGTTTCCCGACGAGTTTAAAATAACTAAAGTGATACCAATTGTCAAAAAAGGAGACATGCCCACTTCTTGACAATTATCGTTCGATATCCATTATACCTATTTTTGGGAAAATTATGGAAATATTGTTGAAAATAAGACTGATTAAATATTTGGAAAGGAATGATATTATGAACCCGTGTCAATTTGGCTTTAGAAAGAACTGCTCCACGATCAAGGCTATATCATATGTAATAAATAACATTGTTGAGGCACTCGAGGAAAGTCTAATATCGACCATCACATTATGTGATTTAAGTAAAGCTTTCGATTGCGTTTCACATGAAATATTAATCCAAAAACTTGAATATTATGGTATTCGTGGACTACCGTTATCCTTTTTTAAATCCTACCTTAAAACTAGGAAACAATGTGTTACGATTAACAATGTCAACTCAGATATAAAGATTTTAAACACCATGTTTAAGAGTCCGTATTGGGCCCTATTCCTTTATTATATATATATAAACGACTTGCCTGTCTTTTTAAACACAATGAAAAACACATTGTTTGCCGATGACTTAACTCTGAATAACTCCTCTAAGGATACAGGAGAGCCAAAAAATCTGGAACATGCTGCAATAGAAAAATCAGAACTGTGGTTGTCAACAAATAAATCAAGGACAAAACCCAAAGTTTAACAGTTGGCTCTGTTTCTGCTAGAGGAAATAGTGTAAAGTTATTGGGCATAATTATCAACGATGGTTTGAAATGGGATGTGCATGTAGACCAACTATGTAAGAAGTTATCGAGCACAATATTTGTTATACGGAGACTAAGCAAGATAGTAAATGAAGGTACTCTATTATCAGTTTATTTTGCCCTGTTCCATTCACACATGAGTTACGGGGTAACTATTTGGGGCAACTCTAGTTACTCGCATAAAGTTTTCATGTTACAGAAGAAAGTTATAAGAATACTTTCAGGTGCTTCTTATATTAAACACTTTAAACCATTGTTCTTTAACTTGAAAATAATGTCACTGCCAAACCTGTACATCTACAATAGCTAATTAGAAATGCATGATAAAAAAAGTCAACTGCAGACACTCGGATATTCACGCACACAACACTAGACGCAAAGACAACCTATATAATTCAAGATACAAGTTTCTGGATCTAAATTTATACAATAAATTACCGAGTACTTGGAAAATACTGGCTATAGTGGACAGTTCAAAATGAAAATTAAATCCTTTTTATTAAAATATTGTTTTATTCGGTGAATGATTATTTTAATATGGATATAGTGTGATTTGGTATAGTTTATGTATGTGTGAATCTCGTAGATTGTGCATGTTCGTGGATCAGTGAACATATTTGTATATTATTGTTGACGATGCATATTGCATACCGTAAATAAAAAACGTGATCGGTCTATATGTTGTTTGTATACTGGTATGCTTTTTGCACCACATTTTCGTTTTATATCTGGATCTTTATCATCCCTTTTTTGTTCTTGCACGTATAATATTTACATTTTATTTTATCTTTACTTTTTTTTATATTGTATGTATTGTTTGATTAACTTTTTAAATCTAAAATTAACACTGTATACGTGTAATCTTTGACATGCCATATATGTATGTAAATATGTAAAATGGTCAAATAAATATCTATCTATCTACATGCAAGGAAAAGCGTTAAAACTTGAATACCGATACTAAATTACTTTCAATAATAATGTTGTATTAAAATAATTCATTCTCCATATACGGTGATAAATTTCATGCTGAATCAAAAAAGTGTTTCCTGATATGAGTGAAAAAAATTGAAAAGGTTAACGAAATTTGAACACCTTCGATAAATTTTTTGTTAATTGTAATTTGTAATTTTCACACATCTTGTATGTATAGATACAACTAGAATGAGGTTTTGTTTGAAATAACTTGAACTGCCCACAAAATATGATTGAATATTAGTCGGAACGTTTCGCAACAAGTACTTAGTGTTAGATTGCAGGGTACTTCATAAAAAGCAGTTCATTTAGAAACTGTTGGTTAAAGAAGTAGTCCGCGCTACATAGAACTGACTACACACCATTTCGGTTAACTGGTTCGATTTCTCGTACCTTGAAATAAATATTACAATGTTTTTAACGAGTTTAAAAACAAATGTGAAATTCGTAATGGTAGTTGCGTGGATAAAGCGCTTTAACTAGGTACCGAAAGTCTATGGTTCGATTCCATCATGGAGCAAGTTAGAAAATCCATTTGTATTTGGTTTCAGGCTAATATCGTGGAGGTAAATAATTGTTGATGCTCTAGATGTGGTTCGGGCTCCACAATAAACTATAGGTCCTCGTCTCTCTTTATCTAACACAAAATCCTAGGATTATCAGGAGGCTTCGGTAAGCGGCAGTTAAGGAAACATTTTTAAACCTACATTATTCTTTTTTTAAATTTTTTGTCAATTGTCCGTCCTTAAGGGACTATAACCTTACCTCTAGAATTACAATATTTCATGTGAAAATCGCCATTTATACAAATTATGGTAAGATATCGGTTTTCTGGGAAATTAATGTCGTGCGCTTGATTGATAGTAGCGATAAAAATCCCATGCATAGTTTAAGTACCCGAAAATTATGAATGAAGCATTGGGTACAAGGCTTTCAAATAAAAAAAGTGTATCCATTTCCATGATAAACCTGTGCAATCTCGGTTTTAACATCTTTATTTTTTTATGTCCTTACCTAACAAGCTTAAAAAATATGTAATTTATTTGGTCCGCAAGATTTATTTACTGACTTTTAGTAGGACTTTTCCATGTTATTAAATATAACTACTTTATGAACACGTAAATGTTTATAACTTCAAACTAGTCTGTCAACCGTACATGAATCATTTCTTTTCCCATTGAAAACTACCTATTTTGCCGTAATATTGAAAACTGATTTCTGTTCTCGTATTGTTTGGTTCTGTTTCTCTATACACAATCACACAATCATCTACAGGTCGAACTTGTTGGGTAGTTTCTCTCTCCGAATGAAGTGATTAGTTTCAATGTATCGTCTTTACTCCATGTTACTAGCGTGTGAAGTCAGAAGCTTACCAATAGAAAACTTTATATAGAGTACCGACTTAATCGATTCGATCCGGCAAATAGATTTCTATTGTGTATATAACTAGAAAATGGCTGAATGTTGTTTCTAAGACGACGTTAGTGTTCAGTTGTATACAGTACGAACATTGATATTTTTTTCTATTTCGGCTTCGTTTAGGAGATAATGGACCACATTAGTTGTAACGTCATGTAATTAATAATAATTATGCAACCTATGTGAAAGAGTCATAGCACAATGGTTTATATGTAACACTGGAACTTGACCCTTATGCTCATGAACATAAAGGCGACATCTTTGACGGTTAGAACACAGCACAGAATTTTATGTCAGAATATATACAAACGCATTACATACGGAAGATGCAAAATTTTGTTTTTGAATCCCAAACTGTAGTTACTACTTAATATCATGTGATTTTTAACAAAAATTCACTCTTCTAATCGTAAATGTCTACAGTGTTATTATTTTTAATACAATACGAGTATATTAACTAAATTACTTGATCAAATATTATACGCGTCATTTAAGTGTCAATTTACAAATTGTGGTGTTAAAAATGTACACTAATACTAATAATAATAATGGAAAAAGAGATACGTTCTCTTGGGTAGGCCCTAAATCAGTATTACGTGTTATTTTTTCTACATTGTATCATGAATTTCTTATAATTCTCATAAATTCGATTACATGTGAATATGTAATATTTATTGTATCAAATTACCTTTCCAAATAGAAGCAATATTACAAAAACAAACTTAACACTGAGCACTGTGAACTATATGCACAGCGGCGAGTGTTAGAATCATTCAATATTTTTTACTGTGTATGGAAAACACCCGGTCCGCGAAAGTATTAGTAAATAACTAACTCTACGTGGTCGTATAAGGTGGATTAGATTAGAAGGGAGGAGCTGGCTGGTTGGCTTTAACCACCCCGACCCTCTGCGGGTCTATGGTGGAGTTCCTATTTATTTCCTTAGAGCTCCTTATCCAGCTTTGTCCTTTGTATCAGACTCCACAGCCTTGATAAGGGGTTCTAAGCGTAGCTCTCTGCTCTTGGTTTTTGTTCCCCAAGTAGTTGGAACAGTCCAGCGAGGCCTTCACAGTGGCACAACACATGAACTGAGGATTCCTCTTCCTCTTGGCAGAATCTGCATGTATCCTGTACCAGACCCATCAGACTCATATGTCTATTGAACCGACAGTTTCCTGTTAAAAGACCTACTATTATCCTATTTTGACAGTAGGTCTTTGGTAAATTTAGCCGATCTTACTTTAATGAACTCTTTGGCCTGTCGCCGTTGCGGGAAGCTCCTCCAGCATTCCAGAGATTTATTTTGCATCCATTCCTTAATGAATATTCGTATGCCTGGCTTGGTTATGCTACAAAAGGGTTCGAGTCCCACTAGGGCCGTGGATGAACCTTCTCTGGCCAGTTCATCCGCCTGCTCGTTTCCCTTATGTCCCTCGTGTCCTGGCACACACACCATGGTCAGTTTATTTTGACTTCCGAGGTCTTTTAGGGCATTTACACAGTCCCACACAAGTTTTGAATCAACCTGCATGGAACCGATTGCTTTTAGTCTCGCTTGGTTATCGAAGAAAATGGCTATCGACAGTCCCTTGCCTTATCATTTCCTTTGCACACCACTGTATTGCGGCCACTTTAGCCTGAAGACTTATCGAAAGTTCCGTTTTTGACCTTATCCCGTAAAACCCAGCTCCCACTCCTTGTTCCTATAAGGTAAGGCCAACTGCCAAAGAACAGAGTAACACTTACTTGCTTTTAAATTATATACGTAAAGATCTGTCTTCCCGTGGCGATCCTTTGCACGACTAGTTGCATTTACTAGAGGTATGTAAATAAACTGATACATGTAAATTAATTTAATTACATGAAGACTAAAAAATATGATTTTTTATATAAATGCCGGCTCTGAAAAATGGCAAGTATTTCCGATACCTTATAATCTTTCACTTCACTTACATAACTGTCATTTATGAAGTAGCTCTTACTACTAGTATTTATTACAAAATTGATATACTTATCATTTACTAAATTTCGTAAAGCTCATGTCAAAACAAAAAAAGCCTAATGGACTTTATTGATTCATTTTTTTTTGTAATCCGAGAAGTTTCTATTTAGAAGCATTGCGCGAAAATCCTCCAGACAATATTTTACTCAGAACTAAAAGCAACAAATTGCGTCTGTGAACGTGTGAAAATTTAGATTATAACCGGGTAAATATTTAGATTTGGGGTGTACGGAAACTTAAATATAAATATTCTAAGTTCTGAATCATTAAACAGCGTAGTGTGATATGAAATTTACACTGAACTTTTTCCTTTAGAAAGGGTTCTCTTTTTTATGGTAAGACTAATTATTAAAGCTAGAACTTTGGTATTAATTGTTTTTTTGTATCCATACGTTCATCAACAATTATTTATAATTTTTTATTATGAAAGTCCGATCGTATGTTATTTTCAATTTGTTCTTTTATATGAGGACCACGACGCCGTAGTCTTTCCCTTTTATGTTAGTGGCCACATAGGTACATGTTTGTTTCCAAAATAACCGAAAATGTTCGTTGTTAAGAACATGCGATGGAATGTTACACACACTCAACATAAAAATTAGATCATACAGAAAAACCCAATATAGAACCTGTATTGGCAATTTCTAAATGACGTTTGCTTTGAATGAATATGTTTTTTTATAATTACTGGAATTCCAGCCCACCAAATTTATCTTACACATAAAGCAATTTATTACTGCTTCTGTTATTAACGCTAAAGAAATTTGTGGATTTATTTTACAAACGGCAAAGCTCCCAGTCGGCGCATCACCAAAATACATCGACGACCATCAAGCAACTAACACCTGTAGACTGTGTGTGACTACGTGGCACTCGTGCTGTATACCCTACGCTGCCCTGCTACCTCCGGTAGAAGAATTCAATCCCAACGTTCCAACTTACTAATTATTCTTTACTCTCTGAAAATTTTTTAATAGTTTATACTGGTCAACTTGAATCGTCCAGCACTCTATATTTTTGTGAGGATCCTAGGTCAAAGATTAAATCATGTTAATAGAAGCATTACGGTGTATGAATCTCTGCGTTGGCTCCGCGAAGTCCATAAATTTTAATCCCAGGGTTTTTGCACCATTATCCCTCCCAGTAAAACATGTTAACGACTCGTGAGAACACTGGAATTTGCGAAGAAAGGATTTTGGTACCAAGTATTTTTTTTATGTGAATGATTTGTCGGATTGTTTGATAGGAAAATACACGCTTCGGAAATCGGAAAGTGAAATTACCCATAAAAAACAATATCACGCCGGTTTATGTCCTTTTCAACGCATAGGCATAAAAGGATATCGGTTAAATGGTTTCAATAGCATAAAAACGAGGTAAATTAAATCAGACGAGCCTTTTGACGTTTCATTCGATTTATGTTAACATTGGAATCATTACGACTTTTAATGGAAATATGTTACTAAATTTGATTTATAATGTGTAATGTTAATGATGAAATAATATTCCAATTAGATTTATAAATCGGTGCGGATTTTATGTAAAATGAGATTTTATTATGGAAAATTATTTGCAATATGGAATTCTACTTGTTGAACTTCTGGCAATTTTACATATGGCCGTCGACTCATATTTTTTCCGGGCGGAGCTAGTTTAGGAAAGCTCTTAGTTAGAGTAGTTTTACTAACGTGAACAAATATGTAGTCATATTATTTGTTGCACCATAAAGGGCTTTAAAAATAATAACTTGTATAGAACAAAGTAACAGTTGTATGTAAGTAAGTAAGTAATTTATTAAATAGGCAAGCCTAATATAAAATAAAAATACAAATACAGCGTATAATAATATAAACTAAAAACACTTAATTGTGTTTTTTCAATATTTTAACAATATTAAAAGTGAGACTTAGATAAACATAAGAATAAACATAAACATAAAAAAATACTGTACTATAAATAGCAAAGAAATATACATTCTCTTTAAACAATTAAATTGGGTAGGTTGTACAATTCAAATATTGAATATGGCTATAAACAATAAATAACTGAAATTCATACTTAAAAATCAAATATTCAGATAATTACAACAATATATTAGTGACATTTGAGTTAGGTTCATCGAAAAAGACTTCAGTAGTATTTTAAATGATCAAAGTTTTCGTTTGAAGACATTGACCGATACAGAATTCTTTATACTATTAGGTAACAAGTTATATTCATTTACACCTTTGTAAAATAAAGTTTTTTGTGCTTTACTTGATTTTACTTTTTTTAAGAATAAGAGACTTCTACCTCTGGTTTCATAATCATGCACTTCACTGGTATATGTAATAAACTGGTGAAAATAAGGTGGCAACTGATTATTTATAATTTTGTATATAAAGATCATTGTAAAATATTTTAAACGAATATTCACTGGCATCCATTGTAGTGTTTCTAACATTAAGTTTATTGGAGTATACTTGTTACATCTCAGAATAATGCACATTCCTCTGTTTTGTAGTTTCTGTAATTGTTGTATTGAATTATTATCAAATAAGTATAAGATACTAGAACAATAATCAAAATGAGGTTGATTAATAGATTTATAAACTGTAATGTTTGTCATTAAAGACTAGTTTTTCGATGCTCTTGAGAAAAAAAGAGTTTTTTGATATTTTATTTTTTATGTATTTGAAATGTTCTTTAAAGTTCAAATGGTTATCAAGAAAAAATCCCAAATATTTAACTTTTCTGACAATTTCTATATTTAATTGTTGAAATTTGAGGTTGATATTATTTTTTTAAATTAATATTATTATATTTACAAGTTGTTGTTATAATCATAGCTTTAGTTTTATTAATATTTAATTTTAGTTTGTTAGTGTTTAGGTATTCTTCAATCTTAATACGTTCATGGTTCATTTTTTCCACGGCCGCATCTAAATTTGCATCTACAACGGCTATCAGTGTATCGTCAGCAAATAAGTTTACAAAATCACATAACGTACATTTAACAAAATCATTTAAATAAATGATAAAAAGAATTGGACCTAGTACACTGCCTTGGGGTACTCCAAATTTATTTTCTAAAGGAGGCGAAAAAATATTATTAATTTTTGTAATTTGAAAGCGGTTTGTTAAATAATTTTCAAACCAGCGAAGTACAATTCCATTAATACCATAATATTTTAGTTTTTCTAATAACAGATGTCTGTCAATTGTCTCAAACGCTCTCTTAAAATCAAGAAATATTGCTACAATATATTTATTATCATCGACATTCCGAATCCACTCTGAAATGGTTAATTGTAAAGCCGTTTCGCAAGAATGTTCTTTTCTAAATCCTGATTGATTTAGAATAAATAAATTATTGCTATTAAAATAACTAAGTAGTTGTTCATATACTACTAGTTCTAAAATCTTTTCTATTGGTGGAAGTGTATTGATAGGTCTAAAATTAAAAGAATCATTACTGTTTTTAATTTTTTCTATAGGAATAACTGTACTTATTTTTATTTTTTTCTGGAACTATACCGGATTGCAACGATGCATTTACAAATTGTTAAAAAGAAAAAAAGTTATACATAGTGTTTCAAAAAAAACATACCCACAGCCAGAGCTGTTAATACTTAAAGTAAATTGCTTGGAACTATATTTGAAGTATTTACTAGTACTTGAAGTACTTTATTTTAAGTACTTATCTGAATAGATATTTGTACTTGTATTTCAATTATTCACATAAAAAACTTGACTTTATACCTGATCTTGTCAAGTAAGTTACTTTAAATATTCTTAACTATACTTGAAGCATTATATCATAATTTAAGTAATAAATTGTACTTGAAGTATTCTTGAGCTACTTCAAGTAAATATTTGTGTGATACTTGCACTCTGAAACAATTACTTGAGGTAAAATTCCTTTTTCAATTATATTTTATTTGTCAAAACTCGCATAAACAAGACCATACAAGAAATGCTTCGGGCTTACTAGAATTACTAGGGTTTATTTAATTTAGTTCGATGCTACAACGCCTCGAGGTAAGGTGGCTTTAAAAAGACATTTCTAAAATTTTATCTTGTGTATAGTGTACAATAAGTAGCACAGTACATTCAGTGATTATAATGTTTATTATTACCTACTGGACATGTTTACATGTATGGGTATTGTTAATATAAACTACTTACTAGACTAGATAAATAAATAAATACAACATATAGACGTAACTAAACATAGTTACATCCAGTCACAGTTCCCAAATTCGGACACAGTATAAAAACTGTATTTTAATAAAAGTTCCTTTACGCTTTCTTAGAATTTACTTAACTTGTTTATTGATTTTAAACTTAGAGGTAAGTGATTATAAAGTTCGGGTGACATAATATAAGGTCCATTAGAAGTTTGAACTAATCGACAAGAATCAATGAACAAGTTTTCTGCCTGACGTGTTTTATAAAAGTTTTTAACTTTACACGGGGGAAACTGATTTGTGTTTTTTTTTACATAAACACAGCACGCAAAAATATACAACGATGGAACTGTCAGCATACGTAGGTTCTTAAATCTTTACACGAAGTTTGAATAGGCACATTAGAAATGATTCCGATAATTCTTTTTTGTATAATAAGAAGGTCTGAAAAGGCAGTACCATTACCCCAACAAAACATACAATAATATAGTCTGGACTGTACAAACGTATAATAAAAAAATATTACTACTTCTAGTCTGACAGAGAACATCAAATGTCTGACAACAAAGCACAATGAAGAGAGCTTGCTACAAAATTGAAATATATGTGTGGTCCAAGTGCAATTTGTGTCCATAGTGACTCCTAGGAATTTAACTTTATCAGATTGAATTATTGAGTTGCCGTTAATTTTAATTAAAATGCTTTTGTCAGTGTTATGTCCCCTATTAGTGAACATTACAGTATGCGTCTTAGAGCTACTTAACGCCAACCCATTATTACTGCACAATAAATCCATGTCATTTATGGAATTCTGGTCCTGGTTTTGTAAGGACAGAACCATGTCATTACTTAGAGTGACTGAGGTATCATCTGCAACTAAAGTTAGATGTTGATGATTGACATTAAGAGCTATATCATTTACGAAAATGATGAAAAGTGAAGGACCTAGAACACTACCTTGAGGTACTCCCGTATCAATATCTAATTTAGACGACTCGGTTTGTGTATAGTTCACTTTTCTTGAGACATATTGTACTCGGTTTGATAAATACGAGTTTAACCAATTATGTGCTGGACCTGTGACACCATATCTGTAAAGTTTGCTGAATACAAGCTGGTGGTTCAGGGTGTCAAAGGCTTTGGTTAAGTCATAAAATATAGTAATTGGTTTGTTTTTTTCATCGATCGTATTTAAAATATGGGTATAAAAATGATAAATCGCATCTTGAGTTGATCGGCCTTGTCGGAATCCAAATTGATTGTTGCTTAAGATATTGTTTCTATTGAAAAATGACACCAGTCGCGAATAAAAAATTCATATATTTTGGAAAACACAGACAATAACGAAATAGGCCGATAGTTACATGTTTGCAGAGTCACCTTTCTTATGAATTGCTATTACTTTTGCAATTTTCAGTCCTTCGGGGAAAATACCATGGACAAATGATATATTTATGAGGTAATCTAGGGGTACTGATATTATACTTACAATATTTTTCAAAATAGAGCAGGATATGTCATCATAACCGCACGAGCTTTTCTGAGATACTTCTTTTTTATTATATTAGCAACTTCTGACGGAGTGGTAGGATACAGAAACATACAGTTTTTCTGTACCGGGACTTCAAGAAAAGCGTTAGTATCTATTTTTGTATGTTTAAGGATTTTCTCGACCGAGTCAAGAAAAAACTTATTAAATACCTCTGCCTGCTCTTCACTGTCAGTGACAATATTATCACGAGAATCTCTAATGGTGTTACATTTGCTAGATGCTGTTTTTAAATTTACTTCTGATTTAATGATAAACCACGCAGTTTTACATTTATTATTAGAATTATTCATCCCTCTATCATTATGTGAAATTTCGCTATTTTTAATTAAATTTTCGTGTGCTTTCTTTAGTAGTTTGTATTTTTCTTTTAAATGAGGGTCAGCTGTTTCTTTCGTTAATTTGTGAACATTTCTTAATAAGTTTGCATGGTCGAGAATTTCTTTGGTTATCCAATTATTTTTATTGTTATTGTTTTGGAAATGCCTGATTAAAAATGTACGAGATTTTGTTAAAAAATATTGTAAACTTTTTTTTATTAATGAGTTCAGTTTCAATATCCTTCCAGGTTTCATCAGATGCAAGTTTTATAAAAATTCCATATTTTCAGCAGTGTATTTTCGTTTATATACATATGTACCCATATGTTCCTCACTTTTAATTTCGCTTATGACTACTTATGCGTCATGATCAGAAAAATGTGTGCGAAGCACCCTAGAAGTAAAGTTATCAATTTTCTTGTTGGAGAATATGGTCAATTATGGTCTCAGATTGCACTGTGGTTCTTGTGTAGTCAAATATATATTGGTGAAGCCCATATGATACAAATAAGTTTTTTGTTAAAATTACATCTTTATTAGCCGTTGCGGCAAAATCAATATTATAGTCACCACATACAAAGAGGGCTCCCTTGTATTGTGTGGAGTTGTTCAACACCATATCCATTAACGTAAGAAAAATTTCAAAATCTGAATTTGGTGACCTATATATACAAACGATTCTAGCATTTACATTTGCTTCGGATTTTGAATCTATACAAGCATATTCAAACTGTTTCTCGATTACTTCTACATTACTAAAACGTTTACCATTAAATTTAAAGTTGTTTAGAGCAAATAAAGCAACACCTCCTGCTTGATAAACATTACGACAGTAATAATGGGCTAGGATAGAATAATTTTCGAGGATATTAAGTGTTGAAATTTATTATTATTTTGAGCATTTAGTACGCCAAATTAAGAGCAAAACTTTCCGTTCACAGCAGTGTAGGTAGCGCCATCTATGGGATATCACAACAGGATTATTTTAATCGTATTCGTCGACCTAAAGTCCTATATTTGACATAATTTTGTAATAAAAAATGTGTTACAAAAATTATTTTTCGCATTTTAGTGTTAATGTTTTGTATAGTCTGTTCGGATCTAGAATTATTCGTCCATATTTTTCATCTGCTGCTAATTTGAATGGAGTCAGAAGAGTTTTGTGGAGGTACTTTAGAAATAGGTGGATGGCTACATACGGTAATGTTCAGTATCTCCCTCGTTCGCCGGACATAACTCCTAGGATTTAAATTTTTGGGGACATGTAAAAAATAAGATTTGAAAAATGAGATATAACAACGTAAACAAATGAAATTGCAGTCAATAAAGTAATCCACTATCACTATAAGTTTAAAGTAAACGTTTGGGCAGGCACACTGGGAAATAATTTTTTTGTGATATGTAATTTTACCTCGTATACAAAATATCGCCATATACAATAATAATTTTTTGAACAACAACTTGACATTCTTAGGGATATCTCAATTAACAGAAGATAAAGCTGTTTTTTATGCACGATGGCGCTCCTGTCTATTTTAGTAGAATAATTAAAAGGTGGCTGCACACTCATTTTCCGGAAAGGTGGATTGGTTGAGGACCAGATGCTCCTGTCCATTGGCCTGCTTGTTCGCCAGATATCAACCCGCTTGCTTTTTCATTATTGGAATATTTAAATGTATTAATGTTTTAAATATTTTCTTGACCACCTCTCATGACACCGAAATGACCCCTGAAAAGTCTAGGGTTTTGTGTAAATTAAAGAGAGGCGAGGCCCTGGCGTCCAAACCATACCTAGGACATCGACAATTCCTCTCCCATCTTAGTCCGAAATCAATACACTTGAGAAATTGACAGAGAGAACCGTTAATGACGTCACAAGCGAGACAAACAAGAAGTGTTGCCACAGGTAGTTCATTCATTGGGAGAGAAGAATAATGTTTCGCGCTCATAAAGACGGAGGTCATTTTGAGCAGTTGCTTTGATTTTTGAATTACGTATGTTCTTGATGTTAAAAAAATGAAATATTATCAATAAATTTTAAAAACGATGACATTATTGCTTAGTATTTCTGCATTTCTAAAAAAAAAAAAATGAAATAATTATTGAGTATTATATAAGCATTCTTTCAAACCTAACATGCTATTAATTATAAATACCTATAGTTTTTTATATTCTATACTAACACTACGTAGTTTTCCACAAAACACCAAATACTGCATTCGACGCGCATTTCGTCAGCCAAGTTGGCATTATCTGGATATGATTAAAACCTAATTCAAACTTTAGAACTATTTTATACTGTCACTCTTATCTGAATGCGCTAGTATAAAAATTTTAGGTATATAATAAATCAAAAACAATACTTCCAATACATTGTATCATAGAAATTATTAAAACAACTACTCAATCTAGGTGCAAGAATTGCGTTGAATTAAATAATACTGTTCTTAGTGTTAGGAATAAAAAAATAATGAGATTAAAAAAATATTCGATGCAATTCGTGCTCCTAGAATGAGTAGCTGTTTTAACAGTTTCTATGATAACACGTATTGGAAGTATTGTTTTTTGATTTATTAGAGACCTAAAACTATTCTACTAGCGCTTTCAGATAAGAGTGACAGTATAAAATATAACAAGAGTACAGGTATTTATTATTATTATCATGTTAGGTTTGAAAGAATGCTTATGTAATACCCAATAATTATTTTGCTCTCGAAATGCATAAATATTAAGCAATAATGTGTCAGATTTTTTAAAATATATGAAAGCATGGACTTATTTATATTATGTTAGATGTCATGAATGTCATTATGATTAGCGAAGTTGCAATATTTAATCTAGATATTGTTTTTCAATTTAAAATGTCAAAATAAGTATGACAAATGTTCATATTTTGAATGGTGTAATTTAAATATTTTTATAAATAATATGTTCGCGAACCAGCCACCTGAAGAGTTAAAGAAGAATGAAATTAGATATATATTGGACTAGGGGTTTTTGTTTTTGTATTGTGACTGGAGGAAATCATTTCTTGAGTGTGGAAGTTTTCCTTTTTGATGAGTCAATATTTTGTTAATCTCAATATATTTTTTTTAGCTTCTAATACTAGGAACACTGTTATTTAATTCAATGCAATTCTTGCTCCTAGACCAGTGTAGAGTAGTGATTGTAGAGCGTGATTCAATCACATATTAAGGTAATCTATGAAAGTGTTCTGCGTGCCAAATTTGGTTTAAATCAATGCATTAATAATGAAAATATAAGAAAATTCTATATTTCTTTGGAATATCCCATATTTTCAAAACGAAGAATTTTTGAGCATCTGTTTATATAAACTTTTTATCTTAAAATTAGCTAAGGCTGATATATTTTAACATACTTAAGTTACACCCTGTATGTTCCTTATGCATTAAATTTCCTCAGCTTTTTTCTTAAAATGTCAGTAGAGATGCTTCAAAGTTTTAGAATGACAAAATTTTTATGATGCGAAAAAAATGCAAATTCTTGAAAGGAACATACCCCAATAAAATTATAACAACTCGAGAACGACTCAATCTATCGTATATTTGCAGGAATACATTTTTTGAGCCTATTGCACTAAAACATAATTTCGTTAACGATTTTTATCTTAAAAGTTGAAAATAAAAAAGTTAAGGGGACAAAGCCGGGACCACCCTTCAAATATTTGATATTTCAAGCCGTTCAGAAGTAATTGCTAAAAAAGTGCTTTTCATGAGCCATCTTTGGGCTATGGTAACAAGGTACACGGTATTGTTTGTCTACTATCGATCCCATGTCTACTGTCGGTCCCGTAATTACGAATCTCCTTGTATAAGCGTCTCCCCTACCTGTACGAAGCGAGTAAATAAAACATTAATCTACGCTTTAATATATTGAATTATTTATATTTGAAAGTGTGTAAAATTAATTTCGAAAATTATAAATAAATAACAAATAAAGTAAATCAAAAATCTAAACTTTTGTTAAATTTCATTCGTTAAATCATTCGTGTAATTAATTAAATATATACTTCATTAAATCTTATGCCATCATATTTTTTTATAAGAAAAAAACTCACCTTATAGATCAGCAGTAGATTATTTCATAAACAACTCAGGAACAACAAGTAACAAAAAACGTGTACAACACTTTCGGTAAAAGAATTTAAAATTTACATAATTAAAACAATACTCAAAAATTTTCGAAAAATGTCTTATTTCGTAAAAAAATTAATTTTTAATACCATTATCTGTTTTTCTTTGAATTAAATTGTTTGTTTATGTTTAACATGTATTTATTTACAATACAATTATGCCAGCGATGTCAAAACCGGCGAAATTAAGCTGAGAGCAACGTAGTCCTTTCAGACACAACAACGGATTTCGACTGAAGCTAACTGAAACGCGCTTTCAGCAAAAGCTTGCACTTCGCTTCTCACAACCCAAAAGTTTTCACGAGATTTTCAGCATCCAACACGCAAGCTTATTCAAAATTCGGTTTTCAAATCCCCTCTTAATTTCTCATATTGTACATTATTTATTCATATTTTAAGCCATACGATGAATTAAATGATGGTATAGCTAACATACGAAATTATAAAAAGTGAAAATTCTTTTAAAAATACATATTTTACATTATTTTAAATTTTAGTTTTCGCTTTTCTTGAGTTGTTGACAAGGACGTGAGTCCAACATCATTTGCGATTTAGGAGATATCGTATCTTTAAACCAATTTATGACAATTTAGATAATACCAGATAAAATCAAAAAGTGTGGGTATTTTGCTTACAAAAAAAAAAAGGATTTAACAAAGTGCCACTTTAGAACGAGGACATTGTCTCCACAGGGAAACGTGGTTTTAAGAGCGCCTCGAGATTATTTTTTCCTGCTCTGAAATGAATATACACCGGATTTATATTTTTTGAATTCGGTTAATCATTTTCCGAGATAGAGCGTTTTATAAATGTGAGGGTCAGCTGAAGGTCAGATCAGGCGACCTTGTCGGCCATTTCCACGCACCTCCTCTACTTATACATCTATTAGTAAATATTCTATTTATATTCTCTGACAGGAAGTGTAAAATGATATGGTATTCCTTCTTGTTGAAACGACAAAGAGAATTTGGTATCTTTGGATTAGGAAATAAGTTTGGTTTGGTTAAGGTAAATATATATTCATTAGCTTACCCTCAATGAATATTAGTCCAATTATTTGTTTCCCTATGCCTGCCCATTAACTTTTTCTGGCTCTTGAATATGTAACTTTCGCGGATTTTTCAGAGATCAATATCTGCAATTCTGACTATTTACATCTCCATGAAAAGTAATGGTTGATTAATTAAAATATAACACATCTATAGATAATTTATTCTGCTCCAGTTTTCTTATAATGTCATCACATAATTGAACCCTTTCTCGACCTACCTGAGGATTTCTTCCAAAAAATATATGTTATCAAGATGCAGAATATATTTCATCATAAGTTTCCACACGGTATATTTAAAAGCATTATTTTCTTTAATACAACACAAATCAAGTTCACAGTGCCAAAGTACATTTCACGATACACTCTTACGAGAACAGATCTGAATAATTTAAATAAAAAAAATCCCCTACACTCGCTTGCATGTATATTTATTTTCTATTCGTTATTTATGAAACAATGGATCCTTGTACATTGTACATATCTTACACATTTACCAACGCAAATCAGTGGTATGTTTTTTTTACACACTTTTATTTTTCTGGAAATATTATTAATTTAGTTTTATGTACTTTATGTTTGTGTTTCAGACAATAAAATTTATATTTTATGTTTTTATAGCTTTGATGCGGTTATATTTGAACAGATATCAGCGCTGTTTTCACAAAATTTATATACATTTTTTATATATTTGCGGAGAGTTTTGAAATAGCGTTAAAAATGTGTCTATACTAAAATTTGTTGTCCTAATTAATTAAAAAAAAATATATTCACATCTTAACTATAGATTGTTTTATTTAATTTATGTATCCAAACTTGGTTGCGCTGTGGGCTAAAGAGAGCGACGTAGATAGCTGGTTTTGGTTGGATTTGGGAGTTGTCGAATTCTTGTAGTGTGTTTTATGTTTTTTTTATTTGCCAGATTCTTGGCGAATGTAAATACTGACATGTTACTACAACCACTTTCTTGCATACGAAATTCCTCGATATTATCAAAATTTGTATCAATTCCACGATTTACCCATAGTTGACTTAATAAGATTTTCAAAGATTTATGCATGTGGTTCACCCATTGGGGAAACAAATTAGATCAACTTCACAGCAATCTAAATAACAACATTGGTATAAATGAAGGGAGATTTATGAAATTAGTTGTAAATACGGTAATGAAAAGTATGTGGGGCAAACGAGTCGATATATTCAAACTAAGTTTAAGGAGCAGATGGAAGAACAGATAAGTCTAGATACAACCAGAACTTATTATTCAGAAACATAAGAAATAATAGAGAAATACATGCATTTGAACACGAAGAAATCACAAAATGTAGAGATAGTGTCAATAGTGACAAAAGGCCCATCCCAAATAGTCAGTTTTACTTGTTTATTAGCCATCAAATCATGGTTTTGATATAAATAGAGACTGCTTTAAGGGCTTTAAATCAGTTGGTGGTAATTAATAGGGTTCACAACCGGTTTAAAATTAATTAATTTATCGTTCCTGAAGGTTTCTCAAATCTATGTTACTGCAAAAGTTAAAAATTTATACTTTTAAAAAGAATTTAATTTTACGACGTGGTCGCGTGGTAGCTGGAGAAGTAATTCTTATAATTGTAAACGTTTAAACTGAATATTTTACTTAAAAACTGAATTTTAAAATTTCCACCTGCTCGTGTCGGCTGCTGGGGAAGTAAGTGTCTCGACTTGTCTGAAGTTTTGTATTTATAAGGGTTGTGTCGGCATCCACTGCGATGTTAGCATGATGTTATATTTTGTTGATTTATTCTTGCAAAAATCCTTTTCGAGGCACGTGTGACTAGCATCGTTTAAAATTTATTTGAAACAAATGCTGAAATTTGGCTTTTATTATTTTAAAATTTTGTAGGGCCTCTCGGGGTGCAATCAAATCGTTCAGATCTGTTTGTAATTGTTGTTTATGAATTTCTCTATAAGTTCTGGTCATTTTTACTTCTTCGAATGCGTGGCGACGCCTGCCGTTGCACTTATACTGCGGAGCGGTTTTTTTAATGAAAATTAATTTTACTGTTTTGGCTTTTAAAAATCGGAGAATTGAGATAAAAAATTGCGGTTTCAAGTTTTGAATATGGTTTTTTATTCTTTATCTATTTCGCTGAAAAAAAAAGTGAGGTGACATTTTGTACTTTGAGCCCTTGTAGTTTCTGTCTCGAGCATTTTTTAAATGTTTCTTATGGCTGAAGGCCTTTTATGTGATCTGGGTGATCTTTTGACAAATATTATTTTTTTCGAATTTTATAAGTTTTTTGTAGAATTTTGGTTCTACATTCCGAGGCATTACTAGGGTAAAACATCACCGTGTATAATTATTTTATAAATTTTAACAACAAATTCGAAATTTCGATTTAAAACAAAGAGCACTTACAGCAGCTATGATTTTTGTTGAAATCTTGATGAAAGTCTTAATTTCTTTATTGAAATATTACATTGAATAGCTCTTGTAAGTGCTCTCGTTGTGAACTGACAAATTTTAAGCCAATATACAAGTTTAGTTTTAATCGTCACCAGATGATGCCAACCTGGTTGGCGAAACGCGAGTCGGATATAATGTCCGGTGTTTTCAATGTTTGTTCAAGCCACAACTTTAAACTATTTATAACCACTTATATTTAGTCTCGTTATTTTTTATCCAATAATTAGATCACCTCAAAGAATTCTGAGGATGTTGAGAAGGCAATAGTTTTTCTACTTGAGACATAAATATACCTTAACCCTCGAAAACCGTATACTTTATACCGGTTTAAAAGTTTTTCCAGTGGTCAGTAATGACTCAGTGGCTGGAATATCAATTGCAGGTCTAACTTAACTTGTAAAACCTTTGATTTATCTCAAGTGATTGAATGAGGTCTTCAAGCAACGGTAAAAGAAAGGTTTTATACGAATTTTTTTTATAAGGTAATCGGAAATTCGATTACGTTTGAATAGAACGCACGTTAAAAAAAGAAATTAACAAATCAGTTTGAGGAAACCTTCTGTAGGTATTAAGCATGAAAAAAATGTATTTAATTTAAATGAATCTTCATATCATATACAGTGTGTCTCACTTAAGAGTGTAACAGCGTAATAATTCTTTTGTTTTTTGTTCGATTTAAATCAAACTGGCTTCAAAAGATAAAGGTCGCCAAGGTCTATTTAGGACCACAAATCATCATCTACGATGCTAAATATATGAAAGCAATCAAAAAATCATATTAAGCATTTTTTAATCAAAAAACTTTATTAAAAAAACTTGTTCGAAATCATTCAAAAACACTGAATCCGAAGTTTAGTTAAATTCTAAAAAAAAATAGGTTTTGATGCAAAAAATTCCATTACCAAATTTCTCGTTTTGATAAGCATGTTCTGACTTCTAAAAGACAATTTTGTGAATATCAGATTAGTTCTCAAGTAAATCTGTTGGCATTCTGTCTGATTTTTGGTATTCTAGCATATTTTATTTCTATTAAAATGCTTACAACTACAGAAAAGGTGGAAATTGTTGTGATAATTCTCATACAGCGAGGGAAGCTCCTACAGAATTTAATAATCGGCATCCAGATCGACCCTCAATAGACCATGTAAAAGTTTGGCGAATTCATAATTTATTCAATAGAACTCGCGAAGTGTGCAACAAACAAAAACAACGTGCGAGGGATCATATTCTTCAGAATGTGAGAGAAAATCCAAGGTGTAGCCTAAGGAGAATGCCCACAATTTTAAATGTACCCAAGGATATAATTGGGCGATGCTTCCGTCGAAATAAATTACGTCCTTTGCCTGTTTTCTTACACACATTAGAAGAAGGAGACGAAGAAAAACGACTAGAATATTGCTTTTGGTGTCAGGGAGAGTTTTTGAACAACCCCAATTTTTTTTAAAAATATTTTATTCTCAGATCAAGCGACATTTACAACTCATGGCACAGTTAACTTTCAAAATACTCGAAATTGGTCCGTTGAAAACCCTCCTTGGGTTGTGAACTGTCGACGCCAGTATTCAGAAAAGGTGAATGTGTGGTGCGGTATTTTGAATGAAAATTAATTGGGCCATATTTCTTTGAGGGAAATTTAAATGCGGAACGTTTTCTAATTTTTTTTGCAAACTGAATTTTCAATCGAAATAGAAAACTTGCCTTTTATTGCATACATTTCAACTTGATGGAGCCCCAATCCACAATGCAATGGTAATACGGAATTGGCTAAATAACAACTTTCCCCGGAGGTGGATTGGAAGAAATAGCCCTATTATTAATTGGCCTCCGAGATCACCTGACCTCACGCCCTTGGACTTTTTTATGGGGGTTTCTAAAGAATGAAGTCTACAAAACACAGGCACGAAATAGATTACAAATGGAAAACCGCATTACGCAAGCTTGCGCTGAAATTACGCCTGCGACCCTCCGAAAAGTTATGAACAACAACAGAAAGCGAATTGAGGCATGCATTAGGGCTGATAGAGATTCGATAGAACATAGTATTTAATTCTTTTGTTTGTATTTATTATTCATTTGTTTAAATTGTGTTTTAAAAAAATAAATTTAGGAATAATATTTATTGCCTAAAATGATTTTTTTTCATCAAAACCACTTTTTTTTTAGAATTTAACTAAACTTCGGATTCAGGGTTTTTGAATGATTTCGAACAAGTTTTGTTAATAAAATTTTTTGATTAAATAATGCCTACTATGATTTTTTGATTTCTTTCATATAATTTAGCATCGTAGATGGCCTTGCATTTAAAAATGGAAAGTGATTTTATGGCCTTAAATAGATCTTGGCGACCTTTATCTTTTGAGACGAGTTTGATTTAAATCGAACAAAAAACAAATGAATTATTACGCTGTTACACTCTTAAGTGAGACACACTGTATACAAAAATCTAATATCTATCTAAAAAATATATAATAATAATAAAATGCTACTTGCATATTGGTCGTACCTTTGAGAAAGAAAAGGCTATCCAGTGATTATAGCACTTTTACCTTATTAGTCCATAAGTAACAGGGCAACAGTGAGTTTTAAGTGTTATATCAACAAACACCTACTATGTAAAATGATATAAAAATTATTATGAATACCTACTTACTTTGTTGCATCCAATACTTAAATAGCAAGTATCCCGAAAAGAGTTGACTTTAGTGGTATTCATAAAGTACATATTAGTTTTTTTTCATTAAAAGTGCCATACACTTCGGCACAGAAAAGGTGCGGCTTTTTTTTAAGAAATGAAGAGTAGCACAGGTGGCGCCCTCTAAGAATTACACCAAAATTTGCAACGGATTTGATTTCCGCATCCCAAAAAAACCCTGCTCACCAATTTTCATATCAATATCAATATTTAAAAAACTTAGAAAGTTATGTGAGAAAATTGAAAATGCAGTATTGACTTTGACACCCTGTCTGGTCTCTGTTAATATCATCTTTTGGACCAAGGTAGCTAAGTTTAACTAAATCGCAAAATTTTAATATCAGGAATCCATTGTTGCCCATTACTTATGGACCACCCTATAAAGAGCAGCACTTATAAATAAATATTAGTAAACGAAATCCATTTGCATAAATTGCAAAGAATCACCCAGTCAAATTTTAATGGTAAAAGTTTTATTAGTGTATCTGTCAGAGTGCATTTGGCACTATTAAGATTATACCAACTCTATTAAAATTTAGAACATTGCACTTATTCAGTGAACTGAATAAGGTATATTGCGAATGCGAATTATACACATCAAGAGGTCGAAAGCGTGCTTTACATCTTTATATCAGGAAATATTTAAAATCAATAATATAAATATATAGATAGATAAATAAGACTATTAGTTCAAGTAAAAAAACAAATCATTGCCCAGAGGGCGTTGAACAATTCGACAGAAAAAGAAATACACTAATACAGTAACAAGTATTACACGAAGACAAAAACACTATTCTAATATAAAATTAAAATATATATGTATACGTAAAACTTAAAAGATAAAATATAAAATATAAAAACACACTAAGTTATGTAGATTAAAAGTGGTTTTCACTAAAATACTTGTCAATAGCATAGTAGTTTTTATTTATTTTATTTATTTATTTATTTATTTATTTATTTATTTAACACACTATCCAACAGGTCGTAGGACCCATCTACAGAATAGGTAGAAAAGATTACCAAATAGAGAAAATGTTTTAACTGTTACAAAAAAATACATCAAAATACAAGATGTACATATACGCATATGCATGCACATAAATACAGTGCAACATACATATACATACATACACACATACATACATACGTACCTACATACATACATACATGCATACATGCATACATGCATACATGCATACATGCATACATGCATACATGCATACATGCATACATGCATACATGCATACATGCATACATGCATACATGCATACATGCATACATGCATACATGCATACATGCATACATCCATACATGCATACATGCATACATACATACATGCATACATACATACATACATACATACATACATACATACATACATACATACATACATACATACATACATACATACATACATACATAACATATTAAGTATGTAAATGCTGTCAGTGAGATTATGTAACAATCTGTAAAGAAAAATTAAGTAAGAGACTATGGAAATAAGTACAGACTGAGGATATTCAATAGGTGGATATGACCCATCAATTTTAAATGTAAGTACTTTAAAAATCTACGCTGAATTTTTTCTAAGCTTTCTATATGTACCTTGTAATACGGGGCCTATATTATTGAGGCATATTCTAAATTAGATCTCACAATAGAAATATAGAGTAGTTTGAGACTAGAGGCATTACTGAAGTAAATAGTATTTCTAGAGATTGATAAGATTTATTAATTCCTTGACTAATATAACTTGCAAATGACAATTTTTTGTCAAACACTACTCCTACGTCAGTGAATATCTCTGACCTTGAAAGCAAATTATTTTCAAATGTATAATAATATATAATAATATTGTGTTTCGTTGTTACTGATAAAATATTACACTTTGAACAATTCAGAAACAATTTGTTTTTAGTGCATTAGTTATAAATTACATCTAAATTATGTTGTAATGCTAGATAATCATCGAGGCATGAAATTCTATAAAATATTTAAGGTCAGTTTATATTTAAATTAAAGTAAAATCTGTGTATAATTTAGTTTACTTGAAAATGTCCGAATAGGATGAAACTAGTTGTAAAATAACAAATAAAGTGAAAATTAGACAAGTAAAAAAGTGTTTATAATTTTTAAATCAAAATGGATTTTCACAAAGTAACTTCATCTTCAATCAACTTTTTTCTATAAAATAGTTTTAAATCGTCAGCATATAGAAGAGAATTCACAGTAATGTCAGTGACAATGTCACTGATAAAATTAATAAATAAAAGTGGTCCTAAATTCGATCTCTGTGGGACACCCGAGATTGGTAAAAAACTTAGACAAACCTACGGCCACAGCGTCCTGTTCTCAAGGTAAGATGAGAAGTAATTAATAAGGTGGTTTGAAAATCCAAAAATATATAATTTTTGTAGAAAAATACTGTGGTCTAGTCTGTCAAAAGCTTTGGAGAAATCCGTAAGATAATATCAACTTGACTGCCATTTTCAATCGAATCAGATAAGTATTCTGTTAAACAAAATAAATTAGTAACTGATGATCGACCCTTATAAAAGCCATGTTGGAGATCTGTGATTTGATGTATTGCTTGTGAAAACATGTGGTTGAATATTAATATTTCAAGGACTCCAGCAAAATTATTTAAAATTATGATAGGTCTATAATTATTATTATTTATTAGAGTTCTATGTCCTTCCTTAAAGACAGGTATGATTTTGAATTGTTTCCAATATTGTGGGAATGTTGATGACTGGAGAGATAAATTAAAATGTATACCTAACGGTTTTGCAAATACTACTGTTTGTAGACACATACGAGCTCTCTTTATTAAAGAAAATCTTAGACTTGGCTTCAACCTGAACTGCCCTCCAGCTTGAAGGATTCTTTCTCTCAAACGATTCTCGCTCAAAATCGGAACCATATACACAAAATCTTTCATAAATCCCCAGAGTGAGTAGTTCAAGGGAGTAAGGTGTTGGGATCGGGGTGGCCACTGAACAAGAGCATCTCGACCCCGACCAATCCAGCGATCAGGAAACATTTGATTAAAATAGTTTCTAACGTTTCTAGCAAAATGAGGAGGAGCACTGTCTAGTTGAAACCAAATATTTTGTATTACATGTAAAGGCAATTCATTTGGTAAATCGAGCAGTGCGTTTTGAAGAAAGTGCAAAAATGAATGACTAATCAAGTTCCTGGTAAAAATACTGGACCCAAAAGAAAATTATCTACGACACCTGCCCCACACATTGACTTTAAAGTTGGCTTGATGATGCGTCTCTACTATAACTTCAGGATTTTCTTCAACCCATTGTGTGTATTATGAATGTTTGTCGTCCCGTTTCTTGTAAATGTAGCTTCATTAGTAAACAAAATGTTTCTGATAAGACGTAGATCTTGGTTATTCATTTCACATAATACAATTCTTAAAATTTCCTCTCCATGTTCAGGTTGAATCGCACGGAGTCGGTAGCAATTACCCCTCCGTCATTCCCTTAAATTTTCAGTCTCCCTGAGACAGTTAACCATATTTGAAAAATATTTCCTTTTGGGATGAAATCGACTGGTAAATTTTTCGGCATAGCACCTAGCAGCTAAACTATGAGTCACATTTTTCTAATCGAGAAATAGAAACAAACGTTTACAGTTTACAGAAATATTTAAATCTTACCCATGATTAACATCATATTCGTCATTTCAGAAAAAGGTACAATTCCTTGTCTACGAGCCATGATGGTTTTTCTTACTTACAAGAACACTTCTAGCTTATAAAAAAATTTTAACTTATAAAATAAATAAGGATTTACTATGACAGTAAACAATTCTGTTGTATCCAGAGTATTGTCATTTGTTTACGAAAGCGGCTGACTTGATTTAGAGATATTTGAAAATTATGAGATTACCGTAAGCCGCGTAGGCACCAATATTTTTTAACTTATCTCTAAAACGAAGCATATTCTCGAAATTTGTTAAGAGACAAAATAATCCAACATGGATGGTTAACTTAAAAAAGATAGGTTGGGGGGTCATTGGTGCAGATACTAAAATCTGGTGGAGTCAGTGGGTACTGGAACCCCTCTATTTTGAATATTTGACAACTAATTTTTGTTTTTTTCTTCATCAAAATAGAAATAGAAATAGAAATTTATTTCCCAATTTAGATACATATGTACATTTGGTACGTCCAAAACATAATGAATAGGTTGACTACATTGCAATTAATTTATATTGTCACATTTTTAAAACTTAATCACTATATATATATATAAATAACTACTTAATCAATAGTATACATATAGTATGTCACATTTTAAAACTTAAGATAAGGCATAAAAAAACAAAATAAAAATTGTTATACACTAACAACAGAATCAGACAAATAAAAATAAAAAACTACTTTAAACTATTAACAAATTCATTTACACTATAAAAAACATTTTCCACCAGCATTTTCCTAATTTTTCTTTTGAATAAGGGTAAATTCAATTCTTTAGTTGCCTTAGGAATGCTGTTAAATAAAATAATACAATTATAGTGCAATGAGTTTTCAAATGTTGCTGTTTTATGTACTGGGATCAGCAACAGATCTCGATGTCTGGTATTATATTCGTGATTATTAGTTGAGGAGGCGAAAGAATACAAATTTATTTTAGCAAATAATAGGCATTTATATATATAAATGCAAGGAACAATCAAAATATTGTTCTCTTTAAATACATCTTTACAGCTATGTCTATAATTTAAGTTAAAAATTAATCGTAGTAATCTTTTCTGGGAGATAAAAACGCGTTGCAGGTAACTCGATCTCCCCCAGGTTAATATATTCAATGAAAAGTGTGAATACGCTAAGGCATAGTACACACCTAGGAGACCTGTTTGGGTGATTGTATCTTTTAATTGCAAGATGGCGAAGTAAGTTTTATTAAGTAATTTGCAGATATGGTCAGTGTGTATTTCCCACGTTAAGTTGCTGTCAATATAGGTGCCAAGGAATTTTGTAGAGTTACTAAAACTTATGTTTTCTGTTATAATAACCGGTCTTCTAAGATTAAAATTAATGAAAACCGTTTTTTCACTATTTAGAATAAGTTTATTCCTCTGACACCAGGCATGTACGTCATCCAACGTCACATAAATCTATTGAAAAAGTTCATCCTGAGTAACAGCTGATACCGAGACAGTGGTGTCATCAGCATACATCGTGGTTTCGCCGTGTTGAATATAATTTGGCAAGTCATTAATATATATTAAGAACAACAATGGACCCAATATTGAGCCCTGGGGTACACCCACAGTTATATCATATATATCAGATTGAGAATCATTACACTTTACCACCAGTTTACGATTTTGCATGTAGGAATCAATACAACTTAATAGGCATCCCCGTATACCAATATTTTCCAACTTATTGACTAGTATATTTCGATCAACAGAGTCGAAGGCTTTCGATAGGTCGAAAAATAGCGACACGACATATTTACCATCATCCAGCTCTTTATAAATATATTTAAAGGAACTCACGGATGCTGTTTCCGTTGATTTGGATGATCTAAACCCATGTTGACACTCAGTAAGTATTTTATATTTTATTAGAAAAGACATGATGCGATTGTAAATTATTTTTTTCCAAAATTTTTGAGAATGCACTTAGTAAGGAAATTTGTCTGTAGTTTTCAATATTAGTCACACAACCTTTCTTGAAGATGGGAATTATGGATGCAATTTTCAGGAAGTCAGGAAATTCACCATTACAAAGAGACATATTTATAAGATGCAAAAGAGGCGCTATTGTGTTATCAGATATATGTTTTATTATGTGAACAGTGAAGCCGTCCACACCAGATGATTTTTTGTTTTTTAAATTATTAATGACAGTTCGAAGCTCATCTTTACTGATGTGACTCTTCAAGTTGAAGCACTGAACCAAATTTTACATAAATATCTTACGAGATACTAGAGCTATTTAAAAAAATGAAAAATAGCATTGCTCAAGGAATCCATGTCTACCGGATTGCCCTCCTTTTTCCGGCACCCTGTATATGTATAATAGTTTGCATATCAATTATTGATCATTGATCCATTTTGCAAATTTGAAAAATGTCAAACAAGATTTTCAAGGCATTTCTTTAATTTCGATAATGACACATGATACATTAGTTTGCTCTCTACTAAAAACATTCATGATTTACTAATTTTATTGCTAAAAAGACACAAGACTACTCAAAAGTGCTCTTCCATTGTTATTACGTTTATAATGTTTACGATTTTTCTATCAAAGAATTATCATAAAGTCTTTGTAGCACAAAATATGTTGGCCCTTTCTTGGTAATCAAGCGACGCTCTTCCTTACGAACCATAAAACAAAAATCCATTTGTTCATGATTTGTTTGCAAACTGTTCGCGAAGAGTCGCCAAAGAACCGAATTTGTTTTGTTTGATAAATTTATTTAGAGTGTGGTCTCTCGTCCTACAATCAAATAACGTATAAAACAATTTTAATAAAATATTTCTCATTAACATTCCTAAAATTTAGAAGATTCTGTAACTAATTAGAAAATTCTGCGAATGCAGTCAACATGCTAAAAGCATTCTCTGAATATCATTTAGGATCATATTATTTTACTTAACAAAATCAAGAATAAGTAAAATAAGAGAAAACATTACCAATTCTCTATATAGTACAATTTTACTCTTTGAATGCGTCTTTTGATAGACCATATCTTTCATATATTAATGTTGACTGAGTACTAATTAAGAAAAATGTATATAATTAAGCTTAAATCGGAATATGTGCATAGAAAATCTAGATACCGTGGAAAACAAAAATGGCAAAACATATATAGGGTGATGTATCTTTTACAGTAGACCCTATAGGTATGTGTCAAAATATGTATAAGGGAAAACCCTGTACATTTCCCAGCACACTATTCTGGGCTTTAGCTAGTATTTATTTCTGATTTATTTATGACATGGAGTATATTATCAAACGTGATAAATATTATTCAATAATTTGATTATGAATATTATGATAATTATTATTGGTTTCGTGGTAAAAGATATTTAAACAAATTAACCCAATAAAATATTATTTATGTGATTTATTCACATATTTATGACGTTATTACATTTTACGATTCACAACTCATTATCGCGGAACATTCAGTTTAAAATTATTGAAATAATGTGGTGGAAAACTGCTTACTTTTGCATATTGTTTGTTTATTTGTTATGTTTAAACGTGAAATATAGGAGAAAATCAATATAGAAACACCGAGGACAATATATAAATCAGATTAAGATAAACAAGCCCATACTGAACGAGTAATTTAAATTAGATCCGATGACAGATAAATTAGTTATTAAATACGAAATATGAGAAAGGAAATTAATAAACTCAATTGCCGATGATCGAATGATATATACGTACGTGGATGGGATCAGATAATGAGATACAAAAAAGATATCAAAGGAAAATACCCAGTATAAATAGAAATATACAGGGTGAATCACAGGGAATGGGTAATATTTTACCTGCCGATTATATAGCGGAAAATATTAATTTTTTGCTTAATAACTGGTGGTCAAATATTAATACTTACTGAGATGTAGGGTGTTTAATTTATAAAAACCATTGAGTAATGTTGTTATATGTATTTCAGTTATTTTTTCACACATAAACATAAAAGTCAGTTGGCATGATAATCAATCCATTCCACGAAAATGTACCAGCATTATTAGTAGAATAAAATTTGGCCACACTTGTCATGCAACTCACCTAGCGGATTTGGCATTATACAAACGAACCTCTATCAAACTGGTAATATCGAGGAAGACCTAGACCACATATTTTTTAATTACGCCAGTCGAGTCACATAGATTCATGCAACAAACTGTATGGGAATTTATTGAAGCTGAAAATCGAAACTCCTTTTAGTCTTTTAAGTTTGGTATGGTTTAATAATTTCTCTGTCATAAATTTACTTTTGCATTTTATAAACAATGGTAATATCAGAATTTCGTTTTAGCTTTGTTCCTCTGTTTATCCTTAATCACTGGCGGTTCTTCTATAGGGTCATTTGATCAATGACCTCCCACATACAAATAAAAAATTAGAGCTATTCATTTTCTGAAGTTTAAAAATATATAATATATATATTTTTAATATTCTTAAAAAATATATTAAAGTTTCTGGTTCATTCTATGCACAATACTATTCAAATATCTAAATCGCAGGATTTCGTATCCCCTCCGAAAACTGAGCACCGAGCCTCTACATTCATATTCATTAAATTATTCATTTATAGAATTTATAAATCTTGGGTTAATCCCACAACGTGTCCTCAAAGCTAGCTACGGACCGAATTTACAACGAATTGTAGTGAAATAGACTTATGCGCGAATCGTCAGAAAGCAAAAGAGACAGAAAAGACTGGCGGGGACATTGTCCCTGATATTTTACGGAAACAGTAACGCACGCAAGTTTAGTAGAGCAGTCACCAGTCAGCAGTCTTAATGCGTTGGTCGGTAAATTCTGTCGCGTTGTCTTTAATGTTTTTATTTGTGAACATTTTATTAGTAAATCTCTACTTGTCGTAAAATTAAGTAAAACAGTGTTTTTGGTGTTTACTATTAAATGTGAGTGTTGTACAAAATATATTAAAACTGAAAGATGGACATAAGTTGGGTTATGAAGACCGAGTGAAATTCAAAGGTGGTGGCCGTCCAAAACCTAATATGACGATAAAGCAAACATCTCTTGATAAGAAAAAAGAAGTTAATAGGTATTTTTAATTAAAAAAAGTTATCCTTCAGCAAATTTTATTCATTGTTACGCTCATCAAGTAAATTTAATTTTACAAAAAGCATCAAGTCAGGATAAAAGCATAAAAATTTTTTTTGCTAATTTACATAGCTTTCCTTCATTTTTTGGAAAATCGTCAAAAAGAACAGCCGTGTTAGATAATGTTGTTAAGGTGAGATTACCTAAAGCGGCTCCAACACGATGGAATTTTAACACAAAGTGCATAGAGACTGTTTACACCTATCGAACAGAATTATTAGATTGTTTAGAAAAAATCATTGATAATGAATCAGAAAACAACACTCTAAACCAAGCTATTGGTTTAAAAAACTACTTACAAAATGACCATTTTCTTTACTGGTTAAATTTTTTTCATTTAGTTATGCCTCATTGTGATATATTGTTTAATCAATTACAAAAATGTAATATCGATGTCATAACAGTAAATAAGTGTATTGGCGTTTTTAATAGTAAAATTGAAGACATCAGAAATAAAATTTTGAATAACTATTTGGAAAAGACATCCATGCAGTCTGCCCAGAGATGTAAAACGGAAGAATCAAAAAGGAGAATTTCATTAGAAGTTTGTGATATAATTACATCTGATATCAAAAACAGGTTTGGCTTCAGTAATCATTTAGCAGTGTCTCAGTTATTTCACGCAGATCGATTTAAAGATTATAAAAAAAGCTTTCCTCAAGATATGTTTAAATTAGTTAAAACGGAGTATCCAGTCATAAATCATTTGAAACTTAAAACTGAATTAGTTTTATTAGTATTATATAGTCGAGAAGATTTTTCCAATACTGAAGGTGAGTTGCTTTGTTACAGCTTTTTATTAACAATAATTTGTGCAATACTTTTTCTGAAAGTGTCAAACTGTTAGAAATCTTGTGTACTCTCCCTATGACTACCGTCGAAAGTGAAAGTTGTTTTTGCACCTTAAAAAGAATAAAGACATTTTTAAGAAATACCATGGGTCAGGAAAGGTTATCTTCTTTAGCTATGCTTACCATAGAAAGGTCATTAATAAAGAAGATAAAAGACTTTAATGAAAAAGTAATTGACCACTTTGCATCTCAAAAAGACCGGAGGATCGACTTGGAATTTAAATCACTTTAAAAGGTAGGTAATACAATAAACTTTTCTAATTGACCTCCCTATCTCTTGACCCACGAACCGCCGTTGTTCTTAATTGTCTTTTTTATGATCTACCCTAGGCCCTTCTGTCACAAGAATAAGTACTTATTCTTGTGCTTCTGTGTTGTGTATTTTGCAAGCGGCCTTGACTAGCCCCTAGGCCCGTTTAACCCGATCGCCTTCTTCTAAAATTTTTTTTGTGTTACAATTATATTTAGTTTAGTATCAAATTTTTTTAAATTAAATAACTTGTGCGCTTGGATGAATGTACTACGTCCTCAATGCCATAATAAAAAAAAAGTCGGTACAATTAGGTTTTTTGACGTGAGAAAATCGATAGAATCATTTTTGGTGTATCGCATAGTGGGCGCTACGTAAGCTATATTGGTTTAACAGAATCCGTCATAACTTTTTTGTACTTCGTTCATTTATAATCTCATTGCAAATTTTTTATTTTACCATTATTTTTAAACAAGAAAAGGATACTTGTTTTATCTTCATAAAATGCACCCTTATCAAGATATTTACATTTTAGAAAATCCTGCGCATCCATAATTTTTTTTACTTTTTTTGCAGTGAACCTCTCTTTCCTCCTCAAAATACATAAATTATATTTAGTTAAAATAAAACAGACATCCTGATTAATTAAAGGATAAGTGCTAAAATTGTTAAACAAAGTATGCTATGGAAATAAGTGAAACATACTGACACAGATGTATTTATGTACTATCTGTCAAACATTTATTGTGATATTTGAATTGATGGTGTTTGTTAATTATAAACTGATTATAAAGATTTTTCAAAACTTGTTCAATCGATTGGCGAAACAGGTTCATTTCGCACCAAGAACCATACAGGACGTCCCAAAATTATACGACCTGACCAAGAAGATGAAATTTTAGTTAAAGTAACTGGTGATCCCGAAACCAGTACACGCCGTCTGTTACTAGAGTTAGTTTTTGTCGCAGGATGTGATGAAAACAAAATGAAGACCGATCATTTTACAAAAATATCCTCTTTACAGACGAAGCTACATTTACGAGACGCGGTGTTTTTAATTGGCGAAAGTCATTCTTGGCAATTAGAACATCTGCATTTAATCAGGGAAAGGCATTTTCAATATGAATTTAAGATTAATGTATGGTGTGGCATAATTGGAGACAAATTTTTAGGTCCAATTGAGCTGCCTCCTAATTTAAACGGAGAACTTTACCCACATTTTTTAAGAAACCAGTTACCAGAACTTTTTGATGATATACCACCAATCATAAGAATAAATATGTGGTACATGCAGGATGGAGCACCACCACATTTTCCCCTACAAGTAAGAAATTACTTGAATGAAGTATTTCCAAACCAATAGATAGGCCGAGAAAGTCAGTTTCCTTGGCCACATCGTAGCCCAGATTTCAACCCAATGTTTGGAGTTACATGAAATCCCTTGTTTACTCCAAAACAATAGATACTCGCGAAGAGTTGTGGAGAAGAATTAAAGAAGCTGCTGATACTATCAGAACTAACCTAGCCACTTTCTTTTCTGTAAGAAAATAATTGAGCAAGCGACTAAAACGCTGTATTGAAGTGGGTGGTGGCCATATAGAACATGACCTCTGAGAGATGTAACACTTTCATTTGTAGTTTCAAAATATGTTGTTTTTACTTCGTTCTTTCTATTCAAGTTGATAAATAAATTAAGTTTTATCTTTGTTTAATTTATTTCCGCCATTTTTTAAATTTAAAAAATACTCACTATTTCTCACCTCTTCAGATATTTGGTATTGAAAGTTAATTTTGTTAAAATGGCGAATAGAATATTAAAATTATGCATTTTAAGGAGGAAAGAGAGGATCACTGCAAAAAAGTAAAAAAAAAATATTGGTGCGCAGGATTTTCTAAGATGTCAGCTAATAGTACTGACTTTTATGTATATGTGAGAAAAAATAACTGAAATATAACAACATTACTGAGTTATTTTTAAAACTTTAACACCTTGTATCTCAGTAAGTATTAATATTTAACCACCAGTTATTAAACAAGAAATTAATATATTCCGCCATAGAATCGGCATTCCTTATAAATCATCCTATATACGGATCTCTGTGATTTTAGACAACTACTCCTCGAATAGCAGTAAAATTAACGTATTAACTTATTTGCATGCAAAAGAAACTCTAAAAGAGTTAGAGGAAAAGATTGTTTCAAAAGTTTTTGAAAAAGTAAAAAAAGAGTCACAAAATTTCGTTATAATCACCAAGTCAAACTATTTCTCGTAACCGCGCTCTGGATAAAGTTCGTGATTCTAAACAAAACAAAATTTAAAAAATGGAGGAGTCTTTATGCGAAATTCAATGAAAATTGTGAGGGGATAGTAGTTTTTCAAGCGATAAGTGAAAATACAATTATCCTCCTTTGAACAGTGACAACGTTGATATTGAGTTATTCAACATTTCCTAAACGAAAAGAAAAAATACAGTTACTTGATTATTAATAAAGTATCAGTTGTTTATTTGTACAGTTGTTCAAAGTAGAATGTCTAGTTCACTTTAAATGAATTTATTCAATTATTTGGTACACGCGTCCTAGTAAAGTCCCCAAGACTGTCTAAGAGCATGAAATTTTGATGAGGGCCGTTTCAGTGGTTGAGTAATTTATTTAAAGAAATAAATACTGCTCTGCATCCACTTATATTAATGTAATATGAAAGTCGATGCGTGCTATTATTTCAGCAATTGGATCGCCACCTATCAAACGATTAATAGAGGAGTTTGAAAGTTTACCCATTGCGCCACCTAGTTACTCGTGATTATTTCCAATGATTTCATTAATGGTGAAAAATAATCAGTTGCAAGAAGGTGAAATTCTTATCTTCTTTGACATTTGTTCACAGTTTCTACGTGTTCCAATATCACAGACCTCGGACGACCCTGAGGATTTGCTGGAATCAAACAATCTCAGTAAAGATTAGTAAAAGAATATTTTCAACTCACTAAACATTGCTTTCGTTTCAATTTCTTCGAACAACATAAAGGGATGGCAATGGCTAACTCTTTGTCACCATTCGTTGCCAGTTTGTTCATGGACCGATTCGAAACAGAAGCAAAATAAGAATTGGAGTATTTCCCCATAATTTGGCTTAGATCATGTTGATGATATTTTTGCTGTGTTTGATACAAAAGTCACTGATATTAACAACTCTAAATTAAACAGTCATTTCGTGTCAGTTAAATTCACATATGAGATTGAAAACTGTGGACAACTTCAATTTTTAATTACTTATTAGTTATTATAGAGGAAACAACTGTTAAGAACATGAACACATAATTTATGTCGAAACCTAATGCATAGTTTGTAATAAGCTGCTAATCGAGATTATTCCTCAACACCTGGTTAATTTGCTAATGCATCTGACATTAAAGAGCAATAAATATGTGTGTTTCCGGTTCACAGGCAAAATCGTCTCTGCATGGAACGCTAAACTACACTTTCAGATTGATGCAGGTTAAGTCATGCATAATCTACGTAAATTTCCAGAAGCTCGAAAGAGATATGCGACACAACAGCGACAACTCCATTAGCGTGCGCGGAATTTTTAATTAAGGAGTATATTTTTTGCGTGGCTTTTATTGTATTATTATCCGCATGCAAATGTTCAGAATTACAATGCAAATCTCCGTTTTGGTTCCCGAAATAATAAATGATAAAAATGAAGTGAGATAGAGAAAAGTCTTTAAAGTTAATTGATATTTATGAACAGTAGCCATACTTTTCTTGATCATTTCTTATTTTGTAATAATTTACAAAGAACGAAAAAGGCGCCTGGTGCCTCCGCCAAGTCAATTGTATCCATGCTTTTTTTGATATTTTATTAATTTTTTTTAATATAATTTGAGCAGAATTAAAAAACAATCGCCTGTTGTCACCGAGTCTACTCACTAAATGAAATTACGTACATGTGGGAATACATGGAAACATAACGAATAAGACGAACGTGCTGAATGCAACGAGCTTTTGTTCATGTTTGTTCGTGTGCTCTCGGCTCGTTTTGTTCGTACGAGCAAAAATGCTCAAATGTAGACCCAGCTTAAGGTACAAAATATTCGATTTTATCTACGAAAAACGGTATTAAATGAACATAATCGGAACGTCAAGATACAAAAAAAACTACACCTTTTGATAGAAAAAACTCTAAACAACATTGTATTATAACTGCAGACTGTATGTTTCATGGGCAGCCTAATTTCGACAGACGCCATTGAATTTGACAAAAAAATACCTTTACCCAAACTACAAAGTACAAGACAAGCAGTACATCAGTCGATTTGTTTATTCGTGCACTTTTCAAATTTGTCACGGCAGACGAAATATTCGGCAGCATAAGCTAAGCAGACACTAAACAAGAAGGTGCGTGAGTGAGACGAACAAACACGGAAGACTAGAGTGGAAGTGAGACAGATAGTTCGCAATATGCGAGGCGTTTTGTGAAATGTATGTTTTATTGTATTAATTTTCACTTATTTTCTTTTAAATGTAAACAGTTTAAAATTTCTATCTAGGCAAAATATATTTAGAAGAAAGACATTCAAAACCAGTAAAGTAAGTTTCATGTGTAATATACCACTTTACATAGTTAGAACCTACCGACACGGCAATATTTTGTTGATTTATTTTTAGACAACAGATTATAATTCTGCCGTTTTTTGTTATCGCAGGCGTTGCCAATTGCTATACCTTCTGTTGTCCAAATTTACGATATCAGCGCGTTTGGAGAAAAAGAGGACATTTCGCTAAAAAAATTGAAATATATACCGGACAAAAAATTGGCCCTCAAAAACAGGACATGTCCGGTAAAAACCGGACGTCTGGTAACCTTACGTCGAAGTACAAACCGTTTTTAAAAAACAAAACGAAATTACAAATTTATTTAAGCCACACCACTGCCTCAACCTGGTGGCCCTCGTGAATAAACAAAATGTCTCTTAGGTATTATGAGCGTTTGGAATCATAAAGTTAACAGGAGATTGTGATGAACGCTAACGCATAATTTGTCACTTTTTATATTTTTTCGTTTAAAAATCTTTTATAAATATAGAAGCTGAATATCAAGATGTCTACTTAATTAAGATTGATAATGTATTAATGACACAATAATCCTAAATTTTAAACCGGCGCGGCAGAGAAAGTGAGTAAATTAGTCGGTTATTTAATTTAGGAAATTGACATTTTGTGAAAAAAGTCTTTATAATCCATATTATTACATAGTTGGAACGTTGACTGTGGAATATTCCAAGTAAAAAGAATCCTCGATCATGTGTGTCCAGAATCCTCGGACAGATTAATTATTTAATTTTTTTAAACGCGCATCGTTTCTGATCGACATCCTTTTCCGCAATGACATTTTCGCAATTTTTGTTAAGGATTCTAACTTCGTTTGAAATTTTGCATACAACAGTATGCGGTTGCGTCAGTGGCAGATTTAGGGGTGGTGGGAGCACGTTCTCCTCCTAAGGTTAATTTATATAATGGTTGTTTCAATTCGCCGCAAATAAAAATTCAGTTTTAGTTTCTAACAAAATCGACATTTTGCGGCCCGGGAGCTCTTTGTATCGGGAGGCGAACAACTTAGCCACAACCTACAAAGAAGGAAAAAATCGATGTTTCTCCAAGCACAACTTTAACTTTGTTTCATCGTCGCCCGCCGCATCTTCACGTAACAACGATTATCTGACTGGCTTTTGCATCAATTCGGTAAATAAAATCAGGGTCGCTACAACGTTGGCATGCGACCAACAGTGAAGATATTGACCAACGATGTCGTTTTAACGTTGCACGGAAAACCAACTTTTGTACCAAAATTAACGAATTTTCAAAGTATGTTTTTCTAACTAATTACTGTTAGATGTTTGGACCATTTGTGTTTATTGGAATCAATACTACAGCTGTTCCCACCTAAACTTAGTGAAAGAGAAAGTTGTGCTTCACCTTCGGGTGTTTTATTGTGATGTTTTCAGTGGATTTTAAGAGCTTTGTGATACCAAAAATGTTCAACACGGTCCAGTTTACGGTAAAATATGGACATTGTAGGCCGCAAAATCAAGCGCGCCACCACACTGATGAGACTTTAGAAAATGTAATTTTTTTTTTTCACTTTTTTCTTGGGTGATTTAATTGTACACACATAACATAGCTAGGGAGGTGGTGGCAATTTCGGTAGGTATATGAGTTGCTCGTCATTAGGAATGATAAGTAATACAATTTTGAAGCTTATGAATATGGTAACAAGGTGGCAAGGTCAGGTGTCGCTGCTTTTTCGAAAAAATAATTTTCAAAATTGCAAAATATAACACCTCTCCTAAATTATTTGCTCGTGTCTGAAATTAGTTATTATGTTAAATTGACAGTATAGATACTAAAGAAACATTTGCCAGACATCTATGACGCTGCGTTTTTTTTTATTTGTTAATTTTAAAAAAAAGCTCCATTAAATTATTTGCTCGTCATACTTGTTATTTTTAATTTGTTTGTTTTTGTCTCCAGAACAAGGAAAAATAATGCCAGGCGTGTGTATCGCTGCTTTTAGAAACTATTCATAGAAATATGAAAATTTAATATTTTTGAGCATTATTTTGCATACAAAAATTACTAAATACACAAATTAAATATTTTCAAATATTCACTGCACAAAAAATGACAAATACAAAAATTAAATATTATTAAATATTTTCTATATCACTTTCCTTTGATACACTATCTTCATCATTTCTATTGAATTCGGCCTTTTCATTCTTTACATTATTCTCGTCCTCTGAAATGAATAACACACATTACAATTTTCTTTTCATTTAATTAAATCAATTTATACCATAAATAGGACAAACAAATTCTTCCAGAATATTGAAAGTGGAGGTACAATTATTAAAGCATTTTATATAATTAATAAAAATCTTCTGGCTTTGGAAAATCAGTGACATTAATGTCTGGCATAGCAATAATCATAATTTTAACATACAATAGAACAATTTATCCCATAATACAACGTTAATTTATGTGCAAATTTGGTTGAAAATCGCAAAAGTAGTGGTAACCCAAGTGGGTACTACTACTATCCCCTCTAAATACGCCATTGTTGCACTCCTCCTGGCCAAATCCTAAATCCGCCACTGGGTTATGTGATCTCATGTCATATCTTCTTATGTACTAGGTCAATGTTTAAACCAATTTATTTCAAATTAGATGCTACATGTATTTTTGTTCTGTAAATTTTCAATGGTTTGGAAATAAAAAACCCATGTATTGTAAATAATTTATTAATATTCTCAACGTGAATAAACATAGTCAGTTAATTAGAGAATAAAAATAATGGTCGATAAATATAATCAACTTTTAATAACGTACGGATAATTTTTCATTCAATATTAATGATTTACTTTGTAATTTCCAATACTAATTTGTCACTCAATTCATAAAGTAGGCCTGGGATTTAATCTGTTGGAAACTCCTTAAGAATATTCCCATAATGTTGTCAAGCTGTAAAGATTCTAAAGATCGACAGCTATTTCGCCTTAATAAATATTAAAATATGGTAATTAAGAATTTAGGGGTTTACGACCCTTACAAACAATAAAAATATTCATAAATTATCCTTGTCAATAACGAAGAGCACAGCTCAGTAACAATTTCAAATTTAGTGGCGCCCAAAATAATGTTTCATGTTGAAAAAAATCTGTGAGGTAGCTAGAGACATTTAAAATACATTTAAAAAGTATTTTGTGTCTTTTACAAAGTTATTTTATATTAATAGTCCAGTACTTTTAGTATCCGTTACAGAGAAAAGTCCAAGAAAGCTTTTTCTACACTTTAATATCGGCAACGTCTTTTAAGCACATGCGATTAGATTTCATTATGACTTACCATATTGATCAATCGCATTCAGCGCTGGTCTTAACACTAGGCAGACTAGGCAATTGCCTAGAGCGGCAAATTTTTGGGGGCGGCAAATTTTAAATTTATTAATTTTTTAAAACTTTTTGTCTGATGGTAATTTTTGTATGTAATATGTAAATTTGCATGACTGATCTGTAAACTATGTCTGATTAAAACGTAAACAATTCTGCATAAATTGATGTATATCAACATAATATTAGTTATTGTTTATATCCAGTTGACATTAAAGGAATATGGTGAAATATCGGCTATAATACTTAAATTCGTTCATTCCTTAAGCGAGTTGTCAACACGTGTTGACAAGAGACAACTACATCTTATACCTACCTCGAACTCCATAAAATCAAGGGGATGATGGATAATAACACCTGGCAAAGTAAATAGATGCTGAAATCTAAGAAGGGCAACTTGAAGCAACTTAAGTGTAACAAATAATACAAAGTGATAGGTGAATGTAAATTACGGTTAAATTGTGTCAAAAACTATTAAAGGGATAACTGGTATAAAGCAAAGATCAATAAGCAATAAGGAACAAGAATATAAACAGTAATAAAATTGTATTGGTTTTTGAGACGATTTAGGTTCAGCAGCGGTCGGCGGTGCTATTGCTTTGTACTTGAGTTGGCTTATTTATCGCCTCGGGCTTCAAGAGAGATGATATGAATTATTTCTTGCAAGTAAAACTCAGTTTTATTTTCTATAAAAAACTGACACTGGCATTTTAAAGTCTGTATATAATAGGGCGGCAAATAAATTAGTGCCGGGGGGCGGCAAATGTCTAAGACCGGCCCTGATCGCATTACTGCTGATTTCTATATTACATTATATGAACTACAAAAAATTTAAAGCACACCACTGACAGCTTTATAAAAGATCAAAAATAAGGAAAATTAAAAATAAACAATTATTTATTTAATATATACAAAGAACGGGTCATAGATCAAAGTTTTAAAAAGCGATGACTAAGACAAGAGTGGCAGCTTGTGAATTTTAAATGCCGTGTTTGTGTTGGAGCTGTGATAAAAGCTATAAGAGGGCCGAGAAATGCAGCGATAAGAGCTATTCAAAAGTATCCTTTTTCGATGTGTTTATGTTGGAACTGTGATTCTAGGTAGTTAAAAACAGTTGACCGAAATGTCACGTATGTAAAATGAGTGATTCTGAAGAAGAATTTTTATTATTATCTTCAAATTCTGCAAAATGGTATATTGAAAACTACCTGCGTAAGAAACGTAAATGCTGTTGCACATCCTATCAACGTATCCCGGTTTAAATTTGGAGAATTTCATCATTTATATACTGACTTGAGAAAGTATCCCTCAAAATTTTTTGAGTACATGCGAATGACGCCGAAAACTTTTGATTATGTTTTATCCAATATATGGAGAAATTAGAAAAAAAATGGTATAACTGTCACGCTAGGCCTATTCTTCCCGAAGAACTATTAATGATTACAATAAGATAAGTAAAATTATAAGATAAACTAATAAAAAACAAACAAAAGAAAACATTACGTAAAGAGTTTTATGCCGCTTCTTTTCAGGAATGCAATAAGAGATATAAATGCATTAATTATAGGCCTAAGATCAGCAATAGAGTTAGTAATAAACTGAATAAACTAGGATGTAGAACAATTTCAGTAAATAAAAATAATTTAGGTAAAATGTTAATTAATAATAAAGATAAAACTGAAAAACTACAAAAAACAGGAGTATATGAGTTAAAATGTAGTGACTGTGATGCTATATACATTGGACAAACTGGACGAAATGTAAAAAAGCGAATCGATGAACACAGGAAATCTATTGTAAACAATGTATATAGTACGGGCATGTCAACACATTGTATAGAAAACAGTCATTTTATTGATTTGAATAATGTCAAATTACTCCATTCGGAAAAGAAAGGAAAGAAACTTGATCTATTAGAACAATTAGAAATAAGTAAAGCTGTTAAAAATAATAAAAACTTAACGAATGAACAACAAATTTTTACCGGCCACCATATTTTAAATAAAATAATTTAGATTTAAAAAATAAAGTAATATTCAACTTATAAAAACATATTTTACAACAGTTTTATAGTAGGTACCAGATGTGGTTATATATAAGCAATGGACACAAATTTTACTGTTCAGTATTCTCTATACTCTTGACAAAGGCCTAAAAAGCCGAAACACGTGTAGAGTTTGTAATAAAATATTTTTGAAACATTAAAAAGCAAATTTCCTTCATATATTTAAAATAAAGTAAAATTATTATTAATACTGTTACGCCACTGGACTGCATAGACTTATAAGTGTTCAAGTGTGATTAAGTTAAGACAGTAATTAATCTATTGTTGTTAATTGTTAATTAATAAATAAAGTAGTGAGTAAGTGTTACCTGGACTTTCAATCAACGAATCTACGAGTATAGGTGTTTGTGTGGATAGTAAACACGTGACAATTTGGTGTCGGAAATGGATTGGAAGAGAAATTTCTGGAATATTCGAAAAGATTCTACAGTGTTCTTCTCAGAAATTAGTGGTAACATGGAGAATTAAGCTACTGGACAGTGTTTGGAGGACTATTTCTGGACTGAATAGTGACTTTAAAGTGGATTTTCGAGAAATTTCTAGAACAATCGATTTAGAAATAGCTGCAAATACGCGAGTGCCGCTAGTAATAACGTGTTGTAGACTGAGAAAAAGGACTACTAGTGCAATTTCGGGAAAATTCTAGAACATTCTATTTGGAAACTACAGGAGATACGTGAATTGTGTCGACGGGAACGTGTTGTAGACTTAAAAACAAGACTATAAGTGACTTTTGGTGACAATTCTAGAACATTCGATTTGGAAACCACAGGAGATACGTAAATTGTGTTAACGGAAACATGTTATAGACTCAAGACAAGACTTATTAGTGATAATTTGTAAAAATTCTCGAACATTCCATTGCACAATTAGTGGAGATAAGTAAATTTTGTCAACACAAAAGAGATATAGACTCTAAATAAGACTTTCTAGTGCTGTTTCGAGATTTTTCTGGAACATTCCATTATTAAAAAGACGTGATCAAGATTTTACGGACTTAATAGTGTAATAAACTTTATTTTGAACTGATTTACGTGTCGTGAGTTAATGCCAATAACAAGAAGTATGGCAGAGAAACAAACACAGGACTTGCTAGCAGCGTTGTTGGAACGAATGAACGATCAAGAAAGAAGACGACAAGAAGAAAAAGAAGAACAAGAGAGAATACGACAAGAAGAGAAAGACGAACAATGAAAGATCAAGAAAGAAAAAGACAGGAAGAAAAGGAAGAACAAGAGAGAAGACGACAAGAAGAAAAAGAAGAACAAGAGAGAAGACGACAGGAAGAAAAAGAAGACTTGATAAAAATGATCGAAGGCCTGGAAATAAGACGACATAAAGGAAAGGAAGAGCATAGAAAGGAACGCCAGGAAGAATTAAAACAAATTATGGAGGGACAGCATCAAGTCATGCTCTCGGTCACTGAACAATTGAAGGAAGATGTATGGGCTGAAGTCTTGGAAGTTAGAGGAAAGTTTGAGGGAGAAATAACTGAAGTTAAAGGAAAAGTCAGTGAAGTTGAAGGGGAGATAGCCCGGTTGAAACAACAATTAAGAGAGAAGGGAGGCCAATTGGTACTGTCGTCTGGTGCTACGTTACAACCACCTTCCTTCGGCGGTCAAAGTTCATGGTCAACTTATAAGAGACAATTTGAGGCAGCTGCACGTTCAAATAACTGGAGCGATGAAGAAAAAGCAACAGCATTGGTATTAGCACTAAGGGGCCAAACATTAGACCTGCTCCAAACAATTCCTGCCACACAGCAACAAAACTTTAGCATTTTGGAGGCAGCGTTAGAACTAAGATATGGCGACCAACATCTCGCCCAAGTATATTAGACTCAGCTCAAATCACGCAGACAACGAGGTGGAGAAATCCTCCAGGAGTTCGAGGCTGAGGTAGAAAGATTAGCCCATCTGGCCTATCCTGATGCACCAATGGAATTTCAACAACAGTTAGCAGTTGGTACATTTATTGATGGAGTAAGGGATCAAGAAATTAGGCGAATTCTTAAGTTGGCCAGCGTAGTAGTGAGGCTTTAGTACATGCACTGGAGATTGAGGCTGCCTATAAGTATACCACACATTCAAATCAGAGAGTACGTAGTGTGAGTGTGGAGGAAGACAAGCCAGACAACACAACACAAAACCTGATATCTGATCTACACAAGATGATAACCCAACTACTGACAAAATCGAACTCCCAGCATACACAAAACCAACAGCAAAGTAGTGGGAGGCGGAATGGAGTCATCCGTTGTTATAAGTGTGGCAGAGTGGGCCATATTCAGAGTAACTGTTGTCAGCGCAGCCCTGAGGGGGTCGCAGTAATGGAGAAGCCGCAGGAAAACTGGCGAGCTGGTACTTCGCAGAATGTGGCACATGGCGTTTCCAAAAGACCGTGTCAGGAAAACTGCAAGCCTTGCCACTGTGCGGGAAAACAGCGCAAGGTACAAATAATGAAAACCGTTAAGATTGATGTTCCGGATTATTGGACAAAAGAGTCGTTAAGGGAAGCGCAGTTAAACGATAAGGAAACTGGTCCTGTTCTGAAATGGAAAGAAAAAGGAACCCGGCCCGATTGGAAGGACATTTCAAATAAATCAGTGGGGCTGAAGGCTCTATGGACACAATGGAACTCCCTTATAGTAGAGGATGGTAAATAAAGTAGTGAGTAAGTGTTACCTGGACTTTTAATCAACGAATCTACGAGTATAGGTGTTTGTATGGATAGCAAACAAGTAACAATACATTTATTTTTCCATAATATATACTTCGTTATTAAATGAAATACATATGTATAGGGTGTCTCAGCCTCGCGTCTGCCAAATCACCTGACTCTCTTATAAGAGATATTGAAAATTTTTAAAGAAAGAGTGATAGAGAGATAGAGATCTTCTAATATGCTTATATTAGAAGATGAATAATAATAAATCGTAAACGCATTCCCCTGCAGTCTGTGCTGTACTGCCGTATAGTCTCTATAAAAGCAAAGAAATAATACATGTCTGCTTCTCGCCGCTCCTATTCCTGGTCGGCAATCGGTGAATTCCTTAAAAATTGTGCACGTATACACAAAGCAGTGCCTACTACAACTGTTGTATTTGGAAAAGACTACGTTCATATAATATAATATACTTCCTGCAGGTAAATCGTTTGCTCCATTTATTAGTTGTCAATCACTTTATCATTGTTCAATCCCTAGTTATCCGTAAATGAACAGAAGCTCTTCAAGAACTCGTTCAACTAAAACAACTGATAAAAATGATCCAACGCCTGTTAATTGTTTTAATAAAATAATGACTGTTTAATTAGGTTACCTAACTAACTTGATAACTAACTTCAACTGCATTAACTCGTAACAGCATTTCATAACTAAAATTCTAACTGAAAGCTTCTCCGTATATTTCAGAGAGTAAATTCAATTTTATTGCGCTGCATGCGAAGTGATATGAAGTGGGCGGTCTAATGTCGATAATATTTCACAGGCAAATTGATATAACTTCCATCTGAAGATCTGAATTATTCTTGATGCAATCTATCAGTGTGATTTGATTATACAGATAAATATATGAAACTGAGATCTGTTTTCGCGTTCCGAACTTCAAATTATATAAAGATACCGCTGAAATGATGGTATAATAATATATATTAAAAAGAATTTAAACTTTTCATGTACTCCGTTAAAAATTAGTGAAATAAATGCGTTAGAGGTAAAAATAAAATTTTATAATAAAATGATAAATATCTTAGGTATATACAGGCCTCCATCTACTTGTCCACTATCCTTTATACAAAATTTATCGACGTTTTTAAAGAATAAAAATGCTGATTATAACATTCTTATTGGTGATATAAACATTGATATACTCTCTGAAAATATAGAACACGTCGCTGAATACTTAAATGTAATGAGTGAAAACGGATTTAAATCATTAATAAATAAACACACTAGAGTCACAGAACATTCTAAATCCTGTATCGATCATATTTTTTTGAAAGCTCGCATAGAACAATTTGACAATATTTCTGCAGCAATAATTAAAAGTAATATCACGGATCACTACTCAGTAGGTGCTGTAATAAAAAATTTAAATGCCAGTTATTACAATGGGAACTTCAAAACCATAAAGAAACTTGATGACACAAAATTAAAAAAACTTTATAAAAAATGAGATCTGGTCTGAGGTGTATACATCTGATGATGTAGAACAAGCAACTAAGTTATTTGTTGATAAGTTTAATGAATATGTTACTAAGTCTGCAAGAAATATCAGAATAAAAGAAACTATTAAGAGAAAATCTTGGATTACTAATGGAATTATTACATCTATAAAGGTTCGGAATAAACTATATCAGAAATATATAAAAAAATCCTGCAAACGAAGCAAAAAAGCGGGAGTATACTATATACAGAAATAAAATAAATTCTTTAATAAAAACAACCAAAAATAAATATTTTCAAAATAAAATTGAAATAAATAGTAAATCCTCAAAACATATTTGGGAAACTGTTAACGAATGTTTAAACATGAATTGTAATAAAAAAGATACTATTAATAACATCACGTTGCAGAATAATAGAGAAATTTATGACAAACTGGAAATTACTAATAACTTTAATAATGATTTCGCAGATATTGGAGAAACATTAGCAAATAATATTCAATCTAAAAACAGTAACAATTTAAGTCCAGAAACCAACAAAACATTTACGTTGTCGAATTCCATGTTTTTGATGCCAACTAACGAAAATGAAATTTATAATATTATCATCAATTTAAAAAGCGGGAAAGCACCAGGACTTGATCAAATTAGTAACGAGTTATTGAAAAAATGTGTCGATTATATTAAAAAACCTCTTACCTATATAATAAATCAGTGTATTCATACAGGACAGGTACCTACTTACTTTAAAACAGCCGTTATAAAACCTATCTTCAAAAATGGGGACCGCTCAAAAATATCAAACTACAGACCTATATCGCTGGTTTCTGCATTAGCGAAAATACTTGAAAAGGTTATAAAAAAGCGGTTATGTAATTATTTACAAAAAAAATAAAGTAATTCACGATATGCAATTTGGATTTCGTGAAAATAAATCTACACAAGATGCAATAACCGCATTAATTTCAAAAATATATAATGCAGTTGATGCCAGTGAACCAGCCATATGTGTATTTGTGGATTTAGCAAAGGCTTTTGACACTGTGAGCCATAAGCTTTTGCTAGAAAAATTAGAAAACCTTGGAATCCGTGGAAATGTATTGGAGTTATTTCGAAGTTACTTAACAAACCGAAAACAAAAAGTTATGATCGATGATGTAATAAGTGAGGAAATAACTGTGACATATTGTATTCCACAAGGCACAGTTCTAGGGCCTGTTCTCTTTACCATATATATTAATGATTTACTTACCTTATCTACAAAAGGAAACATTATCTCCTATGCAGATGACACTGCAATCTTTTTCCAAGGTGATAATTGGGAGCAATTAAGACATGCTGTGTCGGCAGATCTAAAAAAATTCAAAGAGTGGTTTGATAAAAACTTACTTACGTTGAACTGGGGTAAAACTAAATATTTGTCATTTACATCGTACAAGAAATACTTACCTGATTTTAACACAATACCTATCGATGACCAAGAAATCTCTTCTGCTACAAGTATTAAATACTTAGGGATAATGATTGACGGCCACCTACGATGGGATGTTCAAGCCAGTAGTATTATAAAAAAACTTAGATATTTGGTATATAAATTTAGAATTTTAAAAAACTTTTTGACCCTAAAAACACTGAAAGTAGTTTACTATGCTCTTGTGGAATTTATACTTCAATATGGTATAATAGCATGGGGTGGTATAAAAAAGTCATTTTTAATACCACTGGAAGTATTACAAAAGAGAATAATAAAAATAATGAGATATTCTACAGACCATTTATATCGTGTGTCTGAAATACTGGATCTAAGACAAGTGTACGCAAAAATAATATTAATATATCTTTTTAAAAATAAAAAATACCTGCATTCTCTAGACTATAATTACAGCACTAGGCAAAAAGGGAAAGAACTAGTTAAAACATGTGTAGCAAAAAAAAGGACAGGAAGAAGATGCTTTATTTATTTGGGTCAAAGGTTGTATAATAATTTGCCCCTAAACATTAGAAATACTAAAAATCTGCATACGTTTAAAAAACTTGTTAATAAGTGGTTGAGGGTAAATTACAGGTGTTGTGGGAGCACAATTATGGATTAGTAGTCTAACAATTAATTATCAGAATTCTCTTTATTGGAATTGAGTTAATTATGTAGCAATAACGATTTCCCTTATTATATTATATTGTATTATAGTTCATTAGGCTAGTTTTATAACAGTCTCTTTACTGGAATAGAATTAATTTTGCAACATTATTAAGTTACTTTTAGAAACTTCTATCTGTGTGTATAATCTAAACTCACATCCATATGCAAGTCTCCGAACTTAAAATGGATGTAAATTTATATTTATTTGTAATGTAGCATTTAATTACATATTATGTCTATTGTAAAACATTACAAAAATTATAAATAAATATTATTATTATTATTATTAAGCTGATATTCAAAGTAAATTTAAATGTGTAATACAAATTTGTTAGTCGGGAAGATAAATAGAATATTTCTAATAAACATACAAGGGGTCATTTTTACATTCTCGCTTCTCGGACTGGGCAGTTTTAAATTTTGATACAATTTTCCGTCAAGTTCTTTTTTAATCACATACCTTAGACTCTTGTATGTCAATTTATAAAACAATTGCCACATTATCAATTTCCTTAATAACTGTCAGTTTGTATTATAAAATTCTTTACTAAACAAGGAAAAACTCCAAAAATTATTCTTGAAGAAATGTTGATTTTATACGGAAATGATTTATCTTCCAAATCAACTATTTGCGAGTGGTCAAATTTGAGAATCATTAGATGACAATCCCCGTCATCTCAGATGTTGAAAAAAACCAAGTGTCTGATACTAAAAGAGTCTATTACACACATTAATATCATATTTATGTAATGATAGTTTTGTCTTACACTGGGGCAGGGCCGACGAGAAAAATTTTAAAGGCCAATACGCTGATAATTTTGACACTCCCTCGGCCATCCACAAACATATCCTTAGTTTATAAAGTTCCGCTTCAGTAAAACGAAAAGCGTTTACATTTTAGTTTGGGGCTACACTCTAGCTCGAGGTCCGGTACAAGTGTTCCTTGTAGTTCACCCCTGTTTATAGACCTGCTTGAGCTAATAATAAGAAGAGACGAAATTTAGTACCAACAATTAACAAAATGGGAGCAGCATAACTACATGTTTGGTTTCCAATACCGGGTTTAAGAAAATCGTGTTATTTTAACTGATTTTTAATTTTTTATAAATGTCGTTTATAAATTACTAGTTTTTCATAATAAATGGCACTTTTAAAAGTACTTTAAGATTGCTTTATAAATAAAATGTTTGCATTAATAATAGAACCATCCTGTATTTGTCCAAACTCTGAAATAAATGTTTCATGACTTCTGAATACATTGTAAAACAGTAGAAATATGTTGTATATTCATAAAACATGCAATTTCATAAGCAAAATAAATTATCTGATAATAAAAAATAGCAAACAATAGCCAATAAATAGTTGGAAAAAGTCAAATTTTATCACATCTGATTTTACCATGTCAGAAAGAAAAAATGTGTTTTCATACAATTTTTATTCATTATGGATTTTTTTACCTAGTTAGTGCAAATCTTGGACAAGGCACTGCTGAATCAAGAAACAACACCGTAAGTATACAAATAAGATTTGTTTTTCCATTTTACCAGTTATATAAATATGTTAATTATTATATATTTAATAATCCTCAATAAATATTTTTAGTATTTAATTTTTTGTGTTTGATTAAACTTTTTATTATTTTTTTAGGATGATGAAAATCCTCTACTTGATATAGAGGATGGAATAATTCGGGGAAGAAAAGATGCAACTGTCGGTCAAAATAAAAAATACTACGCCTTTCAGGGCATACCATACGCCCAACCTCCTCTAGGAAATCTTAGGTTCAGAGTAGGTACATATATATTATTATTATTATCGTTTATTGCCTTGAATGTATCTTTAGTGAAACTATAACTGAAAATTATTTAAATTCAAAACTAACTATAAGATTAATTTATAGTTTCATGGCAAATACAGTGATTTAATTTTAAAACTAGCCACGTAGAATAATCCGGATCTGAAGCAGACACGATTTTGGGAGGGAAGTTCTGTAACGAAGTGATTTTTCCGTTAATAGTTTTCTATTGTAATCAAAACTAAGTGGGTTTTTCCGTCACTTTGGTACACTCTGTATACGAAACTTGTATTAATGTTTATTTTAGAAACCGTGTCGAGTCAAAGTTAAATTTATTTTGCAAGTCCAGTATTTGGAATTTCTCAAACATAATTGTTTCACACCGGTTTCTTTTCAGAGTAATCTTAGTTTGTGTTATTATCCTAATGATAAATTGATTCTTGTGCTTGTACTTAATCAAGAGGAAAGTAGTTTAATATAATTGAGTTTAATTTCAAATCAAGTTGAAATCATTTATTTATGGTAAAGAAATATGTTTCTATTTGTTATAATAATTTATTGGATAAGTTATTAGTTGATTTATTTTAAAATTTTTAAATATTAGTATATGACCGTTTTAAATTATTTCTTTTCGGATATATAGTTTTAAAATTATGAGAAAGCGATTCCCAGCTTTGGAATATTTTATATACATTTGTTTATATGAAAACGCAGAGAATTTGTTTAGGTATGATACGCCAAGCTAGCTTAAATATCGTCTGTCACGGACAGCAGCCGACAACTTCGCGGGTCGCGCAGTTCTCCGCCACTAAATTTGAGTATAAATTAAAACGCGGCGATTAAAAGAGCAACTTCTTGACTCAGTGCTCAACTGAGCAGCACGCAGTTCAAGATATCCAGTGTGCTCCGCCGCAACCAGGTAGTGGTAATAATTACTTTGACCGTTTTACTGTTTTTATTTGTATTTCCGTCATTTACCATTTGTGTCCGAATTTACTGCTGTATTATTTTGTCCGAAGTGCCTGCTTGTCCGATTAAGTCAAAGATAATCGGGAAATTTCGCAATTCATTGATGAAAGCATCGGGACTATTCGGTTGTCATTTTATTTAGTATTGATGTATTGATTATGGCTCGATCTGTGGAAAGAGTCCCATCTCAGTCGTAGCTGAATTAGTACCGGTGAAACTTTATACTTCGATCTGTGGAAAGGATTTCATCAGGTGTCTTGCTTGTACTCTGTAACCGCTTAGCACTGAATATACCTGCTGCATCGACCGCCTGTCGTAATACCGCCTTAAGCATTAGTGACTATTGTCATCAGCAGCTTGCTGTAAATATCATTAGTACTAGTTGTTGCTTTATTTTGAATCACCGCTTGCTTGCTTTTGTAGATGCTTGTAATAAGCATTTGAAAATTGTCTGCTCCGTAACTTAGCTGTGCTTGATATAACAGATCACCGCTTTTGCATTATCTTGCTTGGTTCATTGGTTACTTACTTGTAATATAGCTTAGTATCTACGTTGCATTAAAACATAACTGTTGTATTTATTTATTATTGGTTTTTTATTATTCTGTGAAGCAGTCTTAAATAAGTATGGTAGGTGAAGTTGAAATTCTGCCTTTTATTTATATCAAAGATACAAGTAGTAAATCTGTTTGTACACCAAGAATCATATTCGGCAGGTAAGGTGAATTGTCCATTGCTACGCAACTGACAACCATAAACACAGGCCCCTAGACATACCGTTTCTTCACTCAGATCCTAGCTTCTATCATACTACTGATAGAAAGAAGTCTGGCGCTCGAAACCATACCGTAATAAAAAGTTCAAAGTACCGCTGCTGTACAAAAGGGTGCCAAAGTGACGAATACCATTCTGTTGCATGTGGTGGGTCGAGACCACCTCTTTACTACTGCGAAAATTATATTTATACCATTTTTTTAATAATTTAACTATATTTCTAGCCTCCTCTAAAGAATGAAAAGTGGAAAGGTACTCTAGACACTACTAGAGATAAAAGCGAATGTGTTCAAGGGTCACATCCTGTCCGAGGATCCGAGGATTGTCTATATATCAATGTTTATACACCCAGCGTAAGTTTTTTGCTTACGATTTTTATACCCGGTTGCAAAATTTAATCGTAACTTCTCCCTAACTGTAGGTTATTCCCCAAAAATGTTACAAAGTAATTTGCAAGACAGACAGACTTGAAAAACAAATTTTTTTCTCATATCTTCATACCTGTATATCATTGAAACTCTTTTTTTATACGACCTCGCAATTTTCAGTTACATATTTGTGTAAAGTACGTACTGTATCTATATTTTTTTGTTAGCTTACGGAGAAAAATATGTCGGTGATGGTATGGATACATGGTGGCTCTTTTATGAATGGAAATTCTTCTTACAAAAAATCAAGGACCAGATTATTTACTGGACGAAGATGTAATTTTTGTTCAATTTAACTATCGTTTGGGCGTATTTGGGTTCTTAAGTACGGAAGATTTGGCATGCCCAGGAAATTTGGGGCTAAAAGATCAGGTTTTAGCCTTAAAGTGGGTAAAAAGCAACATCGGATATTTCGGCGGAGATCCTGCAAAAGTTACCATTTTCGGAGAAAGCGCTGGTTCAGCTTCTGTGTCGTATCTTTTGCAAATAAAGGAAACCAAAGGTATATAGTCTAAAACATTGTTCATTTTGATTAAATCTGTGTATTTTAGGTTTATTTAGAGGTGCTATTATGCAAAGTGGTTCATCTTTATGTTTGTGGAGTCTCAACAGAAGAGCTAGAGCAACCGCTTTTGCAATCGGGAAGAGTTTAGGGATATTAACTCTTGAATCAAATAAATTGATTAATAGTTTAAGAAAAATCGATTATAAAAAATTACAAGAAGTGTCAATTGTGGCATCACATGTAGTAAGTATTAATACTATGACATACAAGCGCACGAAATTCATATCGTTAGGAACTCAGTGGAGAAAGGTAGTAGTACCCTCAAATATAACTCCCAAGATAGTAACATCATAATCATCTTTATAGATCTTATGCACTATATACATAGAAGACAAGTTAAAGTTAAATATTTTGTCAACAGTTTATAATAAATCACATATTTTACTGACATATAATTTTTTCCACAATTGTTTAGAAAGTTTACTGGTTTTAGTCAACTTTTTGAGTGGAAAATGTATATTTACTAGTCTAGCCCAGTGTCTGATATTTATCAGAATTTTGTTTGCAACAGATTTCAGGTAAAAAAGTTTTTGACACTATCAAGAACGGTTGCAGAATAAATATTATAAACAACACACTCGAAAAGTCTCTTTACTGGGCTCACCAAAAATGGCAAGCTCGCCTAGTAAAGAATCACGTTCCGATCTTGTTACGTAAATAACTATTACAACATACAAGATATAAAAACACACATATAAAATACAAATAAATAATTAAATCGATGTATTGTAGATATTTTTAATTATTATAATTTTATTTTATTTGTTCTCATCTAGATAGCACTTACTTAACAACTTTTACTGCTAATTTAAATACAGCGTGGCTTTGTTTGATATGAACATCTTTTGACAGCTTACTGAATAATGTAATACCGATATAGTTTGTGTGTGTGTATATTTTAAATGATAGCTACTACGTGTAAAGTATTCGAGTATATTGTTATTTCTTTAAAAAAGATATAGGTTTTCTTTAATGCACATAGTAATTTTTAATATGAATATACCTGGTACAGTAAGCAATGAATATTTTCAAAAATATTTTTGCGTATCCAAAAAATAGCTCACACCTAGAAAATCTAAAATATATTAACCTGAAAATTAAACTAAAATGTAGTATCCGATCCATTATGTTGAGCCAAATCTAATTTTCCAAATTTGTCATCTACCTTGTTACGTGCTGAAGTCGCAAAGTGTAAGCCAAAAACCTCTACTACATCTTGTTGGTCGAAAATACTTTTATCTGCATCGTTTTTCTCCTTGCCCAGTTCCACTTGGTGTTGAAGTTTTCTATCAGCTTTTGAGTCTCTATTATTGAGATAAACCCAAATATCATTACACCTTCTAACATTTAATAATATTGTTGAAGCACCAAGTCTATCAAAAGTCACTGCACTTTTCAAAGATGTTAAATAGTAGCGGCCCCAGGTTAAATCCTGAGGCAGTTCGGATATTACAGTAATTTTTAAAAACCTCCAAACACCGGTCTGGATTATTTACTTTTTATGAGCAAGAGTTGATGTAACTAATTTTATACGTAATAATGTATGCCATTTTTATAAATATTCACTCACTGTGCCTCAGAAGCTTTATCAGCAGAATTATTTACTTTATTTCTTATTTAAAGATGGCGTTGATAAATCCTTTAGCAGGTATTATGTATGGTCCCGTAAAAGAACCTTACCATGAAGGTGCAGTGTTTTACAACAACAGCAAAGAATTGCTTTCTCAAGGCGGTTTTCATCGGATCCCTACACTCATTGGTGTTACTTCTAATGAAGGAGCTGCTATAGGTGATATACCAGGTAAAAGCCTGGTTTTAATTACAATTAGAAGAGTTAGGTAAGAGTATGAGTAATTTTAACACAACTGTGATATCCATCTTCGTATTATTAAGAAGAATATTAAAGGATTTAATACATCTTACCACTAATAACGTTATACTCGTAGAACGCTAAGAAGGCTAACAATTTAGATAGGGAAGTAGAGAACAACGATGTAATTTTTCCGGCTATTTACTTTTTTTAATTTGTTTTGTATTCTAGACCATGCAAGTTCATAATATTCAAGTCTGTCTTCTTCTTTTTCTTGATTCTCTTCTTCTTTCTTTAGCATTACACTGATTTTATATTTTTGTAGCTCTTCTGCGACTGTATGTATTAAAATACGATATAGTAATTACACAACTGGTACCCGAAGATCTTACCAAAAATCTGGTGAAAATACTGGCAGCAGCTGGTGCCATAAAAACGCATTATTTCGGTATTCTGCCTCTGACTGTTCAAACAGAATCAGCGGTTAAGGTTTGTATCAACACTTCAAATAAATATCTAGTTATTGAACTTTTACCTGTTGTATTGACTTTTCTTCCCTGATGATTTGGACTGTTTTGACCAGATTTTGCTCATTAAAGGCCATCTGAGCACTTGACAGATTGAGCTTCCTAGATGTAAATAATCTAAAGGTATCATCAAGAGTGAACTTTATTACAGTAGGAAATAAAATAATCATTAGCGGATGGCTGATAATTTCTCAATAATTGCCGTAGAGTTTCATGGATATTTACTTCTAGAGATACCAGTCTTCCCGGACGATAATAGTCCACCACCACTTTCTTCAAGGAGTGGCCTTCAGGAACCAGATGTAGTATCTCCGTAGTAAACAGCCATGAAACACCACGGTAATACATAAAAGACCATCCTGCATTAGAAAACTTTACCAACGTTTAATGTATTCTACGACATCATTAAGTAAAGCATTTTTTAGTTCGTTAGTGACGACCAGTTTAACAGACCAATTAGGCAAGCTGCTATTGAACAGTCAAAATATGCCCCTGTCTATTTCTATAAGTTTTCATATAGAGGGGTTCTGGGAGGAGAAACTGATCGAAGTTTGTCGGGTAAGTTCAATTACATTACGTTCCAATTCTTAATAATTATAAACCATAATTTAATGTTGGCAATAATATTTTTTGCGGTGAGAGTAGGATCAATCAAAATGGAAAACTTTATTAAACTCGGTCGATGTTTCGGCCATATACTTTGGTCATCCTTAGAAGAAAATAACTTGCCTGGCTCGTGCTTTGCATCGCGTACTCGACGAAGTACGTCACCAACATCCTGCAGTCAACGAATTAATTTCAAAATGTCATTTTGATTGGCACCGTCAAAATGTGTAACAGTTTTGTCATTTCTGATAAATTATTTAAATTTACGAGAAATATCAAGTGGTTTTATGACTTGGAGTTTTTATGCAAAATCTCATTCTACATTTATTCAAAATTTCAAAAATTCAGAAAATGTGTAAAAAGTTTTGTAAAGCCCTTTATCGATTTTAGGGGTGGGCCACGCAGAAGATTTGGGTTATATCTTTAGAACCTATTTCCAGTATTCCACACCGAAAAATGATTCTCTTGTACGATCTAGAATGGTAAGGCTTTGGACAAATTTTGCGAAATACAAGTAAGTAACAATTTGTTTGATTATTGCCATTTTTAATTTAAAATCTTCTCAAAAATAGTTACTTAGTGATAACTACCTACAGGGTGGCCCATCGAAAACAGTTCACCTGCGGGCTACCCGGTATATAAGTATCAAATGGGGGTGGGGACGCTCGAAACAGGGAATGTGTACCTGTCACACAGTGTTCCCTGATTAGTATAATTACTTCTGTTCGTAGTTTGTGGCAAGTCGCTGACAATTTTGTAATAATTTATTAATCAACAATTTTTTCTTTAATTTTTCGAGAGTACGCCGGGAAGATTTCGTTTTCTGTTTCGTACAATTTTTTCTTTAAACAGCGTTGTTACAGTAAAGAATTTTTTTTCAGTACACCCACTCCCACAAAAGACAATCTCTTAGAAAACGTCACATGGGCCCAAGCCAACAAGGTGCCATACGACTTAACCTATCTAGATATCAATTTTGACTTGGTGCTACGAGTGAATCCTTTTAGGGCAGACATGGATTTTTGGGATAAATTATACAGAGAAAAGGGGGATCCACCATATGACACATATTAAATAAAAAAAGATAAAAGTAACATACAAAAGGAAGTAGTAATCAATAACTGGGGACTCGAAATCGATCTCCAATATGACGGATTCCAACATTAGTCGAAGGAAGTCCTACCACAAGATATCCTTGTTTCCACAAATCGAGGTACAACAAAATAGGTCCTCAAAATAGCGAATTTCATCATTCTTCTGCCCACTGTGCTGTTTGGATTAATACCACTTCCTTTGTATATTAGTTCAATGTAAAAAACACACAAATACCCCCAAATAAATGGTATTTGTGATTTGGAAAATCACTTCCAATATGTTAATAAAGAAAATGGTGCATTAATTGAATTTCATTTCACAAATTCTTCGACACAAAATACAGTCCATTTTGTAGCTGTCAGAATGTGAAACCATATTGTTTCCACGGCCTTCCTTTTTATTTAATGTGAAGTGATCTTTCCGTTACTAGTTTTCTATTGTAATCAGACCTAAATGGGTTTTTCGTTCATTCTGATATACCCTGTATTTAATAACTTGTGTTGATATTTCTTTTAAAACCGTTTGAACCAAAGTTAAATTTATTTTTCAAGTCCAATATTTGGAATAACAATTATTTCTCTAATATAATTGTTTCAAACCGGTTTCTTTTCAGGGTAATCTTAGTTTGTTTATTATTCTAATGATAAATCGTTTATTGTGTTTGTACTCAATCAAGTAAGTAGTTTCATTTAATTTAGTTTGATGTCAAAGCAAGTTGAAATCATTTATTCATAGTAAATAAATGTTCTTATTTGTTTAATAATTTACCGAGTAAGGTATTAATTGATTTATTTTTAAATATTAGTACTTGGCCGTTTTAAATTTCTTTTCGAAAATATAGTTTAAAAATTATGAGGAAGCAATTCCCAGACTAGAAATATTTTATAAAAATTTGTTTATATGAATTAACGTAGGGAATTTATTTAATGATGCGCCGAGATAAGCTGAAATACCGTGGACAGCGGTCGATCCGCTTGCGCGTTGCAAAGATCCCCTCTATTCTGTGAATGGCATTTGTTTATAAATTAAATCACACGGCTTGAAAGAATTACTTTGCCTTGAGCGGACCCAAAGCGCTAAAGAAGTGCTTAGGCCTTGCACGATCCTGAGCTACATAGCCCTACCTCCCCACACGCCTACTGCCGGTCGACATCGGCAGGAACTTCCCTAACCTGATAAACTCCTAGGGCAGGACGGCAACAGTTGCCCTGTCCACGACATGACGCTACCGGAAGCAGACAGCCGATGAAGAAAGAAAACAGAAACAAGAAGAGCGCCAGAAGAGAAACGCCCAAAACGGCTGGGTCCAACAGACCAGGACCGGGGGAGGTCTGCCAAAACGACCACACCATTCGCATCAGCGGACGGAGTTGCCGGTGGAGCAGGCCCGCCCCATACGAGGTTGGTCTAGGCCTACGGCGATGTGTTAGGGTAAAGGAAAGTAAAACTTCCGACCCCTGCTATCCAAGGTCATCGTCAAAGCCAAGAATATTGGTGCGCGAAAGAATCACTTGTTCTCCAGTGAGTGCTCCAGCAATAAGCACTCAGCTCCCGACCTCTAGTGCACTCCGCAATCGGGTAGTGGTAAGCATATTTTGACCGTTTTACTGTTTTTATTTGTGTGCCTGTTTTCTGAATAAGTCAGAGATATTTGGGAAATTTCGCGATTCATTAATAAAGTTGGGTTATCCCTTCAACGGCGAGCATCGGAATTATTCGGTTGTCATTTTATTTGGTATTGACGTGAAGAAAGGAATTTTAATCCTCGATCTATGCAAAGAGTCCCATCTCAGTCGTAGTTGCAATAAAAGTACCAGTGAAATCTTTAATCCTCGATCTGTGGAAAGGATTTCATTAGGTGCACGCGAAATGGCACAAGTGAGGTTTTTAATTCTCGATCTATGGAAAGAATCTCAGTGGGTGCTCCGGGAAGTAATATATTAACCGTTCCTTCCGATACTCGTGTTCACTATAACTAATTTGTATAAAAAGTAAGCTGGAAGCTAATTTGATAACCTATTGCTCTCATCTTTCACTAACTAACGAAAGTTAACGTCGAGTATCTCAACAATCACGCATATTTCTGGTTTAAAAGTTTAAGGGACAGTTTACAGTTGAAAGCCCGAGTTAGTAAAGCTGAACTTCTGTGCTGTATAGTTAGACAAGCATCGGGAATATTCGGTTGTTTTTTTTTTTATTTAGTATTGACGTAAAGATAGGACTGTTAATCCTTGATCTGTGAAAAGAGTCCCTGATCATTATAAGTACTTACAATTTCATAACATTATTAACACCACATATAATTACAACCCCCTTTATCCCTGAAGGTCTGGAATGACTTTGTGTGGGAGAGGGTTACACGTTACGAGACAACGGACACACATCCAATATTCGAGTATACTGAGAATAATTTCTCCGAAAAAATCCCAGTTCCTCGACCGGAAATCGAACCCGGGACCCCGAGGTTTTGAGGCAAGTACGTTACCTCTAGACCACGGAGCCATATAACATAAATAACCACTTGTTTGCATTTAACATCGTGCTTCGTCTGATTTGTGTTCACTAGCACTAGGATGTTTGCTATCAGATGACGTCACCGTATATCTGCCCAGCCGGTAGTGTTTGCGCGCATAACTGATTAGTTCAAACTTTTGTAAAAGATACAAAAAAAAAATCCTTTACACACTGTTTTTTGTAGTAACTAAAGATTCCAAAAATTAGTTCAATGTGTAAAAAATATTTTGTCCAATACTGTAAACGAATTTCGTTAAGGGTAGGATAAGTACAGTCATTTGATTGAATGATTCGGTAATAAATGTCTTGTGAGTTTACTGCATACAATCTATAAAAACAAATATAATTAACTACATAAAATTAAAAATACATAACACTACCTATGATAAAAATATTATGTACATTTTAGGTTAACATATATGTTAATAAGTAGCAAAAGGAGGAGTTCCTTCTTCTTTGTATAGATTATCCCAGAAGATAATGTTTCCTGCATTTGGATTCTCCTCAATTGTTAGTCTCCTATCAATTTCTAAATACCTCAAAGTACCATCCCCTCTATAATTTGGTTCCCACTGAATATTTTGTAAAAGAGGATCACTTTCTGGAGTTGGATTTCCTGTCTTTACAAAGTTAGTCCATAATTTGACTAAACGACTTCTAGTCAAATGGTCTTCTTCTGATCCTTCATATCTGACAAAATTAAATAGGTATCCAAGTTCCTCCGTATGTGCAACACCTAAAATAACCCTATCGTCATTGGCTACGTAAAGACAAATATCATGAATGATTTGAAAGGTTCAAGAGTTTTTTTCTTGCAAAATTGTCGAAAATAATTTAAGCAGTGAATAAGACACTGAACTTTAGACTTCTAAAGGTTTAGCTCTTACCATGATGGTAAGAGCTAAAACTCTGGAATAAATAAATTATTGGCACATTGATATAGTTCTCAAACCTTCCATTTCGATGTACTCGGTTTTTTTGGGGTAAGAAGGGCGTAATGTGACACTCAAAGATGTGTTTTGACTTTATTTAGTGGAAAGTTTTAATTCAGTTTTGATTTAAACTCTTGGCTGTATCTAAAGTATTCAGTAACTGAAATGCTGTCTGACGAGTGATGACGAAAATTGGTTCATTTGCTTGCACAAACTGATCCTATAATAGTTACTCTAAATTCTACATCGTGTTGAAAAGTGTTACAAAATGGTAGATTGGACAATTTTGATCTTTGATTACTTGAGATTCGTGCTACATTGACAACGAGGTATAACCTTTGAAAGTATGTTCTGGTAATTCTCACCTGTAGTTGGTCTATTGGTAATGCCGAACAATGTACCTTCGTATGAAAATCTGTAGAAATAAACAGGGGTCCTGGCAGAGTATAGACGTGCCGCCTTTTGTATGGGCCTCTCAAACTGATCGTCACTAATATACTGAAAATATTGATAAGATAGTATGAAAAAACTTCTTCAAGTAGTTGGACGGCTTGCGGCCATAAAAAACAATTACTCATAATTGTTGAATGTCCAATACCAGTTCATAGATAGATATAGGCGGATGGCGGGGCTTGGCTATCACGTTTACGCCCACTGCCCCATGTTGAAAATGAATACAGCAATGACTTCATTGAAATACATTCTAAATACGTAATATTTATAAAAAAAAATATTTAAAACAAATGGTATCCTTTTTTTGGTAAAAATTCTATTAAAATATGCAATGAAATGAAAATATAATAACACTAAAAATGTTTTTATTAATTATTATTCTCTAACTTTTACAAAAAACTTTTAAACAATTATTTTCCCGGCTATTTGCCAAAACGCTGAAACTTTGATTATAAAAAAGATAATATGCATGTTATGTTCAGTACAACTGACTCAGTCATATTATTTTTAATTCTAACTACTCTGTGATAAGCTATTTATAAAAGAAAATAATAATTAACAAACATATTTTTAGCGTTATTATATTTTCATTTTATTCCATCTTTTAATAGAACTTTTACCAAAAAAAGAATGCACAATTTGTTTTAAATTATTTTAACCTTACGGGGAATTTTCATGATATAATTTCAGTTATTCTGTTCTCTGAAGCCATTAATATTTATTACATTAGGATTTACTAAGATTCGCGGTTACTTTCGAGGCTTTCAAAGGGCCATACTGAGGAAGCAAAAATGCAGAAATACATGTCTTTGGATGCTTTGAACTTTTGAAGTGATTGTTCAACTGGTAAGTACATTTGTTTTATTTCTTTTTGATTTTACTGAACAGAGCAGTTAGAATTAAAAATAACATTATTGAGTCAGTCGTACTAAACATAATGTGCATATTATTTTTTATAATCCAAGTTTCAGCGTTTTGGCAAAGAGCCGGGAAAGTAATTGTTTAAAATGATATATAGTATACTTATCTACAGAGGTAAGATTTATCAATCGGATATGACGTAAAACCAGGGTTGGCTTAAGGTGGTTATGTGTCCGATTTGCAAGCAACTAACAGGTTGGCCACTATCATTTGTCTGTTTCATAACCTATGGCATACCGAGGAGAACTAATAAATTCGAAACCGGTCTATGTCTGGTTAGGAATTAACAAATGATATTATTACCGATTTATCATGATTTGAAGATATAATGCAGGTCGTGGTATTTGCCCGCTTCAAATCATATTTAATAACAGAAGTTTAGTCCACTTGGGCTAGAGGTCGCCGCTCTCGGTACTTGCTTCGCAAGTCGCTATCCGCCACGGAGACATCTATGATGTCTGTCGGATCGTAGCATTTGGACCATATGAGAAGTTTCACATATCTCTCATCACTACTCATATTATATCTGCAAATGCCATCTCTGGAATCCGATCGGTAAATCCAACCTCTGCTTATCTGTGATAAGTTTTTTGTAAAAAGTTAGAAAATAGTAATTGGCAAAAAAATTGTTATTGTTATTATATTTTCATTTCATTCCATATTTTAAAAAAATTGTTATGAACTAAATGACAAATACATCTGGATTAGGGTGGAAGAAACCATCAATGCTCGTGGCTGGAAGGTGGCAAATGTTTTAGTGGGTGCCTTAATATTAATAATATACTTTTATTCTTGTGATCGCTAGTTAAAAATACATGTGTTAGTATTATATTTACCAATACTTTTAGTCCTCTCTGTATTAACATTAGATGTTTCCGGACTCGTCAAAATAATCACAAGGTAAGATATTGTATCATATGTTCATAAACATATTTACGCGGTGACACATATCGTCAACGCTGGAATTGACGTCATTTATCGCTGCCTCCCGATCTCTAAATTGATGACAGATTTTTTCTTCATTTTAGCAAGTAGTAAAACAGTTATTCTGTTCGTATAACATCTTAAAAATATTGACATGTATCCAGAGTGGAATTTTTTTAATTTAAATGTAACAATATTAGTACAACGCCTACCTTCATCGTTGCTATGGTCGACGTTGATATCATTGAATTTCCAAAGTAATGGGTCTTAATATTACGTCCGATTGTATTTTTTCTTAAAAGACTTGATACATTCAAATCAGCGGGAACTAGCCTGGATGCCTGAACATCATAGGTCAAGAGCCAAACTCTGAATAAATCTAGAACAGAATACTCTCTTATTTTTTCGGCCATATTAATTCAAAGTAGAGATACAGTTGGTAAAAAATAAATAAATACTGTAAACACTATTTATTAATGACATAAAAATGAAATATATATATACAGTGTGTCCCCAGATTACTACCCAGAAAGGAAAAACTTTTCGGAAAAAGTACCCTTTACAAAAAGTTTGGTTTGTCTAAAAAAATGAGATTCGCATAAAATTATTCAATATCCGGTATATAGGGTACACAAAAATTATGAAAATCTAAAAATAGGTTATTATTATTTGAACTTTAGAGGAAAATACCAAATAAAAAATTTTTTCCAAGTCACCTCAGGACTGCTACAATATTTTTTATTTCAACAGGATATGAACTATAATCTAACTTAAAAAAAATCAGTTTTATGAAAAATTCGTGATTCTTATTTTACCTGGTATTTCACCCATCATTGCCTCTAACGAGGTGTGTCCCATAATAATGGGTACTTCATGAAATTTCCCTTGTTTTAATAATTCGTGACTATATCCTGACAAAATTGCTCCTTCGTGGTCTGGTTCTATGACAGGGCCAAAAACTAAACCATCTCTTGGGTTGGAAGTCACAAATTTCTAAAAAATGTTTTGTCGATTATTTAATCATTTATTAATTGATTTTCTAACATAAATATTGTTAATTTTAGATACTTGAACAATATAACTTTCAAATTGGTGACAAATAACAATATAAACCAGAAAATTTTAGTTGTCCCAAACCAGTGGATTAATTCTAGTCCCTGCTGACTAGATGACCTGATCTGAACCCAACTAACCTTTTTTCATTAATTTATATTGAGAAGCACCAAAAAAGATAGAACTAAGTTCTGTTCTAATCTATCCAATTAATTAATTATTATACAAAAACTCAGAAAACAGTGCCTTTAAGACAATTTCGTTTTTCATGGATTTGCCATTTTATTCACTATTTTTTAAATTTTTAGCACTTCTACAATTCGTGAAACTAAACGAATTAAAATATAGAAGTCTGAGAAATAATCTAAAAAAAGTTAAACGAAATTCCAGGAGCGTATTTTTTTTAGTCCACCATGTAAATTTATTAATAATTGTTAATTAACTTAGATTAATACTTTATACTCACCATCATCATAGCCGACGACTGAACTTTTTGTAATTCCTCACCGTCGACAGCTTTCAGTCCGTCAACCAACTGTTGGGTAGTACTGGTGGTTATATTTAAATCTGATGCGACCGTTCTTGCAATCTCTAGACCCATTCTTGATAGCGCCCATAAGTTGAGTGATGTGCCCGATTGTAAAATAGCTCCACTGAACAATCCTGAATAGGAAAAGTTTAATATTTTAATATAAATAGGAATGAAGAAATATCTATGGAAACACGATATACACTGTCACTCAAAATTAAAATTGCATTACTAACAACCCTTTTTATATTGGTGACAATTTTTTTTCGATGCTCAACAAGCTAGACCCCATATTGCACATATAGTTGTAACTGAAGTGGCAATTGAGGTTCTAAAGTGACCAACATGCGGTCCAGACCTTAATCCAATTGAACAATTGTTGCATGTCCTTGGCATGCAACAAAAAAGTTTTCTACTTCCATCCTTCGTGGCTCAAAAACAAATCACTTAAATCAAAATCCGTTTATGCCACTGAATTTTCCTTGAAAAATGGTCCCGCTTTTTTGTAACTAGTGTAGTTCCGAGACACTCTGTCCCATCGAATTTGCCTCATCCTGTACAAGCGTACAGTCGCCATAATATAGATTTTATTGCCACATCATTCAAATCAACTTTCATTCGTTGCAACTCATTCTGATTTTATTTTTGGGCGTGTCCAAGATCTTCGAATACTTCTACTTGTTTACTATTTACATTTACCTTTTGTTTTCTCTGTTTGCAAGAGATAGCCTACAGAGGCACCCCGGCACTTTGTCCAAATATGGTGATTCTATCAGGATCTCCTCCAAATTTCTCTATATTGTCCTTGATCCATTTCAAGGCTAAAACTTGATCCTTGAGGCCGTTGTTTCCTGGCACTACTAAATCTTCAGTAGAAAGGAATCCGAATATTCCAACTCGGTAATGGAATGAAGCAACAATTACATCCTGGTCCAACATGAATTCGGGGCTGTGTTCACTAAAGTCTGGAGCTCCCGCAAAGTAAGCGCCTCCATAAATCCAAACCATGACGGGAAGTTTTCTTTGTTCCTTGGGTAGCTAAAAGAAAAATCGTTGATAAAATTATAAACAAACGATAAAGGATTTATTATGTACAGAGTGCTCCTCCGAGATTTCGTGTAGTTTGGTCAGAGCAGCGGTATAACATTCAATTCAACATTGTTTTAATTTAAATGTTTTGAACAAGTCGGTAAATAATATAATTTTATACCTAATTCTTTACTTACCGCTGTGGTGTATATTTTCACAAACAGACAATCTTCACTTCCTCGAACATTTTCGTTTCCTTGTAAACATTCTGCTCCCTTCTGGGTAGCATCCAATATTCCTTCCCATCTCTTCTTTGGAACTGGTGGCTGAAAAGAGAATTATTTATTACGTATCAAATAAATGAGGTAAATATAGTTGCCGCAAGTAAAATGGCGACTTACAGCACCAGTGACGGAAAATCCATTGCCAATACGACCACAGTTAAATATGACTGGAGAAGCAGGGATTGTTGACAATGGTTGCAAATTAACAAAGCGGCATTTTACTTATGATTTAATAAACGCTAGTATTTATTGGAACAAGTCCGGTTTTAAAGCAAATCGTGTGAGTAAATTCAAATTAATTAATAGGCCTGCCCAAAATCATATTGAGGCCGATATTAACCCTTTAATAGAGACCGTCACGTCAGTCGATTTGCTATATAATTACCATGTGCCGGAAAAATTTTCCATATTTCAGAGCCAGTAGTTATAAAAAAATATATATAAATATAAGTAAACACATCACATAAAAAATAATGTGATGTGTTTGATGTGAGAATTTTTTATAACGGTTGGAAGTATTGATAGTATTAATTTAGTTGAGAATGTCAGAATTACGTGAGACTTCAAGCTAAAAAATTGCTCCAATGATAGTTTTTTTTCTGGTATACAGAAAAAATGGTCGATGCCGAAAATAATTGCAGAGTTTTTGGGGTTGCGTGACGCAAAGGAATTTACTGGTCAGTGTTTTGGCGTACCTCCACTACAATTATGGCAAATGCAGGAGCAGATCTCCGCTATATAAAAAGGTATAGTGAATGGTGTTCTGATTCCGTTGCAGAAGGTTATTACGTACTTCTGCTGAGAATAAGAAGGAAATCGTAGCCCAGATTTTGGGGGAGAATGGATCTGTTTTATCCGAAAAAACTGATACCATAGTATCGGCAACCAATTCTAGTTGCAAAATTATACAAGTGAAAACGGCCAGTGTTAATAAAGGTGTAATTTATATAATTGTATTGTTAAGGGTCCTAGTCGGGAAAAAAGCCTCGGATAGCTGTGTCACTCTTTAGAAAGTTTTTATACATGCGCCGCTGAATAATTTTGCTCTTGACTATACCTTCACTGGACGTTTTATTCACCGATTTCATTGAGGTGCGATTCCCGATAGAGGTAACACTTCCTTGCTTCATTTGTAGTGACAAACATACTTATTTAGAAAATTCATTTTAACCAAATAGTACGGAATAAAAGTTTGAAACTTGCTGAGCATAATTATGAAGATTCATTCTAGAAGACATGTATGAATTTTACCTCGAATTTTACCGATTGAGATCATAATTCAGGAGCTAATCACGTTAAAATTTCACTTATATTTACAGTATAAATTTTCCCTACATAAAATGAAAATTAATTAAAATAGATATACATGTACCCTCTAGTACACTTTCAACTACTGATCCTCCAAATTTGGTGTAATTTGACCAAACCGTATAGAAGAAATAAATTTTGAAAAATTACCTTACAAACACTGGTTCGATTAGCCCTCTTAATATTTATAAAAAGTAAATAGTTATTTTTTCTTGATTTTAAGAATTGGAACAAGCTACCATAATAAGATAAATCCGAGGATTCTCTTGTGGACAGACACAAATACCATCCGCATTAGTCGTCAGTCATCAGTACGGAATAAATAAAATGCAATTTATAAACGAGTCCATTTAGTAATATGGCGCTAACATAAATCAGCGACTTGAAATAGACACCATCTGGTGACGGTCGCTTGTCGTATTAATTTGAAAATTGCCAGGAGTATAAATTTGTATAAAGGCCCATGCCGTTACTGACACCGATTTGTCAAATTTCTAATCGTTAATTTTACAAAAACAAAACGCTTTATAAAATCTCCCGTTGTAACAGTCAATATGTTTAATAAACATTCGGGCAAATTATAAACACCTACCTCAAATCTCAAATTACCAACAGGTGGTTCAGCGAAAGGAATATTTCTAAACAAGTAAACAGGCTTTTGTAATCCAATTGTGGTCCCTCCATATCCTCCTCGGACCCATCCCGTTGTTGTTTCGACTAAATAATCTTCCTCCTTCACATCCCTCACATCTACTGGGCTTCTAGCAATAGTGCTACTAATACACAGAATAATAGCACTTAGAACTCCACTAGCGATGAACCGCATGTTGCCTATCTCACATTACTGGGTGCTTTGTTAGATGGACTAGTATTTATATCTTTAGCATCAGAGGTAACTATATTTATGATTAATATCAGTAATACCAATTGATAGTCCTGTCAATATAAAAATCCCGTGCTATGGTGGATGAAGTTTTTAAATATAGATTTTAGATATCAGATAAAGTACTCAACAGCTGTAATGACAATGACCCAAACTTGATGCCATTTCTTCGAATACATAATTTTCTTGTCTGTAAGGCTTTGGAAATGTCATTTGATGTTGAATCAAATTGTCGAATAATTTCATGTAGGTAACCCCAAATTCGTCAAACATTTTTTAGATTTCATTTATGATGTCTGGGGTTGGTCATAAAAATGTTTAGGCTACATGTCAGCTGTTTAAAAGTCAACCACTTCGACACTTCGACTCAACCGCTTGTATAGGGTCCCAAATTGGTGATAACTGACGCGCTTCACCCATTTGTGTAATAGTTAAAGAAACGTTAAGCATTTTTAATGGAAAAAGGGATTCTCGTTGAGAAACACATCGACAAAAACAGTTGAATTTTTTATAGTGTATCTTGAAATTTTCTAAACCGTGTACGTCTTGATTAAAATGATTTGCAAAATTCATGATTATTATTATTTACATTCATTTAGATTCACTGTTTTTTTTTTGGATACGATATAGTTTTAGTTGTCAAATTAAATTTAAATCAGTTGATCCCTCAAATAGAGATTTAAAGAATGTTTAACGGCAGTGAAAAGTGTGATATGCTTTTATGTTTTATTGACTGCAATAATAATTCAAGACATGCAGAAGAGTTATATTTATATAAATATCCTGAAAAATGTCAACCAAATAGGAAATATTTTTAAAACTGTAACAAAATTTTCAGTACTTTGGTTCTTACAAGTGTGAAAAATAATAACAACCAGAAAATTAATCGTTTTAAAAGATTTCAAGGTACACTAAAAAAATAATTCAACTGTTTTTCTTGTTATTTTTTGCTTCACATACCTTTAAGTGGTAGTAGATCTCCATTAGAACTATATTTCCTGATGTTAGTCATTCGATGACAGCAGTAGCATAGACAATGATGATGAGTGATGATGAAATGATGGGGTAAAAAGATTTTTCGGTAGTTTTAAGAGAGTACGAGTGCTAGTATAAAATAATAGAACAATTTTATACAAGTCGCAATTACTAGGACGCGACGACGCGACGTCTCCAGCACGTAGCAGTGTCGTTGACGTCAAATAATGGATGAATTAGACATACTGTATGCTATTTGTACGCATTATCAAACTATTATTTTACTTTTAGCTTTGGCCACAGCCAAAAAATAGTATTTGTATTTGCAATATTTTTTTTAGTTGTGATCTGTCAGTTGAAAGTAAATGGACCAATAGCAATTAGAGTTTACCTGCTGTGAGTAAGGACTTTCTGATTCTACTGCTTTAAAAAATTGCGGTTTATAATTCTAAATATACAAAAAGAGTAGAAAATTACAAGAAGTACCGTCTACTTTCTAAAAAAGTTCTCCGAGGATTCTTCCTACAAAGTTGTCAAAAAAAATTGTGAGAAAAGTTCTAAAAATGAAAATTACTACGGTGTTACATGACGTCATGTCGAAGAAAAAGATTTAGTTATTAATTTATTAATTAATAATAATTATAATCCGAAAGATTACACTATCAAAATAAATATAAATCAAATGTCAAACAATATCTCATTACAATATTGACAAAAAGTCGTAAATTACAAAAAGATAAAAATTGTATTCTATTCATTTCAAATCATGTACAGATATTTTAATAATTATTTTAACTATTTTCATATCTATCTTTATTAGTATAAATGTATTAATCCAAAAATGCTGATAAAGCTCTTTTAAATCTCGGATTAGACTGCGTAAACTAGTCTGATATTTCAGAATATTATCGCTGCTTGAAAAAACACTTCGTAATTGTTGTAATCTATTTACGTATAAAATTTATGTATAAAATTCGATAATGTTTGTTTCTGGTGCACCTAACAATCTTGAACTCTTTTCAGCAGTGGAAAGATTCCTTTGGCAATAAATAATAATAATAATAATTTATTAATCCATTCGATCACATTAAATGAGATATAGGAGACGTCAATAGAACACAGCACAATTTAGCAGTAGATATAAAATATATAAAAATACTTCATAAGTGAACTAGGTCAAAACAATGAGATTAATAGTGTATAAAGTCTTAGTGTATAAAAAGTGTATAAATACTTTCATAAAAATGCAAAAGTTATAAAATAAAAAAAAAGTTATAAAATATATACACACATATACGTATACACAAACACGCACGCACGCACGCACACACATATATTAATACACATACGTACATACATATACACATATACATACGCACATAATAATATGATAAATAAAATTCAGAAGAAAAAAAGAATAACATATGTACAAACACGTATAAAATAAAATCTTACAATTATTACAAACTAAAAATATTTTGTTCACACACATACACCTATACATACACACTCATATACATACATTATATATAAATACACACATAAGTAAATACATAAGCTTGTTCATTTTATGGTAATCTAAGTATGTAATTAAAATGGTCCGGATACAAATTCCTCAACGATATGGAATGCATTTACCAACAAAAGTGTTTTAATTTTATTTTTGAACAATCTACAACACTCAATTTCACGTATGTGTTTGGGTAATGCATTAAACATTTTGATACAATTATATTTAGGGGAATGTTTAAAAGCTGAAGTCTTGTTTGGAGGAATACTTAAAAGTTCATCATGCCTAGTTTGATAAGTATGCGAGTTAGATACATTACTGAATGTATGAATATTGTATTTAGTGTACATTAAACATTTAAATATATATGTAAATACATGGCACAGTTAAAATCCCTTTTTTTTATAAGTTTCTCTACAAGTTTCGTTATAATTAAGGTTAAATATTAATCATATTATTCTATTTTGAGAGAATAAATACTCTAATTTTGTCTCTTCCACAGGGCATAATAAATATTTAAATGACCTTCTTTATCTAAAGTATCTTTCATTGGTAAAATTCCAAAGTATGTAGTTTTTTGCTAACATGATCAATGTGAATATCCCACGTTAACGTAGGATCAAGAAAATTACCAAGAAACTTTATTTCATCAGATACTTTGGACTTGAATATTTAAAAATGTGGCAGTAGAGATCTTCTAATATAAAAATGCATGACAACTGTTTTACTATGATTCAGTATTAATTTATTTCTGTCATACCAGGTACCTAGATCATTTGCAACAAGTTCTGCTTTTCTGTGAACTTCTTCAATACTAGCCGCAGATGCTGAAATAGTAGTTTCATCAGCAAACATAGTTGTATGTCCTTGAACTATATAAGTTTGAAGGTCATTTATATATAGCATAAACAACAACGGTCCCAATACAGAGCCCTGGGGGTCGCCAAGTTTGACATTATGGACAGATGAGTTCATGTTGTTGTAATTGACTGTCAATGACCTTCTTTCCATATATGATTTTATCCATTTAAGAGATGTGTGCTTAATTCCTAAACTGTACAGCTTTTTTGTTAGTATATCACTCTGAATTGTATCAAAGGCTTTTGCCAAATCAAAAAACATTGTTATCACATATTTTCCATCATCCAGAACTGCATATACAGGGTGTAACAAAAAGCATGACATAAACTCAATGGCAGATTCTAGGCAACAAATAGTCACGATATGACTTAACTTACCTCTATGCGAAAATGCTTCCAAACATTTTTATGGGCCTATAAAGTCGAAAATAAAAATGAAAAATTTGCTCTAACTCTGGAGTCCTTGTAAGATATTTTCTTTAAATTTGGTACATTATAGCACTAGTAGTAGTTCAATATTATGATCAGTTTATCTCGATTCAAAATACGAGAAGTGGGGGGTCATGTGACCCATTTACCCCCCATTTTTTATGGGCACACCAATGGTGAAAAAATAATTTTTTTTTTGAAAATAAAATTTAATTTTTAAAAGTTTTTCTACTCTTACCTTTTTTTTTCTACGTGCTTTAGTTTTCAAGCATTTAGCTTATTGGAATTGTGAATTAAAAGACTCTAAAGCAGAATTGAACAAATTTTTTGCGATTAGACTTTTAAATCGAATGAAATAGTGTCCTCTGAATAAACAAGCAATTTAATTTTAAGAAAATAACTTTTTTGGAACTTATTGTAAACAATTTATTTTAAATAATTACTTTGTTTATGAATAAACAACACAATTACCTAATTAAATAATTTAAAATTTCATAAATTGAGCAGAAATTTATTCAGGCTTTATTTTTATTACTTTTGCAAGTACTCAAAGTGATCTCCGTCTTCTTCAATACATTTAACACATCTCTTCAAAAATGAAAATCTGATTTTATTAAAAATTTGCTGCTTCTGGCGAAAACTATCTGCAGTATTTATAATTCTATCTCTGAGATGTTCGACACGATCAACTTACACAGAGTAGACATTTTCTTTCATATTACCCCAAAAACAAAAGTCAAGGGGGTTTAAGTCTGGCGAGCGGGCAGGCCACTTTATGCTTCTGCTCCTCGCCCAATCCAACGTTCTGGAAATTGTTAGAGCGAGGACGTACAAGAAAATGATGACGGCGATACTAGGAATGTTTTAGAACGCGTCGAACAAAACCCCAGAATTTCTTTATGAGAAATATAGCTTGAACTCGGTATTCCTAAGTCGAAAGCTCAAAGGATTTTCAAAAAATAAATAAATATCATTCTCACAAAATAAAAATCATACATGACCTAAATCTCCTGGTGTCGCTGAGAGAAGATTAAAATTTTGCGAATGGTATCTGAACGCATGTCGTGATAATCCAAATTTTGGAAGATCGGTAATATGGTGCGGTGAATCCCACATTAGCAGTGCATAATACTCACCAGTGGTCCAATGAAAATATTCATCCGGTATTAATTCGTCAAACACAAGATCGTTTTGGCTTCAATGGGTTCAATGTGTCTTGTTTTATATTGGGAGGAAAATTATATTACCAAATCTGTGAGGGTAATCTCAATGCGGCGCGCTATATAGAAATACTTGATGCTCAAATTCCCCAATTAAGGAACGATATTCCTCATGAAAATTTACAAAACATTTTTTTATCAGCGAGATGATGAACCAGCACATAATTCGATACATTTAGGGGAATTACCTCAATAGCACCTTTGCAGGCCATTGGATTGGAACGCATGGACCGGTGTTATGGTCACAACTTTTTGGTTTTGGATTTTTTTGTGGAGCTTTCTGAAAGACTATTTACAAAAAACGGCAAGAGTATCGTGACTCAATGGACGAAACGTTTAGAAGGGTTAGGCCATTGCATTTGATTAAATCAATCGAAAATATAAGGAAGAGATACCGTCTGTTCATAGGCAACGGTGGAAACCAATTTTAAAATTTTTTATGAGACACTTGCTTTTGGTGCTTTAGTGTCTGATTTTTTTCTTTTTTAATTATATTCCACAATTTCAGTACTTACTATATTTCATATATCTTTCGAAATAAGTGAAAATGGTATTCTCGTGTCTTACAAATTCAATATTGTTGCATTCTTCTCAATAAAAACTCTCATTTCTTCTAGATTTGAACTCATCCGTCCTCTACAGGATACGACCTATTAAAAATTTTAATTCCAAGGCACTCTATGAGGAACTCCTAAATTATCATTTGTTTTTCCACGTCACCTTGAAAAACCTCTTATATAATAATAATTGTCAAAATAAAGGCAACCAGTGGCGGCTGGTGGATTTAGGTTTTACAGTATCTCAATATTGGAGCATGGAACCATAGCATTATTTTAAGGCACGACTATCAGTACTGATTGAGGTTTACAGAGAAAAATTGAAAAAAAAAATTGAGAAAAAGAAAAGTTACAAAAATGCGCAGCCTCCCCTGATTCCTTCTAGACCATTAGTAAAATCTTTGCACATTTTTTTTTTCGTAATCAGATGGAAAATTTATCACTCCGTTTTTTTTGATTTACGATAATTTTGATTTTTTTGTAAAGTTATGACACTTTGAAATTTAAGTTTTTCATCATTTCAAAATATCATAACTTTACAAAAAAGTCAAAATTTTCGAAAACCAAAAAAAACGGGGTGCTGAATTTTCCTTATTATTTCGAATCTAAAGAAATACACATAATAAATAAATAAATGATGATTAAATAAAGATTAGGACTCAAATACAACAATTAATATAAATTAAATAGAATCATAAAAACAACCTAAAAATAGCCGTAGTTTAAAAAAATGTAAGAACATAAACATAATTGTTGTGAAAGGTGGAATCCTGATAAACTATACTATAAGTCGGTATTGGTTTTGTTAATTAATATTATTAAATACTTTAATTTGTATAAAACTCCGCTGTTCACAATAGTAAATGAAAATTGAGGACTTATGATTATTGTTCATTTTGGTTTCCTTGTTCCTAGTCGTCATTAGATATTAATAACTTTGGTCGTAAATTTATCGATAACATATAAATCCTTAACTAATCTGAAAACAAAGCAATAATATAATTTTTATAAATCCTTTACCAGGATTTTTTTTAATAGTCCGAGAAAAGCAATGAAACAAGAACCATTTTACGGATAGTTTTAAATAATAATAATAAGCCAGGTATTTATGAAAAACATGTTTTGATTTGGTTGACGTCTTGAGATTTATTAAATCCTGAACACTAATAATAATTTATATACAGGGTGTCCCAATAGTCCCAAGATTACCCAATCCATTCAAATGAAGAATATTGCGGTGGGAGCTTTTCTCGACATTGAGGGAGCATTTAACAATGCACTGCCCGACTCCTTATATGCAGCAGTAGCCGCCAGAGGAATTGAGCCGACTATAGGAGACTGGATTCGTGCTATGCTATCAAACAGAACTATAATGACGTCTCTACAGGTAGAAACAGTCAGCTTTAGAGCCACAAGAGGATGCCCGCAGGATGGGGTTCTTTCCCCCCATTTGTGGTCACTTCTTGTGGACAACTTACTGGCTATTCTCACACTGTGGGAGGTTGAGGTTCCAGCATATGCAGATGATCTAGTCATGCTAGTCAGAGGAAACTCTGAAGGTGTAATATCTAATACTCTTCAAGAGACACTGAATGCAGTAGGTAGCTGGTGTGACAGGGAATAGATGTCTGTGAACTCTCAAAAAACAGTAATAGTACCATTCACCCGGAAAAGGAAGCTGGAGGACTTAAGACGGCCCTCCTTAATGGGTGAAACTATTGCATTTGCGGAGGAGGTGAAATATCTAGGAATCACTCTGGATTAAATCACTTAACTGGAACTCACATCTGGAAAAGGTAATCCACAAAGCAAAACTGTCCTTATGGACATGTCGTCGTATTTGTGGTAAATCCTGGGGCATGGCTCCCCAACAAATTTACTGGATCTATGTCACGGTCATCAGACCAATGATAACATACGACTCCATCATTTGGTGGCCGAAAAGATTACAACGGACGGCCAAAGCCAGACTCTCTGGATTACAGAGATTAGCATGCTCGACCGTAATGGGGGGCAATTAGCACCACACCGTCAGCTGCAATGGAAATCCTCCTGGACTTACCCCCTCATATACATTTAGAGAGAGAGGCCAGGTGGGCAACATATAGACTGCAACAAGCGGCCATTAATATGCCGCAGACTAGTATCATGGAGCGGAACAGATTGTTGGATGACTTTGAGAGTCACAGCATCCTGGGAATGCCCTCGGATACTATGCCTACCATGACAAACTACGGGCTGACCTTCAACATCCTTTTTCCGGAAAGAGATGAGTAGGATCGGAATAAAACCGACCTACTGAGGGCAGAAAATTGCTGGTTTACAGACGGATCCAAAACTCCTGAACTGTGTGTGCGAGGGCTGGATTATATGCATCTTACACGTAGATCAATTAAAATTTTTTTCAGATAGCCAAACAGCTATAAAGGCTCTTGGCTCCTACCGCCGTAACTCCAATACGGTATGAAACTCTCAGAAGGCTCTAAATCTTTTGAGCAAAAACAACAAAGTGACTCTGGTCTGGATACCCGGCCACTCTGTTATGGAAGGTAACGAAATAGCAGACTTCTTGGCCAGAGAAGTAACAGGATCACGAACCATCGGACCAGAACCGATAATGCTAATATGGCTATCTCAACCTGGGCTGAAAGAAAAACTCTCCAGTACTGGCAAGAATTAGGATTAGTTCATTCGAAGGCGTTTATAAAATACCCTTTGAAATCAAGAACTAAGAAACTTTTAGAGTTAAACAGGGTAAACTTGAAAACTCTAAAATGCCTATATACCGGGCACTGCCGACTAAACTATCATCTGCATAAACTCAGCCTAGCGGAAAACGCCGAATGCCGTCTATGCTTGGAGGATGATGAGAAGGCAGACCACGTCTTATGCACCTGTCCTGCTGTGGAGAGGATCCGATTTTCAATATTTGGCAAAGGGCAACTTCTGCCAGAGGATACATTCTCACACAATAAAGTTATCAGTTTCATTAAGAGACTGAACTTGGGAGAATAATAAGTAGGAGTGAGCCACAATAGGCCTGCTAATGGCCGTAGTGGAGGGTACACAAGGACTCACTCACAATAACCTAACCTAACTCAATAATTCTGAGCAACACAACTTTATTGGTCTAACATGTTTCAGAAATATTGGGTCAACGTATAAACCTCAGATTCCTTTATATTGATCCTATAAGTCTTGCCTATTGGCAATATTTTGCACCTATGTTTGGTTTCTTTATTGGGGACATCAAATATTGGCCTATATTGATTTACTATATATGGGTAATGTGGTTTTATTAATATAGGGCATACATTTAAATACTTTCTTGGATTTTTAATAAAAACTATAATAAATTTAAGTTATCTAGCGCCCTTACCTCCTTCTCTGACCTTTGTCCCCGCTAGAGAATAATTTGAAAAGGTGTTTATGAAACGCTGCTTCGTCGGAAAACAAAACAAAGTAAAAAAATTTTCTGTTGTCCTATTTTTTGTGTTTTGTCCATTAACAAAAATGTATTCGGTTTTCAGAATACTTATATCAGTCATTTCCGGCATTAATTGAACGTGATAGGGATGAAATTTGTTTTTGGTAAGATTCGATGTATTATGAAGATCGACTAATATCGTTTTCTCTGGCCAATACTCTTATACTGCGTTGAGAATCTTCAGTCACGGTCAACAGTATGACTTTATCACCTCTAGTTTTCTTAGATAGCATGTCGCTTCACCCCCTTCATGCAATAATTTCATATGTTAAAAGGCTTTACACTAATGTATAATACTTAGTAAAGGTTCGATATCAAAAAAAGTTTTTAAATATTTAAATTTGGCGAGAAGGCATCGTAATTTTTTAACTAGATTATCTACATGCGCATCCCATCTAAGGTGACTATCTATTATAATGCCCAGATATTTTATTGTTTTAGCTGATTTCAGCTCAATCTCAGTATTGTTGTGTTTAAATTTAATTAAAGTGTAATCCGAGAGGTTTGAGGAATAGCTAGTAAATGCTAGATATTGTGTTTTTTTTTTTTAATTTACAGCTAATAACTCTATTAAAGAAGTCCAGCAAAATTGGAAAATCATTTTTTATTGTTCTTTCCAGTATTTGCCAGTCCTTGACCCTATAATAAACTACAGTGTCAACAGCAAAGCTTAAAAATTTTCCCTATAAGAAGTAGTTTGAAAACATCATTGACATAGAGTGTAAATAAAATAGGACCAAGAACTGTACCTTGTGGAACTCCACAACGAACTTTCTCCATGTTACTTTGTGTAGAATCAAATTTTACACATTGTACTCGATCATTTAGGTAACTTTCTATAAGATTATAAATAGCTCATCTAAATCCGATACCTTCCAAAGTATTCAACAAGTCGGGATGACTTACTGTGTCGAATGCGTTTGCCAGATCTAATCAACGAAAATGCATATTGTAGGCTAGGCTGTATCCATAGCTCCATAAATTTCACTTTTTAGTTCAGAAATTGCACCCTGCGCTAATCTAACCTCCCTAAACCCATATTGCTTTTCGGATATTAAGTTATATTTTTCTGTATAGTTACAAATTCTTGTCTTTAAGATTTTCTCAAAGATTTCAGAGAAGTTTGAAAGAAGTGATATAGGTTTATAATTCGACACATCAAGCTTATCCCCAGACTTGTAAAGTGGTTTAATTACTGTAACTTTGAAAGCCTTTGGGAAGACACATGATTCTATCGATTTGTTGATAATATAAGTCAACTCATTGTTTTATTGTTTCGGCTTTTATGTTATCTAAACCAGGTGTTTTATTGGATTTTAAGTTATTTATTGTTTCTTTAACTTCACTTTCGTTTGTATAATCAATATATATAGAGTTTGTTAGAACAGTTTTAGAAACAATGCGATCAACTTATTTTATTCGCCAAACTACTGCCCACGCCACTGAAGTACATGTTAAATCGTTCGGCAATTTTTTTCAGGGTTCGATATTACCATATTATTTTCATCTTTTATGTTTTTAATGACTTTTTTTTGTGATATAAGTTGATTTACACATTTCCACATATTTTTATTCATTCTAGTTCTGTTCAGGATATTTAAGAAACGTTATTTCACAAAATAATGATTCCAGAGCCATCTTTTTCACGAAAAATTAAATGCAATAGGTATAAAGTCCTCTGTATTTGGCGTATTTAGCTATTTACTTTGAACTAAGATGGAAGAGGAAATTGGTGATGCCCTAGATGTTGTTAGGACTTCACAATTTGTAGGGCCTAGTCATCCTAAAACAAATTTCTAGAATTTTAAGGGGATTGCCCGGCGACTTGTGAGGAGGTTAAGAAACGCTTTAAAACAAAGCAGTAATTTTGTACTAGAAAAATGTTCTTATCGTAAACGTCAAATTTTGAGTAATCACTTTCAATATCTAACGGATCTTATCATTATCAACATCACCATTTTCAACAATAAGCTCTTTGGACTGATTGTATTATATCTCTTCATCTATTTTTTTTTAATGAAACTACAATCACAGGGGATTAGTTGACGGTTTTAGCGAGTCACTCTCAATGAATGGAAAATTCCAAGCAAAAATTAAATTAGGTACGTAAGAGAATAATTATCGTTTTACATTGTTCATTTTGCACAGAAGTTCTCATCGGTATGCACAGGCATGTTATATCTTTGCAAATTATTTAAACACAATGACAAAAGAATTAGGTTGTCAAGAGACAAAGTTCATCTATTTCGGAGATATATCTTTTCAATTGAACTTTGGACTCTGGAAATAATCCCCAGGATCTTACGTCTGGTAACGATGAAGCCAGGAAAAGAGTTCTAATACTGATGCCTATCAGATCATAAAAACGTCGTATACAGGGAGTCCTAAATTGCGTGATTTTGGATGTTTTTCCTAGTTCTAGACCAGACAGAGAAAACCATTTTTCGAAATCTCTGATCGTTTTGGAGATATCGGCGAAAATAAATTTGACATTTGACAGATTTCGAAAAAGTGGCAACTTTTTAATTTGTGAATAGTTTTTTATGCAGTAAAAATTTTCTACAGCCATTTTCAACATAGAATAAAACACATCTTTCAAAAAAAATTATAGTTACCAAATTTTAAGATACCAAGTTCTTTAACTTATTAGTAGTTTTTTCTCACACATCTTGTTTTATTTCAGGTTGCTGTAGTTATGGCAATTTGTGGGGCTTGTCGGTGTGACGAATTAACCTATTTACGTCTCGAAAATATTCAAGATAAAAACGACATTTTAGTTATTACGATTTCAGACACAAAAACGCACATTGCACGTACTTTTATTGTAACTGATGATAAGATTAATGGAAATAACGTTATTGATATACAGGGTGGGGCAATAGTGCACGGACCTCGATATTTCGAGTTCTACGATAGCTAGAATTTTTTTTTAAAAATTGCAAGTAAACTAGATAAAAAATGGTCCCACTAAATGGCCTCATTTCAAAATTGCATAAAGACGTGTGTCAATCAAAATGGTCAACACGTCGAACACCTATTATAAATTTTTCTAATGAATTATTTCAGGGAACCTCTTTTTTAAGTTTATTTTTGAATGTTCTAATTATTGCTCAATAAAACGAAAATGGTTGCAATTAGCCATAGGGAAATACTTTCAAAAAATGTTCGATTTTCATTTCTACATCACATCGTCGAAAAATATACAGGGTGTTTCATTTGAAAAAATTGAGAAAATTCAATTTAAAAAGTTAACTGAAAAATAAACACTTATTTATTTATAAAACGAAAATGGTTACAATTAGCCATAGGTAAGTACTTACAAAAAATGTTCGTTTTTCATTTTTACATCAAATCGTTGAAAAATATACAGGGTGTTCCATTTCTAATTTATGGCCACCCTGTACATTTTTAGGAAATGAAAATGATTCAAAAATATTAATTAGATGTATCGTAACTGGTATTCACATAAGTTTTTCTAAAAACCCATAATTGTGACTGTGGTGATTTTTTTAATATCCATCTGCAGATGGCATTATTTCAACAAAAAAATTCATTACATCAAAGTGGTTGGGAGATAGTTATAGACATTTTTATCTAGTTTACTTGCAATTTTTTTAAAAATTTCTAGCTATCGTAGAACTCGAGATATATATATATATATATATATATATATATATATATATATATATATATATATATATATATATATATATATATATATATATATATATATATATATATATATATATATATATATATATATATATATATATATATATATATATATTGATAGATTTATTTAACCACTTTACATATAGAGATACATTTGTGGCAGGTCAAAATTACAAAAAAATATACAGGTTACAAATTATTTGAAACGAATAAAAAATATATACATACATATAATAAAAAATGAAATTAAAAAACAAAGTAATTGCTTTGTAGACTACAAGAAAGTATAAATAATAATATATACATATATAGATAAACATATATAAACATATAAAAAGTTAGATGTACACATAATGACTAATAATAAAACTACAAACGTATAAAAAAGTATATAAAAAAAAAAACGGTGGATTTATTAATGATGTGCAAATCAGAGCATCACAAGTATGCAGGAAGGCTTATAAAAAGAATAATCTGTGAATTATTTGTTAATAAAATTGCGTATTAAAAAATTCTTCTATTGTATAAAAACAATAATTTAAAAAGTGCCTTTTAATCTTGGCCTTAAAGCCATTAAAATTAAGAGCTTTTATTTCAGTAGGAAGATGATTATATAGTTGGAGGTTTAATGTGTTTTTTTTCGATTTTGTTAATCTAAGATGAGGCTGTCTGAGTAGGGAAGCAGATCTGGTGCTATAATTATGGAAATTTGAATTTGTAGCTAATTTGGCTTTATTTTTATGAATTTCTAATAACATAGTATACATGTAGAGTGAAGGAACTGGCATTATACTAAATCTCTTAAATATTGGTTGACAGTGATCTAACCAGCCAGCGTCACTAATCAGTCTGACCACTCTCTTTTGGAGACGAAAAATTTTAACTGCGTGAGATGATCCACCCCACAGAAGTATTGCATAACTAATGTAAGAATGAAACATGGAGAAATAACATGTTCTTAGAGTGCTAGGGCAAACTAAATTTTTAAGCCTACGGAACAAAAAGATTAAACTAGATAATTTGTTTGATAGTTCTTCAATGTGGTTGAACCAACTTAAATTGTCATCAAGAACTACACCTAGGATTTTGATGCTGTCTCCTTGTATTAAATGACTACTAGTAGAAAAGATGAGCTTTTGAGTCTTATCTTCATTTAGCTTTAACTTATTTGAAGAGAACCATTCGCAAGCTTGCTGGAGGGATCTAGCACAGTCGTTGTGTAAATTGCTAATATTAGGATTGTGATTCAAAATAGATGTATCATCTGCATATGCAATACATTTTACCGGAGACATAAAGTGAAAGAAATCGTTAGTATATAAAATAAACAGTAGAGGTCCCAGTACAGAACCTTGAGGCACTCCATGGTTAATTTTTAGAAATTCCGAATTTATACCATTTATTGATACACATTGTTGTCTGTTGTTGAGATAGGAATGAAAGAGATTTAGGCAGATACCTCTGATACCGTAAAAGTTTAACTTATCTAAAAGAATCTCATGAGATACACAGTCGAAAGCCTTGGAGAGGTCGCATAAGCTGATAGCCACATGCTTACCACTCTCCAGACCCTCGACTATGTTACTCACTATTTCAAATACAGCATTTGTGGTTGAGCATTTCTTCCTAAAACCAAATTGACAACAGTTTAAAACATTGTGAGTATTAAGATAGTTAACAAGTCTATTTTTCAAGATAATTTCTATAATCTTTGAGAACATTGGAATGATAGATATGGGGCGATAGTTATCTTTAACACTGATATCACCTTTTTTTAAAAATCGGTATGATTTTGGTAACCTTTAGCACATCCGGAAAAACGCCTTCACTAAAGCAGCAATTAATAAGTAGTGTAAGTGGGACTAGAATTATATCTATGGTATCTTTCAGAATTCGACTGTTTAAGCCGTAAATATCAGAGCAGTTTGAATCCCTTAAATTCTTTACGGCCTCAGCAACCTCAAATGTAGTTACTGGTTCAAGGAAAAAGGATGACTGGGTTGTAGGTAAATTTTTAAAAACTTTGTTGCACTAACATTCACTGTAGGTAACAACTTTATAAAATGCTCAGCTATATTAGCGAAATATTTATTAAAAGAGTCTATTGAGATTTCATGTTCTGATGATGTGCTAGATGTATACTTGTTTCTCTCAAAATTTATTAATTTCCAGCTGTCGCGTGCTTTGTTATTAGAATTTTCAATAAAAGAATCATAAGCAGCTTTTCTTGATTTAATTAATTTGGATTTATAATCCTTTTTTTAAAGTATTATATATAGTGAAATCCTTAGAGCAGTTTGCAATAGTTTTTACACAACAGAGTGTGTCCCTCATATCTCTTAGTGAGTCGTTAAACCACTGGACAGGAGGATTGTGGCTTATTTTACATTCCTTTAGTGGAAAATACTTGTCAATAATAGAAGAATAAGTGCTAACTAAAAATTCGGACAAATAAGTAGCGTTTGAGTTTGAATTAAATAAATTCCATTTAATGTCATTTAGTGAAACTCTTAGCTTATTTATGCCCTTTGCCTTAATGTTTCTTCTCCAGTTCTTTTGTGTAGAGTTTTTGTTTGTTTTTACAATATTTATAAATTGCCCCAGATGATCTGATAGGCAAGGATCTATGACACCAGTCTCAAAGCTGTCATCCATTAAGTTAGTGAGAATGTTATCAATACATGTCATTGAGTGGGATGTAATCCTAGTATAGTCTGATATGGTGACTTCTAAACCAAAAGACGAGGTCAGACATACCAAATCAGATAATGAGTGGGAAGCACTCCTAAGGTTTATATTAAAATCTCCACTCACAATCATTTTACTATATTTAGACGAGAAATGTATCAACAGTTGTTCCAGCATGTCCAAGAAAATATTAATATCCCCGGAAGGGGGTCTATATAAATTAATTAAAATACAATTTATCCTCATTATTTCGATGGCACAAAATTCTGCATGGAACTGACTACAATATTCACTAAATTGTAATTGTTTAAATTTTACATTGTTTTTAACAAAAATTGAAACACCACCATGTTTGTTTTTATCTCTACAGAAATTGGCTGCTAGTTTATAATGCGGTATTTTAATACCATTTAAGGCAACTACATCAAGCCAATGTTCAGATAAACAGATTACATCGAAACTATTTTTATCTAAAAAGAGCGAGAGCTCTTCCAACTTATTTGAGATACTCTGAATGTTAACATGAAACAGGCTAAAAACATCTTCTTTTGAGAAGTTAGGTAACCTAACATTTGGATTAGAATTAAAATTAGAATTAATTTTCAGTCGTCTATTGTTATTTCCGATAATCGAGGGTATAAAAAATCCTGCGTTACGGAGCTAGTATTTGTTCTAGCATCCTCCACTATTTGATGGTCATCTAGCACTATATTGTTGGCATTACAGGATGTATTTGTTATATTATCAATAACTACTAACGGAGTAATTAAATTACTACTGTACCGCGCATCAGTACCAGCGTCACTTACACATGGTTGATTCGATGGAAGATTAGTATACCCTGAAACAGGTCCAGTTGCGTTGATAAAAACTAAGTTTTTATTCATGTTGGTACTGAGAACAGTGTTTATGATAGCATTAGCAATTTCATTTTTTTCTTAAATGTAAATTAACATTTTTGTTGACTTCTAGCAGTCTCATTTTTCCTGGAACATAATTGTTAATTTTGGAAAGAAATTCTTTTAACTTGTCATTAAATTTAAAAATAAATTTGTTAATATTTACACCTTTTGTAGACCTTTTTGTATAAGGAATAGAAGCAATAGAAATGTTCAAATGAGCACATTTTTTTCACTGTGTCACTAATGTCTTTGAATAAGGGGTATTTAGCTTTATGTTTACTGCTAAAGTTATTTGAACCAGCGATGATAATAATATGATCATTTTTTGTATATGATTTCGTCAAGGGTTCAATGTTCTCAAGAACTTGATGAAAAAGAGCTCCTGGTTTTATTACCATTTCAACAATATACTGTTTTGAGTCAACAGAGTCTGTTATATGTTTGTTTATATTGCGACCAAATTGATCACTGAGTATTAAAATTTTTTTTGCGCTTATATTGAACATTATTATTTGCAATATTAATTTTGTTTTTTACGTTGTTAGTTTTGCATTCATTCTTGTTTAGCATTTCCATTACGGTAGGTTTTACATTTGTTTGAGTCTCCATATTTTTAACACTTAGTGATTTGGTCATTGTAGATGAATGTCTTGTTACTACTAACGTCTGAAGTTGCACATCTTTTGATTTTTTTTTACTTAAATCAATTCGTTGATTGAGTTCCTTTATGTATCCCTTTAATTCTTCAATATGTTGTCGTTGCTTATTAATAATCTCAGTCAGTTCTTGCTCTGACTTAAGTGCCTCTTCAACAAATAATTCTTTATCAGCTTTTAGTTTTTTAATGTACTTATTTTTATCTTCTGTTTCTTCAGTTAGTTCACTGATAGTCCTTTCCAATATACTTTTTTCATTTTCATTCTCTAAACTTACATTTAAATCTTCACAGCATATGATTTTGTTATCCTTAATATGTTTTATTTTGCTTGCATGCGTGGCAAACAGCATTTATGGAAAACATTTGAGCATCTCGTACAAACAAAATGAATGAATGATTTTTTTACAGCATTTGAAGCCTGTAGTAGGCATATTGCAGATTATTTAAGTGAAAAAAAAAATAAAAAATATATATATATATATATATATATATATATATATATATATATATATATATATATATATATATATATATATATATATATATATATATATATATATATATATATATATATATATATATATATATATATATATATATATATATGTATATATATATATATAAAGGAAAAGATGCGATGCTTGGACGATGCTCCCATACCGGAGTCATCCAAGTGGAAGCCACAAAGGTGCGACTGGCTCCCTGTCAGTGGTTTTCCTTTTGTGTCTTTTCTGAGTTTTAGCCATCATTTTAACTTAGCTACACCGTGCTGATGAAGACCAATTAGTCAGAAACACGTGTCCACGGTCGGTTTGCATCTTTTTTGCCATTTGCAATTTTTGCATTATCCACCATGCAATTTTTTTCTTTTTGCGGGCGTTACCCGATAATTCATTGATTTTTTTACTGTAATATATATATATATATATATATATATATATATATATATATATATATATATATGGAAGTATTTTGCATTAAGATCTGCAAGAACAACACAGATTTTTCGTAAATTATATTAAAGGAATGTGCACAGTGCAAGCAGTTGAAAAAAACACATTTTCCCAAATACCCTTTAAAGTTGCCGAGTATTTTAAATTGCCCGAACTTTCTAGTTATACTGGACATAGTTTCAGAAGAACATCCGCATCGCTTCTGGTATAAGCTACAGGGGATATTATAAGTTTGAAGAGGCTTGGGGGATGGAGGTTCTCAGCAGTTGCTGAAGGATATTTAGAATATTCTATCTCAAAAAAGTGTAATGTGGCTCAATAAATTATTACTGGAGGTAAAAAAATCAGTCAGTATCAACGCGAAAATATAAATAAAGACAAGCAAATTATTATTGGGGGTTGTGAATCACTATCAACAATAACGAGCGAAAATCAGGACATTGATATTAATACAACAACTTTAAGCTGTTCATCAAAATCTTCTATTGCCATTAGTTTTAATAATCTAACAAATTGTACCATTAATGTTCATAAAAAAATTGATTATAATATATTTTATTTGGTTTCATGTTAGTATTGGCTCCCGTCTCTAATAGCAACGGGAGTAAATGTATATTGTCTCCCGTTGCTATTGGAAACCGATTGAAGAAAGACAAACGTCTATTCTATTATTTTATTCTATTAATTGTGATTACCCACTAATAAAAGATCTTCACCGAATAAATGAAAATCATTCTTGAGGCCAGTTGTAAGTGTAACGAATTTTCTCTGCGGAAATTTTATTTGTTTCTGCCTTCTTCATAAGCAAACGAAAAAAACTGACTGTTTTAGAAACCAAATTGGGATTAAGGTGGTACCGGTTGCTGTAGAATTGACTGGGATAAATTACAACACAAATTAATCATTTATTTATTGCGAATATTTGAGGGAAATCTAGTAAGTATCGTAGGGCTTTACGCCGAATTTATCGTAAATAGTGTCCCAGGTGCTATAGTAATCTTCCCTAGGATGCAGCTGAATCCGCGAATATGATCCTATCTCCAAATATGGAAAATATACTGAATTCACTTTGGGCCAACTAATATTTTCCAAAATTGGATCACTTTCAGGAGTGGGATTTCTGCAAAAGAAACAAAATTTTATTATTCTTTTTTTCCTTAATAATAATTTGTAATATTCTTGTAGTTCAACGACGATTCAGTTAACAGGTTCCCATATGTCATTCTTGGAATTAAATAAATCATGTTATTACTATATTTTCTTGTATATAATCTTGTTACATACTTTTTTCTTACAAGAGAATATTTTTTATATTATTTCCAGGCATCTGACACCAACACAAGCAACAAATACCAACATAACCACATACGGACCACAATACTCTCAAACACTCTAATTTGTTTTCTTAAGCATTTTATTTAAATTAAATATAACTTACAGTGTCTTTGCAAAGTTAGTGAACAATTTAGTGAATCTCCTCAATACATTAACATCACTTTCAGGGAACGATGATAAGGGTGGATTATAATGGTGTGAGAAAATGTAACTGAGCTCCTCTGAGTGTGTAACTGTGTCAGAAAATCCCTCAACTGAAACAAAAATACACATTTTATAATTTTTGTAATTTATTAGTATTTTTAATTGACGAATATACTGGGTGTCAACGGTATCATTATGCCATAGTTTCTAGAATATACAAGATATAACGTTAAAATTATAAATAGTAGGTAAAAAACATAATTACCTGGTTCTGAATTGCCTCCCAAAACTCCAGTGTAAGAAAACTTGTAAAAGTATACGTCATTGATTTTTGACTGAAGTTCCGCATGTTTTATTATGGATCGCATAAAACATTGGTCGTTGAAATACTAAAACAAAAAATACGCAACAAACCACAGAGTGATAAAAGGTGTTCTGTAGAAGGTTCTTTTGAAATGACTGATTTTCAAATATTGTGTTTTATTATTGATTTCAATACACAAAAAAAAGGAAACACGTTTTACTTACTTCGAGAAGTCTTGTCACATCTTCTGCGAAAGTACCACGTGGAGAATATAATGCTTTTATTTCTTGACCAGCTTGACTTTTTGTTGCCGCATCATTAATATGCATACCCAGTGGAACTAATAGTGTAGGGTCCCTGTCAAAAGTCTGGGCTATAATCCGGAAATAATTCTCGTCTGTAAAATAATCGATAAATCTGTAAAATGGACAAAATCTAGAATAAATTATTACAACCAAGACTCTGATTTTCCTAATAAATTATTTATTATCAACCGGCTCAGCGAATCGGTTTCTTCTCTTTGTAGATGCGCTTACTCAGAAAAAGCGTTATGTGAATACGTCCTTAGCTATTCCACCGTGTGGAAAAGTATGGAGTTAATTTTATATCCCTCTCTCCATTTAATGAAATTATTTTTCGAAAAATGGAACCAAAAAAATTTCACAAAATTAAGCGCGAATGATCGCCAAAGGTCAAAAACACACATATACACCAAATGCAAATGCAAATGGTAGTCAGTTAATGTAATTAATTGATTCCCAATAAACCAGTGATTTTAAATGTCCTCAAAGATAAAAATCTAAAGGGTTTAAGCCCGGTGATCTTGGAGGCTTATATCTAAGTCTCCGTGACCTAACTATCTGTTTTTATAGGTACCACACTCAGTTCCAAAAAAAGTGACGCACTTGATTTTTGACCTAACATTTTTCCTTTTTTTTAAAAAAAACCGGTGTGGGTCGATTTTTAATTTTTTTTATTTGTTGGTAGGTAATTCCTTTGTCTTTCAAAAAAAAAAAATAAAGAGGTGGACATTTTTTCAAAGCTTCCGGGAGGGTAGTGGAAAAACTCGAACCATGTTTTTTTCTTAATTTTTGACTCACCCTGTGTGTTAATTAAGTAATGGTATATGAATGTATGAAAGACGCTTCTTTTACGAGCATTTTGTTTTTTTTATTCATTGATTTATCTCTAAAATTGTCCGAATTACAGCTCTGTTGCTGAAACCTTGCGTATTACCAACTTTCTGAATTTATCGAGAAACAGTTTTGTAGTGAAATAAACTGATACGAATTTTAAAAAACATTTTTATTAAACACAAAATTATAAACTGGGATAACTGCTTAATACCGTGTATTGCCACCCCTAGCAACTTTAAGAGCTTCTAATCTACACGGCATACTAGAAATTAGGTTTCTTATCGTTTCCATTGGTATACGATCCCATTCTTCCACTAATGCATGTGCCATTTCTGCGAGACTTTCCGGAGGCCTCTCGCGAGAACGTACCCTTCTCCCTAATTCATCCCACAAATGTTCTATAGGGTTCATATCGGGGCTTCTCGCAGGCCACTGTAATGTGGTGATACCCGTAGCTTCTAAAAAGTTTCGCACTATTGATGCGGTGTGTGTTCGGGCATTATCCTCCATCAATATAAAATTATTGCCCACTAACTCTGCATGAGGTAAGACATACTGCTGTAAAATGTCAATGTAGATTAGGCCTGTCAACGTCCGCCTCACCGGAAAAACATGAAGGGGTGTCTTTCCATTCATTGAAATCCCTCCCCACACCATAACCGACCCACCATTAAAGCTTTCGCATTCTGTTATCAAATTCTGATTAAACCTTTCACCAGTCCTTCTCCACGCTCTTTTTCTTCCATCCACCATGTTAAGGCAAAACCTTGACTCATCCGTAAACAAAACATTCGACCATTCAGGAATATTCCATTCTCCATAATTTTGAACGAAATTTCTTCTAGCAGCACGATGTTCGGGCAATAATTTAGGACCTTTTGCAGGTCTCCTAGCTCTTAAATTAACTTCTCTTAGACGTCTACATACCGTCTGCTTACTTACTGCAACACCACGAATTCAGCGAAGATCTTGCTGAACATTTACCGCAGTATTTGACCGGTCCCGTAATATCCGCAATCTCAAGAAGCGATCATCTCTTGGAGAAGATTTTCGAGGGCGACCAGAACCCACCCTTCGAGCAGCGCTTCCTGTTTGTTCGTACTTGCGGATCGCTCTACGAGCAGTTGCCTCATGGACTCCCACTGCACGAGCGGCGTAACGTTTACTACGCCCATCGTTTACTAAAGCAACTAATCTTGCTACTTGTTCAGGATTTATTTGAGGCATTTTATGTAATTTTAGTCTCTGAAACTTTTTTAATGAAACTTAATTAATGACACAACGACAAAGAGTCAAATATGGAGGCATACAACACATTAATTGCTATGGCAACGGCAATTGTTTTTTTTAAAGGCAATGTGATCCTACAACGAAATAAATCTGTGGGATATACGCAAGGTTTCAGCAAAAAAGCTGTAATTCGGACAATTTTAGAGATAAATCAATGAATAAAAAAACAAAATGCTCGTAAAGCGTCTTTCATACAGAGTGTAAGCACTTTCTATACCATTACTTGATTAACACACAGGGTGAGTCAAAAATTAAGAAAAAGACATGGTTCGAGTTTTTCCACTACCATCCAGGAGGCTTTGAAAAAATGTCCACCACTTTTTTTTTTTGAAAGGCAAAGGAATTACCTACCAACAAATAAAAAAAAATTAAAAATCGACCCACTGGTTTTTAAAAAAAAAGGAAAAAAGTTAGGTCAAAAATCAAGTGCGTCACTTTTTTTTGGAACTGAGTGTATTTAAAATTCTCTAGCAGGCAGGCCGACACATCGTCCCAATTATCAACATAAAAAACAGTTGATTACTTATCAAAAAAAAATTCATTAATATCTGATACTTACCACCTTTGAGGATCAAGCCCTCCCCGCTATTTATACCAGCAATTAACGGCACATTATTAAAATCGCCACTAGCCAAGGTTTCGTACATATTTTGTGCAATAAAAGCTCCTGCATGATCATGTTCCACGATTGGAGCATAGAAGAATCCTTGCTGGAGTTCTATGTATTCAGGGCGATCCTAGAAAACAAGGGAGCTATTAAACTGTTACCAATAAATTGTTCACAATTTCAACAATGATCGTGTAAACTACAATTTCTCTTTTCACTGCGATTATACCGATCATTAGTAACATCTGTGATACAAAATGATCCACTTTAAATAGCATCTATTTAGCTCAAAAATTTGTCTTAGGTTCCTGCATGGAGATCTAGAATCCCAAAGCCAAAAGCGTCAACCATAAAAAAAAGAAAAGTTTCAGTAGGAAAATCATCCACGATGTTTCAAACTTGCATGTGGAATATGTAGTTTTCATATTTTTTAATTATTACCTGTCGAGACATTTGATAAGAAGCAGCTTTAATTGTTTCAGCTGTCTGGTTTAGTAAAAATTGATGAAGATAATGTGATTCTACATTAGGGTTGCTGTTGAACGAAGGATCAATAAATCCAGCAGTTTGCAACGTCAGTTGTTTTTGATCCCTTTGGAACGCCCATGCGGATAGAGGGCTACCACTCTCTAAAATTGCCGCTCTAAATAATCCTGCAAGTAAAAAATATTATATGTTACAGAACTTTTCATATTTTTGCAATTTATATACAGGGTGTCTCAAATTCGAGGCCACATTAGTGTTTCGCTTATGCATATGAAAGAAAATCAAGAAATCGAAACTTCTTTTGGCATTTCCGTGAATGAAGTAAAATATAAAGCTGTGAATAGAGTATTTTTTGATTTAACATTTCAAAAATAAAAAAATATAGGCAACTACAAATTTCCTGAATTTGAGATTTTCATAATTTTATGGAAAATTACATGTTTTTACGAGTATTATCCTTTAAAAAAATGTATAAAACAGTCAAATTAAAATACGTCCTTTGGGAAATCCTGTACATGATTGAGAATACAATAAAATAAATGTCAACATTACCTTTCGACTTTGGACTTAAAATGTGATAACCCACTGAAGCCGCTCCTGCGCTTTCTCCAAATAAAGTCACTTTTGTGGGATCACCTCCAAAATATTGAATGTTTTTGTTGACCCACTGTAACGCCAGGAGTTGATCTTTTAGACCCGCATTTCCAGGAATCATATCGTCACCAGTTGTGATAAACCCTGTTATCAAGAAGATAAGTAGTGGTTATCAAAAGAGGATATACGAAATATCCAAATTCTGATTTGGTTAAAAATGTTATTTTATCCGACGGACAGAGTTTTCGACATTGGGCTGCTGTAGGCACACACAGAACATCCTCAGAAAGTTTCTGATGTATGGGCAAGTATAATAGGTAGTCGAGTAGTTTGTTTGACGAAACATCGACTGGAATTTCCGGATATGAATTTAAATTTCGAAATAATACAGGATAAACAGAAGTCGTTATTTTGTAGCGGATTCTAGCAAGTCTCGAACCGTAGGAGATACTCTTATACTTTAAATTAAAATATTAAACTCCAAATGTCATGATGACAGAAACCTAGCGGATACGTTCCGGGGGACTCGGTTGAACAGACTTCTCAAAAGACAAGATAATGAAGATGACACGCGCCTCCTTGGAATTATGCCGACAAAAGTTTCCATGGTTGTCAAAATCCAGACTCAACTGACCCCACACCTACATAACTAAATTTTCGTTCTAGGGGGATCGAGTGGAAAGGACACTTGCATCTCACGCTGGAGACCCGGGTTTGATCCCTGGTCGAGAAGGTACGATTTTTTTCTAAACGAGAAATTAATTGTAGTATATTCGAACATTGGGTGTGTGTCCATTGTCTCTAAATATGTATAACTTTCCCACACAAGGTACCTTGGCGTATCTACAGGGATACAGGGAGTTGTATTATCTGTGCATGTTCTGTGGTTCGAGACCCGCTATGATCCGCTATAAAATAGCAACTTCCTGTCTCCACTTCTGGTTTTCTGAAATACATGTTGTTAGAATACTAATTTAACTATATCTTGAGATTGAACTTATTTCCGCTTTGTATTTTTCCTCATAAATATGATGCTAATAGTGTCAACGTTAGCTAATACTTGGATCAAACTTTCCCAAATAGATGGGTTGGTACAAGAGGATAGAGTGGCCTGCAAGACCACCAGATCTAATCCCATTCGATTTTTAATTTAAATTTTAGGTCATTATTATGCTTTAGCTTTAAATTGCTTTTACTGGTATAATATAATTCAATCACTCTCAGTATTAGCTAGGAGGGTAGTTGTTTTGATTCCCCAATTCGTTGAAGTGTTTTTAATGTTTTTTATGCATTCACTATGTATTGAAACTAATTACCAAATGGTCCTACTCTGTAGTTAAATGTCACAAGAATTACATCGTTTTCTACAAAATAATCAGCTCCATAGTAAGTAGTGTCTGACCACCCATTCACAAATCCACCCCCATATATGAAAACCATAACTGCTAACGCTGACGAACTTATAGTAGTAGTCTGCAAATAAATAAATATAATTTATTGTTGTGCATATATCGTTTCTATCACAATGAGCCGTCGTAATGGAGATTCGGGTAAACAACAAACAGTTTTTTCGTATAAATATTAATCATTTTTTATTTGCAACACCTGTACTACTTGGAGCAACTTCGCACGTAAAGATCTGTTAGGTGGCCATTTATGCTCCTACTCTATACACTATTGGACTCAATTTCATGCAAAACCTGCGTTTAATGTAGCAGATAGTGATGGAATAAGAAAACCTGGTAGACGACAAAGACAGTTGCTCTGCATTATTGCCACATCGGCTCAGAACCACAAGAATGTATGATATTTATTACAGCGTTGTATCGCGCCGGCCAGTCAACTCTCTCCCGCGTATTTAAACTCTAATTCTCTTACTTTTTATCGTATTAAACGTAGGTTTTGCATGAAGTCGAGTCCAATAATGGAGGAAACTCTAGCATACTGTATCTCGAATCTCATTTTGATTATATTTAGGTCTGTAATTAGCTTATAATCACATCTGCTAAAATTCTTTGTTGATAAAGAATAAGGGTATTCTTTTTCAACAAATTTCAAATAATTTTAAAGTTGTTCACACTTACCGGAGTAACAACATTTATAAAAAGACAGTCCTCACTTTCGTTAGGGTATTCATTTTGTACCTGGTAACATGGATTTTTTTGTGACGTAGCATCGTAAACGCCATCCCATGGCTTTACTGGCTGGGGAGCCTAAAATTTAAAAAAAGTAGCAAATTAACATAAATCGTTCACCTACTGAACACGACTGAAAGTTGTTAATTCACTATCCAATGATAGAAAGGTGTGTATTAAATAAAAGCAAAATTATTTTCCTTAGTTTTTTTTTTACAATAATGGGGAGATTTCCAAAAAATAACAGTCACAAAAGTCGAGGTAGAAAAGTTCCAGTTGATCTTAGAGAAGCCTTAAGTTTGGTAACTAACGCCATCTACAATTTAAATAAAAAAAGTATCCACCATATATTATATACACCCATAAAAGCTGTGCGCGTGGAAAGTTAATATCAGCACCATCTGTTGAGAGTAAATTCAGCTTTTTGGGAACTAAATTTCTAATCTATTTTTGAAAATTGATATTTTATTCACATAGTTATTAATATATCATCCACTTCGGTACGTTTTTATTCCTTGTAGATTCAAATTTTTCGTGATCACGTTTGCAAGTAGAACAAAAAACTAAAAACGTAACGAAGTAGAATATATATTTTAATAAACACGTGCAAAATTTCAAGTCTTAATTTTAAACAATAAACCGAGTAAATTGTTCCTCCTATAAACTCCACTAAATTATCCTCTTATAATTATTGCAGTTTGCATTATTTTATAAATTTGGGTTTAGTTGGCAGGAAATGTGTATTATGTTCTGTATTTGACGGAAATACTTGTACAAACACATTTATTGGTACCAACTGATGATGGTTTCTCTATGACGAAATAATGTTTGTCTCATATTTTAGAACTATCAGTCGTTTAACTAATACTCTTAGTTTTTATGCACATGTATGAGTGACGATAAATAACTTCTTCATGATTTTGAAATGGAAAAAGCCTATTGCTACTTTTCATCGGCTTTATTTAATAATAATAAAACTACACTGTAATACACCCTTATTGTAACACACCATCTATATCATATATGAATTTGCTGACTCTAAGAAAACGGTTTTGCTAAAGCCGGCGGGTAAAAGTCGAAAGTGGAGTGTCGGCCGGTGAACATACGATCCAAGAGACGTCGAGGTGTACAAAATTATGAAATTTGTAATTATTGTAATTAATTATTTTGGCTATTAGAGAGTCGAACGTGGACGAGTCAGGGCGGACGTAAAATTATGTCTATTGTATAGTACATACTTGGGGTTGAAACTTAAATTATTTTACTTATTTTCGGCTATAACTCTAGAAATTTTGTTGGTAAATTATTGCATAGTGTCTTGTAAATTTATGTGTGTGCCAATGGTAGAGATAGCAGAATTTGATATCAAACTATTTTTGTAACTTGCAGCTGAAGAAATATTTTATAGAGTGTTGAGCGTTCTCTCCTACTCTCCAAGAGTTTATTTTATAATTTGTAAAGGTTTTTTTTACACTGAGTATTGGAAAATTTCTTGTGATGTGTAGGTAATTTTGATTTTTCTTTTATTATACGTATTATTTCATGAAACCTGTGTGTCTTACTAATTCTCTGTCGAGAGTTCTATCCTAGACATTCCTAGGGCTACGGATCCAGCCTTTGAAAAGAGCTGGCGCTACTAGTGTCTGTTCCCCTTGCAGTCTCAGGGGGTGGTGGCAGCAACCCTTATCCTTTATTTTGAGGGATATTGATTAAATTTTATTATAATAATGACACAGGTGGGATTAAGAAACAAACATTTGATTACAATGGTGACAGCGATAGTTACAACAAGGGTAGCTAGACGGGAGGTTCGCTACAACACAAATATTCTAACTTACAACATCTAGGATTTCTAACAGACTAGCTAACTAGGTACGCATAATAATAACAACATATTATTATGTGTATAGTTCGACAATATTGCCATGTTAACAAATTTTTAACATTACGGATATTCAAAACAGTAGGAACAAACTTCATTGTTCAGTTCTCATAACTTCGATGCTAGTTAGATGTTCACTTACCTGAAATCTCAATTCATTTATAGGTGGCTCCCCAAAACGAATTCCCAGAAAGGAGGAATAACCCACACCTGCATTAGTAGTTCCTGTTTGACCCTTTATCTGTCCATCGGAAATTTGTATGGTTACTTCCTCTGCAGACTAAAAAAAATGCAAGTTATCCTCTGAGAAAATGGTCATTGTTTAAAATAATTCGCGAGCAAACCTGCAATTTTTTTAACAAGTTAAACATCAGATTAGTATTTTGTCGAAATTAACAATGATGTTGCATATACTCAAGTCTGGCTGAATCAGAATTATCGGACAGTCCAGGATTTCCACTAAAAGCCAATAAGAAAAATTGACATTTCCAGGTTTCCAAAAAAAAAACATATTTTCCATTTCTTACAAAAGAAAATAGATAAAAATAAAATAGTGTTATGCTTCAGTGAAGACGGAGATGCACTGCACTATTAAGTGAAGATAATAAATATTATACAATTACAAAATAAAAATTTAAATTACGAAAATAGGTAAATTTTATGAAAAAAACAAGTGAATTTCCATGATTTTCATTAAATTGTATACAAATTCCCCTGACTTTCTATAATTCTTTTTAAACTACCTAAAATTCGCCGACTCCTCAAGTTCTCCAGTTTGCTGAGAACTCTTGACATGGAATAGTACTGGGGCCTTTTGGTGAGGTAGAATAAAAAGAGATGAGATCAATCAGCCAAATATTCAGTGCATGAAATGCATGTATGGCAAAAAATTTAAACGGAGTTATAAATGGAACGAAAGTTTCATTGAACGAATAGACTGTGATGTAATTCTAAAGATTCTTTAGGATACCTATTTTGAAGTACTATTTACTGCTCATAAGAACTTTACTAGAAAAGTTTTATAGAAATCAAAATATGATACAATACGATTCTCCTGTTTTCATGCGTTACTTGGAAATTTTCTTACGAATCAATTATTTTAAATATCGTGGTATTCGTACTTACCAAATATCCACTGCAAAGCACTAGAAGCAACACTTGGATATTTCTTAAAACCATATTAACTGATAATGACTTTACTAGTGATCAAGAAGTATTGCATTACACTAGTATTGTTTTTATTTATTTATTTATATATTAATTCAGTTCATCTCTTTTTTTTTTTCAAGAGCAATTATTATCTTTAAGTGTTTTATCAATTAGTACCAGATCTGAAGAGGATAATTTAGTTATTTACATTATTCTCTTATCCTCGGGATGTTTTCCTTTTTTCTTCTTTTTGTACAAAATATTAGTTAAACACCGGTTTAGACAGAACAAGCCGATCGGAATATAATTGTCTTTAGAATGTAGCGTTACCATTGATTTTGATCCTATGATATGGAAAAAATATTGGATTTACTTTTGACCAAATAATGTTTTTCGAAAGTTTATCTTTTTGCAGCGGTAGGACTTGCACAAGATAAACAAAATCTGTTATCCTCATAGTATGTTATCACATGCATCCCAACAAATATTTTTCCAATTTTTAGACGATTGAAATTAAGTATAACAGAATAAGAGATTGATTTGTAAAAGAAGGTTCTTATCGAAGGAAATATTATTCATTTGGTAAGAATCTATTTGTTTGATGGGTTCTCCGATATATTTTAAATTAATTTTATTATCTAACTTGATAACAATATGTACATAAACACTAGATAATTTTTTGAGTCTATATTAAGAACAATGATTTTTATTTTTAATGTTTTATAATTTTTTTTTCTGTAATGTTCTGTGAAGAATCATCACCATCAATTTGACATAGTATATGTCCATAAAAATCATTTACATCTTCTACACTAACAGACATTCTATTCCCCTAATGTTTTTAGAGATTCCTACCTGTCACACAAAACTTGAACCTATCGAAATGCTTAAGGTAGCCATTTATGCTCTAAATGTAGGTTATTTGTCATACAGGTGTGCCTTCCTAGTGTCCAAAAAGTAAACCACACAAATAAAGAAATATTTGAAAGTAAATAACATACGTTTAATTTAAATAAATGTTTATTTCATATATACGCAAATAAATCTAATCTCCAGAGTCCGGATTTGTATAGCATTTTTTCAGAACCGGCACTTATAAAACAAATATAGGTATTAATAAACACGCCTTATAAAAATTCATCTGAAGTATTTATTTATATACCTGTAACATATGCAACCAGTGGAACCAGGATAGAGGCAGTTTTACTGTGCGGGAATGAAGGACTATCTCGTATACAATTATATGGAGTTTGGCAGTTTCTTCACTGGTGAGTAGTAGTTTAGTAATCTTAGCAATCTGAAAGTGTACGGGTGCGCAAGTGTTGGTCTTTTGGCGCATAAAACGCTCTTAGCAATGGCGCTGTCATTACTGTTTATGCATAAAATACAAATAATCATTGTAAACTACAATAACAACAACAGAGATTTCTAGAAAAAATAATAAAATAATTATTGCGGATTACATAGGCATTATTTCAAACCTAACATGTATTGGATTTATGATCTACCTAATATTTTTATACTGATTCATTCAAATAAAAATAAAAAAATAAATAATAAACATAGTTATTTACTTAATAGAGAAAGAGATGCAATCATTTTTTAAATATACAGGGATTAGTAAATAAATTACTACTTAATAAGTAAGTAAACATTTGTTTTGAGACATTGACAAGGATAAATAGGTATAGTGTAATCAACCATATAATACTAACATAACGTAGCCTAATCATAAGTTTTAAATAGAAATATAAATATAGTAATATAAAAATAAAAATAATTTCATTTGTTGTACAATTAACGTCCAAGTTTGATCGTTTAATAATAATAATAATAATAATAATAATAATAACGCGAACTACAAAACGCTCTTAGGGTGGTCGAAGAATACACGCGGGCAATTGGTATGGAGTTCGGGTTGGACAAATGTGCAGTCGTCCACCTCCAGAGAGGACGATGCGGGGAATTTCCTGAAGATGCGCAGCTCGCAGACGGAAGCATCCTAAGACATCTGGATGCCGGAGTGACCTATACATACCTGGGTGTGCAACAAAGGCACATCCAGGATGTAACACAAATAAAGGAATCTCTCCGCGACAAGTACAGACACCGCCGCCGAAAGATTTGGTCTTCCGAACTTTCGGACGAACTAATAATTAAGTCCAAGTCTATTTATTTTCAAGATAGGCTGAATGAAAACATAAAGCTGAGAGTGTTGTTCACGTAATCAGGTTGGACAGCTGAACACATCGGTCTACAGGTAATAAAATCGAGGAAGACGAATCCCGCCTATTTTACGGAATTGTAATTGGGCGCGTCGTGTCTCACTCTTATGAGTGAGAAGTTATTTGGTTCCTTTGTTTATATTCAGTCTATCTTGGAAATAAATAGACTATAGTTATGTATGATCCCTATAAAACTGTGAACAGAACGGTAACGCTACTCGATTCACTCGCACCAGTACAGCTCTAAATTGATTATTATATAGATAATCATATTTCGTTTCTAAAATTTTTCGTTGATTTCGCGGCTTCGATATAAAGCGACAATTATAAAATTCACATCTTAGTTTTTCAATATGACCATGTCGTAAATCAGCAAATCATCGATGAGTAGATTATTTAGATGAAAGATTAATAGAATTCTCTGAAATCAGATAGACCGCCAACACTTTTATTATAACAAATACTCAGAAAATCATTATCACTATATCACTTGGTCCTCATAATTGACTTCTGAAGTATACATACATATATATAAAATTATAAATTATTATTTACCAAACAATAAATGTATTATTTGTCACTTTTGTTTATAAATAGTTTTAAAACCTGTTGTGTAAGAACATTTATAAAAATAAGTTCTCACCAGTGGCGGCTGGTCAGGGGAGGCAGGGGAGGCTGAGCCTCCTCTACAATTTTGGTAGAAGCAGAATATCTTCAAACTATTATTTTTCACAAGTAGAAATTTCTACTTAGGTATATCTCAATTCTCAATGTTGTTTATAATTCATTAATTAATTTTCAGTGTAAAAAAAAATGTTCATATCCTTTCCACAAACATGTAACATTGTAGTCTGGATAATCGACTCCACGTTTACATATTTAGAGAGCTACATAATTGCGAATTTTTCTCGTGGCAAATTGATGAAACGACGGACATTACTTAAATCTCAACTTTCCGTAATTTTTAGATGTGTAATGCACGGTGAAGTTGTTAAAAGGTTTGTTGGTTTCTTTCTTAATGGACTCCAAACTAAAATAAAAGATATTGTTCCTCAAGCCTACTTCACTCACTGTTACGAACACAAATTAAATTTGGTTTTGAGTAAAGCCTGTAACGGAATTAAAGAAGTTAGAATATCTCTTTGAAATATTACTGGTTTTTCGTAATTTTTTTTCAAAATCTAGTAAAAGATCTGATATTTTAAATAGAATTATGAAACATAGAATTCCGAATAATGCTCCCACTCGTTGGAATTTTTCATCTAGAGTTGTTTTCACTGTTGACACATACAGGAAAAAACGGCGTTTTTAATTTTATTTCGGAAAGTGAAGACTTTTTAAATGACGATCAGACTTTAAGAGCAGCTTACGGATTAAAATCGTTATTGTTGGATAAAAACTTCATATTTTTTCTAAAGGTTTTTTAAATTATTTTTGAGCAAACTGATGTTGTTTTCCAAATTTTACAGAATAAATGAACTGATATAACATATTCTAAAAATAGACTTAATTCATCTCTAAATTAAAATAATTTCACAATAACGAAATACATTTCCATACTTTACATAATGTGAAATTAGATTTTCCAATTTAAATATTTTGCAATGTTTCGAACCGTCTAATGGACAAATTAATGGACCAGTATACCTTTTGTAACCATATTTTGTTGAGAAATGAACTATGTGTGTTGTATTCTGACCAGCAACATTTAACAAATTTAATATCGCCAAGAAATGCTTACTTTTATATATAATAATAATTTAAATAGCTGTCTCTCCGAACTGTACAAACTTTTATCTTTAGTGCCAACCATTCCGGTAACCTCAGCTTCTGTAGAACGATCGTTTTCAGCACTCAAACGCATAAAAACATTTACTAGAAACACAATAGCTCAAGACCGGCTGTCAGATATATCGCTTATTTCAATAGAAAAACGTTTTTTGTCAGAGTTGAAGAAAAATGATTTATTTTCATTATATGAAGAAGTAATCAACCATTTATAAAAATATTTAGACTTTACACCAAAGATTAATATTATTTTACAAGAAATATTTACTTACGTTATTTATTTTTTAGAAAATATTTTTATGTAACCTCTTTTTAAAAACTATTTTAATGTTAAAAGTATTAATTTTACACTCTAGCAGTGATAATGAATAAAATTTTCTGTTTGTAGAAAAACACTTTTGTCAATTTTTTTCCAAAACTCTTTTGATTTTTATTAGAAGTTATAATTTAATTATAAATGGGATAGTAGGGCTACTCTGGCGATCAACCCACGACAAAAAAATGTATCGTGCTGTTACACTACCTCAAGGGTGGTGGGGAAACGTGCAAATTGTAATAATATTGAAAATTAGTTGCCTTTTAAATTTCAAGCCTCCTCTGTGGACAATATCACGAGCCGCCACTGGTTCTCACGTTTTTACAACCTTTATTTGATAACAACCACAGCTTTTAAATTACACCCACGAAGACTTTTTGAATTTGTTTATTATTTATGGAGAATGTGATAAAGTAATATCAAGAACTCGTAGTACATTTGTTACTAGATATCCACAAAAACGAGGTGGCATTTTTTGACATAAGAGACTGACTGACATTACTGATTGTTTCTAATCATGGCTAATTTGAAAAAATTTTTACTAAAAATTCTTGAATTTCTAAGAAAATCGCAAATATGTCAAAAAGTTGTAACTTAAACCCCCACAATGCGCTATCAAAAAAAAAAGGAATTCAATTATACATAACTTGATGTAAAAAAATACAAAGTGTTCCAATCGACTTAAGCAAGTTTTCGCGGTTTGAAGTTTACAAAATGTAACGACCAAAATGGAACACTTGGTATACTATTATCAAATTTCTTTAAACTGTAGAGCGTAGCTCACCTTTTGGTCTTTCTGATTGTCAAGAAGCAAATGACTATCTTTTACACGAAGAAAGTTATAAAGGTTATTGTAAATCATTACACCTTTCAAAATTTTTATAAAATGTCAAATCTCTGAAACGGCTGGGTTTAGGCATCGGGTATCTTACATGTTTTTGATTCAGAATTTTATACTCTTTTCGAAAACCTATAGGATATTCCATTTAAAATAAGCAAGTTGGTATCGACTTCCGGTATAACCGGAAGTGCCAGATGCTTATAATTAGTTTAATTCGATTGACCACACTGCCATTGGTAATTCTCTAAATTTTCAAAATTTTCTGATGCGTACTTTTCCCTATATCGATCGATGCAGTTCCTGGTGAGACACCCTGTATATGTATATGTGCATATGGATATATTTTCTATTTATTTATTTTTATATTATGACAGTAATATGTTCAATTTATGTATATACTAATTTAATTTTACTCATATTTATTTTTGACGACTGTATGGACAATATATTCTATTATATTCTATATGTACTTTATAAACACTGATAATATGCCCCTTTAAAAAAAGATGCCCCCCCCCCAAGAAATTAGTAATTGTCGCCTTGTATCATTGCTGTTTACCTTTTCTAAAATTATTAAAAATTTGTTAGAGAAATTTGTAACTTTCTAGAAGTAAAAGCATGCATGTCCCTAAGGGTGGACCTGGGTGGACCAGGGCCAACCCAAAATATCGATGGCCTACCCTATGGCCCATCCAGTACAAAATGGTAATTACTAAGCCTGGCCAAGGTCATTAATCCTACAGAGACGTACTGGGTATGCACCATATCATAATACTTGAATAAGTACAATAATAAAAACAAACATATTTTATAAATTGTGATGTATGTTTTTGTACTATTTCGTTCGCTTTAAATTTTTTTTTATGTATTTCCTTATATTTCGTAAGCTTAGTGCTACATTATTATTAAACTGTTAAATGACGTTCACATATGTACATTGTATATCTAAGTGATAACTAATAATAAATAAATAAATAAATAAAATAAATGGAAATAAATTTTATTAATACTGGTACACTTTATAAAAATATGTACAAAACTCACCTTCTTAAACAGATTTATGAAGTAGCTTGATTGTCGTTATCACAAACTGAAGCACTTCTATAATAACTGTGTAGGATCAGATATGTTTCTACAGTTGTCTCAGTAAGCGATGTTCGCTGTGATGAAAAAATTTGTTTCTATTTTGAAAAAGACCGTTCGACATCTACGGAAGTAATACAGGCATAAATAAAACACTCTGTGAAATCACTTAACGCAGCTGTAGATGCACCATCACAAATTTGTCTTAATTTGGTAAAATCAGGATCTTTCCGTAATACACTCTCGAATTTTTCAATAACGGGCTTATTTTTTGCGTCATTTATAGTCTGTAGCTGTGTATTTACGTCGTCCACTATTTGCAGCGATTCCACTAACGACAACGAAGTATATTGCAATTTTTCTATTGCGTCGTGAAGTCCTCTATAACTGTTATAAATAGTTTTTAAATCTGTTTCAAGGGAAACATCTTGAAAGCTTGTCTGGCTTTCCTTAATAGCTGCAGCCTCGTTAGGGTTGAACTGTAGTATCACAGCTTTTATTTGTTGAAAATATTCAGCATAATAAAAAGCTGCCTTCAACCACGCTCCCCAACGTGTAAGAATCGGCTCTGGTGGTTCCGGAATACCAGGACACAGTGTGTGAAATGCTCGAAGCCGTTTAGGAGATTTGAGAAATACTTTTTTTGTATTTGCTATTAATGCATCTACCTCTGGAAAACATTTTCGAATCGTTTCTGCTACAAGATGGACCGCATGCACTTTACACGTAACATTTAAAAACCTACAATCGTCTCTTTGAAGAAGACGACCCACCAAACGCATTGTCGCAGCACCGTCGATCACAAACATCAACACTTGACTTGTTGACAGTTCAAATTTTTCGAAAGTCTCCAACACCACCCGCGTAATTGTTTCGCCAGTACACGCAGTTAGTCTTTTGCTAGCTAGTAAAAGTGGAAATGTTGGTTTAACAGGGTCGAGTACACGTACTATAACATTTAAAATAGAATTTTTTTTTGACAATCTGTCGTCTCGTCAACACATAACCACAGCTGTGTATTTTATAATGCACATTTAATCCTATTTACACTTGGTACATATCTACGTAACGATGAACGACTTGGTAAATTCACCTGGGGATTGTATTTATTCCAGAACTCCCAAAATGCTGGTTTATCCAATATGCGCAGGGGAACATCACAGGCAATCAGCATTAACAGTAAATCAAACATAAACTGAGGTTCCAAAGAAGACACGCCATTTTTTTAAATATTCATGCCGGTTACTATTGAAATGAATTTTGCAACCGTATTTATTCCAGCACATTAAGTCTTGATCACTACTTTACAAATTATTTTACATCCATCATAGAATAAATCCGGAAATTCACCGATAAATTTATTCACTTTATCAGCGTACGGTCGTTTTCTACTCTTTACGCTCAACATTATTTATTATTTATTAGTACTCTATGCATCGACCGACAGATAACAACTGAAGTGTGTCGTCTCATCGTCATCGTAAACAAGCGCGCGATGGCATTGGTATTGCGCCCAACCTTGAATCTACCATCGCTTGGCCAGGCTTATTAATAAATTGCAGATTCCGAAGAAGGCAAGTTATACCGCAGAAACCGGTCAATCTAAATATAGAACAGTAGTTTTATTTTTTCTACTACTCACGAATAGTTCATAGATAAACAAATTATAGCACACAAATTCTTATTAAAAATAAAAACTAACAACCTTAACTTACCCCTTATTTTCATGAGTGATAAATATGATCATGTAAGAAATGATGATACGAGTCTAGCGCGTTAAATGGTGAAAGCGACTTCTGAAAAGCTGGTCCTAGTTTATTCCTATTGACAGGTAAAAATGAAAACAGCCAAAAATGTGCATTCTTTATTTATTGAATTTCAACAAAATTTAGTAAGTGTCGTAGGGCAATTCTCCGTATTCATCATAAATAGTCTCCCACGCCCTATATGTATAATCTTTAGGATGTACCCTCACCCGTGAAGACGATCCTATATCCAGATATGGGAAATATGTTGGATTTACTTTGGGCCAACTAATGTTTTGTAAAAGTTCGTCTCTCTCCGGAGTAGGGGATCTGCAAAATAAACAAAATTTACTAGTATTTTGTCTAACAATGTTGTCGTGGGCGTCCCAATGTCTCGCGGAAAAGTAAGAGAGTCGCGAAAAGAAATCAGTAGACCTAGGGAGTTTGAATGTCATCCCAGAGACGGATCTTTAAACCTAATACTATATTTCGACAAACATAAATTATAATAATATCTGACAGTTTTCTTGGGGGGGATTTCGGTCAGATATAACTAATTTTATTTTTTTTCTAACGTTTCGGTTTATTACACCATCATCAGAGAAACTATTAATTATTAGGTATTTGTTTTAAATTTTGTTTCATGTTATTGGATTGTCTGTTTTGACGCAACTACGTAAGTCGTCTACAGACAATTAATTCCGAAGTCCAACATCGAAACGTTTGTGTGACCCATGATCGGCCGTCATGATATCAGGTCGGACATGGCAAGGATCGATCCCACCGCCGACCGTCGATCTCGAGACGGCAAATAGGGCTAGTGCGACGACCGCGGCGAGCCGCGACGCCTAGTAAAGCCACATTGTTTTGAGCCTTTCGACTCTCGGACTCCAAGAGATATCGTTGCCACCTTTGACTAGAAAGGATACGGCCTTAGAGACGTTCAGGCATAATCCCACGGATGGTAGCTTCGCACCATCTACAACTCGTGCGAGTGCGTGAACCAAATGTCTGAACCTGCGGTTCCTCTCGTACTGAGCAGGATTACTATCGCAACGACGCCGACGACGCACGATCTAAACCCATCTCACGTTCCCTATAAGCGGGTACGGTTGCGTTAAAACAGACAATCTAACAACATGTAACAAAAGTTAAAACAAATGCCTAATAAATAATAGTTTCTCTGATGATGGTGTAATAAACCGAAACGTTAGAAAAAAATAATAAAATTAGTTATATCTGACCGAAATCCCAAAAAAAAATAAAAATTAATTAGCTTTTGTATGTATAGTTTATTACAGAAATATTGCGTACTATTGCGGCGGAAAAAAGTAATCGAATTTTTATCAAGTAGTATGTTTTTTCAAAAAAACGTCTGTTGTAATAGGGACTTTTACGTCAGTTATGTCAATTAAATTATTTTGACAACAAATCACTGGTGGGATATCATAATAACATTGACACTAAAGAAAATATTAAAATATATTATGATTGATGCGTCATTGATTAGAACCATATTTACAACGGGAAAATCAGTCGATCACTTTTTTTCGGCCGCAATAGGACATAAAAAATGCTACAAAAAACTGCCATAAAAACTTCAAGGCTACCGCTGGTGATGGGTTTAAGAATCTTCCCAAAGTATGAACATTTTCCCAGTATTATTTTAACCACATCTACTAATAAACAGGACACACCCGAATAGTCACCGCTCGCCAAAATAGTTATAAAAACACAACTGTATGAAATACACTTAAACGCAGAGGAAAATTTCACTTAAATATACATACACATTAGTTGTTACAATCTGCTAAAATACATAATGTAAACACAAACTGTATAAAACACACTGATGGTACTGACAGACGACGAAAATTCCAAATCTAATTCTTAACAGCAATATAATATACCCTCGAAAATACCACCTACCGACCTACTAGATTATTTTATTAACCCACACTGATACATTTCCGTCGTTCTTCGAGAAACTGATAAATTCGAAATTCGACCCTGTATCCAAAGGATGACGAGTAAGAAGGAAAAAGACCGCGATAGTGATTAAGTGTGTTGTTTATAGGGGCGATTCGCGTACTGTTATAAAAGGCTTAGGAATCTTATTTAAAACAAGTATGTTTTGTTAATTTCTTATTTTATATATTAAGTAATACATCATATTAATTATTTAACATGGGTAAAAAAAATAAAGCATACCCAACTCTCCCTTCAAATAACTGTCGAAAGGGTCGGCAGCCTTTGATTTTGCATGTGTAGAGTATTTCTGTAATAAACTATAAGACCAGCACCGACGAGCGGTCATCAACCGCCTAGAATTATATTAACACTGATGAGCAGCTGAGAATTATCTTATGTATGTATGTAGTGTCGAGGGGCAATGGAAATCCTCCTCGATTTACCCTCTCTTCATATATATCTGGAGAGAGAGGCCATGTGGGCAACCTACAGACTGCAACAAGCGGCCATTAATATGCCGCAGACTAGTATCATGGAGTGAAACAGGTTGCTGGATGACATAGAGAATCACAGCATCCTGGGAATGCCACAGATACTATGCCTACCATGACCAATTACGAGCTGACTTTCAACATCCTTTCTCCAGAAAGAGAATAGTGGGATCGGAATAAAGCCGACCTACTGAAGGCAGACAGTTGTTGGTTTACAGACAGCTCCAAAACTTCCGAGGGAACAGGAGCCGGAGTACATAGCTACAGACCAAGGGGTGAGGATATTCTCAAGCCTAGGTACTCATGCAACTGTTTTTCAGGCTGAGGTTCATGCCATTGAACTGTGTGTACGAAGGCTGGAATATATGCATCTTACACGCAGATCAATAAAAATTTTCTTAGATAGCCAAGCAGCTATAAAAGCTCTTGGCTCCTACCGGTGTAACTCCAAAACGGTATGGAACTGTCAGAAAGCTCTAAATCATTTGAGCAAGAATAAGAAAGTGACTCTGGTCTGGATACCCGGCCGCTCTGGTATGGAAGGTAACGAAATAGCGGACTCCTTAGCCAGAGAAGGAGCGGGATCACGATTCATCGGACCAGAACCAATACTTGGCATATTCTCAAGTACTGCCAAGATGGCTATCTCAACCTGGGCTGAAAGGCAAACTCTCCAGTATTGGCAAGAGTTACCAGGATTAGTTCATTTGAAGGCGTTTATAAAATACCCTTTGAAATCAGGAGCTAAGAAACTTTTAGAGTTAACTGAAAACGCCGAGTGCCGTCTATGCCTGGAGGATGATGAGAAGGCAGACCACATCTTATGCACCTGTCCCGCTGTGGAAAGGATCCGAATCTCAATATTTGGCAAAGGGCAACTGCTGCCAGAGGATCTGGACACATTCTCACCCAATAAAGTTATCAGTTTCATTAAGAGACTGAACTTATTGGGTGAAATATAATTAGGCGTGAGCCACAATAGGCCTGCTGATGGCCACAGTGGAGGGTCTACTGAGACCCACTCACAACAAACCTAACCTAACCTAACCTAGTGTCGAGGGGCGAATATCATTTACGTTCCTAAACGACTACCTGCTTATTAAGTTTATCTTATATCCTTACTCTATGCAGTTTGTAATTTGTTCATATTGAAAACACTCTATCTCAATCTGTTGTATGTACAGTGAGTGTAAAAATTTTTTTTTACTTATTCGAAATTTTCTGTTTAATGTAGTACTTGTGTAGATGTAAAAAAATGATGAGGCATCTTCAGAAAGTGGTTTTGTGTATTGTTATGTATGATGTGTTCTGTTCAACAGTTAGTAAATCCGCTGTAATGAAACATGTGTCGTCGGAACAACACCAAACGTTGATTGGTGGAGACATACAAATGTACCAGATGCTTCTGTTTTGCAGTTTTCCCCTGAAATTTACGTCATGACATCCAAATTCCCTAAGTATGTAAATCAGTATTAGAAAAACTGCTCACATTTACGCAAAATGACTATTACTTTTATTTATTCTAGTCTCCGAAAATATTTCCGTACAAAAAATATGTAGTGCTTACTTACAAGTATTTTGCAAAATTTGTGAACAGTGTAATGAACCTCTTAAACACCAGTTGATCACTTTCGGGGAACTGTGATAAATCGGTGGTATTATATCCTTCCCAGTTGCGCCTGAAAATGTAACCAAGATCTTCACCGTGTCTGACGGTGTTGGAAAAACCCTCAACTGTAATAAAAATTTTAAAATTGTTTAAATACAAACTTCATCAGGTTGATGTAGTTACGGTTATGATTGTTACGAAGAAAAAAATACCTGGTTCCTCAACTTGATTTCCTAACACTCCACTGTAAGCAAAACGGTAAAAGTATACGTCAGTATATCTTGACTGAAGTTCTCCATGTTTTATTACAGACCGGGTAAAAGACTGGTCACTGAAGTACTGAAAAAGAAGTAAATTAATCGGGTGGCTATGTATATTAAACTGCTCTAAGAAAGTTAAGGATATTACGAGAAAACTCATTGTCGTTTGGGGGCTATAATCATGTACGTTTCCATTCATTTTTGATTAAATCGAGCAGAAGTAAACACTGACATGGTTTTCCACAAGACAACATACAGGGCATCCCAAGAAAAGTAGGCACCCTGAATAACTTTGGATAAAAATTTTTTTGAAAAATTGGTGAAACACGTCGACCTTGTTTCCAAGGGGGACATATTTTAACGTAATACTTGTATACCTATCATCATCCCTCTACTCTACACGGCCACCCCTCAAAAAATTCAAATGGCAATTGGGGTCGAGTGATACATCTTTTGAAAGGTCTTTTAATTCCCTACATAACTGTGTATTTTTTTTTAACTTTTATCGATTCGTTCTTAAAGAAAATAATTTTATTTTTGATGATTACACACAACCGAAATGGTTTAAAAAATCTAAAGTACACGGCACTGGGTAAAAAACTACATTTTTTAGTGCTCTCAAATCAACACGAGTTTTTTCGACAAAAAACACTTTCCTTGTCCGTTTAATTTTAGAATAATAGAAGACTCATAAGTATTTGATAGTCCTTGACATTAATTTGTTCTCAACCAATTTAAAATCGAGATACATTTTACCAGAGTGAGTTCTCAAAATGGTTTAAACCCTTCAGGAGAGAATAGAAATTGTCAGCATTTATTTTAAAAGCGATAATTGTGCTAGAGCTACGGAGCGCATATTCAATAGAAATCACCCAGATAGAAGGGTTGGTTCTCAGTATGTTTTACAATTACTGACAAAATTTATGGAAACAGGTTCTGTAGGAAACAAAAAGCATGAACCTCAGCGACCGATTAGGAATGAAGCAGTAGAAGTTGCAATTCTGGGTCATTTGCAGATGGATAATACTCAATCGATCAGGAAAGTAGCTGAGACTTCCGGTGTATCACGAAGCAGTGTTCATCGAATGGTAAAGGCCCACAAATATCATCCATATAAATTTAAATTGGTACACTAATTAAACGAAGATGATCCCGATCGTCGGCTTGTGAGATTTTTAGTGAACAATTAAACGGGAATACCAATCTACTGTACAATACGTGTTTCTCTAATGAATCGACATTTCAGTTAAATAGGGAGGTAAACAGACACAATTGTAGGTATTGGAGTGAAACCAATCCGCATTTGTTCATGGAAACTCATACCCAAAGGCCTCAGAAGTTAAATGTTTGGGCTGGCATCTTAGGGGATCACATTGTCGGGCCGTTCTTTATTCCTGACAATTTAAATGGCGAAAGGTACCTCGAACTGTTACAAAATAACATCTACCTAATGATTACCCATATCCTCGAAGAAGACGATAATATTTTAGAGGGCGAACTGTTTTTTCAACAGGATGGGGCATCCCCATATTTTGCTATAGCAGTCCGTCAATTTTTGGATAATCGGTTTCCTGAGCGATAGATTGAAAGAGGTCCTGTGGAGTGACCCGCTAGGTCACCCGATTTAACTCCCTTGGATTTCTTTCTGTGGGGACATTTGAAATAGAAGGTATTTGCAACAAAATTCGCATCTCTGGAAGAGTTACGTGAAAGAATTGTTCAAGAATGCCGTTTATTGATGTGGTGACGTGGTTTTGACGAAATTTCATTATGTTTTATCAAACAACATTGTCCACAGGAATATTCCCAAAAAATATAAACTTGTGATTATTAAACCTCTATACAAAAACGGAGAAGAAAATCTGCCTACAAATTGTCGCCCGATATCTCTGCTAACCTCTTTCTCAAAAATTCTTGAATACATTATTAAAGATCAGCTAATAATGACATGTTTATGAATAATATAAGAACAAAATGTCAATTTGGCTTTCAAGATAATATCAGCATAACTGACGCAATCCTCTCACTGACTGATGAAATAAGCAGAATTTTGGAGAACAAAGAACATGTTCTGGCATTATTTTGTGATCTGTCTAAAAGCATTCGACTGTGTGTACCATAATATATTATTAGCAAAATTAGAGTATTACGCAATTAGAGGTATACCACACGGACTGGCTTAAGTCTTATTTGACAGATCGCGAAATCATCGTAGAATTCGTGGACTATGCTGATGACGTTCATAAAAAGGTACGTCCGAACCTAAACCTCTGAGTTGCGGTGTGCTTCAGGGATCAATTTTGGAACCTATTCTCTTCTTATTGTACATAAACGACCTAGTATATAACTTTCCATCTGCAACTTTTATACTTTTTGCTGACGATACTATCGTCTTAAACAAAAATAGTGATTTAGAACAACTATTATCAGATAGTCAAGAATTATTTAATCGTGTCAACGAGTGGTATCAGTCGAATAAACTTATATTAAACTTTGAAAAACCAAGCCATGTATCTTTCCAAATACCTTAATCAGTTCCACAAGCAACCATAAGTTCAGATTTTGGACACATTATAGCTACTGAAGATATACAGTTGTTGGAAATTCGTCCAACCTTTCAAAATGTAAGAGAAAATCCAAAATTTGTATCGATTCCATTCGATCCTCGAATCACCCGTGGTATTGGTAAGATTTTTAAAGATATAGCTATGACAGTGGTTCATTCATCGAAAAATAAACTACAGCTTTTAGGCAATTCAAATGACAAAATTGAAACAAACGAAGTCGGGGATTTACTAAATTAGCTGCAAGAACTGTAATCAAAAGTATGTTGGACAAACTAGACGATTAATTCAAATTAGATTCAAGGAGCACAAGGCCCTTCTCAAATATGGTGGAACAGCTAAGTCTTGCGTTGCCCAACATGCGCTTGAGAACCATAAAATAGATAATTAGCAATTTAACATTAATTAGGAATATAAGAAATAGTAGACATCTGAATGCGTTTGAAAGCTTGGAAATCATAGAGTGTAAAAATAGTATGAATAGCGACAGAGGGCCAATTCCAAACAGCCCGCTTTATTGGTTAGCGTGTCACGGTGTTTTAAAATATTGGTATATTTTCTGTGTATGTCAAATTTTAACTTATTTTCGCTATTTCTAAAACGAAACCGGCGAAATGATTGTTCAATTTATAAACAAAATTGTCCATATCAGTGTTGCATATTTGATATTTTTGCAGTGGTTGATAGAAACACTCATATTGACAACTTTGTTTCTAGATTTGAACAGTCGGTTCGCGTCTGTTAAATTCACGTATGAAATTGAAAACTATGGACAACTACCATTTTTAGATGTTTCACTTTTATTGTTTATAGATGAGTCACGTATGATTATTTTGAACATATCCCACATATCTTCAATGGCATTGAGATCTGGTGACTTTGGTGGCAATGGAAGTGCCAAGACTTGTTTTGAGTTATTGTTTTGAATTGTTCTGTCGACATAGTGAATACATATTTCTGAACACCTGCATGGTATATGTTAAAATTTGTAATATCCTTATCTTTTTTGGAGCCTATAAATATATTTACTTACAGTGACAAGCCTTAAAGGATGCTCATAGAAATTTGAATCTGTGTACACCGAGTGTATTTCTACGCCAGCGTTATGCCGACTTGCCGCATCTTGAATGTGCATATCATGAGGAACTAAGAGGTGAGGGTTCAGGTCAAAACGTTGCGAAGTCCATCCTAAATTGTTTGGGTCTGTAATGAGAAATTTACCAACAGTTCCAGAATGAATCAAACAATTAAAAAATTAAATTTTATCATCTATTGGGCAAGAGAAAAGAGGTCAGGAGGCCAAATTTCAAAGTTATATGACAGTTACTTACCGTTAGTCATAAACAGGGATTCCTCACTATTGAAACCAAGCAGAAGGGGTACCTTATTAAAACGGCCTCTTAGCAAACTTTCATACATCAGCTCGTTAAGGAAAGCATCATCATGCTCCATTTCCAGGACTGGAGCATAGAAGAATCCTTGTTGAATTTGTATATAGTCAGCACTCTCCTACAAAAAGATACAGCCATTTAACTATAATAATCGGTATAATAATTTCTAAATCATTACCGTTGCGGCCAAGGTACCAGACGCATCATCTATTTCTTTTGCTGGGACGGTTACCAGATAGTCAAGAAGCTCTCTAGAGCTCACATTGCCGGTGTTGAAAATGGGATTAATGTACCCAGCAGTTTGGTAAGTAATTTGTCTCTGGTTTCTTTGGTACGCCCAAGGACTTATGGCAGAACCACTTTCTTGGATCGCTGCTCTAAATAAGCCTTCAAAGAAATTACCAAAATTTTACTAATTCGAGCAAATCAACCAATATTTTAGCGCAAGCAAATGGTCTAAGACAAATAGTTTTGGATATTAGTTACACTGACGTGGTTTTCCGCAAGACACCAAAACACCAGTTGATGCCAGTTTGGTTGGCGAAATGAGTGTCGAACGCAGTATATGGTGTTCTTATTATTTCTTACCGATGGAGTGAATTATATGAAAGCTGCTGGAAAAATGTTGAAGGAAACATATCACAATATACTTCATATACCATGTTTAGCACATGGGCTTTATAGGATTGCTGAGGCTACTAAGGGGTGCTACCCTAATGTTGATAATTTGATATCTAGTGTAAAGAAAGTTTTTCTTAAAGCACCAAGTCGTGTACGGTTATATCATGAAATTCTACCATATACTCCATTACCTCCACAGCTCATTATAATACGATGGGGAACTTGGCTAGAGGCAGCAATTAGTGTCATTTTGTAAATGTGAAATTCCTAATATAGCAATTAAATCCGAATGACGCGGTTGCTATTTCAGAGGCGCAAGAAGCATTTATGGATCGAACTGTTAAAGAGAATCTGGTGACCATACACGGAAATTTTTCACAAATTCCTCTAGCCATACGGGACTTTCCATATCAGCCAACATCAGAATTTACTACAGTTGATGTAATAAACGTTATATTCGATCTTTGACAATATATTTTTCAATTACAGGGAGAAATTGCTGCTAGGGTGTAAACAAAATTCCAAACTGTTTTAAAAAAATCCCGGATTTGTTACGATGACAGTTGTAACAGATCTTTTAAACGGCAAAGAAGCAGGCTTTCCTACACCGGGCATGAATGTGGTGACTTCGCGAAAGTTTACATATTTTAAGTATGCTCCAGTTACATCTGTCGACGTCAAGCGGCCCTTCTCACAATATAAATGGATTTTCAACGAAAGTTGCCGAAGTTTAACTACAAAACATTTAGAACAGATATTAATAATATACTTTTATTCTTGTAACCGGCAGTGAAAAATATTTGTGTGTGTAGTTTACTGTTAAGTACATCCCCCCTATACCTCCAGTTCTCTTTGAGTGAGTGTTTATAATAAATTGACCTTATCAACTTTGGATAATACGGAATTCGCTCAAAAATTTTCAAGGTAATATATCGTTCTTAAAAAGAAATACACTGCTTTTAGATGAATCAAATAAACTGTATTTAGATACACTACATATGTTTCGGCTTTTTTAGGCCTTTCTCAAGAGCATTACAGATAAATACTTGAGTATTTATCTGTAATGCTCTTGAGAAAGGCCTAAAAAGCCGAAACATATGTAGTGTATCTAAATACAGTTTATTTGATTCATCTAAAAGCAGTGTATTTCTTTTTAAGAATTATTTACAAGATGTTTCACAAGGAACCGACCACTTACTCAATCCAGTGTAATATATCGTTTCATATATGCATGCAAATCTGACACATAACCTCCTAAAGCCAACCCTGGTTTACGTCATATCCGATTGATAAATCCTACCTCTGTTTATAATATGTTCCGTACCTAGCTTACCAGAGCGGTAATTAGCGGTAACTTAAAAAAAGTGACAGTGGTTGTTTCTTGGTAGTTGGTTGCAGCATTATTTATGGAACATCTGTCAACATTCATTCGATGATGTTCTGTGCTGTCATCAGTTTTAAGTGAGAAGTATAAAGGTAATTAAGAATTTACATCGTTTTACCTTAATATATCTCTGGATAAATTTTGGATACAAATAAAAACAAACGACAGAATGAAATAAATTACCCAGAAACTTACCAACATTACCGACGTCAATCGTGTTGGTGACAGTTATAGTACCAAGTTTTACGTTTTACGGAATGCTAAAACAGCAACTAAAGTAACCAAGTTGGCTTAGAGAATATATCTTTAGTTTATAAAACAATTGGGAATCGTAAAGTTAAAGACACTTCGAAATTTCTCGACCTTTCAAAATGAGGGAGAATATTCGAAATTTGTATCGATTCCATACGATCGTCGATTCACCCGTGGTATTGGTACAATTTTTAAAAATGTAGGTATGACAATGGTTCATTAATTGGGAAATAAACTACAACAACTTTTAAGCAATCTAAAAGACAAAACTGAAACAAACGAAATGTTGGGAATTTACGAAATTAGCCGTAAGGACTAGAATCAAGAGTATGTAGAACAAACTATATGATCAATTCAAACTAAATTCAAGGAGTATATGGCTCATCTCAGATATGGTAAAACAGATGTCTTGTGTTTGTGAACAGTCATAAAATAGATCATAGCAATTTAAGATTAATCGGAATGTAACAAACTATAGACAGTTGAATGCATTTGAAAGCTTGGAAAGTATAAAAATATAAGAATAATATGACAGAGGGTCAATCTCATATATCATCTAGTGAGTCACGGTTCACCGAATCGTAACAATAGTTTCGGTATAAATAGGATACATTGTTAGCATAAGGTTAGTTTTAATCATCTCCAGATGATGCCAACTTGGTTGGCGAAACATGCGTCGAGTGCAGTATATGGTGTTTTGTGGAAAACCACGTTAGCTTCACATCAAAGGTTCTAACCCATTTGAGGATGTACATTCCTTGGTTATTAAACACAAGATAAAGGCAGTTGAAAATAAAAAAATATATTACCATTTGACTTTGGACTTAAAATGTGATAAGCCACTGACGCCGCTCCTGCACTTTGCCCAAATATTGTCACTTTTTCTGGATCACCTCCAAAGAATCGGATGTTTTTGTTGACCCACCGTAGCGCCAAGTTTTGATCTTTTAGTCCTGCATTTCCGTGGATCACATGATCAACAGTTGAGAAAAATCCTGTGAAAACAAATTTAATTAGATAATCTGAAGGAAGCCTCTTAGTTTTTTTATTGGGGAGTAAGGAGTGCACCACTTCCCCGTCTTTTGGCAAATAATGAATATTTTTTGTTAATATACAGGGTGGCTTTTGAAATACATGCATATGCATGATTTGAATATATTTAAAATCGATAAATATTCACATTATGCTGATATTCGCATTTTTCAAAATGTCTAAAAACAATCAAAACAAATAATGTTGAATACTATCGTAAAATATATTACCTACGCCTATGGTATTTATCATCGCTTCCGTTTGAAGCCCTTGATTAATTCGTAACTGGTACGAGGCGAAGCCATACGATTTACGTTTCAATATATCAGTAAATACAAGACCGCATAAGTGGTGCGTATCTAAATAAAATCATGTTAAGTTGGACAATTTTGTAAGCAGGTCACAACAGCCCTCAATGAGTGCGCCCACGAGACACTGAGGAAGCAGTGGAGGACCAACAGGGCCTGCAGGCATGTCTAGGATGCGGGAGTGAAGAAACATCTTACCACTTCCTGGGACAGTGTGAAGTATTTGGGCGCCTGAGACATAGTATCTTCAGTTCTGAGGCGCTTCTAAGGGGAGGAGATGAGCTCCCTCGCAATGAGTAACATCCTGACGTTCATTAGAAGGTCGGAAAGATTCCACAAGGGAGCAGTGTTGCCAATTGTAAATTCATTTTTTATCCTGAATATTCAACAAAAATCCCCAAAATTACCCAAAGTTTAATTCGAATACCCTAAAAATCCCCGATGAAATTTTTTTATGAACAGCAACGAAATACAAATGTACTCCAACAATACAAGACATTTTTTTTGTAAATAATTTACATGCAAAAATAGGTACAAAAAATAATACTTACTTCACTTCGGTTATAAGTAAACATTTCTATAATGCATTCCGAGCAACCCTAGCGCCGAGATTGGGGGGAAAAAGTGGGTCCAAAATTATTTTAAAGGTTTTTAATTTGTGAATTTCAAGTGTGGGGTTTGTTTCTCATTTTCAAAAGGGCCTACAGATTTGATTACATACATGTACTTCAAAAAACACCCTGCATATTTTTCAAATAATTTCTTTTTTTTTATATTCTACAAAAAAGAAAAATATTTTTTAATATTCACTGTGAAGAAACATTCAAACGAATTTCTAAAAAATTTTGCTCTTCTCTCTTCTGGAAATTTTAGAGGCGACCACCATGCATAAATTACTAAAATTTTTAAAAAATTTACGTATCATTTAAAGAATACAAAAAACCTTATTATTACCAAATGGCCCTACTCTGTAGTTGAATGTAACAAGGATGACGCCGTATTCCATTAAATGTTGTGGTCCATAGTTAACACTTTCTGAGGAGCCTTCAACGAATCCACCTCCGTATATGAAAAACATGACTGGCAGGAGTGGCTCGTCCAAATCATCGCCCAAAGGATTCTGCAAAAATGTCATACATAATCATGTAAGTACCCACAGTTGCTATGACAATTCACAGAAAAAGCAATATGAAGGTCAAGCAAGTTCGAACTATATACTATACTGGATGCACGTTCAGAGGCTTGTACTGCCAAACTGCCTGCTCTACATTGAAATGTTCACCAAAGTTCATCCAGTATGGCATTCAGTGATTGAAGTTTCAAAATTGTCAGAAGTTATTCAGAAATTTCGTTATTTCGAATACACTCAATCACTCTGTTATTAGGCATGCTGCCAATAGATGACAGCTTGCGGTAATCATCTCAAGCCTTTTAGTACGAGGACGAAGATCATTCAAATTATCCGGGGGATGCGATAAATATCCCACTCTTCTATCAATCAAATCCTGTCACAAATACACCGTCGTGTCCTAATTTCTTTAATTCTGCGTTCTTGAATCTTTTCGACTAAGATGCCCCACGTTCAGGGCACCATGTCACAAATACAAGGGCTTAATTTGTGTTTTTTGGATGCCTGTGGGTTTATTCTTCCCTAGCTGGGTTATTATTTTAAGTTGAGTGGCACGTGACTTACTTCCACGAAAAATAATCTTAGTTTTATTGCCTTGATATTTGATCGTAGGAATGTAATTTTTTGAAGGTCGAATTTCATGGCACGGAGAGGTAAGGTAGCCTGTTCTTATCCTCGTTGAATATTTCTGTGTGCTTTTGGCTACGCTAGTAGAGCTGAGTAAGACTTCGCAACTCCTCTTTGACGGTTCTGGCTTGAGAGACCTGTTTCTACCTCGGATTTTGTAACTGACGGATTTAATCAAGCCGCGTATGCTTATTTATTTAATTAGGACAGGAACAAATTTGCACAGGGGATCCCTGGCAATTTGGCTTTTTTATAGCCTGAAAATGACTTTTATGAAATACTGAAAATATTTTTTCAGCCAGTTTTTATGCAAATATAAAATTGAAAAAATTTATTTTTGCTTCCCTGTAAGTGCTATTTGAATTATGAAATTAATTTTTTTCGAAGTCGTTGAAGGCCAAAAAAAATTTGAACAGAGGATGTTCTAGAAATATTTTACAGGTGGTGGACGCCGTCTTCGTATCTTGAATACCAAAAAAATAATCCAGCCGCACGTGGAGAAATTTCTTAGTACCTATCTTAAGACTTCTGGGGCCCGCTGAGATCTAATTACCTATGAAGCTGCCAAAGAAAGACTGCTTTAAGGGCTTTAAATCAGTTGGTGGTAGTTCATAGGGTTCACAACCGGTTTAAAATTAATTAATTTATCGTTCCCGAAGGGTTCTCAAATCTATGTTACTGCAAAAGTTAAAAATTTATACCTACTTTTAAAAAGAATTTAATTTTACGACGTGCTCGTGTGGCTGCTGGGGAAGTAATTCTTATAGTTGTAAACGTTTAAACTGAATATTTTACTTAAAAACTGAATTTTAAAATTTCCACCTGCTCGTGTCGGCTGCTGGGGAAGTAAGAGTCTCGACTTGTCTGAAATTTTGTATTTATAAGGGTTGTGTCGTCATCCACTGCGATGTTAGCATGATGTCATGTTTTGTTGATTTGCTCTTGCAAAAATCCTTTTCGAGGCACGTGTGACTAGCATCGTTTAAAATTTATTTGATACAAATGCTGAAATTTGGCGTTTACTATTTTAAACTTCTGTAGGGCCTCTCGGGGTGCAATCAAATCGTTCAGATCTATTTGTAATTGTGGTTTATGAATTTCTTCATGAGTTCTAGTCATTTTTACTTCTTCGAATGCGTGGCGACGCCTGCCGTCGCACTTATACTGCGGAGTGGTTTTTTAATGAAAATTAGTTTTACTGTTTTGGCTTTTAAAAATCGGAGAATTGAGATAAAAAATTGCGGTTTCAAGTTTTGAATATGGTTTTTTATTCTTTATCTATTTCGCTGAAAAAAAAAGTGAGGTGACATTTTGTACTTTGAGCCCTTGTAGTTTCTGGCTGAAGGCCTTTTATGTGATCTGGGTGATTTTTTGACAATATTATTTTTTTCGAATTTTATAAGTTTTTTGTACATTTGAGAGTTATCAATGCCTAATATGAATGCACCCTAGTGTTTTCTATTCACGTTATCCTATATGTATACTTTTTATAGGGACACCCTGTTATTACACCTATATTCAACGATAATTCTAGTTAGAGTAGGTAGACATTAAAAAAAATCCTTTAAATTACCAATACTCGATAAAAATATCGGTATTATCGGCATATCTACATCACTAGATCACCTAAATTGATGTCTGTAATCATAATTCATAAAATTGAAAATTATCACTTATCTTCAATCCGTGACTTTTATTTTTTTATACAATTTTTTGGTCAAGATAAACTGAATGATTTTTTATATTTTATCTCATTTTAGAAATTGAATGTGATAATATATTAGGTACCATTTTTAGAACAAAAATACATTTTAAAGGACAAAAAGTAGACATGGAAATATGTTATAAATTTACGTAACCAAATTAAATTTGTTGATAAAACATTATCATTTTTATAAATATAGTTTGTCATCAGATTTGATACTACACTTTCATTCTTGTCATATATGTTGGGCCTTTAGCTATTCATTTCATTGTTAGATTTGACATAATTCCCACCAGAAAAAACCATGAATGATATTTGTTGTGAGGTTCAACTTACCCGAGGGGTATACACATTTATAAAAAGGCAGTCTTCACTCTCATCCTCCCTATCTACCGGTACTTGGTAACAGATATTTTTTTCGAACGTTGCAATCCAGAACGTCAGTCCAGGGCTGTACTGGTATCGGGGGCTAGAATAAAAAGGGGCACTAATTTAAAGTAAACTATTTACTGAAAAAAAAATTAGTACATGTATTTCCGTCATGGTAAATGACAGTAGTTTAAAAATTGTATGATAAATTTAGACATTATATACTTATATAGATGTAACTAGTGGATTAAGTCAAATACGGACATTTTAGGTTGCGCCAGTTTTATTGACATTGATTTATGTACTTTAGAATAGTTAACGTATTTATGGATAAATTGGCAAAAATGGTTAATAGTGTCCAGATCAGCACAAATAAAGTGCAAAAGTTTAAATGAAGCTTTAAATTTACGAGAAATCCTCATTACTCATCCTCATTAATATTTTGGAACATGCACGATTACGTCAATATAATACATATTTAATTTAAAATGAAGGAAATTCGCTTACCTGAAACCTTAATTTATTTATAGGCGGCTCTGCATACGGAATACCTTGAAACGAGTAAAACGTGGTATCCGTAATAGTGATTTCTGTACGACCCTTTATTCTGCCATCAGAAATTTCTATAATTAACTCCTCTGCAGACTAAAAAGATAGATACAAAAAATTATCGCTATACAGGATGTGCTCGAGGATAACTTTAACGGCGAATTCCATCAATCAAGAACAATTAAAAAGTTCCAGTGAACCCAAGTCTGAAGTGGTTCTTAAGGACACGTTTCCTAAAGCATTCCTCAAAAGTTTTTTCTTTAGCAGGTTACGATGCATTTATGATTTCAGACATGAACCCATCATATTTTAAAATAGTTTGATGATGTACAACTAATTGATCTGAATCTTATCCAGAAACATATTTAAACAATGAACTTGTACTTACCAAATATCCATAACAAAGCACTAAAATTAACAGCACTTTAATATTTAATAAAATCATCATCTGTATTGTCACGTATTTTTTCTAATAGTATTGTACTATTCAATTAATCTATATAGATATAAGTGTTCTATTTATTAAATAATTTTTTTAAAGAACACAACAATTGCTTTAAGTGTTTTATCATATGCAACTAGATTGAAAGATATGAGAAATAATTTATACAGGATGTTGTATTAAAATAACCACAAGCAATGTTCACATGCTTTTTCATACACTTAGCGACATATGTTTATGCCTCTCAGTTTATGCAAATGTGAAAAAAATGTGACACTGCGGGATATCTGTAACTAATTAGTTACTCTAATACAAAAGGAATCAACTAGAGAATTAGTTGCACCGATCGGTGATTGATGACGGTAGGGAACTATCGCTAAGAATAAGTTGAAATATATATATATAGAGAGAGACAGAGAGAGATATATATATATATATATATATATATATATGTTAACTTGTTTTCTGGTACATCTCAGTAGGTGAGCTTCGATGTCATGTCCTTGTTGACCAACTACCCAGTGGAGCTACCTGTCATTATCATGCGAAAATAACCAGCACATCAAATACTAGGCTAAGTCAACATTGCCAAATAATAGGTAATTTACATGACAATGGAGCAACGCTAACAGAAATACCGTAGGATGCCCCGATAGAGTCCCCCTATCCCAGTTATTACCAATATCTTTATGGTTTAGTGATTTAAGAAAGTCGAGCACTACAGAATTGCCCATTAGAAACCCAATAGCCTATGACTAAGTTACGCGACGACACATTTGTATCTGGGCTCATGGAAGAAAGAATCTCGCTAACTTTAGAACATCTGAATAGTATTCACGACAAAATTAAGTCTACTCATGGAGGTAGAGACTACAGCAGGTACCATTTCTGGCCGGACTGGTCAAGAAGGAAGCCGGCGGAAGTCTATGCCACACCGTTTATAGAAAAGCTACCTACACTTTTAGATACCTCAGATGCACGGTTACACCATGGAGGAAAGTAAACTCGCAGTAAAGCACATTAGTCACACGCTCGCAGAGACTAGCAGATGCAGACAACCTCAAAGAAGAAATGTCAACTCTTCACAAAAGCGCTGCGAAAGAATGTGTTCACACAACAAAGAATACAGAAGTTGTCAAAACCATCTCGGCCGAGAAATCAAGAGGACTCCGAACAACCCATAGCAAAAGCCTATCTGCCATACATAAAAGGAACAACGGATAAAATAAGCAAACTTCTACGTAAACATAAAATAGAAACAACTTTTAAGACCGACAAGAAAATCAGCACCATTCTTCGAAATCCAAAGACCAAAATTGCTCTAGAAAGTCAAGGGGTATATGAAATACCTTGCCAAGATGTTAACAAATCATACATAGGACAGACCAATA